>CM072999.1:169428059-170058059 GCA_037038555.1 Rhynchonycteris naso | reverse complement strand
AATAGTGATAGTTAAAGATGATCTGATTCAAACACTTATTTTTAACAACATTCTTCTTTCTCCCCCAAACCCCTGTCAAATACAATTTTATAAAGGCACTAAGCTCTAAGTGGAGAACTGCTAAAGTTGAAGCATAGGTGGAGGGAACCAGAGCCTTGTCTGTTCTGCCTCTCATTTTCAAGGAAATGCATACACACATACCTCACACAGCCCCTCAGAAACTTGGGGCTTCATGGTTGGCAGTTTGAAAATCATGGGACTTGATTAATATCCACAATATATTAAAAGCATCTGAAAATCAAAAAGAAAAATGACAAATTAGATGATAGAAAAAAGTATGCAAAGATTTTGAACAGGAAATTAATTGAAGTCTAATGGCTAATAAAGGTAAGTAAAAATGATGAGCTTCTCCATTAATCAGGACATTGCTGGTGGAAATGACAAGGAAAAGGACCTTAGCCATAACATTGGTAAAATGCAAATATTTACATTATCAAGAAGGTGAGAAAGCACTGTTATGGAAGTAAAAATTGAGCAGCAACTCCAACTTTAAATTGTATTCATCCTTTGATCTAGTACTATTACTTCTAAGAATTTATTATACAGAAATTTCAAACATGTGCACCAAGATAAACATCCTTTAACATGTCTTTGTGCATTATTTTTAATAAAGAGAAAACTGCCTAAGTGACTATCAGTAGAAAATTTAAATAAATTATCGCACTCATATTCTAGAATACTATGAAATCATTCTTCTAAATGGCAGGTAGCAACAAGAAACAACAATAAAATAGAATGCTAACTTAGAAGTTTTAACTGAGGCACCAAGATGCAGTAAACAGAGCCTGTTACTGAACTCTTAAACATCTCACCCTATTCAAAGATACAAAAAGCTCAACTGATAGGAAATTAGAGGGTGTCAGGCATACTTCTTTGCTGACAGCTATTGATGTACTATGAGGACTATAAAGGAGGAAGGATTTGCAGTGCTCCCTGTACATCTCAAATTAAGAGAGAGGAACTCCAGAGACGCTACTCGGAGAAAGGAATAAACATCCCTGAAGCTAAGAGGACAGGGGATACAGTGAACTTGTTGTCTGATCCCATGTAAGAAACAGAAAAGGAGACACAGGCTGTCTAGCTACTGATGGATGAATGGAAGGACAGGTGTCTGTGTTGGGAGTAGCCTACACTGCCAGAGTACATGGAAGTAAAAAGAGTCAAGTGATTTCCAGGGGCCAGATGTGGGCTATTGAGGAGAATCAACCAGCCTGATGTCTTCCTGGGTCCTGTCCAATTGGGCAAACTGAGAGGGTGGACAGACTTCAGCAGAGAGAAGCTGGAGGTAGTAGGTAGCAGTGTATTTCTGGGGAATGCATAATTGGAAAGCAGCCAGTTGGAAGCCAGCTCATTTTTCTTTTTAAGAGAAATACAGGTGGGAAGTCCCTAGTGGCTGGGAATATCCCAAAAGAACCCATGCAAACATTCATAAGAAAGAGTCCGTTGTTAAAAGCTGCCAGATTCCGAAAACACAAAATCATCCAACCATGAAATAACTTTCCTGCCTCCTTATAGCAATTTACTCTTCTGTTTCAACCCTGGAAGTGTGAGAGACCATAGAAGATGCCAGAAGAAGAGGAGAAGGGTAAGATGGAGAAAGAACTCAACCTACCTTTCCCTAAAGGAGGCTTCCCACCTACAGCAGGTCCTAGCTGAACGAGGGGAGAGGATTAATTGTAAATCAAGGACAGAGTTTTGTTTCTCACCTGGTCCTGTATATTGTGACTTCTGAATTGACACTGTAGGTATTTACAATTTAAAGTGACTTTAGAACTTTTCATTGCCTAAAGATGCTCAGAAGAGGTGCGGGACTGCTGGGAGTTTTATCCAGGAGCTGGGGTAAAGAATAAAGTTTAGCTGGTCGGGAGACAATAAACAATTGTTTTCTGATGACAGCCCTGTATGTTCCATGTACTGATTTGTTACTATTTATCAAGTGCTAACTTTGTTAAGCATAGTGCTGAATACTTCATTGCCTTATATCAGATAAAATGTAGTTACTGTCATAGAAAGAAGACACCAAGTGAATAAATAAAATTTTAGGACAATAGAATCCCATTGAAGTTAAAGACAAACAAAAATAAAGTGTGTGTGTGTGTGTGTGTGTGTGTGTGTGTGTTTGAAAATGTTCAGGAAAAAGATGGGAAGGTGCATTAGTCAGGATCTAACAGTCATCTTTAAAGTTAAGCCTAGAACTAGCCACATTCTATTATTATGTCATACTCTTCTGCCATATTCTATGGGTCAAGCCAGTCCAGCCCAGATTCTAGACACTCGAATTCACAATGGGGAAGTAGCGCACATGCACAGGTAGGGAAGGAATCAATGGCAGCCATCTTTGGAGTCAAGGTACCACAGGATTTCTGACCAACATTCAAATAAATTGTAATCTTGCTGACAAAGAGAAAGTGGAGAAATAATGGTTAAGTAAGCAACCACTTTAGCCATCTTTTGGGCATATTGTCTCCGAGGAGAAGAGGTGGGTTTATAATACAACCTAATTATGGGGCTCCCTGATGAATCTCAAACCAGAAGGGCCATGCATGAAAGGACTCTATAGACTCTTTGGATGTGTTCAATCACTAAGTTTTAGCTACCATCATTTTTTTAAAAAACCATAAGATATTTTAGCAGATAGAAATTCAGAGATCATTTTATACGACAAACCATTTTAAAGGTATAAAATCAGGGATTTAGAGAAATTATGTTATCTCCAACATAACATAACAGTAAATTGACCGCTCAGTCTTGGGCATCTCTTAGTCCCACATTCTGCTCCACAAAATCGAGTTCACATCTCCATCTGTGTAGTAGAATTAGAAGAGCACTGGATAAGGAGTCCATGACCAATTTCTATGTCTACCTTTCTGTGACTCAGTCTGTTAGTGGCCCCTCAGTATTCAGCATTACCTTTGCCATGGTAAAAGGCCTCCCCGTTTTATTTAGGGCATGTGTTTAACAATACATTTCTTAAACTACCATGCAGCTAGATACAGCCATGTGACAAAGTTCTGGCCAATAAGATTTAAGCACATGTTTGTGATGTCCAGAAACCCTCTTTACAATCTTCTAGCCTTTACCCATGGCCTTTTTTTCCCTCCTTGCACCCGCCTTTCTGATGCCCCACTCCCCTGGACAGCCAGAGCACCAGCAGCTGCTTGGACTACACAGACAGGGCCACACCCTAGGAGAGTGGATAGAAGCCGAGCTCCTGACCACTCTGCACAATCGCCCAGAAATGATTTTTGCGTTTCCCTTCAATGTTCTTCTCGGCTTCCCCAGTCTCTCGGTGCCTCATTACTACCCTCCCAAACACAAAACTACTCATAATTTTGGCATCTTTTTCTGCTCCTTCATTTCTGTCTTCAGACAACAAATCCTTCACTGTTTCTTTCTGGTTCTCTCATCACTGCGTGCCTCAGCTCTTCCCTCTTAACTTGGCTCTGCCTGAGCAGCTATATGACTGGTAGTATAGTGGCAGCCACAGCCCGAGTTACTTGCCAACATCATGAGATGATGCTTTGCTCACCATCTTAGCTGGATCCTCTGTTTTTGTCAGTCACTGTGTACTGTGTTTCTCTGTGGGCAGTTCATTTCACAAGGCAGAAATGAAATGACAAGGGCAGAGCCTTCCTTCAGTGAATGTACAGTCAAGCCTAAGAAACAGTGTACCATTCATTCATTCATTCACTCATTCATTCACTCAGTCAGTTTTTATTACATGTCTGTTTTGTGCCAGGACCTGAGTAGATGCCAGAGTTAGAAAAATGGCTGAGATATGGCCCCTGCCCTTGAGGACTACTCCTTCCAGAAAGGAAGATAGTCATGTATAAACTGTAACCAGAAACAAATAACTAGATGAAAATTTATTTTCAAGAAGATAGTCCCAAAGCCAAGTTTCTGTTTGCCACTCAAGGAAGAACAATGCAAAACCACCCAGAGTCTCTTAGGCCCAGTCTACACATTTGGAAGAGAGTCCCATAGAGCCCATGTAATAACCTACAATGTGCTAACGTCTGTTGTAATCTCTTAGTGGTTGCAAAATGCCCATCTATCGTTTTAGCTAAATGGGATTTGGGTGATTACATTCCTTCCAGCTCTAAATGTCTATGTTCTATGAAATACATAACTAATGACAGTTATGGTTACCCAGACACATATCCATGAGTGCTGAGGGGTGCTTAGAGGGATAGGAGTATCTGGAGATGGGCAAATTAATCTAGGAGGGTTTAACCAAGGAACACCCACATAGGCATTCCAGTAGGAATGAGAGTGCTTTCCTGTCAATAATATTTTCAAGTGAATAAGAGCCACAATCAGAATCCTCACTTGGGCTAAATACAAAGAGTTTACACATGTATGTTTCATTAAAAAATGAGACAATACCATTTAATAAAATGTTATGGTTTCTTTGCACATATTTATTTTCTACACCCCTACTGTTTCTAAAAATGTATTTGAAATCACTTGTAATGAAACCATCTATACAATAGGAGGACTTTGGAAAGGATAAGAGAGCATGAGACATAACAGAAAACTAGAACAACTGAATTGGTGAGAATATAGCAGCAGGTCCTCAAATAACGTTTTGTTCAACATCATTCAGTACATTGATGAGATACTGTAGGAACTTAGCTTTTGTTTCTATCAATTGGCCTATAGCAAAATTGGTTTCATAAAACATTTCACCATAGTTCCAACAATCTATAATCAACTGCGTTAAGTTAGGACTTAACCAAATTTGTCTCTGAGCTTCATGGTAGCTAAGATAAAATGTAAAACATCCTGGCTTATACAGTTCTCATTAACTAATAAAAATGAAGAATATTAGTTTATCAGGATCTCTTTATAATTTTTGAGAACTTTTTGTATTGATCTTTGTGAAAGGAAAATTAAACAATTTGATAAGAATGTATTCAAGAGATTTATAAATACAGTAAATCAATGTTCACTAAAATACCAAAACATATAATCAAATTATAGTCTGTTAGGACCATCTAATATAATGTGACTGCTCACAATAGAAACCTATTTTTAGAAGGAATGAAGAGCCTGCCCTAGAGACTCTTCTGTAAAACTGAAAATCCTAAACTCAGTTGTCCACCCAGCTAATCTGTCACTTTGCACAGACATACTTTTATATGACCCTGTGTTTCCTCCTGGTAACTTTCAATCCACTTCTCCCTGGTTCTAAATTCCCTCTTACTCATGCTGTATTTGGAGCTGAGTTCAGTCTCTCCCGGCCACTGTGAAATCCCATTGCAGTAGTCTCTATACCTAGCGCCATAGTACTGAGTAAAGCCTGCCTTACCATCTTTACAAGAGTTATTGAATATTGTTTTGTTCTTTAACAGAACCATAAAAACAAGCTTCAGGGACTGAACTATTGGTTGGAGATCTAGTAACCTGAACCCAAGGAGAAAGATTCAAATACACACTCTCACAGTAGGTTTTCCTGATCTTGGAAATAAGAAAATGTTCTCTTCTCAGCTTCAAATGGGAGAAAAGAAAGGAGAGCAATCACACTGGGGGAGTGTGTTTGCGAAAAAAACCACTGGAGCCAAGGGCACCGAGCCCACCCTCTCCCTCCTGTGTTCAGGGACCCCCGATAGCTGGCAGTCAGTCACGGGCATTCTCTGGGTTGGGGTGACCCCCATAAGGGTACCAGAACTTTGCCAATCCTCCTCTCTCCACCCATATTCTTACATAACCCCCATCCCATGATGGGCCAGGACCTTAGTAAGCTCATCTCAAACTAGTAAGTAAAGGTCACCTTCAGGGTGACAGCAAGAAGAGAAAACCCTGGGGGTGGGAGTCAGCTGGTTCACACCAGTTTGGCAGAACCCTTACCTAATTTTTTGTTGAGTTCAGAGAACCAGTTGTTAAAATGTCATTTGTAATCAGGGTTCTCTCTAAGGTGGGCACCCGAGCAGCCGCCTGATGTGGAAATCACAAATTTACATTCCTTACTCTTTTCTAATGTTCATCTGCGCAACAGCGTATTCTAAGTGCCTATAGTAATGTTCCTTCCATCCATAGGTGGAAAAAAAATGACAGAACTGTGCTTGTAATGTTTATTTACCCATTTCATAAAACTCATTATACTTTTGATGAAATACTACATTTTAATTCTCTTACATTTGTTACTTCAGTAAACAAACATACAACGTAAAGAGAAAAAGTGCCAGATAATCAGAGGTTAACCAACTGTCATTGGAAATATCTTAAAGAACAGTTTTATTGTTTTTTGTCAGGTATTATTTAATGTTTTTTTATTAATATTGAAAAACTCTTTCTTATAAGATAATCTAGTTTTGTGTATCTTTTTTATTGTTCTATTTACCATATTTTTCGCTCCATAAGACACACTTTTTTCCTCCCAAAAGTGGAGGGGAAAATGCCTGTGCGTCTTATGGAGCAAATGTTCATTTTTTTAGTTACTGTGGAGCACTGCGCTGGTAAACATATGTAGAATGAGTGCCAGCAGGAGTGTAATCACACCCACAATGGCAGCGTGTGGAACCCTGGCATCTGCTGAGTGATCTCCTGGTTCCGGTTTCCACAGTTGCATGCAGTGCAGGAGGGAAGGCTAGTGAGGTTGTGTGGGTGCATTCATCTGGCATCATGGAGGGCAGATGTGAGAGGAGCGCTGCAGCAGTGGAGGGCTGCACTGCAACTGCAGGAGCTCTGTGTGCAATGCTCACCTCACTTGTTGCCAGCCTAATAGCATTTCATTGGCTGGCTGGCTGGCAGATAGGGGAGGGGCCAAGGGTGCGACGCACAGGCAGTGAGCTGGGAAGCCAGTGCGAGCACAGGCAAAGCAGCAGCAGACAGAGCAGGCTATGCTGCGCATCTCCATCAGTTTATTCCAGCCGTAATCCAGGTAGTTTACCTATGTAGTGAGTGACTTTAGAGTAAAAAATAATTGGACTTTCCCTAGTGCAGCAGCAGGGGGGTATCCTGAATTAAAGAAGAACAACCACCTAAATGACTAGTCCTGAAGTCTAAAAGAAAGTGATACCAGTGATTCTGAGCAACAGAGCTTCTTAAATTCTGACACTAGCGATGATGAGTTCCTGAGGTTCCCAGATGACTAAAAGAGTATTTGAATATTAAAGCCACTTCTCATTTGTTAATAACAGTGCTAATTGGTTGTTAATACTGCTGTTGAGTTTACATTGTTGAAATATTATTGTGGTATATTTTATTAAACATTTTAACACACCATTTGGTTCAGAGTATTATTTTTCTTATTTTCCTTTTTAAAACCCTAGGTGCATCTTATGGTCAGGTGTATCTTATGGAGCGAAAAATACAGTATTAAATGCATGAAATAATAAACTACCTTTTGGGCTATCTTTTTTTTGTGTGTGGTTAAAACAGTCATCAGGGCAGAGAACCGGTTGTGAAATTATTTGAATCCCATCACTGGAAAGCCCCTAATAGGCAGGAACATATGGAATCATTTGAAACCAGCCACCCATCAGCACAGCAGTGGGACACGTCACCCCCATTACAACAGCCTTACAATTGCACGACGTTCAGAAACATGGAACCTTCCCATGTTCGGCATCAGGAAACTCGGGTGCCAACGTTCCATTGGTCCCTACAGAGCTCCCGTTAAATGATCTATGTCGTGAGGTAGAAGCTGTAGTCTCTGTCTCCAGGCGATATGTCTGCCCTTGTTTTTCTGATTGTGAGGAGTATTTCAGATCCTATCAACCGGCTTCCAGCTCGCATCCCAAGTGCTCACATTTTTAGTACTGGAGACTCACTTCAAAAATGTGCTCAGAGTTAAAATCTAACCTAAAATATACATCGTGTTACTTGGTGACTGAGGCATGAAATGGAATCGTGTGGGATCAGGAAGTGGCAGAGTAGAACGCAGAAACAATACCAACAACACAGAAATTAGTGTTTCGTCGTGAGCTCTGGGAAACACGTTTGAGAAAGTTAATTCCCTGGAAAATGCCTGCGCCTACGTTGTAGGGTTTTTTTGTTTTGTTTTGTTTTGTTTTCTGTTCTACTCTACAACTTCCTAATCCCATGCGATTCTGCTTCCTGGCTCAGTCACTGAAGAAAAGAAAATGTAGATTTTAATTTTGAAGTGCAAATTCTGAACTGTCTTTGAAGTGTGTGTGCATTGGTGCAACAAAGCTGACTCCCCAGGTCTGACAGATCAGCACAGAGGTGAGATGACTGAAAAGAAAGTTAAGAGCTCAACAAGTTGATTCAGCAAGATGATTCTGGATGACTTTGGGGATGAGAAGTAAATAAGTGACAAACAAACTTCTGGAGCCAGGTAAATATTAAGATCACCAAAAAAAATAAAAAGAAAAAAAGAATTCAGGCACCTCTTGAAGGCAGGTGGTAGCAATTGACAAGAAAACAATGGGTGTTTTTCACATTGATTTTTTTGGAAGAGAAGCTCTGCAAAGTTTGGGCTCAATTAAAAGAATTCGGATATTAATTGCTTCACTTGCAATGAAGAATAAATTTTTAAGAAGTGTGTACCATAGGTTGCTGCTGTTTTTTTAATCAGAAATGCAGCATTTTAAGTGCCGAGTCACATTTTATAATGGTGAAGAGGACTACAATTGTTTTTCCGAGACAGATATTCAATAATTATTATACGGTGTGCTGTTGCAGAGGGAATCTTTGAAGAAAGGGAATTGATGACTTTAGAGGCACAAGACCTGCAGAAGGTTCAGGACAAAATATTCCTTATGTCTAGTTGACAGTTCCACCAAAGCCAACAGCTACATGGGACTTGAATGTCACCTACTATTTGTGTGTTTAAATTTTATTAATCATAATTTTGTTTTTCCTTTTCTAAAAAAAAAGAAAAGAAATAAATTTGTAGCCTGACCTGTGGTGGCGCAATGGGTAAAGCGTCGACCTGGGAACACTGAGTTTGCCAGTTCAAAACCCTGCACTGGTCTGGTCAAGGCACATATGGGAGTTGATGCTTCCAGCTCCTCCCCAATTTCTCTCTTTCTGTCTCTCTCTCTCAATCGGTGTCTCCTCTCTAAAATGAATAAAATAAAATAAATATTTTTTTAAAAAAAGAAATAAATTTGTTGTTTCCTGAAAAGTAAATTTTAATCTCAGGGAGAAATTTTAGTTTTTATGCTTATATGTTATCCTGACAATATACTAATAATATTTGTGTTACCCAACAACCCCCTCCTCAGCTCTACAATTAAAATCTGTTGTTCACAAAGAGAAATGAGTCCTGAAATAATCATTATATTTCAGTTTACCAATTGCAGTAGAGGGGAAAAGAATTATTTTCAAGCCCACACTGAGGCAAGGTTGGGGGGTGAGGTAGAAAAGAAAAAGGGGGATCAAATAAATGGCGACAAAAGAAGAATTGACTTTGGGTGGATGTGTTATAGAATTGTACACTTGAAACATATATATTATTATTAACCAATGTCACCTCAGTAAATTTATTTAAATAAAAAGATAAAAAGATTTCAAAACTAGATCCGATGATTTAAGAAAAATCTACTGTCGGCCCAGTAATCACAGCCATCACAGCCAGGCACTTGCAGGTTCACGTTAGATTCGGACAGAGAGTAATGAAACTGTGGAGCCAAAAACTGGTGGGCCATTCCTTTATTCTAGCCTCGCAACTAACTGGCAAGTGAAAACACACAGAAGGCACCAAAACCCACTCACACATTCTCTGGTTCCACAACCAGGAGAGTTTTTTCTGGTTTTCCTAGAATCAAAGTCTCCCACCAGCCTCAGTACCTTCTGGTTCTCCATCTCCTTTACTCTGCACAAACTCTGCAAAACACGGTTTCCTTGTCCTTCTTCTTCTTAAAACATTTTGGTGCGAAAACCCCCTCCTCCAGCACACATTAGCATAACAAAGCCCCTTCCCAACCAGGAAGGTAATTAGCAGTTTCACCTGGCAGTGTAATTGACCTGGGAAGCAGCCATTTTTAACAACAAAAGTGAGCAAATCCAGAAAATACAAATTTTACAAACTCATTTGCCCAGCATCTACACTGTAGTAGGTGGAAGTCATGTTTATCTAACAGACCCAACTGTTATGGACTCACCAAAACAAGGATACAACTAAAGAAGAGAAGTCTTAAAATAAAGAGACAAAGAATCCCTGGGTAGCAATGGGCTAGCTGTCCCTCAAAAAGGCTTTTAGTTGATGGTATGTCTTTTTAGACTTTTTCGGTGAACTAGTGCAATTATCTATTAAACCTCTCCTGAACCTTTCACTAACAGCTTTTCACTCCTTTCTGTTAACTTAAGACAAAGTGAGACAAATAGCCCAGACCGAAAACACAATCAATAGTAATGCTTACTAAAATAAAGAAATTGGAATTTTTCTCTTAAAAAAATGAATCATAATTTTCAACTCATGACTCTGGCCATTTACTATTTTTGTTTGAGAAAAAAGTATACAGAATCTGAAAAGTGTATACATATGTACAAATGGTTTGGAAACCATATGTTTAAATTCAGAGCTTCCATCTCTCCAGTGTTTCACATATTTGAGCTCACATTAAGTCAACAATTTTGAGGTTATCAGTTTCTAGAGCAACAAGAATTTTTCAACTCCTCCAAGATGAATATTTTATACTTTTTAAAATATAAAAGCAACATAGACACAACAGTATGGGGATTACAAGAGGAAAATAAGGGTGGGGGGAGGTAGAAGAGGGTAAAGAGGGGATAAATGATGATTGAAGGAGATTGACCTTGGGGTGGTGAACACACAATACAGTATAAAGATGAGGTATCATGGCATTGAACACCTGAAAACTATATAACTTTATTAATCAATGTCACCAAAAATTCAATTAAAAAATATAAGAATAGGAATATAAACACACCCAAATTTAGAGATATTATACAAAATAACTGACTTGTACTCTTCAAAACTGTCAAGGTAATGACAAAGACTGGAGACTTTTGCAGACTAAAGGATGCTAAAGAGACTTGACAGGTGAATGCAGTGCATCATCTGAAATTTTCTTATAAAAAAATTATTAGTAAAATCAGCAATTTAAATAATGTAGATTTGATAATAGTATTATATCAATGTTAATTTTCTGAGTTTGATGATTGCATTGGAGATATATATGTAAAAGATGTCTTTGCTTTAAGAAACATATATTGATGTATTTAAGGGTATAGCAGCATCACGTCTGCACCTTACTCTTCAAAATACAGTTCAGAAAAACTATAATAATGTATATATGTGTCTATATATACATTATACACACAAACAAAGCATGGGGAAGTACAAAGCTAATGTGCAATAATATAAAAATATGGAGGATATAACTGAAGGTCTTATGAAAATTCTTTGTATTATACTTGCAAGGTCACTATATATTTGACACTACTGAAACTATATCAAAATAAAAAACAATTTAAAATATTTTCAACAGCCTGACCAGGCGGTGGCACAGTGGATATAGCGTCGGACTGGGATGCAAAAGACCCAGATTCGAGACCCCAAGCTTGCCAGCTTGAGCGCGGGCCCATCTGGCTTGAGCAAAAGCTCGCCAGCTTGGACCCAAGGTCGCTGGCTCCAGCAAGGGGTTGCTAGGTCTGCTGAGGACCCACTGTCAAGGCACATGTAAGAAAGCAATTAATGAACAACTAAGGTGTTGCCATGGCAACGAAAAACTAATGATTGATGCTTCTCACTTCTCTCCGTTCCTGTCTGTCTGTCCCTATCTATCCCTCTCTCTGACTCTCTCTCTATCCCTGTAAAAAAAAAAATATTTTTTTCAACAAATTTTTGAACATTCATTTTATTTATTTTAGAGAGAGAAAGGGAGAGAACAAGGGAGAGACAGGAACATCTGTTCCTGTATGTGTCCTGATCAAAGATTGAACAGGCAACCTCTGTACTTTGGGATGTGCTCCAACCAACAAAACTATCTGCTCAGAAAATTAAAAATATTTTTAAGTAAAAATAAATAAAATTAAATTTTTACTATATGCATTTCTATATAGCCCTTAGCATTATTTAATTAAAGAAACATATTAGGCCCCAGCTAGTGGCTTAGCAGATAGAGCATCGACCCGATGTATGAATGTCTTGGGTTCAATTCCCAGTCAAGGTACACAAGAGGAGATCATCTGCTTCTCCCCCTTTCCAACTCTCTCTTCTCTCCCTCTTTCCCTCCTGCAGCTAGTGAATCAATTGGTTTGAGCATGGCCTTTAGCACTGAGGATAGCTCGACTGGTCTGAGCGTTGGCCTCAGCTGCTAAAATTAGCTTGGTACTTGAGCATTGGCCCCAGACAGGGTTGCTAGGTAAATCCTGGTCTGGGTGCATGTGGGAGTCTGCCTCACTATTCTCTTCTCATCTAAAAATAATAATAAATAAAAGAACATATTAAAAGATCAAGGCTTCTAGTAGGGTGTTTTACCCTTAAAATTGTATGAGGGAGCACTATTTTAAGAAGAAAATATCTAACAATGAAAAGTTAAAGGAAAAAAAAGAAAAGCAGGGATCATTACATTCTGATATCTGGAAATAAATTCTAGAATATGGACACGTTTCTTATGGGTTAGCAACAAATATAGTTTAAAAGCTGGGCTTTCTTATTTCAGAAATAGAATTTATTATCAAAGGAAACAATTATCCCCCTCAAATATCAGTACCTCTTAAAAGAGCAAGATTTTCCCCCCACTTTCTACTGTGCTAAACATAGAGGAAGTTTGGGAAGAGTAAATCGATGGGAATGAAAGTTGCAATACACATCACTGATAGAAGTTCCAACACAAAAAATACCCTAAACTGGGTGAGAGGCTTGGGCTTATTGCTAGTTGCTTTAACAAATGGTTTTCCAAGAGTATTTAAGGGTTCTTAAACCTCTTTCATACCAACCAGTGGATCCCTTCATCTGAAAGATGAAATTCCCTCTCTCTTTCATTTTAACTCCAAACCCCAGGATAGAGAAAAATAACAGGGCAGATTAATATATTTGGAACAAATAAGTCAAGTAATGGCCCTAAAGTCTGCAAAATCCAGTGGCAAAACCAAGAAGAGCATATATCTCCTTGGTTATATTTTATGTATTTGATATTAGTGATTTTGTCAGAAACTTAATGACTTTTTTATTTTTTATTAAATGTATCAGGGTGACATTGGTTAATAATAAGGTGACCAATCATCCTCCTTTAGGGAGGACAGTCCATCTTTTGTAAGTTCCATCCTACCTCAAAAAGTGTCCTCCTATATGTCTTCCATTTTGATATTGGAAGACTTATCTGTAAATGTTCGTATTCAATCGATGCAGAGTTGTTCCATTGTATGTGATGTGACATATTTGTATTTGACATGACGATTCATCAAGGATCAGTACAGTGCGGCGAGATGCAATTATGAAACACATGCACTCCACAAGGGAGACCTTGAGAGAGTGCACAATATACCAAGCATGCAAATGGCTTTGTGTACTTTTTACTGAAACATGACATGGCACATACGACATTATAGACTCACGATTATTTCTTTCTCAGTGAATATTCAATTATAGACATGTAAGCACAATTCACGTTTTATTAATTCATTATCTATTTAATAATTTCCAACTATGTATCATCTTATTTAAAGTATTTTCCTGAAATTCGAGTTTTAAAGTGGAAATCTAACCTCCAACATTATCTATTAATAATGCATTTTGATTAAATAGTTGCATAAAACAGACTCTTTTAATTAGAAAATAATAAAGGCTCTGGCCAGTTGGCTCAGCAGTAGAGCGTCGGCCAGGCATGTGGAAGTCCCGGATCCAATTTCCAGTCAGGGCAAATGGGAGAAGTGCCCATCTGCTTCTCCACCCTTCCCCCTCTCCTTCCTCTCTACCTCTCCCTTCCCCTCCCGCAGCCAAGGCTCCATTGGAGCAAGGTTGGCCCAGGCGCTGAGGCTGGCTCCATGGCTTCCACCTCAGGTGCTAGAATGGCTCTTATTGCAGCAGAGCAATGCCCCAGATGGGCAGAGCATCGCCCCCTAGTGGGCATGCCAGTGGATCCCCGCCGGGCCGGTGCAGGAGTCTGTCTGACTGCCTCCCTGCTTTTAATTTTGGAAAAAATACAAAAAAAATAGAAAATTATAAATATACCCAAATATAACTCCAAATTAGTGGTTTTGTTTGATATTTAGTTTTACTAAATGAGTACTTTTTTCTTACAATTATTATTAAAAATTAATAAGCATGTAAGCATAATTACAATATAAAATATTAGAAATGTTTATTATGCAGTTATATTATAGTATATTATTGTTGCAATGAATGAAATGTTTCTTTTATTTATGATATTGTTTTCTTTATTTTTGTCCTTTTCATTGTAAAAATGTTGGTCGCCTTATTAATAAGATTATATAGGTTTCATGTTTACATTTCTCTGATACATGATCTATATATTACATTATGCTCCCAATACCCCAAATCAAATCATTTTCTATTAGCATATATTAGACTTCCTTTACCCTTTACTGGCGTTCCCTCTGGTAAACACCATACTGTTGTCTGTGTATGAGGGTTTTTTTGTTTTTTTTCATGTTTATATGTTGGTTTAAGTTTTATATGCCACATATGAGTTCTTAACTTTTTCTCTCTGACTTATTTCACTTAGCATGATATTCTCAAGGTCTATCCATGCTGTTGCAAATGGCAGTATTTCATCTTTTATTTTAGCTGAATAGTATTCCACTAGGTATATGTACCACATATTCATTATCCAAATATCTATTGAAGGACATTTTGGTTGTTTCCATGTTTTGGCAATGAACATAGGGGTGTCTATATCTTTGAGAATAAATGTTTTCAAATCTTCTGAGTAGACTCCCAGACGAGGAATTGCTGGGTCACATGTTTGTTTGTTTTTTTAATGTCCCCAATTTTTGTATTAATGTCTAGGAGAATTGGTTGATCTCCTTACTCCCTTAAAGTTCTCCAGACTAAAATAAGAAGAACTCATCATAAAATATGAATAATATGGCTGTGTTATCAATTCTATATTCTTTTCAATTCTAGTAAAATTTCAAAGTGCTTCATTTTCTAATCTAAACATTTTATTATTAACATAAATATTTGCATTTACAGTAATTTTATGAGAACTAAAACTCCTCAGTAGAGAACAAAGCAAAGTTAAAAGTTGATGCAAAAGCTACTTTGTTTAGTTTTACTTGAGCATTTCTAAAAAGCCATATGAATTGTCATGAATTGTCTAAATGTCCGCACACAGGCTTACATTTTTAGTAATCCATCTAAAGATATAAAACCATTTTCTTCTCATTTGACTTCATTTTCTTTGCTCAATAAGAACTCTACTCACATTCAGTTTGAAGTTTATGGCTTCAACTCTTTGACTTATATAAGCCCAGAAAGGTCAGAGCACTTTTTTTAGAGACAAAAGGTGTTTTTTCACCTTCACGTGATTCAAATATGTCAAAAGTGACGCCCCTGAAGCTGTAAAAAGACTCACTGCCCAGCTGGTTTGAAAAGTTTTAACCTTAGAAAATGTAATCTTTAAACTAACATGAGACTTTTCGGTAGCATATTCTCAAATTACTTGATTACATGTTCTATGTAACATATACATCCATTTGTTAAATTCACAGTCTTAAACTCACAAAGCTTAAGAATTTAAATCAATTATTGCTTAATTTTGCAATACCCTTTCCAAACTTAAAAAAGGAATTTATTTCTTTTTTTTCCTTCTTTTCCAACTTAAAGAGGGGAGATAGAGAGACAGACTCCCACATGCACCCTGACCAGGATCAACTGGGGCTGATATTCTGCCCATCTGGGATCATGCTTGCAACCGAGCTATTTTTAGTGCCTAAATGCGGAGGCTCCACAGAGCCATCCTCAGTGCCTGGGACCAATGCACTCAAACCAATCGAGCCATGGCTGCAGAAAAGGAAAAGAGAGAGAGAGAGAAAGAAGGGGCATAGGGAGGGGTGGAGAAGCAGATGGTCCCTTCTTCTGTGTGCCCTGACTGGGAAGTGAATCTGGGACATTGACATGCCAGGTCGACACTCTACCAAGTCAACCGGCCAGGGGGAATTTATTAATAGTTAAAGCAACTATATTTGTCTCCCACTTTATTTTTCCCCCCACTGTCCTTTAAATCAGCCCTGTATGCAGCTAGTTTTTCCTACATCTTTGGGTAAAAATTAGAGCAGGTTCCACAGCTTTTCAGAATACGCATAGGTAACTAAAGTTCCTGCCGTGACTCTAGTCTCCCAAATGATCTCAGGTCATTAATGAAATGTTCAACCTTGACACTTGTCAAGTTTTCCAGCTGTGCTTAAAGCTAAGTGTTCTTCCCTTCTGCAGCGAGGCCTGATTCAGGCTAGATGTCAACAATGGCGAAAATGAGCGTGATGGACTTCTCTCTTTACTCTACCAGCAGTATCCCTCCCCTCCCCACCATAATCAACCCAGGTCTGGCTGAGACTACCCCCCGTCAGGATTGGAGGGGAGTGGGAGAGGGAAGGGACAAGAGCTATATTGTATGAAACTGTCCCTGGATTCCCAGAACAGTGTTATTACTGGCTTTGTCACACTGCTTACAGTTTTTATGGCCCTAAGTTCAATAAATATTTGCTGAATAATCACACTATTCTTCTGATCCATGGAAAAATAGATGCACACCTCGAAGAAACTGTATTCAATTGCATCGTCATGGTTGGTCATGGCTTTTCCCAAGACTTGACCTTGAGTTCAGATGGGATAGTTGGCTCAGCGGTAGAGCGTCGACCAGGCATGTGGAAGTCCCGGATTCAATTTCCAGTCAGGGCACATGGGAGAAGTGCCCATCTGCTTCTCCACCCTTCCCCCTCTCCTTCCTCTCTGTCTCTCTTTTCCCCTCCTGCAGCCAAGGCTCCATTGGAGCAAGGTTGGCCCAGGTCCTGAGGCTGGCTCCATGGCTTCCACCTCAGGTGCTAGAATGGCTTTTATTGCAGCAGAGCAATGCCCCAGATGGGCAGAGCATCGCCCCCTAGTGGGCATGCCGGTGGATCCCCTGCAGGCACATGCGGTAGTCTGTCTGACTGCCTCCCTGCTTTTAATTTTGGCCTTGAGTTCAGATGGAGAGGAGGGGCTATGGCAACACCTATGAGGAACCTAAGTTCGAAAGTCTTTTCATAAGGATTCCTGTTTATCATGTACTTTTGTTTTCTTAGTACAAAATTTTCAGCTCACGGGAAGCCCCTTTTCTAATACTAGTGCACCTGGTAGGTCTTCGTTCAGCCATTATAGAAACAGTGCTTTGTGGAGTTGGCTGTGCATAGCCTTTGTCTCAGGCTCTCGGCACCAAGCAGCTTCTGAAGCAGCCATTCTGGGATGGGACCTGAGTTGTCGCCATTTCAGACAAGATCTTAGGTGCCGTGATGCTGGCCTGACGACCAGGCCTTGAGTGGTCCATCTGAAACTAGCACACAGGTCTCCAGACAAGATCAAGAGGGAACAGAACCCGGGCACAGATCTGGTGGCAATGAGGCTGCAATAGGAGCTCCAGGGTCAGAAAAACCAGGCGCTGGGGGGCTCCTGCTGTGAGCGGCTCTGAAAAGCCTCTAGGAAGAGCCTGAATGGGGTCAGGAGGCACAGAAAAGGCAGCGCACAACTGTGTTTTGCTGGAAGTTGCCTGGTTTGGGGGGTGGGGGGAATGTACAAAGCTGGGTTCAGCAAAGGGAATGGGTGAGTCTTAATAATAAGTCATCTATATGCTTAGCACCCACTTGGGCATCGATGAGAGAGCCTGGAGCCCTGGATTGTGTAATAATACCCACTTCCCAGGCTCCCTTGACTTTCAAGTTAACATCTCACCGACGTGACTAAGCAATAAGCACACACAGGAGTCGCACCTAGCTCCGTGGTGGCGGCAATATTGTCTGATTGGAGATGATGCTCATAAAGGCTGGGGGACAGGAGCGTTTGCGAAGTTGGTTTCAGTGAGACTTTCACAGAGCTCCTTAAGCAGTTTGCCTCATAGCAGGCAATATTCAGTCTTCCTCCCTCTGTGGCGTGACGCAGGGGCTTGGAGCTCCATTAGCCCCAGCTTAATTTTTACCAGATCCCTGCTGAGCATACACAGAGGCAATATTTTTAATTGGCTATTTTTTTTTTATATTTTGTACTTTTCTTTCTTTTTCTCTTTTTAAATTTACACCCATACTCTTGCACAAGGGAGATGAGTCATTGGTGAAATCATTAGGAGATTTTTCAGGCATTACAGTAAAGAATATTCATCCCCTTTTAGACCTACATAATTTAGAAAGATATACATATTTTATTAATGATGGGGCATATTTTTGTATCACAAAATAAAGAAAAACTAGTTCTAAAATATGTTCTCAAACTATTGTATATGTAAAATTAGAACATTCATTACTTTACCAGATAAGGTATAATTTTTAATTCCTAGAAGGGATAGTTGTATATTGTGTGGTTATCTTTAAAACACATTTTTTCTTATTAAAAGATCATCATAATTATTATTTATCACTCACAAATAATAAAATGAGCTAATCTCATTTCAACATTCTGAGTTTGTTGATACCAGTTCGCATGTCTGTAATTTATTTTGAAGGCAGGACTGAGTAATGGAGGTGTTTCAATTAGTCAACAGTTAGTCCTCCTCTTCACAGAAAAACAAAATTTTTTTGCTGGCATTTAGTACATTCTGCAGGGGGTTTTCTTCCAGCTCTGATCTGTACTTCCCATGTTGAGAAGTCTTCCTACTTCTTTTCTATCACTGAAAAGTTAATGTTATTTTAAAATGTCCCCTGTCACCGCCTAGATTCTCCCGAGGAGCGTATTCCTTTCCATAGAATGGGCATTTTTGCAACTTAATATCTTACATTTGATTACCATTGGTGCATATTTAAGTGTTGTCTTGCTCATCTTGTTTATTACATATATGTATTAAAAACTAATAAAAGCAAAATAATACAAAAAATGAGCATTTCATTTTGGCATCCTCCCTACTACAAAACCCCGCAGATGTTTGGCTGCCTGTGATGTATTTTGGAGGATGGAATTTGCAACTGTTATAATTAAGCAATACCATTAAGTCACCCGAGAGTAAATTAGAAGCTAAACTGGTGCTGTGTGCTCAGGAACCCAAGATTATGGGCTGAGATCTCTATTCAGTGTATGAAGTCAGCTCCCTTCAAATTGGTTTTGAAATAAAAGGTGTTATTTCTATTCCCCACCCTCAAAATACCTAAGTGTATTAAACATGTCCCTAATATTGATTTGGCATGCCAATTGCAATCTTAAATTGTAGGGGGAAAATGTTTTAGTAAAGAGAGCTATTTCTATTTTGCTGCCACTGTTTCGGTTGTAATGGCAAGAGAAATGTGTAGGTCTGGATCATTTCCAGGGAGTTGGCTGAGATCCACTGACTCAGTCGTGGTTAAAAGAAAAAAAATCAAGAGAAAGAAAGGAAAGAAAGGAGTCCTAGTACATCCTGTTGCAGTTAGAATTAGATAAAGGTAATGATACTTCTCAGAGTTTTCCCTGCATAATACCATCTGGAGAGAGACGATCAAATCCCAGCAACTGAAAATAAAATCGTCAGTAACCTAAATAGGACATTGATACAATAGTTGTCATCAAAGGCAGCTTAAACAACCTATAATCCAATACACTTAAAATATTAACAATTAAAACATATTAATTAATTACCTAATGACAATAAAAGAGGTCATCATGAACCTGGCTCCATGCTAAACTCTTCTTTGACAACAATTCATGTTGACCAAACTAAGACATTGTTACTAGCCACTCAAAGAACAGTCTTTGGAACTTACCCCATGCTATCCAAGCTATGGTCTTTGAAACAGTATTATGAGCACAGTCTGAGAACTTGTTGGAAATGCAGAATCTTAGCCCTACCAAAGCCCATTGAATCAGAATATACATTTTAACAAGCTCCCACTTGTCTCCCTCATGTATTTAAGTTTGAGAAGCACTGATCTAGAACCTTAACTTCTTACCCTTTTTAGGCACCCAAACTTATAGCTTTTTAGTCATCGGACAGTTCCATCCTTTCTTTTCTTTCCCCCTTGTTGATCACTTTCTTGACTTGCACAATGTGGTTGAACTCCCAAATGTCATACTCCACTTTGACAGCTTCTAAGAATTCTCCCCAAATACCGCTGGTCTAGAGGATTAAATACCCTCTCTTCTTTTCAGAAGAGCTGCTTTCACTGAGTTCCTTACAGAAATGTTGACAAGATTTTGATGCTACATGTTTTCAGGTTAGTTCTTAGACTGATCTTTCTGCAACTTGAATAGCTGTTAGGATGAATTGCTTTTCTCTCCATGCCTGACATATATATTCCCTGGTCTCACAATCTGCTGCAACTTGGCAGCCAAAGTGCATGAAGTTTTCTATTCTTCCAGTTTTTCTTCTACAGATATTACTCTGCCTTTCTTCTTCTTTGATCTGGGTTTAATTGGTTTTGATCTGATAGTGTTTATGCAAAAGGAAACTCTTTGTCAAGTGACATTTGTCCTTTATGGACATGGTTGATCATATATATACTGCTCACAAAAATTAGAGGATCAGGGGACATGCAGATATTCCAGTACTTTCAGCTTTTTGTATAGTGCATTTTCACCAATGAAGTAAAAGTTGGTTTGGATCTCATTTGCATATTCAAAAAACTTTGTTTGACTTGTCATTTGCTTTTCTGATGTTCTTGTTTAATAAAAAAAGTCAAATGATTCTTTTTTTTATCACTTCATATTCATTTTGAAATATCCCCTAATTTTTGTGAGCTGTATATATAACAGGCTTGCACCTTTTTACTCTTCCCTATCAACAGCAAGGGAACAGTGTTTCCCCTTCCCTATGATTCTTCTAGAAGCTTGCAAATGACATCAATGCATGGAGACATAGACTTCTAATGATATTTAGGAAAAAGGAAAGTTGAAAGCACAAACCTAGCTGCATGAGGTCCATTGCACCAAGTTTATACAGATACAAAGAAAGATTCAATAAGGGCAAAGTCCAATCAAACTCTATGGTAACTAGGATATCAACCAAAAGGCCAACTTCTGTTTTGTGCAGGAAGCAGCCTCTGTAGAGTCTTCTCCTCCTTAAATATATTTGCTTGTCAGCCATCCCCATGACTATGTTCAATCCCAGACTTTGCTACATAAAGGTTGCTTTTATTTCTACTTGGCAGTTTCGGTATTGCTACGGCTTCCACAATCTCAAGATCATGAATCGCTTGAGCAAATAATAAGCCAATAAGCTTAAATCTAAAAGAAATTTCTACAAAACTGTCTTTTAACTGTTCTTACATAGAGTGAAGTGTTCCTAGTCATTTAAGAAGCAACATCTGGCCAGATCCACTACTTGGTTTCAAATTGCATACTATTTTAACATGTTAAAACAAACATGTTCTTACACAATCAATATTTATTCAGTGTCTACTACACGCAAGGAACAAAGAAATAACTTGTAAAAAAATCATTTCTTTCTTATTTCTTCAAGCCTGTTCTCAAGTCTCAGGGCCTCCCAGCTAATTGAAAGGTCTCTGTGGCCCTCCCTACTCCTAAACTGTTCCCATCAGCCCTGGGAGTAATATCAATTCAGAAGAGGCCACAAATACTTTTCAACTCCCCATAGAGGCACTCTCCCAAGCATCTAGAAGAGAGAGAGCTCTTGCTGGCAAATCAAATATAATTTTAGTTAATATGTTTCTTAGTCATCTCAGTTTAATTTTTGTCATCCCCCCACATGGACCATTTTTCATACTACTTCCAATGGTAACAATTTCCCAGCCTCTTCAAACTCTGTGTGCTGAGCACCCTGGGACCTAATCAGGTTTTCTGAGCAGCTCCATGCCGTGCTCTCAGCACTCGGGGACAGCAGAAGACAGCTCTAAAATAAACTGGGGGAAATGATGCTTTTCTTTCCCTATTCCCACATACGTAGTTTGTTCTCAACCAGTTTGCTTCTGGTAGAGTGGCCGGTGATAAAACCCCATGATCATACTGAGAATCGCCAACCCCAAGATGCATCCAAAGGTGCTAATAGACTTCTGCGACCAGACAGGGACTTGCACAAGACAAAGGAGGGGCCCTCACGAGACCAGCTTTCTGCACCAAACGCCAGGTTTGTACATCATTGGCTGGGCAGAGAGATGTATGAGAGCAAATAAAATCACATTTTGATGAAAGCCTTCCTGGTTTAAACTACCTGCTCCAGTTTGGATTATTTTCCTATTGAGATGTTTTTTCATTTGGAAGAACTCTTCATTCCATATTCATAAATGTTCCCTGGTAAATTCTTTTCTTTTGTTTATGGTAAGTTTTTGTTTCCAGAACCTTTCCTTCTAAGCTTCCCTGGAGCTTCACACAGCTCCTTTTAGGAGATATCATAAGAGACAATGCAAACAGAAAAAGTTCAGACAAATACTGCCTTATTCGAACGTTAAAAATTATTAAGATTCAGCCATCACTACCTAGAAAACAAACCCTATTAATAATAATACGATGCTGATACATTCCCTAGGGTTGCTGAGAAGAGCATTGGCGCCCCAGGTAATGTTTTTTTGGCAACTCCTCCCCAAAACAACAAAGCCAGTCTCCCACTGCTCTCTGCTCTCCGTTCCCCAGGTCGCACCAGCTCTCTAATTGGTATTCATCCAACGAGGAACAGTAGCTATCAGTACTTGATTAACAGCCTTGTGAGACCTTGTGCTAGCAGCAAGAGTTAGCTCTTGTAGCCACCTTTTAAGGGGATATTTGAATGTGAGATTCTTGTTGCAAAGAGGTACAGATGGATGGCACTGCGTTCTCGCCCTCTGAATGGTCACAGGAGCAAGAGATGTGTGATGGGGGACAAACTCCAATATCCCTCTGCAGGTCCCTCCCAACACTGCCACTTACTGGGGAATTTTTCAAGCTTAA
Source organism: Rhynchonycteris naso (assembly GCA_037038555.1). Taxonomy (NCBI): domain Eukaryota; kingdom Metazoa; phylum Chordata; class Mammalia; order Chiroptera; family Emballonuridae; genus Rhynchonycteris; species Rhynchonycteris naso. Next base: position 170,035,072 of record CM072999.1, on the reverse strand, counting down.
GCTGAGTCTACATCGCTTAAACATTAACACATCACTTGACTGTTCGGGGATAATATACCCATTTGTATTTTAAAGGGTCTTTGGATCTCCATTCACCTTTCTTCCTTACATGGATTTCTGTGCAATCCAGTCTCTTTTCTTCTACCAACCAATTCTGGATTCCTCACTCCCCCCCCCCCCTCACACACACACACCTTGTACTAACTTCACTGAGTCAAAAGAAATTGGATATTCATCTACAGTTATAGACTTACTAGACAGTAACCCAGTGACATGCAGAATTCAACTTTTCTTCTGAATGATCCTAACGGTCTCCAGTCACAAAGACCTTTGCACATCGAGATTATGATCCAACCATATGGACATCTTTGCTTTGCATTGGAGTTGGGCACAGGATTTAAGAAACATGTTTGGGGTCTCATGGAACTACCAAGTATGTTTGGGTTGCACCAGATTTTATAAGCCATGGAGCACATTGTAAATACTTTTGGATACTGGGGCACATTTTATAAATAATTCTGACAAAGTTTTAATTCTCTAAGACTTCAGGGGTTTGTTATATTCTATTTTTCATTATTTGTTCATTTCCATGTGCCTTATTTCTGCAAACATGACTTCTCAAAAATGAAATTAGGTCCAGATTTAGCAAACACAAAAAGATGATTTGTAACATTTCCCTCATAAACTAGTTCTGTGCAAAGGCAAAATGAACTCATTTATACTTAGCAAAACACAATTGTAAATTTACACATAAAAGTTGAAGGGAAAATTTATACTTTAAGTTTTACCAGTCTCTACAGTTGCTATCCTAACCTTTTCAGGGTAACTAGGCTTCTCTCTTTTGGTCTTTCAGGAGCCCAGAACCCCAGGAGGTCCATATACTTGACTAGAGGAAGCAATGACAAAGTGGCCCCAATGACAAGTTTCTCTCAATAGAACTATTTCTTTTTACAGTGTTTCATACTCACCACCCTGTGTTGATTCTGCTGAGTGACTCAAGGAGACAGGAAATGGCTCTACTAGCTAATGTTAAAAAAAAAAAAAATTATGAACTATTCATACACTTACGATTCTTCTGCCCTTAACATACTCTTCCAGCAGAAGTCCTGATGGCTCACTTCCTCACCTCTTTCAAGTCACTCACTTGTCACCTTCTCAGAGGGAATTTTCCTGACTACCTATTTAAAATTGCAACCTCTCCATTCCTAACCCCCTATCCACCTTCTCTGCTTTCTTTTTCTCCAGAGCCACTGCAAGTGCACACACGCACACACACGCTCACACCACTAGGATGTAGGTGCCTTGAGAGAAGGGCTTTTTGTCGTTTCTGTTCACTCTTGTACCTTTCATTATGAGAATAGGTCTAGCACAGGAGAGCTACCCAATAAATATTTTTTAATAAACAAATGAATACAAATCCATCAATAACATACATGCAAACATACTCTCACAATCACATTGTCAGTGTAAAGTCCACACTCCCATAGTCACTCTTCTAGACTTTGCACCAATAGGACTGAGCCTGTCCTAAATAGTCTTTTTAACCTGTTCCATCTCTATGGAAAAGTTTCAAGTAGGAGAAAATGCATTTCCTGAATGCTACACTTTATTGGGAGTAATTAATCAAGCTTCTTATATGACTAGTGTGTGCCTTTATTTCCTGAGCAGGAAATAAACTGTCTTCAACTCTCACAGTCTGGATTCTGTCCCCACTGTGCCTCACAAAAGCACTGAAATTCTCACACAATCACTAAATCCAAATGGACAAATTTTTCACTTTTCTTCTTTCTTTTCCTTTCTTCCCTCCTTCCATCTTTCCTTCACTCCTCCTTTCCTTCTCTCCCTCCCTCCATCTCTCTCTTATTCCTCCTTCCACTTCCCCACGTGCACAATTCATCCTCACTGTAGCAACTCACCAATAATTCCACAAATGCACTGCATGCTCTCAACATTCTGACCTTTGCTCATAACAGGAGCTAGCTTTTCTTGGCCTCTATGGGTCAAATACGGTATAAGACACTTTAATATAGTATTTCACTCAGCCCTCAAAAAAATCTTAGTCATAACTTTTGGTTTTATGGCGAGGGACAGAAACTGGCTTATGTATAACAGAGATCTGATTCATGACAGAAGACTACAGGACTGAAACTGGTGTGGGGTCGGCCTTCCTTGGGTAACAGCGATGAGCCTGCCTCCCTTTTCCTTTCCTTACTGCAGAGCTTTGCTTTCCTTATATTGGCATTCTGTGGGATTTAGATGGCTATGGAAGTTCTAGTGCACAATATTATTCTAGGGTGAAGTCTGCCCAGAAAAGAAAACAAACTCACGTTTCAAAACTCAGTCTTGCTGGTCCTCATGTACCCATTTCTGAACCAACCTTTGCCAGGAGAACACAAAGCACTAAGAGACCCAGGCCCAAGACACATGCTTCCCCTTGAAGCATGGGGTGAACTTTGCCTCAGGAGGCTCACGCAAAGGTGAGAAATGCGTGATTTCTCCAAAGCAAAATTAGCATACAGTTCCCACAAGAAAGGGAAGGGATATAAGAAATAACAATGATAACACCCAATATATAACCCCATGATCATAAACAAGACTCAGCCCCCACTTTGGTTTTGGCAACTAAAGGTCACAGAGGTGAAGTCACTTACTGAGGACCACAAAAGTCAGCTCTCTCCTGTACAGACATTACTTCTGAACACCTATCTGTTCCCTTTGTCTAGACCAGGGGAGTCAACCTTTTTATACCTACCGCCCACGTTTGTATCTCTGTTAGGGGTAAAATTTTCTAACCACCCACTGGTTCCACAGTAATGGTGATTTATAAAGTAGGGAAGTAACTTTACTTTATGAAATTTATAAAGCAGAGTTACAGCAAGTTAAAGCATATAATAATAATTACTTACCAACTACTTTATGTCAGATTTTTGCTGAGTTTGGCAGAATAAATCTTTATAAAACAACTTATTATAGTTAAATCTATCTTTTTATTTATACTTTGGTTGCTCCGCTACCGCCCACCATGAAAGCTGGAATGCCCACTAGTGGGCGGTAGGGACCAGGTTGACTACCACTGGTCTAGATGGTTCTTATCCTATTTCCTCATTTGTCTAACTCCAAAATGTGCTTTGAAATTCCAGTCAAGCATGACTTTCTTCCAGAGTCTTTTATAGATGCACCCTCTCTCCTACCCAAGCTGATAAAATGATACCCAATGAGCTACCCCCCATTCCCATAACTTCCTTTCTGTTCCTCCGAAAGCCATGAGTTCTTGTCTTCACCAGAAAACTGTAACTTATCCATCGGTAGATCCCAGGGCCCAGTGCCGTGCTCAGTAAGTGTGTTGACTAAAATGACCTGACATGGGGTTTTAATGTCACACAACCACGTGAGATAGATTTTAGGCTCTGTTCTGCACAGGAAGACACCTGAGGCTCTGAGAATTTATGTGTAACTACCATCTTCACAGGGTTGTGGGCAAGCCAGTGTGGAAAGTAGGTCACCAAGGAACAAGACAGAAAAATAGGATGCTTGGGAGAATGTGAACATAAACCAAGCAAGGAGAGTTCTGGATAAATGCCACAAAGCAACAGAGCTGTTCACTTATCCATTATTTATGTTAACTTGCTGTGGGATGGGATTGTTCTGAAAATGCTCAGGCTGAGATTCAAACTGATGTCCTCTAACTCAAAGTCAAAGGCATTGTATAAAAAGTCCTGGTTTCCTTAATCCATATCATGAATTGTACACATCATTCTCATCTGGCAGTTTAATCAACATCTCCTTGTATAGCTCAATCTTGAAAGATGACTAGGAATCAAAAAGATTTATTTTAAAAATTTATCTTCGTTTTTATGTTAGCAGCAAAACGGCAGGGGAAGAAGAAGAGAGTTAGGAGGTATGTTGCTTCCAATACCATGGCTATCAGGGTACATCTGTATTCTCTGGGATCCAGCAGGGCCAGCCTTTGCTGCCCAGTCTTGCTGGGTTAGAGCTGCTCAGGTAAGATGCATTGTTCTTACTAACCAGCCTCCTAAGAAGGCACGGATGCAGTGGGCAAGGAAACTGCCTTCCAGAAAGGGCGAGTTTTGGAGGGAAATAATCTTGTGTTTCACAAGAAGAGAAATATGAAGAGAAATGTGAATTAATATGACACAATGACAATATCTGAGCCTACTAGTAATGTGATTTGGAAGCCTTTTTTATGGTTCCTGTTTTGGAATTTTTCTTAACATCTTTCACTAGCCAAGGCAGACCTGGTACTGTTAACTAACTAGCCCGTTTATTTTACATCTGAACTAACACAAATAGCCAACAAGCATATTATTTCCAGATTTCTAGATTGGTGAATAGCGGTGGAATTTATTCTGGAGTACATGTGAGGACACGCTCTCCCCTACGTACAGCCCATTGTGGTTTATTCTTACACATGACATTCAAGCAGAGCTTCCTTCAGTTTCTGATTTCTCACTTAGGCAACCTGATTCTTTTGCAAATTGGAACTAAAATGTTTTTGGATTTTCTAGTATGTGAACTACAAAAACTATGAAACTCACCAAAACAATGATCCTGAATTTGGTTTAGATACGTTCTCATAACAGAACTACATATTTGTTGATGCTTGGTTTTTCTCATGCGGTTTACTCTGAGATTAGATTCTCTAACCAAGTCAAACTCAGCTGGGTAAAGAGGATATATATTGTTTAAAGTATTAGTTTTCTTAAGTTAATTTAGCATCAAATTGAACACTATTCAAATAGTAAGAATAGAAGAATACCACTAGAATCCTAGGCCTTCAGAGAATATGAAGATGAATTAATTACAGTCCTTGCCCCCAAGAAATTTATGATATCACAGGAGGATAAGACAGTAGTAGATAATAACATACATAAGAGAGATTCAAAGAAAATATAATATGGATTCAAAAAATTGGTTGAGGAATAGAGGTTGTTACATTTGAGAAGGTATTTTGAAGGATTTTATAGGACAGTATCAAGGGAAGGGAGAGGACTAGAAAGCTGTGGTGGACATCTCAGAGACAGGAGAGCATGGAACCTTCTCATCCCATTGTCCATGGCCCTAAACATTGATCTATACAGTAACTGCATGACTTAGCCTTTTCTGAGAAACCAAATTGAATATTAAAAACTGCTCCAAAGATTTTTTAAATTTTGTTATGTTTTAATCATCACAGCTATTGGTCACTAATCAGTAAGCAAATTCTCAATGTTATCTGAGCATAACAATCAAAAGAACCTGAATAAATCAAGCTAGTTTAGTGGTTAATGTGAATACACTGGGTCTTCCATTTACAATTCACTCTTATTTGTCAATTGACCCCAAAGTTGTGGTTTAGAAATAAACAATGTATAAGGAGGGCTAAAGTCAGAACTTACTCCTCAGTCCATGCAAACATGTTGTTGCATATGGCCATTGCCCCAACTTTACCAACAGATGATCCAGCAACCAATCCCCTGAGAAATATGTGGGGTATTTATTTGTTAAGTCTGGTCACTCAATTTTCATCTTACCTTCCCCAGTGACATATTTTTCCTTTGGAAATGTTGTAGAGAAAAGCAGGCATGATATAATATACATGATAATAATCCAACAGAACTAACTATAACCAAGGAGAGGAGCTTATTCTAGTATAATATATACAAGGGCTTTACACTTGAACTTGGACATCCTTAAGTGATCACCTTCTTTATCTCTCAAGGTTGCCCTGCCAAAAAAAAATGGGGCTAATTCAGCTCACTTAGATAACTCAGACCCAATGAAAAGATTAATTATTCAGGGTTCACTGAGTGCTTTCAATATGAAAAGCACGATGTATGTCACAAACAGAGAGCTGTGACTTCAGGGGAGACAATAAACAGCAGGCACAGATGAACTTTTAAAAAACAAAGGCCCTATTCTCATGTAAATACTCAATAATAAAGGCTATAAAAAGAAAGCTACAGAAAAATAAAATACAAACTGAATATTTTCCATGAGGAGTCAGCAGATTTTATCAAGTTAATAAATTATTACAATAGAGTGTATAAAATCAAATTCATGCAGAATCCAACAAGAGAATATAATGTGTGGCTGCTGGGATCATCTGGTAGGAGAGATCTCATTGATTTTTGTAGAGCTTTGGATCTGAGAGATTTTTAAATTAGGCAAGGACTATGACCCAGTTTGGGTGGAAAAAGCTTAGAAGATCCCAAGGAAGAATACAGCCCAAGAAGTTATCTCTGGAGGTACAGTTATTTTTAACCTTTAAGACCTGCATGACACAGAGAGAATTTTTATAAGTGAATGCAAAAAGGAAACATTTTAACAACTTCATATCCTTTCCTCTTTGTCGTGACCCTAGCATAGAATTGAAAAGGACAGGCAAAGTTTATTTACAATTAAATACAGATTTGAGGATCATAAAACTGAGCTTGTTTTTATTTTTACCAGTATATGAGGAAACAAAGTTGGGTGAATTTTCCCTTGGACTGTGATTTGACTAAGACAACATTGTACAAAATAAAGATAACCATCAAATACAAAAGCTATTAGAGGTAAGTATGCCAAATTTTAAAAATCAGTAGAAACAGAGAAGCACTCAGAACTTAAAAAAAAATGTGTAAGTTAGCTATTGCCAAAACAATGCTGCATAACAAATAACCATAATAACTAGTGACATACAACAATGAGCATTTGGTCCCATGGCTTTGTGAATCAGTTGGAGTGCTTCCGCTTCATATATAAGACTGGAGATTTTTTATATATATTCATATATAAACATGTGTTTCTCATTAACCTTGAATCATTGGGCTAGTCAAAGCATGTTTACCTTTCAAATCTAAACTCAAAACCAATGACCCTGGCTGGTTGACTCAGTGGATCAAGTACCGGCCCAGAATGTGGAAGTCCTAGGTTTGATCCTGGTCAGGGCACACAAGAATTGCGACCATATGCTTCTCTCCCCCTATTCTCTTCCCCTCTTGCAGTGACTTGGTTGGTTCAAGCATTGGCCCCAGGCGCTGAAGACAGCCAGGTTGATTTGAGCATCGGCCCCAGACAGTAGTTGCTGAGTGGATCCTGGTCAGGGCACATATATATACTCTGCCTCATCACTTCTTCTCTCACGTTAAAAAAAAAAAATTAAACTTAAAAACCAAACTTTCCACCATATGTACAAAAATAAGTATACATAGAATGTTTCATTGTTTATAACAAAATGTATAATCTACTTAAATTCTCTCAATGGGAAATTTATGATGTTTCTATACCATGGAATATTAGGTAGGAATAAAAAAAGTCAAAACCAATCATGTTAAAATACCCAAAATACACTGACATAAAAGTATCAGGTTAAATAGCAGAATAGTACAAATATACTGCTCACAAAAATGAGGACATATTGCAAAATGAATAGGAAGCGATAAAATATCCCCTAATTTTTGTGAGCAGTATTTTATGTATATATTTATATATACATGTAAATTCCATGTGTTTATGAATGTATAAAAAGCTATATACCAAACTGTTAAAAAGAATTATCTCTAAGGAGAAAAGGTATATCTTGTGTAGTTGGGAGATACTGAACAACTACTGATAATATCAACAGTTGATTAACACATATTTTGTATGTTGTATATAGTAGATACTATATTCTTACAATAAAGTGAAAGAAAATATGAAAATAATGAGAAAATATACATTTACAGTATTTACTGAAAAAAATTCACATACAAGTGGACCCACACAGTACAAACCTGTTTTTAAAGGGTCAACTGTATTTCCAATATATAAATACAATAGGTATACATGATCTCAAGAGTATTGATTAGAAAATATAGCACAATTTTTAGGAAGTAATGAGTTTTCAGTATTTATTACCTTTTAAAAATAAATTTAATTGTAAATGTACAAAATTCTAATAATGGCACCCTTAGTAACTGGCTCACAAAATCCTGAAAATTTAACAATTGTCTCTCATGAGCTGGTACAAGCTGGTTGTAGCACATTGTTGGTCTAACCTTAAGTGGAGAGGTCTGGGCTGGGACATCAAGTGGACAGATAGTAGTCACATGTGGGACATGAGTGAAATTCTCCCAGGAGAATATTTTTAATATAATAGTAAGAAAAAGTGGTGAGGATGAAACCCTGGAGGAAACCAACATTTAAAGGGCAGGCAGTCAAAAGTGGGCATGGGAGTGAAGAAGTAGAAATGGAGGGCAATAAGGGCCCCACAGGAGAAGCCAAAGGGGGTAGTCAACAGTAGGCAATGATAACAAGAGGCGATCTCAAGGAATAAAAATTATCCATTCACTTGAGGGACCACTTGTTCATTCGTTCAACATTTAAGAATGAACTGTTGCTGAGCACTCTGGAGAGGGTGGCAATCTATTGTATTAAAGTGAAACTTTTAGCCTTACTTTATTCAGGCTGAAGTCCAAAACACATTCCAAATAAGATGCTAACCCACAAAGTAGGGTTTGCTAAGGAAGCAGCAGCTAAGACTTTTATCCACCCCCACCTTAAGGGCATAAGAGGAGTCGAGTTAAAGTGATGTAATTAGACTAGATGAAATGTACATTTAGTTCAACCCAGGAGGTAATATTTCTTTCTGAAGATAATTTTAGAACTGAGTTTCCAAATATGAAGTGATATAATACGGCTTATCCTTTTCAATCTGAATTTTCATACCTCTTCCTTGTTCCGCTCTGGCAAACTTACTGATGCATCAGCCCAAATATGAATGTACAGAACCTGCACAATGCTTACCAAGGAGCTCTTTTCATAGAAGAGAAATATTACTAAAATTACATATGCCAGGCCAGAAGCACATCACCCCTCATGTAAGAAAACTGTCTACTAGAGATCTTGGAAATGCTTAGAAGCCATAAAATGTTAATAAAGGAAACAGCTTTAACAGGCAGCTTGATTGAACATGGTTGAGTGAGTATTATGCAGTAAGGAAAGCCACTTGGAATGTTAACAGAATGTGTGGGGACTGTCAGACGGGGAGGGAGGGGGAAACACTGGGAAATAGGAGGAGCATTGTTCAGGCAGAATGGGCATGCAGCCAAGGCTATGAGAGAGATGTGAAAAGGGGAAGCCGGAGGAAGTTCATGATGGGATCCTTACATGTATCATATAGTTGGCTAGATGAGTGAAGGAGCAAAATAGCACGTGTTTTCCTAGTGGGCTGTAGAATCCTAAAGGTTTAGCTCTGGGCACAGAAGAGAGGATGAGACCAAAACAGAGAGGAATGCTGTCATCAGTGTCGTCATTCTTTCATCTGTATTCTCATACAAAATTTATGCCTCCAAGGAGACTTTTTTTTTATTAAGGGGAAACAGTATCAAATGAGGTATGCTTATTTTCAGCCATAAAATTATTGCAATGCTATAATTTATGAATAAATCACCAGCAGGACCAGGCAAACTACCCCTAGCCTACTTAAGTATGAAATGTATTATTCTGTTACACAGCACAGGTATACACATTTACACCGGTTCACAACTCCTTATGCAAAACTCCTAGGAGCAGATGCGTGCATATACAGTGTGTGACGTGACACTTCCACAGGAACCTGAGTCAGATAAAGACAGACTATAAATAACCTCACCACAGGTCAGGCCCGACTATGCAGCCACATGTCCTCAGCACAGGTCAGGATTATAGAATTGAAGAGAAGGTATTGTCGACCTATGTTTCAAGTCCCTGACTTTTACCTCTAACCCATCTGTTTTATTACATCAATTAAATGACACTATATAAATCTTGTCCTGTGGTGGTGCAGTGGAAAAGGCATCAACTTGGAATGCTGAGGTCACCAGTTCGAAACCCTGGGCTTGCCTGGTCAAGGCACATATGGGAGTTGATGCTTCCTGCTGCTCCCCTGCTTCTCTCTCTCCCTTCTCTGTAAAATGACTAAATAGAAATCTTTAAATAAAAACCCAAAACTATAAATCCTAAATTTCTGCATACATCCTAATTCATAACTAATAATTCCCAGATGCTTTCTTTCAATGAGTATTTATGGAACTCTCATTACATATTGGGCATTATTTTAGGCATTGAATGACCAGCAGGTAGACAAAAGCAAAGTCCCTGCCTTCAGAGAGCTGACGACTACCTCTGTACAATGAAGAAATCCATAATTGAGCTAGCTACAAATGATTAAAGAATTGTTTGATTCCTAAATCTAGTCATGGTTCCTAACAGAACCAGATACCGCATCTTTATATCACACCTATTTATATTATTTGACATTAATGTAAAATGTAAGAAATTCACAATCAGGTTTGCCATACTGTTCTTTTATGGTACATGTCCAACAAAATGTATAATACATCTTTCTCTTCCTAAAACAGCTTATTTGTGTCCTATTTTATTTTTGGTCAGTTTACAGCTTTTGTTTACTTAAAAAGAAATTTGATTCTTCTTGGTGATCTTTTTTGTTATCTTATTTCATTAATTTATACTTTTTATTATTCCCTTCAAAATTCTTCCTTATATTGTTTTACCTGTACTTAATCTTGACTTCCTTATCTATACTCCTGAGTTAAATTAATTTTCCACCTTTTTGGTTGTTACATAAAGGCATCTAAGGCTATTAATTGACTTCTAAGAACTGTTATATCAGCATTTCACAAGTTTTTATTTGAGAACTTTTATTGTAGCTCAGTCAGTTCCAATATTTTAAATTTTCCACTGTGATTTTTCTTTAGCAAGTTGTTTATTAATAAATTTTCCAAGTTCTTAATACATGTACCATTGTCAGAGAAAGTGGTTTATCTAACAATTATTTACATTATGATCAGACTTTTGTAAATTAGTGTCATTTTTTGTAAATATATGTATTTGAAATAATGTATACTGTCAGGTACAGGATTCTATTTTCATCAATCAGATTTTTTGCATTGAGGCTATCCAATATAGTAGCCAGTGACCAGATGTGGCTACTGAGCATTTGAAATGTGACTAGAAATGTACTACAAGTGTGAAATAACTAGATTTCTAAGAATTACTATTACAAAAAAGAATGCCTTATGAATTTTCTAAATTTTAAAATACCATTTTATATATGGTGGTTAAAGTAAAACATATTAAAATAGTACTCATTTCTATGTTCTTAATGTAGCTAATAAGTTTTAAATCACATATGGGGCTGACATTGTGTTCCTGTTAGAATGGTTCTATATGTACTGTTTTCTGAGCCAAGTTTCTGCTTGTAGTTTGAATTTCTTCCACTGTGGTCTTGTGGTTTTACATTTTTGCTTGTAATTCTCAATTTTTGCTTCTATATTCCCAAGTTATTATATCTTAAATGGTTCCATTTATTATTACTTAGGATCCTTTATTCACATTATTGCTTTTGCTTTAAATTCTTTAATATTTATATTGCTGTATCTATTTCCTACCTTTGTTATATTTTTAGCAATATATCTTAATATAGTTGAATTTCCTCCCAACTTAATGTTCTTTAATAAATAAGTTTAATCTGTCTGTATTTAATGTAAATATTGATATATTTAGATAGAACTCCATCATGTTTTGTGTGATTTTTGCCACTTTTCCCCCTTCGTTCCTTTCTTTCATTGGATTAGTACATTTTCTCAATTTCTTATTTTTCCTCTCATTCCCTATTTTCTGGTTTTAACTCCCTATTGTTTTTTAATATTGACTCATATTTTTTATATTAATACTTCTATTACTCTTACAACTTTACCTAAAAATTTTTCAAAAAGTCATACATTTTTGGTCTTCCTCTTCTCCTAACCATGAAGGTCCTCTACAAGCCTTATATATCTCACGGTGCATGCTTTGTAGCTTGTATCTTAATGTATCCACTATTTACTTAATGCTGCATAACCAAGAACTCAAAAAATCAGTGGCATACAATAAACATTTAGCTTCAGAGCCTGCAGAGTCTAGCTCACCTGAGTCAGACCTCCTTATGCATCTGTGGTCAGCTGGCTGGTTGGCTCTACTGATCTTCACTGGAAGTCGGCTGGTCCATTGTGCTGACTTGGCTTGGCCTACTAGGCCTCACATTCCTTCCGCAAGTTGGCCTGGGCAGACTTCCATGGCGAAGGCAGAGGTACGGAGCGGAAGCAGAACTGCACCAGCGCTTTCCCAAATTTTATGAGTCACATCTGCTAACATCCCACTGGCCAAAGCAAGTCACATAGCCAAACTCAGAATTAAGAGGCAGGAAAATTAACTCTGCTTCTTCAGTGAGAGCAACTGCGATACCATACGGCAAAAAGGCAGGAACTCAGAGAGGGGTAAAGAATCGAGGTCATAAATGCAATCAACCTATCACATTTCATCTTACCTTTTTCCATACCCAAATAATTGATGTTTCCTATGAATTTTATGTGACAAATTTTATGCACCTCCTGGATTTTTTCTTGCTGAAATACATCTATGGACAATAAAGTCTCTTGGTCTTTTTAAGTCTGAACATTTTTATTTTGCCTTCATTCACTACTTCAATCCTATAGCTTACCAATTGTTGCAGAAAACCCTCCTGTTTAATTATATTATTTCTTTATAGGTACTGAACCTTTTGTCAGGTTGATTTTAGACCGTTTCTTTTGGAACACCATGATAATGGGTCTGGATATGGGTTCACTTTTCTTTACCCTGACTGGATTTAGGGGAATTTATAATTTGAGTATTCACAGATTTCAGTGGTGAAAAATTGTCAGTTTTTCTTTATTTTTAATGCATTTTTGTACCAATGCCTCCTTTTCCTTCTCCTGAAGCTACCTTACTAAAACTCCATTTACATCTCTCTCTCTTAAGTGTTTGTTTTTTAAAAAATGTTTTTCTTTGTACTTTGGTATGAAACAATTTCTCAGACTACCACTTAATTTACAAAATTCTTCAGCTATGTCCAGCCTAGTTTATGCCAGTCAGGCTTCTTTCAATGACTATTTTTCACTTGTAAGATTCCTCAATAATTTTTACATACCTGTTTTAGTTCTCCACCTTTTTGTTATTTCATATCTATTCAAGGATCTAAGTAAATCAATGAATTTATTTCCTTGAGCATCCTAAACATTCAAAATTTGAAATGTCACATTGTTCTACAGGATTAATTTTATGTGGTGGGAATACATGTTCTGTCAAGTAGGTATATTTTGAAATTTTAGCTCATGAGATTTAAGAGGTTTTAATTTTTATTTTTTCTCTCTTCCACACCGTTTTCCCTTCTGTACTTCCACTTATACCCATGGACCCTTATATCAAATCCAGAACCAAGTTTTTGGGAACTTCTTCCTTACAATGGTTATTTTAGATATATTGTAAGCCTTTAATTACCAAGTTTCAGGATACCTCGGGGTTTAGCTCCAGATCAAAAGGCATTTTTTCTAACATCATTATCCTCAGCGTCTTCAGCACAAAATCCTACGTAGCAATCAGAAAGCTTTTTTGAGCCTCCTTTTGTAAAGGGGAACAGAGGGGGAGAGTCACGTTCTAGCCTCTGAGTTCAAACAGTAAACTGGTCTCCAATATCCAATCCTGTGTAATATTTTTAGTTTCCTATTTCCAATATCCAATATTACAATGCTGTGTAATATTTTTAGTTTTCTATGACTTCGTAGAAGCCAATTTCTCCAGTACCGCTATCGGCTTTTAAACTCAGAACTCAGAAGGTCCACGGTCTTGGTCTCACTTATCAATTTACATTGTTGTTCCATTTCTTTCCATAGAGATGCTCACCTTGTTTGAGGCTGGCTATCCTCAGTCTGGTTCACTTGTGTTTTATCTAATAGTAGTAGTATGTATTTGGTGAGGGTACATCAAAGCATGAAATAATGCCTTCTTGACCAGTAGTCTACAAGTCTACACGGAATGTTCACACAGACACACACACACACACCAAAACTAACTCCAAGGAACATACACAACCAACTTCCTAGCCCATTTTCTTTTTCCAAAGAAAATTCTAAGTCAAAATGACACATTTTTAGTGATACCAAGGACTAACATAAACTATCTTCCAACAGACTATTTCAAATTATGGTGCAAAGTCTTTTAATCATAGGTAGATTTTATTTCAAAGAACCAAAGAGTTAAGTACCACTGATTTACAGCTTGGAATGCAACTCCTTCTTATGAAAAACCAGTTATAACTTATTAAAATTCAAAATGCTTTCTTTGAGGGGTATGGAGGATGAATGACTTCCAGAATAGCCCGAGAGTCGTGAATAAAGAAAAACACTGCAGTGTTTATTTAGAGAGTATTACCCCTTGGAGCCAGCGTTTGCACTAATGCATTTTACATTAGCGTGCCGCATCAGGAAATCCTGACTTTTTGGTGCCAAGGGGGTAATTAATATCAGTTCATGTTTTCAAAATGGTTCTGTTTATGTGGGAATGAGGACTGAGCACTAACATGTAGAGCTTGAAGTATGAAAACCTGCTGTGAAGCGAGATCTTGGAAAAGAATGGAATACTGAATTCACTTAACAAAAAATAGGACTTCCATCGATAGAACGGTACTAGTAAGTAATGTACTGAAAAGATGCCACAGTCATACTTCCTTGCTTTTAACTGACTAAGCATTAACAGAAATAATTTTGATATAAGATAAAATCCTTGATAGCTATAAACAGTATTTTGAACCACTGATACCAGTTCTGAAGTTAAAAAAATGGATGTATATATTAAATACTGTATGAAAAACAATCATTTCAAAATACTTTTCCATAGATAACATACATTTCCTATAGATTCAAAATTTGTTATATTGATCTAACCTGAATAAGAGTCACTATAGGTGTAAAAGCAAAATGCTTTTAGTACATCTTCTTTTCTTACAAAAAGATAAATTGGCAGAGAAATTAGAATCAAAGCACAAACTTCTTATAGTCAGAAAACTAAGGAAAACAGAAAGGAAGTGGTAGAGGAAAAGTTCAAAAGAACAAATTAAAGCAGTAGAAGCCAAATTAAAGTTTAAAACGTGAGAGTTTAGAAGCCCTACCTAACATAATTCTCAAAGTACTTAGAAAACATGCTATTTATAAAATTTTTAACTATTCAGATGACAAAAGGATGATAGTATACTAAGTATATTTTAACCAATATTGAAAATGAACTATGTATTGTTACTAATTAAGCATCCTATTCATTCAAGTATTGGACATCAAAAAATGCTCTTTAGGGAAATATAAAATTTCCCTAAATTGTCCTTCATAATTAGTCAGGAATATGAACTGAGTAATTATGAAGTACATCACATACACAATACACTATGTTATCATTCCTAAAAACTTTAACTCCATAGTGAATATGTCAGAATAGTTTGAACTGATCCTCCGCTACATGATGCTAACATTTGAGTACAGGCTTTGCTGCTGTGACCTTCATATGATAAAAGTGCTGTTTCTCTCATGTCAAAGCCCAAGCTGACAGAAGTACAAAAGTGGGCTTCATGAGACCATTTAACTGCCATTCTTTAGAATATTCTTCCAATCTACAAGGCCAAAATTCACAAGTACACCATGTTCCAGCCCTTGGTAAATTCAAAATAAAACTTGGGAGTACATTTTTAAGGATGTGATCTAGAAGTTACACACATCATTGCAGCTCGCATCTCATTGGCTGACCTTAAAGTCAAATGACCACACATTTTATAGCAAAGGGGGTTATAAAATGTAGCCACTAGGTAGGCAGTCATGTTTCCACCCAACACTTAGGGATTATATTAAAAACATAATATTGGGGAATAATCAGTATTCCCTAATAGAGATAAAAAATAATGAAAATCTCTCAGAATACTCAGGGTTGTTTATTCATCTATTTTAATTTCAAATAATTACTTTTAATGTCCAGTTTTGTGAGAAACCACTCCATATGTTATCACAGTAAAAGATCACAGCTTCTGCAAAAATAAATGCATCATATATGGATTCTTAAACTATGGATGTCTAATAAAAATAAAAAATACATGTACACTTACCCACATTTATATACAAGCACATCACACATGTATATATGTGTACATGTATGTGTGTTTATATATAATATCCTTTGATTCTCAAAAGTCTTCCAGATCGAGCAATAAATTACATGATTTTATGTATAGGTCCTTTATTGAATTAGTAAGAATATAGCACTATTTCTAAAACTTAGAGTTTTAAACAATAAAATAATTTGGTACTGACTTCTTAATTTCTTTGGTAATAATCAAATTGAGATATTTTGGAGCAGCTATGGAGATAATTAGTAGGGTACAAAAAATAAAGAGCCTGAAACCTTCAAAAAGTAAAAAAGAGATGTTCTAGTCCAGTGGTACTTAACCTGGGTTCTATCGAACCCTAGGGGTTCGATGAGTCAGTCTCACGGGTTCAGAGAAGCCTCTGCCGCGGAGGCCAGAATAAAGTAATACCGTCATTTGTTGTGAGTTCATGCACTTTGTTGATTTTGTTCTTTGAGCAAGGTGATGCTCATGCATGGCTCATTTTGTGCACCAGTAAAAAAACATATACCTATGTCTTGAATTTGGAAAAAAAAAATCATATTTTATTTATCACTAAAGAAGGGTTCAGTGAATGTGCATATGAAACTGGTGGGTTCAGTACCTCAAAAAAGGTTAAGAACCACTGTTCTAGTCATTCTATATAAGATTACATTTCAACTTAATTCTCTAGTAAGAAGTCAGTCATTGTCTATACTCTTTGCAGTTAACCCTCATCTAACTAAAAAAACACCTTGTTGGGGAAAAAAACTCACAACTTAATGCAATTAAATAGCTATACTTAAATAAATTCAACTAGTCCTTGAAATAGCATAAACCAAACATGCCTTAACTATAATTAATGTATTAAATAAATAGAATAAGGTGACATCTCGAATCATAGGGTTATTCAATAAAAAATGTGAAACAACTATCCATATAGGAAAAAGTTAATGCTCTAAATCATACCAAGCACAAAATAATTTTTTTAAATATAAGCAAATATAAGAATATATTTTATAAATATGAAAGTAGGGAGGTTGCAGCAAGTTATGAAATTGACTATGTAAAATCTTAAAACTTTAATGCAGTGACATACATCGTAGCCAAAGCTGACAAGTAATGAACAAAGTGCACTATATAGGACACAAAAGATTAATGTATATATAGACAAAACCATATATAATTATATATATATATACATATATATATGTATTTGTGTAGATGTATTTATTTTGTTTTCCCTCTCTCTTAGACAATAAACATTTCAATAGAGAAATGGACAAAGGACATTTAAATGCATGTCAGGGCAAAAATAAACAGTCATCAGCATTTGAAAAGATGTTCAAACTTACAAATAAATAAAATGTAATTCAAATTAAATTCTGAGGTAGCATTTTTTTTTCTTTTTTTTTTTGAGTTAGCATTTCTTTAAAGGTTACCAGAATTACAAAAATTAACAAGACTAAGAATATGGTGTTGGCAAAAATGTATCTTTTAGAGAGACACTGTTAAAAATGTACATAGCCCTACACATACCATTTTAGAAATTTATTGTCTAGAAATACACCAACATGCATACCAAAATTAAAATTAAAAAGCCTTGCCAGGTAAGTCGTTTATAAAAACTTTGTTTGCTTTTGCAGTAGAAAAAGTTAGGAACAACACAGGAAATAGAAGGCATTCAAAATATTTCTAACATTAAAATAAAGGCACTTGAAAAATAGTATGAACAATATAAATCTATTTTTGTTTTAAAAGACAGAGCAATAATGTATGTTGGCTTCTCTGTATAAAGTAAAGTTGGAAAAAACATATCAATCTTTTAATAATTGTTACCTTTAAGATATGAAATTACGGAGAATTTTTACTCTCTGTATAATCTAGTTTTGTAATGTCTCAACTATTTAACATAAATATCTAAAATAGAAAAGACAGTGATTAATTCATAGTTTCTGAAATGGTTTCTAATTCACTGTTAATGTTGAAAATTCAAAATTTCAGTACCAGGAGGAGTCCTTAAGTACAAAGGTGTTTATTAAAAGAGTACCTGTCTTTTAAAGATACTTACTGTGGACCTGGGCCCTTTCTTTTGAGTCAAGTTTGCTTGTAAAGATACTTACTGAATAGTTAAGGGACACAGTGTATTCTTTAATTTGTGGGCTGGTGTATAAACAATACAGGACTGGCTATGAGTTGCTAGGTAGCTAAGTTGGGTTACTGGTACACGGGCTCATTCTACCATTCTCTTTATTTAGGTGTATGTTTAAAAATTTTATTAAAAAAAAATAAAAACAACAAAAACTCTATAAAATAATACTAACATATTTTCAAACAAACTAGCACAGTTAGATATTTTTTAATTTCAATGTTGATCAATAATCATCCTGCATTTGTCTAGTAATATTTTGCTTCTGGAATTCTATGAGATATTATAATTTCATTATAATAATATACATTTTGAGTTTTAGTATAGTCTATATGGGAATGTCAAATTTGGTAGAAAGCTACTGGTAAAGCTCTTCTTCCAGGTATTAAAGGAGTAAGCTAATTTTTGTCACCACCAGTTAAAAACTTTTACGAAATAAAGACTGTTAGAAAACAATTAAACCTTGCAAATGCACTTGTCTCCAGGAAGAAAGTCCTGGAGGAAATTCTGCTTATTAAAATTGCAATTTTAGTTTCCATTAAAAGGAGAATAAGACAACAGAAGATGGGTTGGCAAGACAAATTATTTCTTAATGTCAGCTGAGCTTATTTCAAATGAGATAACATATCTAAACCAGGTTGAGTTTAGTACAATTTTGTCTCCTCAACTCATTTATCTAATTCAGTCATCTTGATTATAGCCTTATGGACTTCATTTTCAGAGAAAGAACTCTTAACAAACAGCCCACACAACATGCTGATTACTGAACAGTTAATTCTAATTAACTTGGGCATGGCAAGAGAATTTTGATAAAGTTCTAGAATACAAATATCGTCCGCTTATACTGAACTAACTTATATAAAATACCCACAGCATAGTCTCCAGACAAAACAACAAGAGTCAAAGAGATCTAATTTAAAGAAACAAATGAGAAAATTAAAATCACAAATAATTTATTCTTCCGTTAGAGTTGATACAGTTTTAAATAGCAACAAAGTACACAGTGGTGGAAAATTGGCACAGAACCTATAAGCATTTCAATCACAATAAGGCTGTCCGTGCTTTATCTGTTCAAACTTGATGTCCATTTTCTACTGACCAAGTTGAAAGAAAAATCTATTCTGACCTTAAAACACATTCACTCTCTCTCATACATACACAGAGCCACATTGAAATTCCTCCCTTTGATTACAGTACGTTGAGAACCGTATGTTTTGCTTATTCAAATTAATGGCACACCCTCTGTTTTGTTTGCAGACAGAAGTGGGAAAAACCAATTCAATTATAAACAATACATCTTATTCCCTGGGCATAGGCAACAGTGATAAAAACAGAAACTTACCTTTGGGCTAGATGTTTTCAGATTATGCTTAAATAATTGTGGTTATAAACTTCTCAATGCATGATTTCCTGCCTAATGCAATATCCCTGAATTGAGCTAAAATAATCAGGCACAGGACAGTCTCAAATATGATTAAATATGCCATGCTATTGAACAAAGTGATCGAGAATGCAGCCTCTATGCTTTTAATACAGATCATAGTTAACCTCATCAATAAGCATTTTCCTAAACATCTTTTTGTTTTATTAACCAACACAAAAAAGGGAAAAAGTTAAGTCTCCCTTATAAATGGTATTATTTCCAGTTAAGAAAGTTGAAATAAAGGTTTGTAAGTCTCCTGAACTCCTCTATTGTATAAACCAGTTAACCTTCTACTGAATCAATGTCGACTCTTCTTTGATATTGTTTATAAAACGCTTTGATATTACTTCCTAACTTTCCTGATTACTCAAACAAGGTAAAATTAACACTTCTGTTTTAATTATTTTAGGAGAGGATTACCATTTCAATTACTTGAAACTGTTACCAAGATTTTCAGATCCAGCATGGAGTAACTGTTATTGCCTCACATTTCAAAGCTGTATTATAAATGATCTTTATAAAAACAGTTTAATCCAAAAAACTGGAAAGCTATAAAAAAATGTTTTTACTCAAAACTGTCTCACAGTGCCCTTGATTACCTACCAGATAAAAGGGATGTAAATTTCCTCTAAGGAACATGAACAGTGGACACACAGTGTGCCTGGTCTTCTCCTTCACCTCTGCCTTTACAGTACACCATTTGGAGAGCAACACGATCAAGCATCCACCCTGTTCTACCCACATTAACAGATTCTGTCCAATGCGTAGTGTACCGCCTTGCATATTCACATGAAATAAACATAATATACAAAATATTGCTACTGTAAAAAGTGTACATTTCCCTCTTCCCCTTACAAAAGAATCTGTGGAAAAGTATTAAATTCCCTTAACCTTCATAAACATACAAAGCTGTTCACACCTTTCAGTCTGTAACAGTCCATTTGAAACAGTTCTGAAATCATTGCAAATTGGTGGTGTCGTATATTCTGTCCAATGTTGCCATCTAGAGTAGAAATGTGAAATTAAGAGTATTCTTGAGCTACTAAAGCCTTTTAAAGAACTAAGCCACAAAGGCTGCTTACTGATGAAACAGCCACTTAGCCACAAGGTATTTCCAAAAACTAGATGGAATGGAAGGATCTCTTCACAGGGAGGTGTCCACAGTGCTGAGGTGACAATATGGCTGCTATTAGATACTGGCTATTGGAATGTAAGTATGTTTTCACTGCTGGTAATTTCCATACTGTCCCTAAAAGATAAATTTTAAAATACAATTAGATAATAATTTGATCATAATAGCACTGAAAATGTTAACACCGCCATACTATAATAGCAATTACATTTATAACGAACAAAACTTGTTATGTATTAATGTACATAGTATCTCTGTAATTTCTTCTGATATTACATTCACTTGCAAATGAATTTCAGTCTGTAAGCATAGAATAGTACTCGTCACACAGTGGAAATTTTAATGTTGGTGAAATTTTGTTGAAATGATTTGGGCAAGAGTGAGTAAGAAGTTCTACTTCTAAATTCTGGTGTAGTGTATACGTTAGTTTAGCATATACATTTTATGCTAGAGTAACAACTTCGCGACTGTTCAGCTTGCTATAATTACTATTCTATGAATTAACATCAAAGGTGTTTAGGATAAGTGGTAAGGATATGTGGGAGGTAAAAGAAAAAGAACCTCCTGAAGATGTGGGCCTTTCTCTGAAGCCAATGATATTCAGACAGGCAGCTGAAATCGAGGGAAGCTTGTTTTGTTTGTCTTGCTTTGACTGAAGTAGGCTTGAAAGCCGGTAGGCTGACAGGACAGGAGAAAAAAAGAGGGAATAGATATTAAACAGGTACTGAAATGGCAAAATTCTACAAGGGAGGTAGATAATGTCCAGTATACAATGTTAAGTTTGGCTTTTGGGGAAGAGAAGGAATATCTTTTCCTCTACAACAGAAGAAAAAGGTATAAAAGAAACATATTAGAAAATATATATTTTAACAAAAATTTCTTAGATGATTTTAAAATTGCTCATAAAAGCACTTATTTCCGAAAACAGTACTCACTGGAAAGAACATAATCAGCTAACTGTCTCTTTGGTTAAATCCCTCTAAGTCATATTAATTACTTTTTATCCACAAAGTATTCTAGAGTTGAAATACCTGTGTATCATAGGAAACAGTACCCTAAAACTCTACATTTCCATAGAAGTAGATATACTTGAAAATCTGCTGAATGCCACTATATATCTAATGGATTAATTAATGCACTATAAATAAAATTCAAGTATTTAAAAATTATACTTTACATAGTTATGTTCAGCAAAATTTAAAGCCAATGCTTATCTTGAAATACTGGTGGGTAAGATATCAAATTTATGATTTGCTTTAAGATATTCTGAGAAGAAAATATTAGTATGGGGGTAGAGAAAACAACCCTGGCAAATGTGGAGAGACTACTGACATAAGAGTAGCTAAAATGGTCCCCTCCTCACAGCCTTTCCTATGGGGGAAGCCGACATGGTAGCAATTGGTCTTTATATATAGTATAGTCCCAACTTCCTAAAGAACTTTAGGGAGGTGTAATAATTATGATCCTAAAAGAAGTACAGCTGACCCTTGAACAATATGTGGGTTAGAGGTATGACCTCCCCAACTGCGGAGTTCAAGACAGGTTTCAACTGTACAGCTTGACTGAACTGCAGTCAACTGGGGGAAAAATCCACTTAAAAGTGGGCCAGTGCAGTTCAAATCGATATTGTTCAAGGGTCAGCTGTACATCATATGTCTATCGTATATCAAACACGACCTGTATCGTGTTTACCACGTACCCTAATATGGCTTAGATGAATTTTCCTAACCTAACCCCAATTTCTCTCTCCAGTCTCACCTCTTCTTCCCTAACTTTTGCTTTACTGAACATCTCAGCACAGTCCTTTGTGACTACACTTCTTTCTGACTCGAACACCATTCCCTCCCCTACATCTTCCTGGCCAATTAATACCTAGTAGACCTTGGGCCCTTGCACTTATATACAGTAATGCCCTCACACTCGTATACTTCCCAAGGACATATTCTCTTTATCTGGGTTAGCAACTTCCTTCCTTCCACAGAGGTCTTGCCTTTCCTCATCCAAATACTTCTCACACTAAATTATGCCATCTACTTACTTGTCTGAACCCCACACAGACTTAAGTTCACAAAGGCCAAGTCCATGTCTATCTTAGTTCCCAATACACCTCAATCTTAGGTATCTGCCATCTAAATGTTGCTCAAGAAAGATTTACTTAATGATTTTAAATCTAGGGGATTTAGAAATACAGTTATTTAGAGAGAAAATTGTTAGTCTACTCCATGATATACTGAAGCTGAGGAAAATGGAAAGACACCAAAAGAGATGTTCTGTACATAGGTCAGTGGTTCTTAACCTTTTCTAAGGTACCGAACCCACCAGTTTCATATGCGCATTCACCAAACCCTTCTTTAGTGATAAATATGATTTTTTTTTCCAAATTCAAGACATAGGTATATGTTTTTTTACTGGTGCACAAAATGAGCCGTGCATGAACATCACCTTGCTCAAAGAACAAAACCAACAAAGTGCATGAACTCACAACAAATTACGGTATTACTTTATTCTGGCCTCCGCGGCAGAGGCTTCTCCGAACCCGTGAGACTGACTCATCGAACCCCTAGGATTCGATAGAACCCAGGTTAAGAACCACTGACATAGGTAGAAAAATGAGAGTTGAAGCTGGGTTTAAACGGGTGAGCTAAGGATACCGACAATATAAGAGTGGGTAAATCTAGAAACTAAGAAAAACGCCGTCAAGGAATAATACAATGAAAATAAGAACATGTATTAAATGCCAAAGTAAAGTAAAAAAAAGTCAAGACAATTGCTCCAGGCGCTATAAGGTCTATGTCTCTTACTTACCTAGGACCTAATACAGTATCCAACACATATAAAAAATTAAACATATCTGAATGAAGGAATAAATGACCAGAATATCACTTTTTTAAAAAGTTGACCTGTGGATGAAAACAAGCCTAAGTGTTATCTGCTCAATCATCTTGCCTTTCAATACTCACTAGCCAAGACTTCTTATGCTTTAAAAATTTAGTAAGCCCTCTACTTAATCCTTTCATTTAGTTCTATTGTATTTTTTTCAATATTAGTCATCTGTCCTTACCCTTTTAGCTTAAGTCTCGTATGTCTCTTTTATCGTTATCACTTAAATAGGAAGTATCAGTACAAAGAGGTTGTAGGCTTAAAACAGTATTAGTAAAAGAACTACTCATGCTTCAATTTCTAATTAGTACAGCATGAGTTATTCCTCAAATCAAATCATCTGACCCCAAAACCCTAATTTACAAAAATATAACCTATTTTAGGTAGCTTAAGTGAACAGACCAGATTATCCTCACCAGAAAGTCATCAACAAATCTGTAATCAAGCTAAAGAAACTGCCAAAGTAGTAAGTCATTTATATTATAATTCAGAGTACATATGAAAAGATTCACAAAAGTATGACAGTAGTACATATTATTGTCTGTGGTTGAAAACAAGGAACCTAAGTAAACATTTGAAGAATACAGTTGTCTTAAAATGAGATACACACCTCTACATTTATAAAAGTAGAAGGAAAGATAACAGGGAAGAAAGATTATTAAGACTTCAAATAATGAGTACGTGCAAAGAAGGAGGCAATGGAGACAGATAATAAGTATGAATTTAAAAGAGGGAGAGATAATTAGAAAACAATCAGATTTCTTTGCTGAGTCCAGCAATAATAACCAAAAAAAAAAAAAAAAAAAAAGAGGGAGAGATAAAGAGAATGAGAATGAGAGACCACAAATGAATGCTGGTGCCTAGAGATAAAACATGTTTTACATGTTAGTGTAATTATAATCCACTGTGCTAGCCTCCTATAGAAAAGAGTTAAAAGTAAATAGGTTTTGTTTGTTAACTCATGTATTATGAACAGGAGAAGGAAAAAACGAACTTTCAAGTAATAATATTTAACCTAATCAAGAATGCACAAACAATGCAGCAATCACAGTTGGCCAAGTAACTTACCTGGTCATATCCATAAGGCCTCTGTTGTGGTGGCTGTGGTGGTCCAGGTTGTGTTGGTCTATAACCCCCATACTGCTGACCTTGTCCCTGTGGGTAGTTAGGATACTGAGGACCTGGACCACCCTGTGAAGGACCTGTAAAATAATTAACATAAACAAGAGCCCAAATAAAAATATAATGCTCTAGAACTCTTGAAAGGGTTTAAAACTAGATGTTATGTTTTTCTATCTAATCTAAAATGGATAGCTTGGTTATCATGATTTTCTCAAATGCTTTTTGAAATAATTTCCAAAGTTTATAGTAAGAGTAAAAGTTTATAGGAATATACAGTGTGTCTGTAAAGTCATGGTGCAGTTTTGACCAGTGACAGGTCAAAAGTGCACCATGACTTTACGGACACACTGTATACGGATACCACTATGTACTGAATGTTCTGATTCAAGGTAACTATTGTGCTATGCATTATCCATTAAAAATTTATAAGTCAAAATGAGTAAAAGAAATTGAGGAGTTGTATGGCAGGTTAACTCCTCATGAAGAAAATTCATCTATATCACTATTAGAAAGTTAATCAGTATAAGCAAGAGGTAAAAGAAAAGGGGAGAAACGAATTCAAACTAAAATACTGAAATGATTTCTGAATAGTTTGGGGATCAATGACATTTACAGCTGTATGACTCTGGATTTATACTTATAATCACCAAGAGAATAAAAAAAGAATAATTTTACATGTAAATTCTAGATTAATATTTGCAGTCACCAAAAAAATTCTTTATGCTCTGCATTGACAAACTTATTGTCACAATATTTTCAAACAGAAAATAAAGACTTGATAACCTACAATTTGCATGTGGAAAACTTGATTCCAAGATTACACTCTGTGTACCAATCACCTTTAATACTTAACCCATAAAAATGAATGATTTCAAATTTCAAAGATGGCAAGGGACTAATTTGGCTTCCAAACAAATATGTCTATTTCATAAACTCCACTATTGTCTACTATAGAGCAGGCTTTATAAAGTATGAACTAAAAAGCTTTGATATTTATAAATGTTTTCTATCACAAACATTCAAAACCTGCCATAAAAAAACCCTGATTGCAGAAGAAAGTGCCAAAGAGAACAATAAATTTTCAAGCTTAAATCAATTCCATCAGTCTATTTTACTTAATTACATGTTCATTTATTAAAACTCTAAATGTTCTTCTAGAAGAAAGTTTGACAAATAAAGTCAATGTATAAGCAAAATGGGAAGAAGTTCTTTAGGATTCCTGATGTCTAACAAAACAACATTTAGCTACTTAAACCAAAAATATTTAACCTCCTTTATTCCCTCTTCCCACTGAAAATAATTATATCTCTTTAAGTCAGTAAATTTACCTGATTTAGCTACATATTTTTTCCATACAAATGCAATTAAACCAGAATACTCTATTCAAAGTACAAATATACAGTGGTCACTAAATGTTTCCATTTGAAAAAAAGCAAAGAAGTCCTTTTGTAAAAAAACAAGAAACCCACGGAATATTTCTAAAGTCATATCTGACATTAGAAAACCAGATCGTAGCACTGTAAGGAAATGCCTGACTCATAATAACTGACTTAATTTCAATGCATATATTGAAGGTACAAGAGAATTTCCAGCCTGATTTTGGTTCTTAGATTTGCCATCACAGTAGAGGAGGTGCCATAGTAATAGGAGAGCTTAAATCAACGAATAGAAGTAGTAAGACGTTACTGAGGTAAGAAAAAGACCACGTTGAGATGATGGCAGATTAATAAATAGCTACTTCCCTGTCCAAGTAGCTCAGATGGTTTAAGCATCATCCTAATATATCGTTTCCTGGTTTGATCCACAGTGAGGGCACATACAAGAATCAACCAATGAATGCATAAATAAATAGAACAACAAATCATGTTTCTCTCTCTCTAAAATCAATAAATAACTTTAAAAAAAACCTGTATTTTTCTATTTTTAAAATTGTTAAAGTAGCCTAAAATGTAAGACACGTATAAGGTCCTTAGCATTCCCTGCTCCTTATCTAATAGAGTTATTTAAAGTCAGATAGCCAGCTAGTACATATTTTAGTGAATATATAACAGGGAAATAGGGCTAAAATACCCCAAACTCTGTAAGATACACAGCTGCAAAATATATACCCTGTGGAAATGGATGTTGCTATTTAGAAAATAACAAAGACATTTTCTTTATGCATTCTGAAAAAATCACAGTTGTACTTTAAAAATCAACATTATCTTTCATAGTAATAGTAAAAAGTATTAGTTTTAGAAACAGATTTGCTAATTAGATTATGTAGATATGGATAATATGCAACCAATTCATCATTTTCTAAGCACATACAAACTAGCAGCTGGTCATAAATTCTAAATATGTTTAAGAATTTCTATTTCTTGGACCTAGACGGTTAGCTCAGTCAGAGTGTTGTCTTGAAAAACCAAGGCTGCTGGTTTGATCCCCATTCAGGGTACATACAAGAAATGACCAGTGAATGTACAACTAAGTGAAATGAATGACTCTTTCTCTCTCTCTCACCCTTCCTTCCTATGTCTCTCTAAAATCTATTTAAAAAAAGTAATAAAAATAATAAAACATTTAAAAAGAATTCATAAGCCCTGGTTGGAGAGCTCAGTTGGATTTTAGAGCACTGGATCAAAGCACAGAGGTTGCCAGTTTAATCCCCGGTCAGGGGACACACAGGAATAGATTGGTGTTCCTGTCTCTCTCTCTCTCTCTTACTTCCTCTCTCTCTTTAAAAATCAATAAAATAAATATTAAGAGGAAAAAAAAGTGTTGAAACTGCCATTTAAATAATAAATAAAAAAAGGAAAAATTCATATTTCTTGTCCTTTAATGACTGACTATAGAGCATATCTTTGGTCAATGAATCATGTCTAGTTGGTTTTTATTTATTTATTTATTTATTTATTTTATTTTTCCGCTGATTTGAGAGAATGAGAGGACGGGGGAATGGGAAGAAGTGAGAGGGAGAAGCAGCAACAGGTTGTTCCACTTAACTGTCCCAATTAATGGCGCGCTCATTGGTTACTTCTCACGTGGGATTAAACCAGCAATCTTGGCGTGCCAAGACAAGACTCTTAACCGCAGAACCACCCAGTCAGGACCTCTGTTACTTTTTAAATAGACTGAAAGTTTATCTAAAAATGTTTCAAATAAACAATAATAGAGATAAAATTGGGAATTTTCAAAAGTAATAAATATTCACTTCCATATTTCAAAACATTAATCACCATATTTTTAGGGGACAAAAATAGAGTGTAGCAAGCAAGCTATTACCGTAGCCCTGCTGCTGCCCTGGGTAGCCCTGCTGCCCTGGGTACTGCTGTTGCTGCGGTGGGTACCCCTGCTGAGGAGGTGGTCCTTGGTAAGCATCTTGCTGTTGGCCATACTGTGAATTTCCTACAGGATAATTGGAGAAGAGGGAAAAAAACCTGAGAAGTTGGCTTAACTAATTACTTCCTCTAAAATGCATAGCCAACAACACAAGAACAAAATAAAATGCCATAATGATTTTTAAAAGTTAACAAAACAAAGAAAAAACTCAAACCAAACAGAAGGATTTCGGCCAAACAAACTGCAGTTAAAGCCAATTTTGCAAGGTTGAACTGCAGCATTTTCAGCATCTCTGCCGTACGAGCATTACATTTACTGGAACATCACAGTCATAAGATCATGACTATGCTAAATAAAATAAAAAAGACAAAATTAAAGACAGCTACAAGAGCACACACTAGCTACACAAGATCAGCAAGCTGTTTCCTAAAGGCACTATACTTGTATGTGAAATTATACATATATAAACACACCCGCAAAAAGAAAAGATTGGACTGATGGATTCATGTTCAAATAGAAAATTTCCACTGAGAAAAAATTATTTTAAAAATGTTTTAGTCTTTTTATTGTTGTTAAAAATGGCAAGTCATGGTTATACATTTTAAATATACGTAAGGAAATTATTTTGATTGTTCTGGGCTCCCTGTAACTTTCAAGACAGCCAGCAACTATTTTTCTACGAGAGCTTTGCACGGGTAGAAGTTATCTTGTGCAAGAATTTTCATTCCTGTGGAAGGGGATATATATGTGTATGTGTGTGAAGGTATATAGATACCTCCTTCGTAGTAATGTTGTGAGGAATCCTCATAAGGCCTATCGTAGCCTTGTTCAGGATACGACGGTTGCTGATAACCGTAATCATTATGACCTACATCAATTCGACAAGAGACAGGAAGAAACGTTAATGGCCACTGAGTGAAAACCCTAAATATATTTAAACTTTCAGATAAAACTGGAAAAAGAAATGGAAATACATAAAAAATAATTTCAATTGCATTAGCCAAATATTTACCAATGTGATTTTTTTCATATCGAGATAACGTGCAAAATTTTTTAAAGCAAAAAACAGTAGTTTTAGAAACTTAGAACACTTAAGTCTTAACTCTGATAATCTTCTTTGAGAGGGGTGGAAAACTTTATCTTCCATTTTTTTAAGAGAATAAAAGCACTTAGGCCTTTCACATGTAAATAACTTGAATTAACTGAGAATGAATAAAGGAAGCAATTATCATATTTTTTCAAACACCTGCTCTGCTGGTCACCAATTCAAGAGCATATGCTAAACAACACAAAATATAAGAGTTCCATTTCACATTTGGTTTATTTACTTGAATAAATTGTATGTATCTCAAAGTATTTTTAGATGCAAAATATATTGCTTAATTCTGCCATTCTACTAGAAACCTTTTGAAAATATTTCTAGGGTAACATAAGCATACACCTTCACACAATTTAGATTGTATTAAGTGCTACAGTACACCTTTCCTTTTAATACATAATAAATTTCACTAGCAAGATGACTGGATTTTAGTGAAAATCAATACTCTAGTACTTTTAATTAGAAAATGCAGAAAATAACCTATCAATTCGCTAAAATCTGAACTGCATTTTAGTAGAATGCCTAACTAAGGAAGGAGGAATATAGTTGTGAATAAATGTTATATTCAGTGCTCTAGTATTCCAATGTTCCCAAACCAGCTTAAAAATATCTAGTATATTAAGGATGAGCAAACTACAGCCTACAGTCTAAATAGGCCAGTGGCCTGTTTTTGTCAATAAAGTTTTAATGAAACAGTCGTGCCCATTTATATCATCTTTAGCTATTTTCATGCTACAGTAAGAGTTCTGTGGTTCAGACAAAGACCAGGTGTCATGCAAAAGACTAAACTATTTACTCTCTGGCTCTTAACAGAAAAAATGATTGTGATCGATTGTGAATTCCTAATCTACATATTTACCGGCATAAATATCTAAACATAGTAAGAAAAAATCCAATGCTGCTTAAAAAAATTAACTGTTATACATGAAATATTCTATGTAAATGTCAGACAAATATATTAATAGACACCTATGCAAAATGTACCGTTTAAATTTTTAAATCCCAATGTAATAAGATGAATTATTTATAGAACCTTAAAGTTCTGATAGTTAGAAAGCTAACACCTATCTCGAGTAGAAAGATCCTATTTATAACAATACAAATCACACATTTCAGAAAATACTCAGGATCGTAATAACAGTACCAAAATTCAAGCCAGTTACTTAAAATGTATTTTAAAAATTAAACAACCAATCATTTATATTCAGCAGATTTCCTCTTTTAAAAATATCTATAGTCTACAAACTTACTTAATACAATGTCTACACTACATGTAAAAATAAACACACAACACTGAATAATTCAGGTAAAAAAAACCTGAGATAAAAATAATTAATATGTCATTTCTAACCAGAATTGTCCATACATATCACATCACTATCACTAACAAACATTTATTGTTTGCAAAATTCTACAGGTGAGTGTTTGTTCTGCCAACATAGGCAAAACTCTCGCACTAAAACTAATGCCCTTACACCAATGTACCTTTATGCTTAATAGTTACATTGATGAAAAAATGGCAAGCAAAATGATTTTTAAATACAAATTATATCTTCTTGCTAGCTTATATTAGCTTCCAGTAAATGATCCCAACATTTTAGCTTTAAAGTCTTAGTTTCCCCTAGTTTCTCCTTGAAAGCAATTTACCTTAAATACACCAAGGGAGCATACTATATAAATGAAGACTTGCAAATCCTTTCATAACAAGATAATCCATTTTGTGAAGTGGCTAAGCACCTCTTAATTTACCAGTTTTATATGTTTGAATCCTTTTTTCCCCTCACCATTGTATTATAAATTTTGAAACATACAGAAAAACTGAGAAAACTGAACTGTACAGTGGTAGCCTACTTGGATTGTACACTGTTTCTGACCACTTTTTCACAAACCACCTCCTACTAAAAAAAATATACTATTAAACCAAATAACTAAAATTAAGATTTGCTTTCTAAATGCCTTTACTATTTCACTAAGTCTATATACTACATTATAGATATAATTTAACCTCCAAAACTTTTTCTCTAACGCCAATGCTAATGTATACAAATCATAGTCCTGTAAAAAGTATGCAATATTAACTAAAATGATGAAACATAGAAAAAAACCAAGAAATTCCATGTATTTAAGCTATGCATAGAAGTAAACCAACAGGTGAACTCTATGGTATGTGAATTATCTCAATAAAGCTGTTATTTAAAAAAGTAAACTGGTAACATTGGCTTTTGTTTAAATGAACAACTGCAAATATAAAAGGATCCTCTTTTATATAAGGATTCCAATGACAGAACATGATCCCCGATGGTACTAATATGGAATATCTAAACAAAATATACTTTGAAATAGACTATATATATTAATGCTATGATGCTTTAGATTACTGAAGTGTTCTAAACTTAGAAGAAACATATAGCTAGTTTCTTCATTCACTTAAAAGTGTTTTTGAATAGCTATCTACATTAATATGGGCCAGGGATAGAAAATGGGAAAGTTAACATTAGGAGAGATTACCATCAGGGTAATATTGCTGGTTCATGCCTTCAGGAGGACCTTGTCCACCATGACTGTATTGGTCCCCATAATAGTCTTCCTGGCCTGAGTATTGCTGTGGTGGGCCTGAAAAACCACAACCAGTCAAGATATAAACAATTTGTTCACTAGGTCATCAAAGGCTTTCTTTCTATTCTGGTGTTAAAAGAGATTATCTCAGCTGTAGATTCCCTTCCCATGCTTTGGCATTTCATATGCTTTTAACTATTCTTATACACACACATACTTAAACATACAGCCAACACCACACACCACATTTCACAAAAATTAATGTTAAAACCATACATATATTAAACAATGCCAACTGAAAAAACCAAACACCAACTTCTTAAAAAAGAAGGTCAAACTAGTAAAAACTAATTTCCTTTTTATTTTGATATTAGAACAGTTTAAAATAAATTAGGGTGTTTTTTTCTGATCATATATTTAGTAACTTCTCAAAAGTAAAACAGTATTTTCTGCTACAGCTTTTGATATAATATGGTATGAAGCATTTTCTCAGAAAATAAAAGAAAACTGAATACCAGGAAGTTCCTATTATACCTACTATATCCTCTATCTTTCAAGAGAAAAAAAAAGAATCTATACATAGACATATAGATATAAAATACACACACACACACACACACACACACACACACACACACATAATTAAGAAAAAAACTATTCCTACTACATCCACCACCTTTCAGGACAAAAATACATCTATACATATATATAACTAGATATAAATATAGATATATTTTTTTAAATCAGGAAACTAAAGCCTGACTATGCCTACATGAAAAGTTCATTAAAAGGGAAAGAAAGCCTTTCGACTACTGTTACTCATATTAAGCAGAAAATTTTCCAAATAGACTCTTACCCTGTTGAGGTGGTCTATAGGGAGGAATCTGTCTCTGCCCCATCATATGATTGCCTTGGTTAACTTGACCCATCATTCCCATAGGGGGCTGCTGGCCTTGGTAATGCTGCCCACCTCCCTGTGGCATATTGTACTGTTGAGAAGGAGGCTGCTGATGCATCATTGGACCTGAAAACAAACAAAACATTATGCACACAATGTTTAAATATAATATTAACATTTTAAAAGAAATACAAAAATATTTTATTGTATAATCTCCAAATTACATACCTTATTATATTAAAAACTGACATTAAGTAATAAATGCAAAGCTTTGAATTAAAGTCCGCATGCCTAAAATAATCTACAAACAAGGGAAAACAACCAATTCCTGATAGCTAATTTGAAATTTACTGGATAGTATTCTAGTAAGTTTTTTTAAAACAAAGTGGATACAATATATGAACATCCTGACTGCATGTATTTTTCACTTGTACTACCTAATACCTATGTATTTAACCTTTCTGGAAAAGATAGAATCGTTAGCTACACTACAAAAAACAAAGTAAACTTCACATAATCATATAGCAAATCAGTAGTCAAACCAAGAGAAAAACTATGATTTCCAGGATTACCCACTTTTCCCCCCTTTTCAATGCCATTCATTACATAATGGTAGGGAAACTGCAAACATGTATAAATATACTTATATTGGTAGAACTTCATAAACTTTCATTTCAGACAAAATTTTAAAGAGTCAGCTTTCCCTTTTCCAACTATAAGATTTATAAACAAAAACGGTCTTCCTGAAATCAAAGGTTTTAGTGCTCCTTAAACTCCTAACGCATACACAGTAAAAACTCATAAGCAGAGAACTACAATAAATCAAAGATTCAGAAATCAGAACTATGCAGTTTCCAAAGTGAGCAATACTGAAGTAGCCAAACTACCGATCCTGCCCACGTAGAAAGCCATGGAGATGAGCTACATTAAAACAGTTTTGTGTCACTGGCATGAAAGATGAAAAGTTATGAACCACTGATACAGAAGAAATTATCTGAGGGAACTGACTATAAGTAAGCACAACATCAAGTAGTTAAATGTAATTTGTAAGATTTACTCCTAGAGATTCTAGTTTAGCAGGTATAGGGTGAGACCGACAAACCTTATTTTAATAAGTATTCCCAGTGATTCTTATCCAGGTAATTCTAGAAACACACACTGAAACCAAGTTCTAAGGGAAAGAATAATCAATCAACCCCTTTTACCATAAAAGAAGCTATAGGTTATAGTTGGATAGAACGTTAGGTAAAAAATGAATCCACAGGGATTTATGTCATAAATATGCTAAAACTTGTGATATGCTTAATGTTTGTGCATTTCACACTATGTAAATGTTACCTAAAGAAAAAAATTGTTTAAAAAATAAAAAATTTTAAATATTGAGCTCTAATAATATACAGACCAAAATGTTACAGGTAAAGTGTACAGATATCTGCAAATTAGTCTGATATGCATTTTGAAAATAAGACTCATTGATAGGTGATGGACAGACAGATGAATGATAAA
The DNA here is from genome assembly GCA_037038555.1 of Rhynchonycteris naso. Taxonomy (NCBI): domain Eukaryota; kingdom Metazoa; phylum Chordata; class Mammalia; order Chiroptera; family Emballonuridae; genus Rhynchonycteris; species Rhynchonycteris naso. The sequence goes on along the minus strand of CM072999.1, from coordinate 170,001,025 downwards.
CAAACTTAGTAAAATATTGACTGGAGAATGCAAGTGGCAACTATGCAGGTACAATTCCTTAACTTTTTCTATATGTTTGAAATTTTATGTAATAAAATACTGGGAAAAATTTTAATTCTAGAATATATAGACTTGTCAAAACTCAACAGTAAAAAAAAAACATTTTACAACTAGAAAATGGGCAAAGACCTGGAGACATTACACTGAAGAGGATATATAATGGCAAATAAGCACATGAAAAGATGTTCAGTATCAGCATTCACTAGGGAAATGCAAATTAAGACCACAATGAGATATCAATACACATTTTTAGTACAGCTAACAAAAAAAAATATTGACAATACCAAATACTGGCAAGGATTTGGAGAAAGCAGATCTTTCATACACTGCTGCTGAGATTGTAAAATGGCACAGCCACTCTGAAAATCAGTTTGGCAGTTTCTAAAAAAAAGTAAACATATACTTATTCTGTGACCCAGCACCTGCACTCCTGTGTATTTATCCTAGAGAAATAAAAACTCATGTCTTATCAAAACATGAACATACTCATGATTGTTTATAAAAGCCTAAAACTAGACACAACCAAAATAACTACAGGTGAATGATTAAATTGTGATTCAACCATACTACACAATACTAGTCAGAAATTAAAAAAAAAAACAAAAGAATCACTGATACATGCAACAATTTGGATATTAACCTGGCAGAGTTTAAAAAATAGCAAATCTGACAAAATCATATACTATATGATTCCATTTATATAATTCTTATAGAGAGAAAATTAAAGAAATAGAAGAGTAACAGTAGTTAGGGATTAGAGTTAATTAGGGAGAAGATACATAGAATCTCTGTATTACCACTGCAACTTCCTGTAAACCTGTAATTTCAAAATAAAAAGTTTTTAAAAGTGAATTGTAATGAAACTGAGTTTATAATCTGTTGAATAGAAACATCTCGATTTTGTCTACCAAACCTATTAGGTTTTGGTGTAACTGACACTGATCTGTTTTGTCTGACAGTTCCTTCTTTGGTTCATCCCTGGAATGATAGCTGATAAATGACAATACTATACAGAAGAATGCTAGTTTTCTAAAATGTAATGGCAAGAAGAAAATCTAGCTATTCTATTGATTAACAAATAAGATAAAGTGTAATGACAAACACAAGACACAGTTCCTGAATTCATAAAACGTAGGAACTAGAGAAAAATAATTAAACAGATATTTACAAATAATAACAATTACAAGTACTCTAACTACTACTAAAGAGTCTACATACAGGGTACCTAACTTGACATAAGTGAATTGAACCTGGTCTGTAGTGTAATTTAAAACTTATAGACCAAAATTATAGATGACTTTTTATTTTATGCTTTATGCTTTTCTGCATTTTCCAAATTTTTAATTATTTTTATAACAAAAAAGTCATTGAAAAAATTACAATCTTGAAAATTTCATTCAATATAGCAGTTATTGATCAAATGTGTGTAGCCGTACATCCCTAAAATTGTAACAAACAGAAACCTGATATACTAGCAATATTGGAGCCATTGGCCAATTTAAAAGAGAAGAGAGATGAGTTAACTGGTACACAATGTGACTCATTATACTGCAACTAGTCCTGCAAATTAGCAGACTACTACTCTTTACTTTCTCAAACAGTCAAAATGATAAACTGTAAATGTAGTGTAAGATATCCATCCTTTGGAGTAATTTCAACCAGATTCCTAAATTACAATGACAAGATTTTTAGATTAGTTACTTTTTCTCCTCCTTAATCTCATTTTCAAAGCTAAGAAAGAAAGAAGGAAAGTAATAGAGGATAAAACAGTCACTTTAAAACTATCAGAATAAATGCTTCTAGACTTTGACCTGAAGGTTCTGTGTAGATAACTACTACCATAGCACCAATTAAAATTCCCAAATATGTCACTTAAATAATTAATTATTATTATAATTAAATAATTGCCATTTAATTGTTCCTTTTTAAAACAAAATTCTCAGTATTAGTCTTCTTCCATTTTTGTCACTGACAGGTTTAATCTAAAAAAATCCCACAAATGTTTTCCTTGACTAATTAAACCCTATTATTAAAAATGGTAAATAGCTTGCCTGACCAGGCTGTGGCACAGTGGATAGAGCATCGGACTGGGGTGCCAAAGACCCTGGTTCGAGACCCCTCTAAGTCTCAGCTTGAGCATGGGCTCATCTCTTTTGAGCAAAAGCTTAAGAGATTATTTTTAATACATTGGAATTTCTTTGTGTATTTCCATCCTAGTCTCTCTTTTAAAAAGTAACTTTTATTTCTTAAAATCAGATCCCTACATAGTCATTTTCTATATAACATATATATATATATATAGCTATAGAGTTAGAAACTTAACGGTACAGTTTCTAAGAAGTGTGCCATCATTACTGTAGTGCTGTCAGAATCACTATCAACTTTCTGGCTCTCTCTCCTGATAACTACTGTATTTTTCACTCCGTAAGATTCACTTTTTTTCCCAAAGTGGAAGGAAAAATGCCCATGCTTCTTCTGAAGCAAATGCTCATTATTTTTAGCTTCTAGTTCCCAGACAACTAGAAGAGTATTTGAACCTTAAAGTCTCTTCTCATTTATTAATAACAGTGCTAATGTTATATAATACTGCTAATGTAATAATACTACTAAGTTTACATTGTTGAAATATTGTGTTATATTTTATTAAATATTTTAACACACCATTTGGTTCAGAATATTTTTTTTCTTATTTTCCTCCTTAAAACCCTAGGTATGCCTGACCAGGCTGTGGCGCAGTGGATAGAGCGTCGGACTGGGATGCAGAAGACCCAGGTTCAAGACCCAGAGCTCACCAGCTTGAGCGCGGGCCCATCTGGCTTGAGCAAAAGCTCGCCAGCTGGGACCCAAGGTCGCTGGCTCCGGCAAGGGGTTGCTCAGTCTGCGGAAGGCTGCGATCAAGGCACATGTGAGAAAGCAATCAATGAACAACTAAGGTGTTGCGACGGCAACGAAAAACTAATGACTGATGCTTCTCATTTCTCTCCGTTCCTGTCTGTCTGTCCCTATCTATCCCTCTACTCTCTCTCTGTCCCTGTAAAAGAAAAACAACAAAACCCTAGGTGTGTCTTATGGTCAGGTGCATCTTATGGAACCAAAAATAATTATATGGAGAGCATTTGAACTCCATTCTGATCTAGCAATAATTGTTATCTTGCTATTGTTTTGAATATTGAATTGACCTAATAAAAAAAATAATATTCCATCACGGGCACTAAACCACCTTGAAGAAAGAAACGGAGCAAGCACCAGTTTTGCGAAGCTACATTCACTGATAATTTTTTCTATTATTTCCCTTTGTTTTCAGTATATCTCATCAAAATTAGAGAGGATGTCTGTACTAATATTTAAAATGTAGAATATATTATTTCATCAGAAATAAGTATCAACAGATAAACACTGACTTCCTTTATCTGAATTCACCGTAATTTTTCATTAAAAAAAAATTTACAAAATTTTATTGCAAATACATTAAATCTATCTTATACTCTTAACTTCAGCACATTTCATAATTAAAAACCTTTAGGCTACAATATGCCAAATGTTTTGACAAACAGCAGAACAGAGTGCCCACTAACCAGTTTTGAGCTATTATTCACAAGAATACTTAAAAGAGAAACAGTATAACAATTTCATTATCTGAGATTGGTAATAAACTTTAATAGACTTCACATCACTCTAACACAAGAATATAGCAGCACCTCCACTAAACACTATAATAACAAATTATGTTATAATTACTGTTAAATGCTGAAACTCAGCATCAGAAAACACAAGGGAAATTCACATAAGTTTTTCTAGCCTTAATAAGTAAAATGAACCACAGAGATGATTTTACGTGTGATACTTGCAACATAAAATTGTATATTCTCTATTTTCTAGCTCTAAAGCGAATATTTAGTTATTCACTAATTAGTTTTTTTTTAATCTGCAAATATAGAACCTCAAATAAAATGTCCAAATGACATAAAAATAAATAAGCTTCAAAAGCTAAATCAAGCAATTTAATTTCTAAATGTAAAAATAAGATATTTTAAGCTAGCTTCAAACTCAACATTTGTTTTTTTTCAAAGGCTGACCAGCATTCCAGTAAAGAATAACAAAGCTGCTTCACCTTGGTTCGGCTGCATATTCATATTTGGTCTGGGGCCATAGTTTCCCATGGGCTGCCCCTGACTCATCGTCATCTGGTTCTGTACGGGCATACTCTGTGATGATGGCACGGAATGGTTGTAGCCTCCCAGGGATCCATGGCTACTTGAAGGCATGTTCATGGAACTGTTTGTCATATTTAGTTGACTGGGTCCAGGTCCCTGCATAGGCATATGGTTAGGCCCTTTGAAGAAAAGTGATCAGAACCAAAATGTAAAAGTTAAACAGACAGTCTGTATAAAAGTACCTTAAAAGTTTTTATTCTTTTATTTTTTGCATGACCAGAATAATAATTTCAAACAATAACTTCAGTATTTAATCAATAACAAACAAATAAAACACTTTACGTGAATGACAGTAGATACTGTGAGGAAATTATTATTCCTCTTTTAGATTATGAAACTGAAGCTTTTGAAAAGCCAGAAACATTCTGAAAAGGATGAGAAATGAGGGAGGATTATTAGTTTTAGAAAAGAGCAAAGAATAAAGCTGGTATAATTACAAGTCTGTAGTATTTTAGCACATAAATAAGCTAACAGATCATTGAACCCAGAGCAGTCTAAATACAGACACAAATGCAGACTTTAGTAAAAAAATTATAGTGGTGATACTAAGCATCAATGGGCAAAAGGAAGATAATTCAATAAATGGTGTTGTGACAACTGAGTAGCCATCTGAGAAGAAAAAAATAATTAAAAAAACAACAAGTTGGATCCATAACACATTACTTCCATGAAAACTAATTCCAGACGACTAAAACATTAAACATTGAAAGAAAAGGAAAGACTGCTCTGGCCAGGTACCTTGAGTGTCATCGGGATACACCAAGGTGGCAGTTCAACACTGGTCAGGGCACATATAAAAATCAACCGATGAATAAGTAAGGGACACAACAAATCTCTCTCTTTCTCTAGCTCTCTCATCAATAAATTAAAACAATTTTTTTTAAGAAAACAGAATTTCAGAAAGGAAAATTTTAAAAATAATACCAGAATTAAAGGGCCTTCTTAAGTATGCCAGAAAATCCAGTGTCATAGAGATTTATAACTCTTTGTAAGACTGCATAAGAATAAAAATTTGAACCCTGGCCAGCAGTAGAGCGTCGGCCTAGGGTATGGAAGTCCCGGGTATGATTCCCGGTCAGGGCACACAGGAGAAGCGCCCATCTGCTTCTCCACCCTTCTCCCTCTCCTTCCTGTCTATCTCTCTCTTCCCCTCCCGCAGCCAAGGCTCCATTGGAGCAAAGTTGGCCTGGGCACTAAAGACAGCTCTATGGCCTCTGCCTCAGGTGCTAGATTGGCTCAGGCCACAACGGAGCAACGCCCCAGATGGACAGAGCATCGCCCCCAGTCGGGCACATGCGGGAATCTGTCTGACTGCCTCCCTGTTGAAATAAATAAATAAATATTTGAACAAGACCAAAACAAAAACAAATTAAATAAAATAATAAACTGGGAAAAAATTATTTACAAGTCATATCACTGACCAAACTACGTAGTAAAACACCACCAGCAGTAGAAAAGGCAAGGTTTACACAAAGAAACTACAAGAGGTCATAAACATAATCAAACTGTTTGCTATGTTTATATATAAAAAGGCAAATTAAAACTATGAGACCATATTTTTGTCTTTCAAATTGGCAAAGACCAAAGGTTTTGATTGAACTATAGTATTATAAAGAAAGAAATGCCTTCATATACATTGTTCAGGGAATATATACATTAAAATGTATGTAACTTTACCCAGCAATTTTAGTTCTAGAAATTTCTTATAAATAAACAAGTTTGTATGTGCATGTGTGTACACATATAAAATAGTGTGCATTTACTTATCTACTTGTTTAGCTATATTTTACAGACATATTCAAGGTAGCATAATTTTTATACCAAAAGTCTAAAAATAACCTATATTTCTGGGGTTTTATAACCTTTATTTGTTTTAGAAGGCAACTTCTCAAATAAATTAAGAGGCGTCCATTCAAAAAAATAATGCACCTGACCAGGCGGTAGTGCAGTGGATAGAGCATCGGACTGGGATGCAGAGGACCCAGGTTCAAGACCCCGAGGTGGCCAGCTTAAGCGTGGGCCCATATGGCTTGAGCAAAAGTTTGTCAGCTTGGACGCAAGGTCATTGGCTTGAGCAAGGGGTTACTCGGTCTGCTGAAGGCACGCGGTCAAGGCACATATGAGAAAGCAACAAATGAACAACTAAGGTGTCGCAACAAAAAACTGATGATTGATGCTTCTCATCTCTCTCCATTCCTGTCTGTCTGTCTGTCTCTATCTATCCCTCCCTCTGACTCTCTTTCTGTCCCTGTAAAAAAATTAAAAAAAAAAAATGCAATGCAGTCACCAAAACGAATGAGGCAACCTTTTATATACTGAGTGGTCTCCAAAATAAATCTTTATATACTCAGGGTCTTTAAGGTACATACACTTTAAAGAGGGAAAATGATATATAATACTATCTAATGTATGCTATTCTTTTAAAAAGAATAAAGAAAAATAATTTTTATGCATGTGTTTATCTGCCTGGCCTGTGGGGGTGCTGTGGATAGAACACTGACCCAGAACACTGAGGTCGCCGGTTCAAAACCCTGGGCTTGCCTGGTCGAGACACATACAAGCAACCAATGAACAACTAAAGTGAAGCAACTATTAGTTGACACCCTCCTCTTTCTGTAAAAATCTATAAATAAAATCTTAAATAAAATAAAGAATATCTCTTCAAAGACAACTAGACACTGAATGACTCTGAAACAAAGTGCCTGAAGAAGTAGAGACTATATGCCTTTTGGTACCTTTTGACTTTGGTACCATAGGCACGTACTATCTAGTCTTTTGTTATAAATCCATTAATGTTTTAAAAAAAGAAACCTGAGTCTGAGGGATTATTTGACCAGGAACAACAGCATATAAATAGCTCTGCAACTTAGATCATAGAATATTTTTATGAATAAAACTAAAATTATAAATGAAAAGGTTTGATATAAATTTGTGTACACAAAGCTGGTTAAATGCTATAGAGAACTTATTATACAAAGAAAATATAAGTAATTGGACTTCCATTTTCTCCTACACCTAACTATAACTCTCTACCTATAAATGGTTTTGGGAGATCCACAGTGTTCTAGATAACCTAGGTCATAACTAAAGAAAACTCTCTGGCTTATAAACTATAACTACTCCAAGTGACCTTACACAAAATGTAAAATATCATGTTAACAATAATTATATTGCTGTTCAACTGCTTCTTCAGCCTTAGGCTAGAATATTATATGGTGAAGTCAAAATCCTAATTAAAGGTTACACCATAAAAACCGCACAAAATTTCTAACTTGCTATCCTGTATTAGCACTAGCATCCAGTTTTTAAAGCACTGCCCTGATGTGCTAAATGTGGGTCAGCAAAAATACTCCTCCTTTCTACACTGACAAGTAATTACGTCTTTATTCCTACCTCCATACCATGTGGGCTAGGTGGGCCACTGACTGTGGAAAGCTTTAGCAGGAAATAGAAGACAGCCACCAAAACACCATCGCCCATCTACCTGATCAATCACACACCATCAATCTTCTATAAATGAGGCTACCTGTCTTCTTTCGCTCTGAGCTCTTTTACTTCACTGTCTACCCCTGTCATCCCTGGTCACCAATGCTACCAACCTACACAACCAGCTAGAATGACACTCTAACGATGCTAATTATAAATCTTAAAATAAATTGCTCGTTATTTTACTTCCATTACTGCTATATTTATACTTTATTTTTCTTAATGTAATGAAAATACCCTTTATCGTAAGAAAGTAAAAATTATTCTATTAAATTGAGAAAACACCTTACCAAAAACTGTGAAAGTGGGCTACAGCTGTTACAAAAAAGAAAACTTTAAAAATACTTTACAGATTAAATATTCAAACCAGCAAAGGATAACTAAATAGGCATCCAATGGCCTGAAATACATCCTAAGTCACTCTAAAATTAAAATGGATAAATAGTAAAGAAAATGGTTCATTATACAAGAAAGCTGACATTATTTTCCAGCTTTTAATTTTGCTTTAATAAAAATTCCCCTATTCATGTTATGTTATAAATACATAAATCTATACTCAGTTTCAATAGTATCAATGAGAAAATACTAAAATAAACTAGCACTTTAGAGATTGTTTTGTTTCTTTTCCCTACATGTTATTTTAGGATTACTGTTTCTAAAACCAATATGTTTTAATACCAAATTCAGGGAAATGTTATAATACCTTTTAATAAACAGATTTTAATGCTTAAGCAATTGCACAATGCCTTTTTTTCCCCAAAACTGTCTCAGGCCAGCTGTATTGCATAGTTTCAGACAGACTAAATTTAGCCAGTTCTGTTCATCAGAGGAATGCTGTGTGTCAGCTACATCAAAGCCCAAGGGCAGCCTGATAAACACTGAATACAGGTCACGTAGCTCTGTAGCTAACAAACTCTAAGAGAGCTTGTACTCCGGGGCATTCAAAGCAGTTTTGTCATCAACAATCTAGTATCCCTTGAGCCCCCATGTCGTTTCAGTTGCTAAGCAACTCTGGTGTTAATGTCTTAGAGGAGAAAAACTTACCAGGCATCTGGCCGTTCATCTGGTTCTGCATGTGTGGTGCAGGAGGACCCCCACCTACCATTCCGTCTGAAGGCATGTTGTGAGAACGTGGAGGGGGGGGAGGGCCGCTCTGATTCATCCCTCCAGGACCAAGAGGCATACTCTGTGTGGGTGGCTGAAAGAAGACAGTTTAGTAAAACAAGAGAAATAGTTAGACTTAATATATTAAAGATGCATATGGTATAACAGTTGCCTATATTATTAAATTAAATAAGAACAAAAACATATTTCAATTTATTTTAATGCATTTTAATCATGGACTTATTAACATCATATTTAATATACCCCCAAACGTCACAATATCATCAACTTGAATCTATCACCTGACCACTTTGACCAAGAGAACACAATAAAAGTATATTTTAATTTATAAAATCTCTATGATAAATAAAAAATTTTAACATTCTATACAAAAAGAATTGTTTGTATATTAGGATTTCTAAGGTGTTCATTGTTGTTATCAAAATTATGTTTTGAAAATTAAGTCACTTTTCATTATTAATGTTTGTATGTATTGACTATTAATAATGGATTTTACCTGAAAAAATACAGTAACAAAAGATTATCAAAAAACAAGAAGTCCCAAAATGTAATATACTTAATACTGTTGGGGGCTGGAGGTGGTCTGAGGAGGGGGGAATGTTTAAAACCACCAAGACTCTGTTCAGCCCAACATTTTTGTGCTGACTGCTCCTGTAGATGGGAAACATTACTGATGGCCTCCAAGGGTACAGAGACAGCTGCCTCAAAAGGATGCCTTTGGCAACTTTCCTAATGAAAGTGTGAAGAAAATCACTGACTAACCTTGAGAGTTCACAAAAGGGCGAAAGGAAAAACACAGATACAAGGTGGTCTGCAACACCTGGCTCCCTTCTTAGGGATATTTTGATGGAGAAAGCAAATGGTTAGTTTCTTTCCAAACCCCCATTTTTAAGCCTGCAGGAGGATAGGACAATATTATTCTTTACAGATCTATTTCTGCTTTCCTTGCCACTTCTCTATGCTCTAAACATAATGTCTATTCCTATAATGTCATTCTATTTCCCCTACATTTTTAGATGGCCTGTTAACGACTTTGTACCATCCAGATTTTGTGATCAGAATCTTCTCTGGCATGGTTAACAGACATACACTATTCTTTAGCCATCACATGTAAACATTCAAATCTCCAACCATTTCCATGTCCTCCAATAACCACTAACGTTTACAAAAATAAACAAGTGGTACTACAATAGCATTCATTTAAAATTTATCATCTTAATTTTTTCACTATTAAATCCAAATATTAACTGCTCTTCATTAAATATTTTCTCTTTAATTCTCATCTTAAATTCTAAAGAATTCAATGTGTATTCTTTAATGATTTTGTACAATTTTCAAAAAATTATCAAACATCAATTCAGTGTCACATAACAATTTTAAGTTATCCTTTATCATCCTTCAAACAAAGCTGACTGTGACCCTCATTGGAAAATAAAAATTCTCACTCCTATATTTGTGTTCAAATATTCTATTGAAAATTCATGTTGTCACTCTCAATACCTATCAGTTTTCCATTTCTCTGTGATTCAATTCAAAAACATCACTATTCATGGTTCCCGTCAGAGTAAGAGTAGCTTGTATATCAAACTAACCCTCCTGCTTACCAAAGTTAACTGGACAAATAGAAAAACTCTGAAAACACTGAAATACACACAGAGAAAACGGAAAGGATTACAACTCTTGAAAGAATGGAAGCATAGAAGAGCAGCTCCGAAATCACCTTGGCTTTTTCCGAGTTTGCTGTGTCCAACTAGGAAAAGAGTCCAACTAGGAAGTGGCAGTTCCACTGGACTGAGTAGAAGAGTCAGTTTTGGACTACCACAGAACTGGAAACTAAGAAAACAGCAGTCAGGAAGCTAAAGAGCTGAGCAGTTTTCAGACTCTGCCCAGTGCTAGGAAGATAAGAGATTGTAGTTTAGGTCCCAACAAGATAGAAGAACCCTCATAAACAATTGAAGCTCTATATTGAGACTTCATAAAAGTCTCTCCATAGATTAAGGTCAAAATTGAAATAGATCAACCATAAACATTTTATAATCAACCCTCAAAAGGCTCAGGGTGACCCCTAGTACTTCGCCTACCAAAGTAAAACTTAACTCTTTGGAGGAAAATAACAAGTAGAGTCGCTACAATTGTCCATTCATAATGTCTGGCATTCAGTTAAAAATTACAAGGATTTTAAAAAACAAGAATAAATAGCCAACACCAACTAAAACAGTTATAACAATAAAAAAACTACAGGAAGTAACAAGTATTAGCAAGAATGCAGAGAAAATGAAACTCTCATAAATGCTGTAGGGATTATAAAAGGATACAGCCACCACGAAAAACAATTTGGCAGTTCTCAAAAAATTAAGAGTTGCCTGACCAGGCAGTAGTGCAGTGGACAGAGCATCAGACTGGAACACCGTGTGGGGGAGGCAGTCAGTCAGACAGACTCCCACATGCGCCCAACCAGGATCCACCAGGCATGCCCACCAGGGGGCGATGCTCTGCTGCGGCCAGAGCCATTCTAGTGCCTGAGGCAGAGGCCATGGAGCGTCCTCAATGCCTGGGCCAACTTTGCTTCAATGGAGCCTTGGCTGCAGAAGAGGAAGAGAGAAATAGAGAGAAAGGAGAGGGGGAAGGGTGGAGAAGCAGATGGATGCTTCTCCTGTGTGCCATGACTGGGAATCAAACCTGGGACTTCCACACGCTGGGCCAATGCTCTACTGCTGAGCCAACTGGCCAGGGTCCACAGCAGCATTTTTCAAAATAGCTAAAAAACCCAAATATCCATCAACTGATGATGGATAACAAAATGTGGCATATAAATTCATACAATGAAATATTATTCAGCCACAAAATGAAGTACTGATACATACCACAACATAGATGAACCTTAAAAACAAGGAAGTTGAACTCAAAAGGCCACATATTATATAATCCTGTTTATATAAAACAGCCAGGATAGGTAAATCCAGAGAGACAAAAAATAGGCTGATGATTCATTGCTGGAGGATGAACTGAATGGACATTACTATTGACTGTCAACCCAGTCTGGGGTGATGAAAATGTTTTAGAATCTTAGATAGTGATGGTAGTTGCACAGAATTATGAATATATCAAAAACCACTGAATTGTATACTTTAAAAGGTTAAAATGGTAAATTTCATGTTATGTGAATTTCATCTCAATTTAAAAAAAAGAATAAACTGACAACAAACAGAAATAAAAAATAGAAAAGATGCATAAGCCATTCACATTTTGGAGTTACCTAAGAGACTTTAAAATAACTATATTGATAGATCCAAGAAAATAACATCTGACAGATAGAGAATTTCACCGAAGTCCTAAAATTCTTGAGTCAAATGGAAATTCCAGAACTGAAAAATGTCATCCCTGAAATTAAGAACTTGGTAGTTTAGTTAAAAAGAGTAAAAGAGAGAATTGATGAATAGAAAAAAATGTATAAAAAATATGACATGCAAGAGATAACTGAGAGAAAAATACAAAAAAACCATCCATAATATAGTATATGAAGAATACTAATAAAATATTTTCCAAAACTAACAAGATGTGACTTTCTAGCAAGTGTACAAAGCTCTACATATTCGGCATGATATAAAGAAAATCGTATCTAGAAACATCAAAATCCTAAAAGACAAAGTCAAAGAGAAAATCTTAAAAGTACCCAGGGAAAATAATACACATTATTTTTAAGGTAACAGCAATAAGACTAACAATTTTTTATCAGAAACAACATAATGTGACATTTTTAAAGAAAATATTCAACCAACCTAAAGTTGGACACTATGAGAAAATATCCTCCAAACACGAATATGAAATAATAGTTTCAGACAAACAAAAGCACAGAGGACTCCTATAAGTAAAGGGAATTCGCCTGACCAGGCGGTGGCGCAGTCGAGCATCGGACTGAGACGCGGACTCAGACTCGAAACCCTGAGGTCGCCAGCTTGAGCATGGGCTCATCTGGTTTGAGCAAGGCTCACCAGCTTAAGCCCAAGGTTGCTGGTTTGGGCTCAAGGTCACTGGCTTGGTCAATCAGTCTGCTGCAGCCCCCTGGTCAAGGCACATAAAAAAGCAAACAGTGAACAACTAAGGTGCTGCAACAAACAATTGATGCTTCTCATCTCTCTTCCTGTCTGTCTGTCCCCATTTGTCCCTCTCTCTGTCTGTGTCACAAAAAAAAAAATGTGAAGGGAATTTATCAAAACATCTCTCATGCTGATTACTCTAACATCCCGCCAACTGGATGGACTCCCTATTCCATCCATGCTCCCCTAACAGTAAATTCTTTACACAGTAATCAGAATAAGCTCATTAAAATATATTAATTCACTCTTCTGCTCAAAATCCTCCAAAAGTTCTCAATTTTAGAGTAAAAACCAAAGTCCTTAAAAGATTGAAAGAAAGAAAGAAAACACGCCTACAGGATAGGATCTGTCCACAGCACTTCCTTACCTTTACCCGTCCCAGTCACAGAACCTTCATGTTCCTTAACAGGCACGCACGGTTGCACTTCAGGGCCTTTCCACTGCTTGTTTCCTCTCCTTCAAACACACTTCCCCTCAAGTCTTTGCCAAAATGTCACCTTCTTGATGAGATCTGCCCTCACTACTCTTATTTCATGCTGCAAACTCCATTCTCTGCCTCTAGCTTTCCCAGTACTCCTCTCCTTGCTCTATTTTTTCCTTTTCCACTGCTCTTAACATCTTCTAACAAGCTATATAACATAATTATTTATATTAGGCCTGCCTTGCCTGCTATAATATAAAACAAAAAGGATTTGTCTATTTTGTTCACTAATGTTTCAAAAAGTACCTAGCTACAGCCTGTCACATAGTAGCTACTTAATATTTAGTAAATAAATGGACTCTCAAGTTTAATGATTTAGTGTAAAACTAGAAATAATTCTGACAATAAAATTATATTCATTTCCTTAAAATATAAAAAGATCATTGCAAAGTACAATTTTAGTTTAATAATCGTTCTGTAAAACTTTCATTAATGTAGCTGTCATTAATAATGTTCCCCACAAGGAGGCACTAAAATAAAACATAGAAATAAACTAAAAACAAAATTATTCAAAATAGGAGAGATTTCTATTATACTACCAGAAGTTGATAAAGAAATGACCACTATACACACAGATGAAGAGCCTTCATTAGCCAACCAAGAATAGCTGCAAAAGTCCCATCAGTATCATATTTGCCTTCCATCCTTGTCTTAACCAGTCTCCCAAAACTGAGTTCTATATATATCTGACACAATCTAGAAAGATCTCTTTGCCTCAATCATTCCCACAAAACATTTCAGGTAGTCTTGAGTTTACCAACTGATTTCCTCATTTTTATAATTTCATCAAGTGGCATGTATTTTTGCAATTCTTCAAAAATAGCTAATACAGAAATTCAGTCCTGTTATAATATATAAAACCTGACAACCTGAACTTTCATAACTAAAAATTTTTACCATTTATTTTCACAGCATGATGATTCTCCAAATTTCCTAAGAAATTAGAACTCAAAATTCTAATTCACCTACTAAAAATACTTTCACCAGTTTTAGTAATAAGCTCCCCATTAAATCCAATCTTTCCTTTATAAAACAGCAAACACTCCCACCATGACAAGTTCAACATTAAAACCTTCCTCTGATATCTACAATGACGTCAATCACCAGAGTCATTCCAGATCCATATAATCTTAAAGAATAAAAAAGTAAATGCCTCTTCCCAGACCAGGAGAATTCTCTGAATATACTTTGAAAAATAAAATAAAATAAAACAAAACTAGTTCACTCTTGAAACATGGGAGAAATAGACTCTAACCTTTCAGTTTGTAGTAATACCATCTGTTAAAATACAGAAAGATATATTGGTTTAATCTTGAATGCATTTTTATATTATTTTTACATCTATACCAGTCTGGCTAAATTAATCAAAGTAATGCATAATCACTGTAAAAAATCTGAAAATGAAAAGCACTAATAAAAACTTCATATGCATACATTCAGAAAGTTTTGTAAAATCTGTATATATGCATTTAGTTTTTGAAAGTAGGATTACATTATTGAGATTTCTTTTATTCTACTGTAGGCATTATTCTTTATCAGTTTATAGTTCAACCTCATTCAAAAATGTGGGATTCTACTGTATAAATGTAACAGTTTTCACCCACTCTCAAAACTGACACTTGTTCCTAGTCCGTTTTTTCCTAATATAAACAATGCCTTGTGCAAAAAGCTTTCGTCCTGAACCCTATGCAAATAAGAATGAATTACTTAATTTCCAACATTTAGATTCTTTTTTATTAGCTAACCAGCAAAGAAAGTTTGCTCCTTGAAGATGTGAGCTACATACATTAGTGTGAATTTACGACAAAGGTAAAATCTTTAGGTTCCCTAGTACATTAGGAAGCTACTTTCACTAATTTAATACAGTTCTTAAAAAAAAATCAACATACACACATATATACAAATGCACATACTAACATTTATATTCCTGACAGTAAGATGTATCCAATCTTTACATATCTGGACTCAGACTTCTCAATTTTATATATACTTTCCAGCAAATAAAAAGACTTTTTTATAGGATTCTGAAAAGACAAGATAGGCAACAATACTGGCAAAATGCTACCATTATGTTAATCCACAGAAGTGTGCCCCCATAAATCAACTAACTCCCTACAAAATACGGGGTTACCTCCTTGTAAAACTTTCTCTAACAATTAGCAGAACCAATCACTTTCGTTTCAAATGTACTTATATATACAGTATTCTAAAATAGCATGGATTAGATCACCTGTTGTGTTCTCATTCATTTCATTTATAAAACTTATAGGTATATAGATTTTATAATACAATTTTTAAAAACTCATCATCTTTAGTTTTCTACGTTTTCTCAAGAAAGCCTTCCTCATCTCAAGATCAAATAAATAACTGGTGCCTTAATTTATACTACAAAGTGGGGCAAAAGTAGGTTTATGGTTGCTCATAGGGAAAATAAAACATTAATTAATAAATAATAATACAAGAATAAACTTACTATAATCAATGTTTATCAATAGTGCAGACTTCAATTCTCTGTGCAGGGTATCTACTAAACAAAAACTATCTTTGATAAATTTAAATTCAGCCCTGGCCAGTTGAATCAGTGGTAGAGCACTGGCCCAGTGTGTGGTCAGGGCACACAGGAGAGGTGCCCATCTGCTTCTCTACCCCTCCCCCTCTCACCTCTCTCTCTTTCCTGCTGTAGCCATATCTCCATTGGAGCAAGCTGGTCCTTGGCACTGAGGAAGGCTCCATGGCCTCTGCCTCAGGTGCTAAGAAGAAGAGCTGGGTTAGAGCAACACCCCCTAGTGGGTCTGCCAGGTAGAGCCCAGTCAAAGCACATGCAGGAGTCTGTCTCTGCCTCTCCTTCTCTCACTGAATAAAAAATAAATAATTATATCTGATTAAATTAGGGATTTTTCTTTTTTTGTGACAGAGACAGAGTCAGAGAGAGGGACAGATAGGGACAAACAGGAAGGGAGAGAGATGAGAAACATCAATTCTTTGTTGTGGCTCCTTAGTTGTCCATTGATTGCTTTCTCATATGTGCCTTGACTGGGGGCTACAGCAGACCGAGTGACTCCTTGCTTGAGCCAGTGACCTTGGGCTCAAGCTGGCAACCTCGGGGTCTCGAACCTGGGTTCTCCACATCCCAGTCAGACGCTCTATCCAGTGCGCCACTGCCTGGTCAGGCAAATTAGGGATTTTTTAAAACATAATAAATTACGTGAAAGCCAAATAAGCAATTCCAATCAGCTTGCAGCCTTCTTTTAAAATTAAGAGACATGCTTACACACTCAATATTGGTGAATGGCATTACTGTCAGTCAAGTCTATAAACTTACCCTTCATAGGCATTCAGTTAACTAAATCCCATAAGTCTTGCTTTAAATACTCCTGAATCTGACTTCTCTTTCCACTTAAACTTTCCAATTATATACTATCTTCTTCTTTATCATCTATATTTACTGAGCCTGACCAGGTGGTGGCACAGTCGATAGAGGGTCAAACTGGGACACAGAGGACCCAGGTTCAAAACCCCGAGGTCGCATGGGCACATCTGGTTTGAGCAAGGCTCACCAGCTTGAGCCCAAGGTCACTGGCTTGAGCAAGGGGTCACTCAGGCTGTAATAGCCCCCAGTCAAGGCACATATGAGAAAACATTCAATGAACAACTAAGGTACTGCAACGAAGAACTGATGCTTCTCATTTCTCTCCCTTCCTGTTTGTCTGTCCCTATCTGTCCCTCTCTCTCTCTCACAAAAATAAAAATAAAAAAATAAAAATAAAATAATTACTGAGTACCTCCTACATGCTGGATTACATAACTTCTTTTATTTAATCCTCATAACATTACAGAATTAGTATTATCTTTCTCATATTGTAAAAATAGTTGGTGGTATGCAACATTAGATGAAGTTGATACTACAGGAATGGAAATTATTTTATCCTGAAGTTTTGCATATCCTAGAACATCACTGAATATTCTATTTAAATAGCACGAAAATATATAGCCCTTAATTCCTAGCTGCATGGTAGAATCATTTGCAAAGCTTTTAAAATGTGTAGCCAAGGTAGAGAACCTAGACTGTATGATTAACCATGTTCTGTTCAGCTGTAAAATTTTTAATTCTAATTACTGTATTTTCAAACTGTATTGCCTTAAAATAAACTACGACAATAGCAAGACTATTTTCTCCCCAAGTTTTTCAAAAGGAAAAATTAAGTTAACAAATGTAAACTTTTTGGGATTTAAGCTGCTCTCTCATAATTTTTTCCTAAACCAATGATGCCTACAACTTCATGTATGATAAAAGTTAGTAGACAACAAAAATAAATGAACAGTGCTCACTTCGGCAGCACATATACTAAAATTGGAACAATACAGAGAAGATTAGCATGGCCCCTGCGCAAGGATGACACGCAAATTCGTGAAGCGTTCCATATTTTTCGAAGATCTGGAACCAGCCAAAGTGTCCGTCAGAAGATGAGTGGATTAAAAAGCTATGGTACATATATACTATGGAATACTACTCAGCCATAAGAAATGATGACATCGGATCATTTATAACAAAATGGATGGACCTTGATAACATTATACGGAGTGAAATAAGTAAATCAGAAAAAAAGAAAAACTGAGAACAGCATGATTTCATACATAAGTGGGACATAAAAGTGAGACTATGAGACTTGGACAAGAGAGTGGTGGTTATGGGGTGGGGGGAGGGAGGGAAGGGTGGGATAGGGAGGAGGGGAGAGACACAGGGAAAACCAGATAGAAGGTAACAGAGGACAATTTGACTTTTGGTGACGGGTATGCAACACAATTGAATGTTAAGATAACCTGGAGATGTTTTCATTAAAAAAAATAAATAAATTTAAAAAAAAAATTCACATAAAAAAAATAAATAAAATAAAAAATAAAAAAAAATAAATGAACAGCCTGCCCAGATGGTGGCGTAGTGGATAGAAGCATCTATCTGGGACACTGAGGTCCTAGGTTAGAAACTCTAAGGTTTTTGGCTTGAGCGCAGGGTATGGGATCATCAAAATGATCCCGTGCTCATTGGCTAAGTTTCAATGCCCCCACCTCGCCAAGGCACATTTGAAAGCAATCAACAAACAAGTAGAGGGCTGCAACAACAAGTTGATGCTTCTCATCCCACTACCCGCCACCCTCCAAAAAAGCCCACAGAGTTCATTTCAAAGGTCTAAGGTCTCAAATTATAGTTAGTAACTAGTATATTCTCCCTATTGTCAGACTGGTTGTATTCCTTTATGTATTCTGTTATTCTAGTTTTCCCAAATTCTCCTTAACTTCTATTTTACCTTCAATCCATCCAATCCATTGCTTTCCTTCTAGCTGACTCTTCCCTTCTCTAGCCTCACTTTTCTTTGTTGGTTCAATGCTCTTTCGATCCCTGAACAGTGAGGATACATTTATTTCTATTCTAAAACCCTTCCTCCTCCTTTGTTAACTCGGCCTCCCAAGCAACTGACCTTCAAAATACCCATCTTTTAAAATGAAATCTTGACCACTATTTTAAATTAAACTTTAACCAGTATTGAGAGGCAAAAATTTTATTTCAAAATATACAAATGTCAGTATTTATATTCATTAGTTAAATACAATGTAAAACGGTGACTCCATGGTCAATGAGTGAACTAATGGCAAAAATTTGTAATGAAATGTCTCCTTTATAATAATTCTTAATTAGCTGACAGTAAAATAATATAATACTTTACCCGAATATAAATGGTAATAACTTTTACTGTCCTATTTGGTCTCTAAGGAAAAATTAAAATTCTGTAATAAACATGTAGAAACTTCACTAAGAGTTTATACCTTAACGACAAGTAAGAACGGAAAAGTAAATTCTGAACAGAGATTTTACTTGCTCTAACATAATGAATTTCTATGGTAAGGTCAATTTTACCACAATGGCATCTCTAGAACTAATACCTTTCTGAGAAAGGGCAAGAAAATGAGTAACTAAATTTCAATATACATAATCTAATCAAACATTTTTGATTTCTTCATAAAACCTAAGGAAAATAAGAAACATTTGAGAAGCTATATGCTTAAGGCTTTCAGACACTTCCACATTTTGTAAAGGCAATATTTCAAATCCAGACAAACTGACAAAATCCACTGTTCGCACAATATAATAAATTAGAAAATCCCAACTGGTTAGGTACAAGGAATGGGGAAGAAATACAGAATTACCTGAGGAAATCTTGTGAACCATACCCCTTCACAAACTATAAGATTCTGATAATACATGTTAGAAGAAAATGTCCCCCTTTCTTCCCCTATGCCCTGACTTGACAATCCCTGCCATGACGAGAACATGTTGAGAGTGTGTCATGTCTTAAAGATGTGCTAGAACGGAAATAAAGATTAAGAACTGAGTTACAACTGCCACTTAAATCTATAGTTTAGTCCCTAACTATAAGCAGACTCACTCACTTAACTTTTTAAATTTAATACCTAAATACAGTAATAATGCTAAACAAGATTTTTAAAAAATATTAAGGTATTCATTTCCATAACAATGCAATAAAACAATCAAGACACTGCAGCTTGTAAATTTTAGATTCACGTTCTGTGAAGACCTAGCCAAATACTACCGGATACACAAGGCTTTTATTTCCATCCCATCCTAGAAGCAACATAACTTGATAGCATAATACACAAACTACTTTCCATAAGACCTAGGTTCGAAGCCCATGCTACTGCTTACCAACTATGAATCCCTAGGCACGTTAACCTGAGACTGAGTTTCCTCAACCAGAGAATGAGATTAATATACAGTACTGTAAAAGGACCCAATGCATACTAGTTATTCTGCAAGTGTTTATTCTCTCTGCAAGGAAACTGTCATATTTGCAAATCCATTTCTGTAGATAGCGAAACAGAATTCACTTCTAATACTTAAAGGAATCACCAAAGATAATGGCAAACTAGGACATTATCTGCCCACCCAATAGGACAATAAAAAAATGCTGGATAAAATATTTTTGAAATATGTTTAAAGATATGAAAGAGCAAAGTTAACAATAAATGATCAGGCCAAGATTGAGGAGAAGAAAAAAGTTCCAGAGAGGCAGACCAAACTTGGGGTACCTCCGCTGTGCGCATGTTAGCCAGTCTAGAAAGCCAGATGAGATTTCCCAACACTGATGAAAGGCATCAATCCACAGATTTCAGAAATCTCAACAAACAGGTTAAAAAACAAAAAATCACATACCTAGAGATATCACAGTAAAACTACAAAAAACTCTAGACAAAGCAACATAGATTATCTTCAAAATAGTAATATTTATATTGACAATTAAATTTTTAATAGATACAAATCAGAAAACAATAGAATGATGAATTTAATGTAATGGCAGGCCAATCAAGAATCAGCCCTTGTCAAAAACACACTTTAAAAATTTAAGAGTGATGATGAAATAAAGGTATTTTTGAATCAACAAAAGAGAGAAAAAGAGAAAGAAAGAAAAAGACAACAAACAAACCTGAAAGTAATTTGTCACCAGCAAACCAGTACTAAATACTAAAAATATGTTCATAACAGTGTCAAAAATTATGCTCTGAGAAAAATGTTGCAAACAAAGGGAGGAATAAAAAACATCAAAAATTGTTAACAAAGCCTGACCAGGCAGTGGTGCAGTGGACAGAGCATCGGTCTAGGATGAAGGACCCAGGTTTGAGACCCCCGAGGTCACCAGCTTGAGCATGGGCTCATCTGGCTTGAGCAAAAAGCTCACCAGCTTGGACCCAAGGTCACTGGCTCCAGCAAGGGGTTACTCAGTCTGCTGAAGGCCCGCAGTCAAAGCACATATGAGAAAGCAATCAACGAAAACTAAGGTGTCCCAACAGCAACAAAAACTAATGATTGATGCTTCTCACCTCTCTCCGTTCCTGTCTGTCTGTCCCTATCTATCCCTCTCTCTGACTCTCTCTCTGTCCCTGTAAAAAAAAAAAAATTGTTAACAAAGATAACTAATGAATATTAACTTTAAAAAAAGACAGTAATAACAATCACTTGTGAGTAAACATAGAAATTTAAAATGTATGACAACAGATATGTCACTGAAGGGAATAAATGAAAATAAGGTATTTGAAAGTCGTTGAATTGTCTGGGGATGCATATTGCAAACTCTACAGTAACCACTAAAAGAATAATAAGTATATAATTATATGTATATAATTTCCACACTTGCAAAGAAAATAAAGTAAAAATAATTACCAGTAATTATAAAGACAAAAAGAACAGAAAAAAGGAACATACGACAGATGAGACAAACACTACATTGTATGATGGTAGGTTTAACTCAGATTATATGAGTGATGACATTCAGTATAAATGGATTTAATGTTCCAAGAAAAGAACAAGATTGCTAGACTGGATATTTTTTTAATCTACATGCTATTCACAAGACAAATAACTCTAACACATGGGTCCCCAAACTGCGGCCCCCTGAGGCCATTTATCTGACCCCGGTCGCACTTCCGGAAGGGGCACCTCTTTCATTGGTGGTCAGTGAGAGGAGCACAGGATGCATCTACACTCATAGTTCCAATAGAAATACTGGTCAGTTTGTTGATTTAAATTTACTTGTTCTTTATTTTAAATATTGTATTTGTTCCTGTTTTGTTTTTTTACTTTAAAATAAGATATGAGCAGTGTGCATAGGGATTTGCTCATAGTTTTTTTTATAGTCCAGCCCTCCAATGGTCTGAGGGACAGTGAACTGGCCCCCTGTGTAAAAAGTTTGGGGACCCCTGCTCTAACACAAGGAAAGGAAAAGGTGGATATACCATGAAAAACGTTAATAAAAGCTGACAAACCTACACTGGTAGCAGAGAAGTAAACAAAGGGACAAAAAAGCATTATTAAAAATAAAAAGTGATACTTCATAATGACAAATGTTACAAAGAACCAGAAAGTGCTAACATTTTAAAAACTATATGCATCTACTAACAGTGCCTCAAAATAAATTAAGCAAAAACTTGAAAGTAACAAGGAAAAACTCAATTCACAATTACACTTGAACATTTTAACACACTTCTCTCAATAACCAACAGAACACAACATTAGAAAGGTTAAAAATAAAAATTAAAAAATCACACTTTACCTAATAAACATATGTAAGAAAGACTCTGCACTCATAGGCTAAATACACATTTCTTCTAAGTATACATGTAACATTGTAAAAACTGACCATATGCTGCACCATAAAACAAATCACAAAAGATTTCCAAAGAACTAAAATCATGCAAAATGTTATCTAACCGCAGGACAATGAAGCCAGAAATCATTAAGGAAAGGAAATGACACCATTTCCATGTTTGGAAATAAAATATATTTATCAATCCATGTATAAAGAAGAAATAACAATGGAAATTAGAAAACATATGAAACTATATACATATACCACATATCAGAACTATGAATAGAGGAACATTTCTGCCCTTAAATATATGTAATAGTAGAAAAAAATGTGAATTGATGAAGCAGGCATTCATCTCAAAATTCAGAAAAAAGAACAACAGAATATACCAGAAGAAAGTGAAATAACAAAAATCAGAAATTAATCATAACCAAAAATATAAAAAAGAGTAATGGTTTACAGTGTGTGGTTCTCAAGAGTCTTTTAGGGGATTCTAGGTCAAAATTATTTTCATAAAAATACAAAATTGATATTTGCTTTTATGCTATCTTGATATTTACAATGATAGTACAAAAACAAAAAAGTGCGTATAATTGCTGAAGCCTTATAATGAGTCAAGGCACCAAACTCCACTGTAAAACACTGTATTCTTTACTGCCACACCCTAGCAGTTAAAAAAAAGTAAAGAAAAAATCATTTTCACTTAAGCATGTCCTTTGACAAACAGTAAAATTATTTATTAAATGCTCCACGTCAATTAAATATTCTGTGTGACAAATGAGAAAATATTGTTCCAAATCAAAGTAGATAAAAGCACACTGACTTGAGTTGCTTGCTGATCTAGGTTATTTTCATGGAACATCATTTTTACTTGAAAGAACCATTTACTCATCCAGGCTTGGGGACTTGACAGATATTTTCTCCAAAATGAACATTACTTGGCCCTGGCAGGTTGGCTTAGTAGTACAGCGTCAGTCAGTCCAGCATGTGGATGTACTAGGTTTGACTCTTGGTCAGGGCACACAGAGTGATCATCTGCTTCTCCATCCCTCCTCCCCCTCTTTCTTTTCCCCTACCCCAGATCAATTCGTTCAAGCGCATGGACTCCCGGGCTGGACCCCGGGCACTGAGGATGGCTCAGTGGAGCCTCTGCCTCAGGCACTACAGTTGTGAGCATGGCCCTGGATGGGGGAGGCGTACAGGTCAATCCTGGTCGGGCACATGAGGGAGTCTACCTCCCATCCTCTCATTTGGAAAGAATGACCGAATCCTGGAAAACAGCTGATAGTATTTGTAGCCAATGATTAAATCTGACTTTTCAAGCAAGAATTAAGAATTTGGCAAACTTATCTTCTCTCTTGAGTAGCAAGCATACTGATACTTAGAGACTTTTCTGAAAAGACTTTTATGATGAGACTGCTGGTAATGTGGTGATTTACCAAATATGGTTTTTGGTATCATACAATGAAGTATGTCAATATTTAGAAGAGTGAATAATTCAATGAACTTATATTTTCTGAATAATCAATGTATGATGTTACAAAATTGCATGAGCAAAAGATGCATCCAAAATGCAAGACAGACCAATAAACTTCAATGTACCAGAGTAAGAAAAAATGTATTGATGTGATTTCAGATTTCATACTGCAACATTAAAAAAAAAAAAACTTGCTGAGATCTGCTGTAATAACAAAGATTATCCACAACAATTTGAAAATTATTTTTTAGAAGCTATTAAAATATATTGCCCTTTCCAATTCTGTATCTGTGTGAAACCAAATTTTATTCTACTTCAACCAAACCATACTGTGCTAGTTTAAGTCCAGAAGTAAACCTGAAAATAGTTTTTCTATTAAATCAAACATTTATAGGAAATTTGCAAAATTACTAAAAAATGTCATTCATATCTCACTAAATTTGTTCTTAAAGATATAGCTATTTTTCTTAAAAGAATTTTATGTTAACATGCAATGAGTTTATTATTGTTCATTTGAAATTTATTTTTTGTTTTAATTTATAAACTGAAAAAAATTACAAATATCTCTATATATAGCCTACATAAAGTTATTTGAAGTCCTCAATTTTTAAATGTAAAGTGATTCTGAAAACAAAGTTTGGGAAATATTGCAACAGAGAAAGATCAAAATCAAAATTGATTCTTTGAAAAGATTTGAAAAAATAAGCGATAAACAACACTTGGCCAAAGTGCTCCAAAAACAATCTTTTTTTATTATTATTTTTTCTGCTTTTCCCCAAGTGAGAAGAGGGGAGATAGACTCCCGCGTGAGCCCCGACTGGGATCGACCCAAAGACCCCTGTCTGGGGCCAATGCCCTGCCCATCTGGAGTCATGCTTCCAACAGAGATATTTTTAGCACCTGAGGTGGAAACTTCACAAAGCCACCCTTAGTACCGAGGTCCAAAGCACTCTAACCAGTCAAGCCAGGGCTGTGGGAGGGGAAGAAAGAGAAAGAGAAAAAGAGAAGGGGGAAGCAGAAGGATAGAAAAGCAGATAGTTGCTTGTCTTGTGTGCTGAGACCAGGAATCGAACCCCTGATTTCAACAAGCCAGGCTGATGCTCTACCGCTGAGCAAACTAGTCAGGCTAGTTTGCTAGAAAAAGAAAGACTGGAAGAGAGAGAGATAAGAAGCATCAACTCACTGCTCATTGATTGCTTGCTCATCATATGTGCCTTGACTGGGGGGCTCTAGCTGAGCCAGTGACCCTTTGCTTAAGCTAGCAACCCTGGGCTCAAGCCAGCAACCTTGAGCTTCAAGCCAGTGACCTTTGGGCTCAAGCCAGTGACCACAGGGTCATATCTATAATCCCATGCTCAAGCTGGTGAGCCCACACTCAAGCCGGCAATCTTGGGGTATTCAACCAGGCTGCACAGCGAACCAGGCTAACACTCTATCCATTGTACCACAACCTGATCAGGCCAAAAAATCTTTTAAAAGAGAAGGCATAAATAAATTACATTAAAAAGAAAGAAAATCACCATATATTCTGAGAACATTAGAAAAATGGGATTATTTCATGAATTTATGTCAACAAATTAGAAAATTCAGATAAAATACTGTATTTCCCCATGTATAAGATGCACATTTTTCCAAAAAATTCGAGTTTTAAAACCTGGGTACATCTTATACAGAGGTTGTAGTTTTTTTACTTGCATTTCCAGTTTTTTCATGCTTTCTTTTGAGCTCATTGTTGAAGATGGTGATTCGTCATCAGACACAGATAAGGACAAGCTAATGGATGGGAGTTTTTACAGTGATGAGGAGTTGTATAAATTTTATGATGAATAAAACTTGAGTTCAATAACATTATGTAACACATTCTTTTCCGAATTTCAGGCCCCAAAATTAAGGTGTGTCTTATACATGGGAGCATCTTATACATGGGGAAATATGGTACTGAAAAGCACAATTTACAAAAAAAGGCAACTCATAAAACACAAATATGTAAATTATCCTATAAAAATTTAAGAAATTAAGCAAAAGCCTTATCACAAAGAAAACTACAGATTCAGTTAGCTTCTCTGAAGAATTATATGAAACATTTAAGAAACAGCATCTGTACTAGGCAAATTCTTCCAGATTAAGAAAATGTAGGAAACCTCTCCAGCTCATTTTATGAAGTTAGAATAACCTCATAATAAAGACCAGACAAAGGCTTTATAAGAAAAGAAAATTAAAGGTCAATTACATTAATGAACAAAAACATTAAAATCTTGAACAAAATCTTAACAAACTGAGCCTGACCAGGTGGTGGCACAGTGGATAGAGCATCAGACTAGGATGTGGATGACCCAGGTTCAAAACCACAAGGTTGCCGGCCTGAGCACGGGCTCATCCGGCTCAAGCGGAGGCTCACCAGCTTGACTGCAGGGTCACTGGCTTGAATGTGGGATCATAGACATGACCCCATGGTCACTGGCTTGAGCCCAAGGTCACTGACTTAAGCAAGGGGTCAGTCGCTCTGCAGGAGTCCCCGGGTCAAGGCACATATGAGAAAGCAATCACTGAACAACTAAGGAGCTGCAACAATGAATTGATGCTTCTCACCTCTCTCTCTCTTCCTGCCTGTGTGTCCCTCTCTCTATCTTTCTGTCTCTGTCACAAAAAAAAGAAAAAAAATTTAAAAATCTTAAACTGAATACAGCAAATTTTTTAAAAGACCATGACCAAAAAAAGACTAATATCAAGCGGTCCATAAGGAAGTATATTCATTATTAATTACAAGAATGCAAAATTGCTTGACCAGGTGGTGGCACAGTGGAGCGCTGAACTGGGACGCGGAGGACCCAGGTTCGAAACCCCAAGGTCTCTGGTTTGAGTGTGGACTCATCTGGTTTGAGCAAGGCTCGCCAGCTTGAGCCCAAGGTTGCTAGCTTGAGCAAGGGGTCATTCGCTCTGCTGCAGCCCTTCTCCCGCCCCAATAGAGGCACATATGAAAAAGCATTCAATAAACAACTAAGGTGCTGCAACAAAGAATTGATGCTTCTCATCTCTCTCCCTTTCTGTCTGTCTGTCCCTATCTCTCCTCTCCCTCTCTCTGTCTCAAAAAAAAATGCAAAATTGATTTTCAAAGTAAATTAATGTAGTTCAACAGATTAAAGAAAAACTTACCATTTCATTAGATAAAATAAAAGTATTTAATAAAATTTAACATTCATTCAACATATAAACTCTTAACAGAAACAAAAGGGAACTACCTTAATCTCATAAAAGGTCACCTACAACACACTACAGCAAACATCATACTTCATGGTCAAACAGTGAAAGCTTTCCCTTTGTCACCAGCAACAAGATAAGGATGTCCTCTATCACCACTTCTACTCAGGAATGTACTGGAGGTCCTAGCCAGAGAAGTAAGGCAAGAGAAAGAAATAAAAGGTGTAAGGATTGGCAAGAAAGAAACAAAACCAATTATTCACAACTTATACATTTGTGAACACAGAAAACTGAAAGTATGTACAGAAAGGTTAACAGAAATAAGAGTTGAAAAAGATTGTGAAATTCAAAATCAACTGCATTTCCATGTAAACAGCAATCACGGAAGATAAAACTTAAAAACACAAAGACTACATTTAATTGCCTTAAAAAATATGAAGTACCTAGCAGTAAGTCCAATGAGAGATGCACAAATCCTCTGCAGGGAAAAATCATAAAAGTTCATTGGTGGATATTAAAGAACTTTCTAAATGAAAACATAGACAAGGATCATGATTTCAAAGACTCAATACTGTTTTTGTTTGTTTTAAGTGAGAGGAGAGGAGACAGACTCCCACATGCGCCCTGACCATGATCCATCGAGCAACACCCATCTCAGGCTAGTGCTTAAATCAACCAGAGCTATTTTTAACATCAAGGGCTGATGCTGGACCAATGAGCTATTCTCAGTGTCCAGCTTGACACTCAAACCAGTAAAGCCACTGGCTGCAGGAGGCGAAAGGAAAGAGAAGCAGATGGTAGCTTCTCCTGTGTCACCTGCGCAGAAATCAAACCTGGGACATCCATACACCAGGCCAATATTCTAGCTACTGAGCCAACGGGCCTGGGTCCAAAGACTCACTATTGTAAAAATATCAATTTTCCCCAAACTGACTT
This sequence comes from Rhynchonycteris naso, assembly GCA_037038555.1. Taxonomy (NCBI): domain Eukaryota; kingdom Metazoa; phylum Chordata; class Mammalia; order Chiroptera; family Emballonuridae; genus Rhynchonycteris; species Rhynchonycteris naso. The sequence continues at coordinate 169,972,793 of CM072999.1, read as the reverse complement.
AGAGTCAAAGTAATCTCAATAAAAATCACAACACGGTTGGCCTGGCTGGATAGCTCAGTTGGTTAGATCATAGTCCCAAAACACAGAGGTTGCCAGTTCGATCCACAGTCAAGGCACATACAGAAATATATTGATGTTCCTGTCTTTCTATCTCCCTTCCTCTCTAAAATCAGTAAACATTTTAAAAAAGAAAAAAGAAAATCACAACAGGATTACATTGTACATGATGAAATTTAAGTGTAAAAGAAAAACGCAAAGCACCATTAGCCAAGTTATTCTAAAAAATAAAAAAAGAAGTAAAGAACGTCTCTAATATACATTAAGATTTATTAGACAAGTGTGACAAGGTAGTGTAATTTATAAAAGCAGACCAATGAAACAGAATAGAAAGATCCAACACAGACATATAAGGACACCTGCTATGATGATACAGGTGACACAACAGAAAAAAGACACGACACTTTTGTTTTTCCAATAGATAATGCTGGGACAGAGAACTAGCCGTATGAGAACAAATGAAATTAAACCTACTCCTCACATTACAAACAAAAATAAATTCTACTTAGCCGGTAACCAAATTCACGTCAATAATCACATAAAGAATTATTTCAGATTCAAAAACAAATTTAGTAATTATATATCCTCAGTAGGATATATTTAGGGCGAGGCATCTTATTTTAGTGATAAACTTGGTAGGGTCATATTGATATTATGTTTTATATATAGTACTTATACAGCAAGTAAACAACTATAGTGTCATTAAAGGTACCAGGATTTTTAGAGTAATACAAAAGAAATACTAATAAATAAAATCAAAGATAAGTAAAAAAAACCCTACCTGAAGGGGAAATATCACTAATACAATGCTTTATTTCTTTTTCTAGATAATGTTTTTACTAGTTCTGTCCACTGAAAACACCTAAGAAACAGTTAAAACCCAGTAATAATATATGTCCCAAACATATAAATTGTGGTCGCTAAGTATCAATTCCCATTGAAAACAAACTGCTTGGAGGAACAGCTTCGGCAAAACAGTTCTGCGACACAGAATATAATCAACCTGATATCTCCCTCAAATCCTGACAATGAAGAAGCTCTACAAGAACACTGGAATCGTGTCCGAAGGACACAGAGCCAAATGAAGAGGCTCCCACCAACCAAAGATGAGACAACTTGAGCATCAAAGTATGACCGCAATGGATTTAAGCACATTAAAAATACAGAGATTTGCAGGTTTAGGTTTTCCACTACTAAAATGGAACCACCAAACATGTTCCTCCTGATGTGACGATACAATAGGCAATACCCAGCATCATCAATGAAATACAAAACTAACCCTGATTCATAAAGCCTCTATTTACTAGTTTACAGGAAATAAGAGATGAGATGACTAGGACATGTTAATGAACCATGAGGATAAAATCAGCCAAATCCAGAATGTGAGAAACTCTACAAAATGTAGACCCAGTTTCTTCAACAAATAAAGAAAAGATAAACTGATACAGATTGAAAGAGACTTAAGACATCAATCAACCAATACAACATGTGGACTTTGAATTCTGTGGCAAATAATCATTAAAACATTTGTTTTTAGCCTTTTTTTTTTTTTTTTTTAGATAACTGGTGAAAATTGAAAAGTTTGTACATTAGCAGACATTAAGAAATTTTGGTTAAATTTGCTGAGTGGAATAACAGTCCTTACCTGATAAATATGTATACTGAATGAAGTATTTAAGTAAATTTGTAAGGCATCTCAGGTTTGCTTTGAAATACTAGATTTATTCATAAATTATTTGTGCAATTACAGATTAAAATAAATGACTAAATAGGCAGAGAGACAGGTATGTCGGGGAATGAATGGAATGGATATTCTTTAGTGAGGAAATCAATTCTAAGTGAATGAATTCAAATTAAATATGAAGGCAATACAGTAAACCTTTTAGATCATAGAGGGTAAACAGCTTCATGTTCTCAGAGGGATCAGGATTTACTAAACAAATCTCTAAATCAATAAACAAATTATGTTACTCCATATATAACTATAAAAATTGTCTACTTCACACTATTTTAAAAGGTACTTACTGCTGGTAAAAGAGACTGCATATTTTGATTAGAATCTGCTATTGTAGCAAGGTAGACCAAGTTTGTATGCAACATCTGTTGATACCTATTAAAAAAAAACATATATATCAATATTAAAAAATCATTTTCTTCCTATCTCCTTAAATGCAAACAGCACTACAATCATTTTCCAAGTTTAATAAAAGATTTATGTTACCTGAACATCAACAGCATTTCATTTTTCTTAGTTCCTCTGCAAAAGAATTCCACTAAATACATTCAAAGATAATAAACTCTGAGGTGTTACCATGTGCTAGATATTGTTATGGTTAGTTTGATATATATCTCATTTAATCCTCAAACCAACACCACAAAGCTCTTATTTTCTTCATTTTATAGATGAGGAGGCAGATACAGAAAGGTTGTAGAAGACTGCCTAGCATAGTAAAATGATGAAACTGAGATATGTCCTGACTCCGTTTTTTAAAAAGAGCTCTAGAATGAAGGAATTCACTGAAAACGAGTATGTTTATTGCCTTCCCTTGGCCATTTTCACGCTACCAAACCCTCAATCCCAAGAACAGTCAACATGCTCCGCTAAAACGCAGAGCAGAGGTGGGAACCATAGGGCACCCTTGCAGCAGTGACCAACAATTTATGCCAGCTGTGTTATACTTTTCATCTGTTAAGACAGTAAATAGGTGTTTCCAATTATTTATACACCTACAAAATATGCTAAAGCACAGAGATGGAGGAAATAATAGCACACCAACACCATTAAGGATTAACTTTAAAAAATAAAGTAGATTCTCATTACTGGAGCAAAGTGGTTAAACATGTTTATAGTGATCTTGCTTATGAATTAGCTTTGCTAAACATCTCTTCATAATTTTAATAATTAACTCATATGATACCAGATTAAAATTAGTAATGATCCAATTACTAGTGCTCGTAAATGCTCAAAATACAAATTTAAATCCTGCATCAAATTGTTAAGCTGGTTTAGAATTTTGTTTACCAACAAACATTATATACAAATTAAAATAATGAAAATAAGACCTTGGCCAAGTGGCTCAGTAGATGAAGCATCAACCTCCGAAACCAAAGGCGGCAAGTTTGCCCCCTGGTCTGGGCACATACAGGAAGCAATCAATGAGTACACAACTGAATGAAGCAACTAGCTGAAGCAATGAGCTGATGCTTTTCTCTCCCTTCCTCTCTCTCTCTCAAATCAGTGGAAAATTAAAATAATAATAATCATGAAAATAAGTCAAATGAACTTCATTCAGTGTTGAGCAAATAAGTTTGTAAATTGTAATTTTTACGCGCACTTTGTTAAAGATGGTGCTGCCCACGTGAATGGCTGTCGCCCAGTTGATAATATTAATTACCTTCCTGCTTGGGAAGGGGTTTGGTTATGCTAACGTGTGCTGGAGGAGGGGTGATCCTGGGGGAAAGTTTTAAAAGGAGGAGCTAGGAGGCCATTTTGGGAAAAGACCACGTTGTTGCAGGGCAGAGAGACCACGAGGCTGCAGGGGAGGCAGCCAAAAATGGAGGCGTGCAGAGGGGGATGAGTGAGACCTATTGGGCCTTTGATTCTAGGAAAAACCGGAGAAAGTCAGTGGCTTTGGGAGCCCTTAATGGAAAGGAAGTGTTTTCCCACTATGTGTATTTTCTCACCTGCCTGTTGCCAGCAGGAATAAAGGATGGCCCACCAGCTCTGTGCTCCACTGTTTGATTACCATCTGTCCAAATCAAATGCAAACCTGCACGGGCCAAGCAGCCGCGATGGTGGCCGCGACTACTGGCTCTACATTTAGCTAAATAAAGTCTTCTAACATATATCTCGGGTGAAATAGTTTTCTAAAACACAGACTACAAAAGGAATTAGAGTAAATCAATTCCTATGTTGTTTTCCTACTAGAAATAACTAGTTCACTAGTTTTTACAGGGAAAAGAAATCTCAATGACTTAAAAGCTTCCTCACTAATAAATTTATGCTCTTTGCTCATTCTTTCCAGATTTATTCAGGTATAACTGATATACAAAGAACTAAACATATTTAGTATGTACAATTTGATGAGTTTGGACATAGGCAAATACCATCATCACAATCAATTTAATAGACTTCCCAAACTTCCAACACTTCCCATTTCCCTCTGTTTTTTATTGTTTAAAAACAAGTCTGTGCTCTTAACACTTCTCCTCACATATATACTACACTGTTGTTCAATCTGACCTGATATGCTGTTTATTTTAGTGACCCATATATACACAAGGACCAAGAATTATAATATTTCACTGAATTATTTATAATGGCTATATTCTCAAAATTCTTCTAACAGCACTAATAGGCACCACTAGCTGGAACTATTTCCTTATTCTACAGAGATTATAAATAGATTTTAAGATACAGGGTTCTGCCTGACCAGGCAGTGGTGCAGTGGATAGAACGTCGGACTGGGATGCAGAAGACCCAGGTTCGAGACCCCAAGCTCGCCAGCATAAGCGCGGGCCCATCTGGCTTGAGCAAAAGCTCGCCAGCTTGGACCCAAGGTCGCTGGCTCCAGCAAGGGATGGCTCGGTCTGCTGAAGGCCCGGGGTCAAGGCACATGTGAGAAAGCAATCAATGAACAACTAAGGTGCTGCAACGGCAACAAAAAACTAATGATTGATGCTTCTTACCTCTCTCTGTTCCTGTCTGTCTGTCCCTATTTATCCCTCTCTCTGACTCTCTCTCTGTCCCTGTTAAAAAAAAAAAAAGATACAGGATTCCACAATTTTGTCAATTTTTAAAAACCAACCAACCATTTTTAATAAGAACACAAAACCCTTTTCAAAGTCTCCTCCTGCAAGTTTTTCTTTTCTTCTCCGAGTATTAGTATGGTTGTATTACATTCAGATATACGATTTACTGACCACCCTATCAAAAATAAAAATCCAAACTTAACTAAGAGACAATGATTTACTCATGACCCTTTAAGAAAAACTTTAGTCATGCTGATTAGTACTTAGTGAACCAATGTTAAAATACTGTTAAATATAATCTGCCAAACTCTGAAAGCCTCATTTGTAAAATAATGGTTAAGGTGAATCTCAAAGTCCCTTGTGCTTCTTCTAAACATCTACAAGAACAGAATTTTTTGAGTACTTTAATTTTAAGCCATTTCCCCAACCATCTTTTTAATTTTTAAGTTTGAAATAATTTCAAATTTACAATTTTGAAAGTAACATAAAGAATCTGAAATATATTTCTCCCACACTGTCGAATCATTAATATTTTACATTTGTATAATTCCATCCTAAACATGTACACCAACACACCCATGCATGCATGCAAGCACACACACGCCTTTTTTCCAAAACCATGTAGGTGTCAGTTACAGGCATAATTGCCCATTACTACTAATACTTCATTTCAAGTTCCCAAAAACAAGGTCACCCTATATTACCACTATACAATCACTATAAAGAATAAATTATTATTGATGTAGTATTTATTACCATCTAATCCACAGAACCCATTCAAATTTTTCAGTGTCCCAATAGCCCCAAATCTTTTTTACCTGCTGTAACACAGCAGGTAAATATGATCATTTTTAGCTGGCCTTTTCTATCCTCAGTTGGTTTTACTTTGTGTAAATCTTGTTATTTTTACAGCATTCAAATAAGCTTATTCAAGGTTCAGAGATGAACATTAATAAAAATATTATATACTCATATTCTTTTATAAGTTTGTTTATATGTCACCTAAAAGGAAATAAGCAAACATTCTAGAAAAATCTGGTTTCAGCCAAACTACTGAAATGATAATAAAAAGTAGATTCTCCTACAAATATTAAAGAAACATCTGTCACTGAAAGTTTACGTTTCTACTGGATATGATTATTTCTTAAATAGTCTATATTAGTAAAATAAAATCAAGTATACAAGCTAAGAGCAGATATAAAATATGTTCAACATTTTATATTTGATGAGTCCATCATTAACTTATTAAATGAGGCAGTAGACTTCCCAAAGATTCCACTAACAGCCACTACATCAATTATGTACCTTAAATAAGGTAAAGTAATCACTTATAAATTTATTGATATAATTTAAAACTGAATCCAAAACCAAATTTCATTAAAAAGAAAACACTCTACCTAGAAGCTATGATTATTGAGTTTTTAAGACAATAGGAATATGTACAATTTCTAGAATAAAGTCATCTTCCTAACTAGGGACTGAAAAACCACATTCCTTCATATTATGATGAATACAATTTTTTTTGCTTGATAATTGACAGCATACTCTGAAATAGTTGCATTCAGTCTAAAATACAAAAAAAAAGTAAATTTATATAGTCAAGCAAATAAAGAGGTTGACTTAGAAAATATACACTCAAACCAAACATCATATTAGAGCAATCATTACAATCTCACGTCAGAATTTAAAGGGAAGTGGATCTGTGCATATGAGCATCACAATTGATTCACTGACTTCATGAATGCAATATATGAGTACATGCACAATGTGGATAAGAATACATAGACCAATGTATACAAAGACGTCACAAGTGAAAAATGTTAGGGTGGCAAGAATATGGTGTCCATTTTCTCATTTTTCACATATCTGTTTTCTAGTTTTCTACAATGCATATACTGTTTTCATAAAAATAAAATTATTTTCAATGTAAAATAAATAGTTTAGGCAAAGTTATCACATCTTAAGAAATTAAAACTTAACTATTAAGTCTCACATGGCTATCATTTACTGATGTTCCTCTTTATTTTCCTTTTACTTCTACTACCATAAGAAACATTAAGATTAAAAAAGGAATTTTTTTCTTTGTTCACAAACCAACCCTGACAACTTAAGAATGAATAACTAAAGAACTCTAAGAATGAAGTAAAATCCATCAGAAAGAGCAGAATTTAAGAATCTACCTAACACAATTTACCCTTTTAATACTAAATATGGGAGAAAATGAAGTCTATTCCAATATGCAGAGAATAGAGAAATTATATAAGGTTGAAAATATAAAGAATAAGACAGCCTGATGAGGTGGTGGCACAGTGGATAGAGTGTTGGACTGGGATGCAGAAGACCCAGGTTCGAGACCCCAAGCTCTCCAGCTTGAGCATGGGCCCATCTGGCTTGAACAAAAGCTCGCCAGCTTGGACCCAAGGTCGCTGGCTCCAGCAAGGGGTTGCTCAGTCTGCTGAAGGCCCGCGGTCAAGGCACATGTGAGAAAGCAATCAATGAACAACTATGGTGTCGCAACGGCAACGAGAAACTAATGATTGATGCTTCTCACCTCTCTCCGTTCCTGTCTGTCTGTCCCTATCTATCCCTCTCTCTGACTCTCTGTCCCTGTAAAAAAAAAAAAAAAAGAAAAAAAAGAAAAGAATAAGACAGAATAAACTTTTGCTGACCCAAGTTGAAAAAGTTGATTCTCGATCCGAGTATTTCCCATCCATGCTGGGTCCTTTAATAAACAAATCCTGTGAAACAAAACCCTCTGGTTCTATGCATGATTTTAAAAGCTATAGATGAAAATAATTATAATCAGAACCTCTCAACTTTTATCATCTCATGGCTAACTTGAGTTAGTGATCTATTTACCACTGATAGTTATCCACATATTAATCTAAGGAAGTTACATAAGCTATTTAATTTTCAAATATATTTTATTTTAAAAAGTATTTTCAAATATAAACAGACTAGATTCATCAAAGAAAAAATATGCATAAAAAATGAAAAGTCAGCCTGACCAGGTGGTGGTGCAGTGGATAGCCACTCCAACTGGGATGCTGAGGACCCAGGTTTGAAATCCTGAGGTTGCAGACTTGAGTGCAGGCTCATCCGGCTTGAGCGGACTCATCAGCTTGAGCGTGGGGTTGCCGGCTTGAGTGTAGGATTACAGACAAGACCCATGGCCAATGGCTGCCTAAAAGTCGCTGGCTTGAGGCCCAAGGTCGCTGGCTTGAATCCAGGGTCGCTGGCTTGAGCAAGGGGTCACTCACTCACTCTGCTGTAGCCCCCCAGTCAAGGCACATATGAGAAAGCAAACACTGAATAACTAAGGTGCCACAACAAAGCATTGATGCTTCTCATCTCTCTCCCTTCCTGTTTGTCCCTATCTGTCCCTCTCGCTGTCTCTCTGTCTCTGTCAAAAAAAAAAAAAAGTCATATAAAACACAAAATGTGGTGTGACTAGAAAATAACATAATCTAGCACTCACACCTAAGTTTCTAAATATTATTCTCCTAAAAGGAATCAGGGCTTGAAGAAATAAGTGACTGCAAACTTGGGCAGGAAAAAATACAAGATAAATTTTTTAAAGTGCAGGAAAATAAGAAGTGTCAAAAAAAAAAAAACAGACACACATCTAAAGGTCATCATAAGGGACTACCAGTGGCCAACATCAGGGACAATGTGAGAAAGAAAATAACAGAGTATAATCTAGGGAATACAGTAAGAATCCCTAAATGCATTTAGAGATATATAAATGAATGAATAGGAGCAAGTGATGGAAAATTTCTTCCTTACAGTAGAATTCCAAAGAAATGTAGAAGGAATGGTGGATTTAGTCAACATTTGGCAACCACCATAGACACAACTGTGTCAGTCAAGAATCACTGATGGATACTCAAATTAATGTGAAAAAGTAAGATTAAGAAATAGCATACGGCCTGACCTGTGGTGGTGCAGTGGATAAAGCGTCGACCTGGGAACACTGAGGTTGCCAGTTCAAAACCCTGCACTGGTCTGGTCAAGGCACATATGGGAGTTGATGCTTCCAGCTCCTCCCCCCTTTCTCTCTTTCTCTCTCTCTGTGTCTCCTCTCTAAAATGAATAATAAAAAAAAGAAACAGCATACGTATGTGCGTCTCAAGTTATCTCCCCAACAACATAGATAAGAATTACAAAGAAAAAATTGTAAGTTTACAGGAGAGAACTAGCAGGCACCATCTTAATCTGTGACCACAGTCACCACAAATATTGGGAGAAATCATACCACTACTGAGGATGCACTGAGAAGAATACATCACATCTGCAATACTCCTGCCAGAAGTGCCTAACTGAATCTAATCAAGGAGAAATACCACTCCAATACAAAATGAGACATTCCACAAAACAAATGTTCTGTATTTTTCAACAATAACAATATCATGAAAGGAACAGGAAGACTAAAGATCAATTCCAGGTTAAAGTATACTTAAGACAAATGGAAACTAAATGCAGTATCTGATCTAATTGAGAGCAGGCCAGTGAGATCCCTAGAAAAGACAGATGTGCCCCAAAATGATGGTGAGAATAAAATATTCTAGATTGTACTGTTTAAATGGTAGCCACTAGACATAATGAAATGTGACTAGTCCAAAATAATGTTATTGTTGGTGTAGGATACACAATGGATTTCTAAGACATACTATGAAACAAAAGAATGTAAACTATCCAAATATTTTTAAATTGATTATATATTGAAATATTATTACAGTAGTTTGGAATTAATGAGTTAAATAAAATATAAAAATCGATTTGTCCTTTTTCTTTTTTTAGTTGTTTAATGTGTCTACTAGCAAATATAAAACAACATACGTGGTTCACAATATTTCTACTAAACAGTGCTGTTCTACAGAGCTTTGATAAAATATTCAGCTTGTTCCACTCTATCAAATTCTATTAAGGGATACTATTTACTTCAGATATAACACTTCAAATAAACAAATTGGGTTTTTATGAATGATGACAAATTATTAGCTAAAATCTTTGTTTTCTCAACCACTTATGTAAATATAACTAAATATCCTATGTATGTGAAGATCTAATTTTTCCACAAATTAGACCATAAACAAATTTGAAGTCATTATTTTATAATGCAGGATAAGAAATATAAGAAAAAATTAATACCCACTCCATCCCAAAAAACATTTTTCTTTTGTAAACATCGTCACAAAAAATCTGTACACTAATGTTCATAGTAGCATTATTTCCAACAGTCAAGTGCAAACAACCCAAATATCTATCACTGATAAATTAAATATGGCATAGCTATACAATGGAAGATTATTCAGCAATAAAACTGAAGTACTAATCATGCTTCAACATGGATAAATCTTGAAAATATGCTAAGTGAAAGAAGTCAGTCATAAAAACCATATGGCCTGGCCAGTGACACAGTGGATAGAGCGTTGCCCCAGAATACCAAGGTCACAGGTTTCATCTCGGGGTCCACAGCTCGATCCAAGAGCACCGGCTGGAGCCTGGATCAGGGCATATATGAGAAACAATGGGTACATAACTAAAAGGAGCAGTAAGTTGATGTTTCTCTCTTTCTCTCAAAAAGACATATATTATAAGAATCCACTTATACGAAATGTCCACAACAGGCAAATTTACACAGACAGAAAGACTGATGGTTGTCAGGGGGTGAGGAATTAGGTACTAAAAATGTGGAGTGACCACTAATATGTGTAGGGGTTCTTTTGGGGTAATGAAAATAGTATGAAATTGAACTGATGTAGTTCCAACTCGATGAATATTCTAAAAAGTATGAATTATACACTTTAAAGTGGGTGAATTATTTCTCAATAAAGCTGCTATTAAAAATTAAAGTAGAAGGTTAACCAACACAGAAAAACAAAAATTAAAAAGTAATTTCATATCAATCTTACTGAGAACACTCCGAGGTCTTTCCTTTATTTTGATAGTCCATTATACACTGAATGAGATGGTTATTTTCATCCAACATCTGAAATAAAATTAGAAAGTTTATTGTAAATATAGTATATCAAGTAAATTTTTTGAAAATCCTTAAGACTTTTTATCTTCAGATATGTTTATGTATACAAAAACTGAATCCACTTAGGTCTTTCAACTCTTGTTTTTCAACTCTGGAATAATGTCATGTTTAATTAATAATTTTTGAATAACTCTATTCCAATATTCTCATAGTTTTACCTGCAGCCCAGAATGAAAAACTTGGAGTTACCTCTGTATTCAAACACTTAATAACCTCTGCTATATGTAAAAGTAGCTTTAACCTGTTAAGACTAAAACGTTAATCCAAGTTGGCTTTGTATCATTCTAAAGCAGGGGTGCCCACACTTTTTCAGCTTGTGAGCTACTTATAAGATGAACAAGTCAAAATGATTTACCTACAATAAAAATGCAAAACATAAATTTATTTCTTCTATATTATCATTACTTAAGTTACTATTATTACTATTTAATATTGTCTATTCTTCTTTCACCTTTCTCCTTCTTAGCTCTCTTTTCAGAGGAAAGTCAATGTCATAGTTTTTATGAAAAGTCCGAAAAAGCCGCTCCACATTTCCCTTCTTTGGAATAGCAATGGCACACAGACAGAGATGAGGCAAACGCACTTAGAATATGACATAGTGGAAAAAAACCCTCCCATTCTGTATGAAAGTGGTAGGTTTTAGGCTTCTTACTCGGACTAGCTACAGCACTCACTTTTATACGCTTTGTTGTATTTAGTTTAAATAAATTGAAGGCTAACTACGCAGCAATGTAACTGAACAAGTTAGCGCATGAATAGGGTGTCAAAAGTTCAGAAGTCAGATTGGCTACCCTGTATGCCAATCAAAAGACAAATGTCTTTTTAATGTCATGCGATCTACCCACACTTCCTTCGCGATAGACCAGTAGAACGTGATCGACGTATTGAGCACCCCCGTTCTAAAGCTTTTTAGTAGTAAAGTAGCACTGTCTTTACATGAAAACTTCAGCCCAGAACACTTGAGGAGATAGCTAGCTAGTTTTCAAGTTTTACCCAGAATGGTTTTTTGATTCTCCAAACATGGACTCAAATACTGTACAATTATTCCTATGTATGTATAATATTTACTGCCGACTTTACAACCTTACCTGATAATTAAGTTGTCCCGAAACTTCAAAAGTATATCAATTTATCACCCTATAGTCTTATAACAATTTAAGGCAGTATTGGCGTTAAGGGTTAATTCATCTAAGCAAAGGAACACTGAGAAAAGAGTTGTGATGTAGCAAAAGGACAGTTAATTTTAGTGCCAGCTTTGCTATACTATGCAAACACTTAAGATTTCAGGGTCTCGTGCCTGACCTGTGGTGGCGCAGTGGATAAAGCCGTCGACCTGGGAACACTGAGGTCGCCAGTTCAAAACCCTGCACTGGTTCGGTCAAGGCACATATGGGAGTTGATGCTTCCAGCTCCTCCCCCTTTCTCTCTTTCTCTCTCTCTCTCTCTCTCTCTCTCACTCTGTGTCTCCTCTCTAAAATGAATAAAATAAAATTTAAAAAATTTTTAAAAAAAAGAAAAAAAAAAGATTTCAGGGTCTCAGATTTTTCTGTAAGATCAAGGGACGGGAGTAACTGTTTCTCCTGTACCTGCCCCCTCTCTTTCATGAAAGCACGAAGCAGAACACCATAATCACTCTTATTAATTCAGATAAAGCAACTCTTAATTAAGAATGAAAACTCATTTACCATTAACTGTGACTTTTTCTCTGCATATGAATTATAATCTTCACTTGCTGGAAAACAAATATAAGACGCCCCTGTAATGGTTATATATGTCTCATGTCTAAAACCAATCCCTCACACTGTAGAACGAGACACTAAATTTGGAATCCATTTTCCCTTCTCATCGGATGATGAAAACTAATTGATCAGCATCTCCTGAATTAATCACCCAGGAGGAATATCTTTAAGATGTATGTAAGAATAACTGTAGAAAAAGACAGAAAACTCTTGACTTTCCTACAGTCCAAATATAAAAAATGAATCCCCCCAGAAATATGTTTTACATGTGTATAAATAAAAAGTGAATCCCCCCAGAAATATGTTTTACATGTGCATAATTAAAGCTGTTTTCCAGGTTGCATACTTAGCCCAATCCACAGGCACTGCCAAACCGGTCAGTTCATAAAATAAAGTAACAGGCACATGTCAATTGCCACACTACAAAGAACCTGACAATAAGAACAGAAGCTAAGAACAGACTGACAGCTGTCAGAGGGGAAGGGGGTTGGTAAGAGAGGAAGGGGTTTCAGGGAGGTGTAAGAGAGTAAAAGGGGGGATAAATGGTGGCAGAAGACTTGACTTTAGGTGGTGAACACACAATACAATATACATATAATGTATTACTAAATTGTACACTTGAATCTATATAATTTTACTAACCAATATCATATCAATAACTTCAATTAAAAAAAAAACACAATATATTGGACATCTGATGGTGCCCCAAATAGAACTAAAAGTTGACTTCTCTTCATTTTTCATCCTTACTCCAATGCATAAAACAAACCTGAAATATTTAAAGTAAACTTCGAAATTCAGCAAGTAACTGAAAAGACTGAGTAAAACTCAGAATGCTCCCTTGCTCAAAGGCAACAAGGCGTAGCCAATAAAGAACTTTTGTGTCCCTAATTGGCAATAACACAGCAACAAGAGGCAGCGCTACCCCTGTAACAGGACTTCTGAAACCGGTCACGATTATCAGATTGCCGGTACCAGCAGACTGCAAGCTCCATGAAGGCAGGGACCATAGCTAACCCATGTAGCCACAGGACCTATTCGCAGCAGATGTAAATGGATAGGGAGTGAATACAGAATGGAGGAGACTCGGGGGTAACCTCGAAGTCCATCGGGGTCGCGGTCGCCCGCCCCTCTGACTCTAAGGTTCCCCGCAGCGTGCCCCAAGTTCTCCAGGGAACTCCCCAGCTCCGCCAGAGTTTGGAGCGCGGGGGAGAGTAGCGAAGTCCCTTTGGCCTTCGGGGCCTCAGGTCGGGTCTACACCGAGCTGCCACGGCGTGATGGGCGGGGCGACGCGAAAGTAACTCAGGAGCGCCGCGCGGGGCAGCGGGGGCGCCGGCTCGGATCAACAGCCCTTCCCCGCGCGGCGCCGCGAAGGGCGCACGCGCCTCGCAGCTCGAACGGCGCCCCATCCCTAGAGAAATCCGGCGGCGGTTACTCCAGCTTTTGTGCCTGGAGGAAAGAGCCCCACCGCGCCAAGTTCGCCGTGAGAGCCGCTTCACCGTCTTCCGCCACCCACTCCAGCACAGCCCCGCGGCTCGGGTTCCCACACGGCCGCTCCCCAGCAGGCCCGCCTCCGCCCCCGGCCCGGCCGGCGACTCCTGGCCGGGCCCCCGGGGTCGCTCCCGAAGGCGGGATGGACCTGGCATCCCCGTCGCCGCGAACTTTCACCTTCTGAATCGCGGCGGGAGTGATCTCCCCCTTGCCTCGCTGTCTCGGGGCTGCGAACGCCACAGACATGTTATCGCCTTCACCACTATCGGCAAGTCCCGAGCGCTGCGGGTGAACAGCAAACTGGGGGAAAGACGCCGGCCTCTCGGTCTGAACCACGTCGGGAATGCAGGGAGGGGGGATGCTCCAGCACAGAAAACACGCTGCCGGCCTGGCCTGAAGGAGGGACTCTGGCCCAGGGACGCCCCTCCTTCGGCACATGCCTTGAGAACCAGAGCCCCCGTGGAACTTCCCTGCTCTTAGTTGATCAGTCCTCCCTCAGCCTTTCCTTTTCCAACTCCCCTCCCCTTTGCGGTAATGGTAGGGTCCTCCCTCCGCTTCAGCAATTCAGGAAATGGTCCCGCCGCCGTGGGTGAGGGAGAGGCTGGGGCAGCCCTGTCACAGGAAATGCGAGCGGCCCGAGCCGGCTGGCCCGCCCCTCCCGCGCGGGTGCAGCTTGCGTCCGTACCCCGCGCGCTGACGGGTCCCTCTAACTGTGTTTCGGCGCTCTGCTGTCGGTCTAGTTCAACTTTCCAACTTTATCCTCACTCCTCCTGGAAAGAAGGGTCCCGGCATTCGGGAGACGGGAGGAAGAAGGTCGGTCAGGACCGGGAGTTCGTGCCAACCCGCGGAGCATCTGCCAGCATGGGCAGAGGTGGAAGGACTAGGTGAGCGCCGATTCGCTGGTTTGAACGGCTCCGCTACGCCCCCAAAAGCGCACTTCTGAGTCCACGGTCTCGCACGCACTCACAGTCGTGCCTAACAATTGGAAAGTAAGCTTGACCCAAAATCGGAAAACGAAGGCTCTCTCTAGTACTCAGGGGCAATCCGCCAACTTGGCTATAGAGCCAGAGAACAGTTGGTCTCTTCAGACAAAACCTTAGTAGAAATGTGGAGTCGATTTCGTCTAACTTGGCTTTTTAGAATTAAGTTTTAAAACAGAGGTCACCTCACTCTTTTTCAACCACATATTTTAGTATCTTGGAAATTAGGCCTAAGTTGTCACACTTCAAATCAGAGTGATGAAGAAAACCAAAGCTCACAATTTATAGAAGGAATATGGGAAAATGTGAATAATGTGTTGGTGTTTCTTATTCTACATATTTAATTTCTGTATAACACAAAGGAGAAAGGCTTATGTAAAATTTCATCCAACATTAATGAGGCTGAAAATCAATTCGCAGTTTATATATAATGTAAACTGGAAAAAAATAAAGAAAAAATGGGAAAGTGTTCTTCAAATAAGTCTTCATTTTAAAAAAAAAAAGGCATGAGTTTAATTCATTTAGCAAATTTGACTGTATGTGTTAGGCTTTATCCTAGGCACCTAGAATACAGCTGAACTAGCTGGACGTGGGACCTGCTCTCAAGGAGTTTATATTTTGATGGGGCTGACAAACCGAAGCAAATGTCAAGTTCTAAGAAAGGCTGGCAAATAGGGACAGAGAAAGACGGGCCATCATGAGTTAGGATGGGAAGTCTTTTATGTTTAAACTGAGACCTAAAGGATAAAAAAACTCAAGCCATCCTACTAAAGGGAATACAATTTATACTTCTACTAATAATAGTTATTCTTATGAATTTAAATGTTGTCTTTCACTATCCTAATTTTTGGAAAAAAACAAAACAAAACACTTGTGTATCTGGATTTAATGTAATGGTATCAAATTGGAATAACTATTAAACCTAGAACAGAAACTAAGTCTTTTCCACCACTAACCCTGTATGTCTAACACCTGGCTTTTAGCATTCTCTTAACACATGTCATCTAGATACATACAAGTACCTAAGTAGTTAAGAACAGTATTTCAGCCTGACAAGGCGGTGGCACAGTGGATAGAGCATCGGACTGGGATGCGGAAGACCCAGGTTTGAGACACCGAGGTCGCCAGCTTGAGCGCTGGCCCATCTGGCTTGAGCAAAAGCTCGCCAGCTTGGACCCAAGGTCGCTGGCTCTAGCAAGGGGTTGCTTGGTCTGCTGAAGGCCCGCGGTCAAGGCACATGTGAGATAGCCATCAATGAACAACTAAGGTGTCGCAATGGCAATGAAAAACTAATGATTGATGCTTCTCATCACTCTCCATTCCTGTCTGTCTGCCCCTATTTATCCCTCTCTCTGACTTTCTCTCTGTCCCTGTTAAAAAAAAAAAGAAAAAAAGAACAATATTTCTGTAGGAAAAATGGAAGTCTTCCTGTTCCAGTTCTATCTGCTTGGCAGATAGCAAGAAAATCTTAAAGAGCAACGTGAACTATTAGGAATAGTTGTCTGAATTTACATACGCCAGTTTAAAAAAAAAGGTGTCAAGGGGACTTATTTTACAAGGAGATACCTTGTCTGTTTAAATTACTGCTCCCCCACAACAGGAGAGGAAATCAACTGAAAGCAGGCACCCAGGCCGCCTGTGGTGTTTATTCCTGCAGAGTAGCTGAGTAGGGCCTAGGGCACACGGATATGTCTTTTCTGGGTACTATGTGAGTCATAAAAATGGACACTTTATTTTCTGTGTGTCCATCACATGAAATCCATTGCAAGTACTTGAATAAAGGTACAGCCAGAAATATAAATCATTTCCCTGAGAAGACGCTTTAAAGGGACCCTATGTTACTCTCAAGCTTCCTTGGTAAGCACAGCTTATCTTGGAAAAGTCAAAAATTCAAAGAGTGAGAGGGAAGACTGCAACCTTGAGAAACCTTCTTAGAATTTTGGAGGCTTCCTAACTGTAAGAGCCCTGGGTTAAGGGAAACAGGCACCTAGTAAATCCTGCCTTCAGTATTAGTTTTGAAGAGAAAGGAATCCCAAGGTACAGACTGAGTGGTAGCAGAATTGGAAGGAAAAGGAGAATTAATAAACTCCAGCCTTTAGTAAAGGAAAAACTGGAGACTAAAGAATGGGGACTTGGCCCAAGACTGAGAAATTACTCCAGCAACTTAAAAATGAGCAACCTGGGTAACCATCTCCCGACTAGAAAAATCAACTCCCACCATTTAGATTGTTCTGGATTGAGACATCTGAAGAAGGAAGTAAGGTCACATAAGGAAGACATGAAAGGTTTTTTAAAATAATCTAACAGAAGAACATACACAATGGCTCAGACTAAGTAAAATAGCTACATGAATATTATTTACACCAATGAATGTAGACCTATTTAATCCAAAATAAGGTAATAAGATATTTATCCATGTTTGATTTTCAAATGTTTCTATTTTTAATCTTTTTTACATGAATTTGTTTGTATTCTTTGAATGCATTTCACCAAACTGAAGAAGTGCTCCAGGAATAGGCTCAATATTTAGTGAAACTATGTAATGATGGCACTAAAATTCTCTTAATCCACAAAAAATGTAAGCATTTGCAGATACATGCATTTAATACTTACTGTTTTATAATAATGGAATATACATACTATCAAATTTACTGATATTTTAAGCCCCTGAGCTGCCATAGATTCTTAGAACACATTGGAAAGGTATAGACCAAGCCTGTCTGCTCTTAATTGGGCTCAGAGCAAAATCCCTCAGGTAATATCTTTCAAAATATTTCTGCTAACTGTCTCCATGGCATCTGATGAGTCATTTTGAGTTGTGGCTTCCACAGATTTAAGACTATAAGGAGAACAGCATACATCTATGTATAATCATTACTCTAGGCAAGAACAAATCACCTTTTCCCAATTCTCCATAAAATACTTTATTTTCAGTACTCCAGAAGATTTCATTCAAAGTACATGACAACAAAGCCTATTTGGGGCATTTCCATCTCTTCTTACAATATTAAACATTGAATGAATAAAGGAGGAACTGAATCATTTATATTTGGAGGACATTATATGATAGTATTGCTTTAAAAAAATTAGTTTCCACGTGAAGCTCTATGCAACTTTGACAAATGCACAGGTTTGGAGTTGCCACTTCTTCCACCTATGGCATGATACAGGACAGGTCATTTCTGCATTTCATTTGTCTTAGTGAGAAACAGTTACCTATCTAAAAGGCTATTAGAAATAATCAAGTGTTTAATTGTTTATTCAGTGTTTATTATGTAAGCCAATGTACTAAGTGATTATCTTACATTATATTCTTTAAGAGTGTCCCAAATTTCAACAAGTAAAATATGTAAAAGCATGTGGGATACTGTAAATGATAAAACAAGGAAAAATTAGTCCTTAATCCTTTTTTAAAAAATATATACTGTATTGATTTAAGAGGGGGAGAGGGAGAGGAAGGGAGATAGGGAAAAAGAGGAACATCAATCTGTCCCTGTATGTGCCCTGACGAGGGATCAAATTGGCAACTTCTGTGCTTCAGGATGATGCTCTATCCAACTGAGCTATCTGGCCAGGGCTTGTTTTCAATCTAATGAGAAAAATATGTACTTGAAGACTAGAAACAGTTCAAAGTACTTGATAATGCAGTCCACCCTTGGGAAATTTTCTGACTATATTTAGAGATCGAGTGATCCTTTTTTTTAAATTTAGAATGTTCAGCCTGACATGTGGTGGCGCAGTGGATAAAGCGTCGACCTGGGAACACTGAGGTCGCCAGTTCAAAACCCTGCACTGGTTTGGTCAAGGCACATATGGGAGTTGATGCTTCCAGCTCCTTCCCCCTTTCTCTCTTTCTCACTCTGTGTCTCCTCTCTAAAATGAATAAAATGAAAATAAAATAAATTTAAATTTAGAATGTTCTCTGACCTTTGTGCATGATGTGCAATTACTCTACCTTTAATAAGAGAATATAATAACTATTCTGGAACTGCTTCACAATTTACAGAGAGGATTTTAATACATTAACATTCTTATGTATTAGCTAATTTTCCTATGAATGGGTATGGTAGGCAGAATGATTTCATCCTCACAAAGACGACCACCTCCCAATCCTCAGAACCTGTGACTAGGACAGGTTACATGGCAAAGTGAAATTAAGGCTACAGATAGAATTAAGGAGGTAAATCAATTGACCTTCACATAGGAAGATTAATATGATTATCTGAATGAACCCAAAGTAATCACAAATATCCTTAAATGACGAAGAGTTGAGGTTAAAGAGTCAATAACAGAGTGGCATCTTGAGAAAGACTTGACTGGCTTCGAAGATGGAAGGCAGTCAAGAGCCAAAAAATGTGGATAGCCTCTAGAAGCTAGATAAGTAAAGTAAGTACATTCTCCCATAGAGAGCACCATCCTGCTAAAACCTTAAGTATAGCCAATGAGGCCCACTTTGGACAGATGACCTCCAAAATTGTAATAATTAGATTGTGTTGTTTTAAGCCATTAAGTGTGTGATAATTTGTCACAGCAGCCATAGAAAACTAATACAGTGGGGTTTTTCCCATCTAACATTTATGGTTGAAGTAGGTAATGTGAACTAAAATACTATTATGTCATTCAATATGTTACAAACTACTGTCCCTAATATATAAAAATAATCTAACAGTAACATTTCTTATACATTTTCTTAGAAGAAAAGTAATAACATAATATTATAGTACAGTCCTGTAGAAACCATGATTTCAACCATGTGACCTCCACAATTGTGAGAAAATAAATGTCTATTATTTTAAGCCACCAAAGTTGTAGTAATTTATCTCAGCAGCCATAGGAAACTAATACAGAGGCCAAGATAATTCAACAGAGAAAGGATTGTCTTTTTTGTTTGTTTTGTTTTTTTATATTTTATTATTATTAATTTTAATAGGGTGACACCAATAAATCAGGGTACATATGTACAATGAAAACATCTCCAGGTTATCTTATTCAATTCTGTTGCATACCCGTCACCCAAAGTCAAATTGTCCTCTGTCACCTTCTATCTGGTTTTCCCTGTGTCCCTCCCCTCCTCCCTATCCTGCCCTAAACTCCCTCACCCCTCCCCATAACTACCACTCTCTTGTCCATATCTCATAGTCTCACTTTTCTGTCCCACCTATGTATGAAATCATGCTGTTCTCAGTTTTTCTTTTTTTCTGATTTACTTATTTCACTCCGTATAATGTTATCAAGGACCATCCATTTTGTTGTAAATGATCCGATGTCATCATTTCTTATGGCTGAGTAGTATTCCATAGTATATATGTACCAAAGCTTTTTAAACCACTCGTCTTCTGACAGACAATTGGGCTGTTTCCAGACCTTCGCTATTGTGAACAATGCTGCCACAAACATGGGGGCGCATTTCTTCTTTTCGAACAGTGCTATGGTGTTCTTAGGGTATATTCCTATAAGTGGTATAGCTGGGTCAAAAGGCAGTTTGAGTCTGACCTGTGGTGGCGCAGTAGATAAAGTGTCGACCTGGGAACACTGAGGTTGCCAGTTCAAAACCCTGCACTGGTCTGGTCAAGGCACATATGGGAGTTGATGCTTCCAGCTCCTCCCCCCTTCTCTCTCTCTCTCTCTCTCTCTCTCTCCCACCCTGTGTATGATCTCTAAAAATGAATAAATAAATAAATAATTTAAATTTAAAAAAAGGCAGTTAGATTTTTAATTTTTTGAGGAATCTCCAAACTGTTTTCCACAGTGGCTGCACCAGTCTGCATTCCCACCAGCAGTGCAGGAGGGTTCCCTTTTCTCCACATCCTCGCCAGCACTTATTCTGTGTTGTTTTGCTGATGAGTGCCATTCTGACTGGTGTGAGGTGATATCTCATTGTGGTTTTAATTTGCATTTCTCTAATGATTAGTGATGTTGAGCATTTTTTCATATGCCTATTGGCCATCTGTATGTCCTCTTTGGAGAAATTTCTATCCATTTCTTTAGCCCATTTTTTGATTGGATTGTTTGTCTTCCTGGTGTTGAGTTTTATAAGTTCTTTATAAATTATAGTTATTAACCCATTATCAGATGTTCTGTCGAATATGTTCTCCCATTGTGTGGTTTGTCTTTTTATTCTGTTCTTATTGTCTTTAGCAGTGCAAAAACTTTTTAGTTTGATATAGTTCCATTTGTTTATCTTGCCTTTTATTTCATTTGCCCGTGGAGATAAATCGGCAAATATACTGCTGCTACAGATGTCGGAGAGCTTGCTGCCTATGTTTTCTTCTAAGATACTTATGGTTTCACGGCTTACGTTTAAGCTTCTATCCATTTTGAGTTTGTTTTTGTGAATGGTGTAAGTTGATGATCTAGTTTCATTTTTTTGCAGGTAGATATCCAATTTTCCCAACACCATTTGTTAAAGAGGCTGTCTTTACTCCATTGTATGTTCTTTCCTCCTTTGTCAAATATCAGTTGTCCATAAAGCTGTGGGTTTATTTCTGGGTCCGCTGTTCTGTTCCATTGATCTCTGTGTCTGTTCTTATGCCAGTACCAGCCTGTCTTGAGTATAATGGCCTTATAGTAAACCTTGATATCTGGAAGAGTGATACCTCCTGCTTTATTTTTTCTTTTTAAGATTGCTGAGGCTATTCGTGTTCTTTTTTGGTTCCATATAAATTTTTGGAATATGTGTTCTATATCTTTGAAGTATATTATTGGTATTTTAATTGGTATTGCATTGAATTTATAAATTACTTTGGGTAATATAGACATTTTAATGAAGTTTATTCTTCCTAGCCATGAGAACGGTATATGCTTCCACTTGTTTGTATCTTCCTTGATTTCTTTTATCAATGTTTTATAATTTTCCGAGTACAAGTCCTTAACCTCCTTGGTTATATTTACTCCTAGGTACTTTATTTTTTTGGCTGCAATAGTGAAGGGGATTGTTTCCTTAATTTCTTTTGCTGACAGTTCATTGTTGGTATATAGAAATGCCTCTGATTTCTGAGTATTAATTTTATATCCTGCCACCTTGCTGAATTCATTTATAAGGTCCAGTAGTTTTTTGACTGAGACTTTAGGGTTTTCAATATACAATATCATATCATCTGCAAATAGTGACAGTTTTACTTTTTCTTTTCCAATTTGGATTCCTTTTATTTCTTCTTCTTGTCTGATTGCTGTAGCTAGAACTTCCAGAACTCTGTTGAATAAGAGTGGTGAAAGGGGGCACCCCTGCCTGGTTCCTGATCTTAAGGGGATTGCTTTTAATTTTTGTCCATTTAGTATGATGTTTGCTGTGGGTTTGTCGTAGATGGCCTTTATCACGTTAAGGAATGTTCCCTGTATTCCCACTTTACTGAGAGTTTTGAGCATGAATGGGTGCTGTATTTTATCAAATGCCTTTTCTGCATCTATTGAAATTATCATGTGATTTTTGTCCTTCCTTTTGTTTATGTGATGAATCACATTGATTGATTTGCAAATATTGAACCAGCCTTGCCTCTCCAAAATAAATCCCACTTGATCATGGTGTATGATTTTTTGCATATATTGCTGGATCCGGTTGGCTAATATTTTGTTGAGAATTTTAGCGTCTAAATTCATCAGGGATATAGGCCTATAATTTTCTTACTTTGTGTTGTCTGTGCCCAGTTTTGGTATCAGAATTATGCTCACCTCATAAAAGGAGTTTGGAAGTCTTCCTTCCTCTTGAATTTTTTGAAATAGCTTGAGGAGGATAGGAGTTAGTTCTTCTTTGAATTTTTGATAGAATTCACTTGTGAAGCCATCAGGCCCAGAACTTTTCTTTTTTGGGAGTTTTTTGATGACTGTTTCGATCTCATTTGTTGTAATTGATCTGTTTAGGTGTTCTGATTCTTCCAGATTGATTTTTGTAAGGTTATATGATTCAAGAAATTTGTCCATTTCACCAAGATTGTCTAATTTTTTGGCATAGAGTTCTTCATAGTATTTTCTTACAATGCTTTGTATTTCTGTTGTGTCAGTTGTTATTTCTCCACTGTCCTTTCTAATTTTATTTATTTGAGTCCTCTCTCTTTTTTTCTTGGTGAGTCTAGTTAAAGGTTCATCAATCTTGTTTACCTTTTCAAAGAACCAGCTTCTGGTGTCATTGATCCTCTGTATTGTTTCCCTAGCCTCTATGTCATTTATTTCTGCTCTGATCTTTATTATTTCCTTCCTTCTACTTGTCCTGGGTTTTATTTACTGTTGTTTTTCTAGTTCTTTTAGATTCAGGGTCAAGTTGGTTATTTGAGCTTTTTCTAGCTTCTTATGATATGCCTGTAGTGCAATGAACTTCCCTCTCAGAACTGCTTTTGCTGTGTCCCATAAATTTTTAGTTGATATATGCTCATTATCATTTGTTTCTAGAAACTTTTTTATTTCTTCTTTGATCTCATTGTTAATCCATTCATTATTTAACTACATGCTATTTAGTTTCCAAGTGTTTGAGTATTTTTCAGTTTTTCTTTTTTGGTTAATTTCTAGTTTCATGGCATTGTGATCAGAGAAAATGCTTGATATGATTTCAATCTTCTTAAATATATTGAGATCAGTTTTGTGTCCTAACATGTGGTCTCTCCTAGAAAACATACCATGAGCGCTTGAGAGGAATGTATATTCTACTGCTTTAGGGTGAAAAGATCTGAAGATATCTATTTAATCAAGTTGATCTAGTGTATCCTTTAAGTCTGCTGTTTCTTTATTAATTTTCTTTCTTGAGGATCTATCCAGTGTTGTTAGAGGGGTATTGAAATCCCCTTCTATTATAGTATTGCTGTTAATCTCGCCCTTTATATCCATCAAAGTCTGCTTTATGTATGTAGGGGCTCCTATATTTGGTGCATAGATATTTATAATAGTAATATCTTCCTGTTGAATTGTTCCCTTTATCATTAGGTAGTGTCCTTCTTTATCTCTTACTACAGCCTTTGTTTTAAAGTCCATTTTGTCAGATATAAGTACTGCTACCCCGGCTTTTTTTTCATTTCCATTTGTATGAAATATTTTTTTCCATCCTTTTACCTTCAGTCTATGTGCATCTTTTGTTTTAAGGTGTGTCTCTTGTAGACAGCATATGTATGGGTCCTGTTTCTTTATCCATGCAGCTACCCTATGTCTTTTGATTGGATCATTTAATCCATTTACATTTAAGGTTATTATTGATATGTAGTTGTTTATTGCCATTTTATTCTTTAAAGCTGTATTCTTCTTTTGCTATATTCTGTCCTCCCTTTAAACTGTTCACAAGAGGCCCCTTAGTATCTCTTGCAGAATTGGTTTGGTTTTTATGAATTCCTTCAGGCTTTCTTTTTCTGGGAAGCTCTTTATTTCTCCTTCAATTTTAAATGTTAGCCTTCCTGGATAAAGTAGTCTTGGTTGTAGGTTCTTGTTCTGCATTACTTTGATTATATCTTGCCATTCCCTTCTGGCCTCAAGTGTTTCTGTTGAGAAGTCTGATATCATCCTTATGGGGGCTCCTTTGTAGGTGACAGCCCTTTTTTCCCTAGCAGCTTTTAACATTTTTTCTTTATCCATTAGCTTTGGTATTTTAACTATGATGTGTCTTGGTGTAGATATTTTGAGTTTCTCTTTAATGGAGTTCTGTGTGCTTCTTGAACATGTGGAGTGTTTCCCAGCCTTAATTTAGGAAAGTTTTCTGCTATGATTTGATTGAACAAAGTTTCCATTTCCTGTCCTCTCTCCTCTTCTTCAGGCACCCCTATGATGCGAGTGTTGTTTCTCTACAGGTTGTCACAGAGCTCCCTTAGAGTTTCCTTCCATTTTTTGAGTCTCTTTTCCTTTTTCTTCTCTGATTCTGTGCCTTTATTTATTGTGTCCTCTAACTCGCTTATTCGATCCTCAAGTGGTTCATCCTGCTTTTAATTCCTTCCATTGTGGTCTTCAGTTCTGATACTATATTTGTCATTTCAGTCTGATTCTTTTTTATTATTTCAATTTCGTTTTTTATACTTGTTATCTCTTTATTTAGGTGTTCATAATGACTATCCATTGTTGCTCTAATTTCTTTGAACATCCTAACTATCATTATTCTAAATTCTGCTTCTGGTAATTTGGTTATATCTGGTTCATTCAGGTCCTTCTCTGGGGATTTCTCTTGATTCATTTGGTTTGCATTCCTCTGCCTGCCCATTTTTTCTGTGTATAAGCAAGTTGTGGCCACTGGAGTCCAGTAGGTGTTGCCTTTGTGTTCTCTAGGTGTGGTCTGTCTGCAGGCCCGCCACCCCCTCTGCCGCTGCCTAGGGCGGTTGTGTATGGGCATTGCCAGCGCCAGCCCACTGTGGCTTTTGCTGTGATTTCCGCCTCTCCTCCGTGGGAGGGGCTGTCATTCAAGTCACAAGCCTCAGCACCAAGGGTATACGTGAGCACCTTTGCTCAGCTCCGGACCCAGCCTGTTTCCGACTTCTGCCCAGAACCCGCAGTCAGAGCCTGCTCGCCACAGTTCCGTGGGTTGGGCGGGGCTTTTGACGTGCTCTAAGCTGTGATCCTTTGCCTGTCCGGAGCTTTAGTCCTGCCCTCGAGGCCAGGGCCCTTCTGCGTAGGGTCGCAAACCAAGGTTTATTGGGCTGGGCGTGTGTGCTGGCTTCCGCTCAGCTGCGAGCTTCCGCTAGTCCCCGGACTCTACCCTGCCCCTGCGTTCGGAGCCCACTTGTGCACGTAGGATGGGAAACCAAGGTTTCTCCGGCCCGGCGGGGATAGTAGCGTGGGCTCAGCTGCGAGTTTCCGCCCGTCTCAGGGTCTACCCTGTCCCCACGCTCGGAGCCCTCTCGCGTACGTAGAATGGGAAACCGCGATCTCTGAGGCTGGACTGGGCAGGTATCGTGAGCTCAGCCGCGAGCCCGCGCCCGTCCCTGGTCATAGCCCTGTCCCCGGTGTCAGGGCTGGCTTGCGCCGGGTCGCAGAGCAGATCTCTGCCCGTTCCTGGCCTCCCGGTTTGTCCCCGCAGGTGGGATTACAGACGGGCCCGCAGCCTCCGGACCTCTTTTGCGGTCCCCTCTGCCCCTGCTGGGCTAGACCGAGCTCCTACCCGCTTGCCCTCCGCCCACGCCAACAGAACCGTGTTTCAGCATCCTGCCGCCACCATACCCTTCAGCAACCCTCAGCAGAATAGGAAGGGCCCTAATACAACACACTGTAGGCCTGGGAGCTCCCTCACTTGTTTCACAGCTCAAAACTGTCCAAACGCCACTTCTAGGCTCTGGGACTGCAGGCTGGGGCTTGGTTCCTGGGACCCAGGTCCCTCCCTCTCCGCCAAACTGTCCTCCCGCCATGCCGGTCTCTCCGGGCTGCCATTTGCTCTGGGGAGCTGGGCAGCCCTCTTCGCATTTTCGCTATTCCTACCAGTCTCAATGTGGCTTCTTCTGTGTTCCTTGGTTGAAGAGTCCACTTAGTTTAGTTCAAAGTTGGTTTATCCAGATGATGGTTCTTAAAATTGAGTTATAATCCACTTTGGTTCTGGGAGTTGAAAGTTGGTATGTCCACCTACTCCGTCACCATCTTGCTCCCTTGAAAGGATTGTTTTGAAACAGCTAGATATCCATGTTTTTGCCTGTCTGGTTGTAGCACAGCAGACAGAACATTGACCTGGGAAACTGAAGTCCCAGATTCAAAACGCTGAAGTTGCCGGCTTGAGCATGGGGTCACACCGCTTGAGCAAAGGATCACCAGCTTGAGCACAGGGTTGCCGCTTGAGCATGGAATCATAGACATGATCCCACAGTTGCTGGCTTGAACCAAAAGTCACTTGCTTGAGGCCCATTGTTGCTGGCTTGTGCAAGGGGTTGCTGGCTTGGCTGGAGCACCCCCTCCCCAGGTCAAGACCTGTATGAGAAGCAATCAATGAACAACTAAAGGGATGCGACTCTGGGATGATAGTTCTCATCTCTCTCCTCCCCCTGCCCAAATATAATAATAGATATCTATATTTTTAAAAAGAAACTTTTACTTTTTCCTCACATATATACAAATGTTAAGTTAAAATAGATTGTAGACTAAAGGTTTAGACACTTCATAACCTAACAGTGGTCAATAAATACGTGAAAAGTTGTTCTCTATCTGTGAGGTGGGTTGGCAATGGGGGAAGGTCATGTGAGGAACCAGACCTGGGAACTTTGGCTGGAACCGCCCACACCCATGTGCACCAAAAGAAACTGTGTTAGGGATCTCTTATTCGTTCTGAGTGCGTGTGTGCCCATGGAGATGTCCCAGACACATCCACTCTACTTAACTGTCCAGAGCTTGAGTTCCGGGACACCAATTCTCATCTCTGATCACTCCAAGAACTGAGGGGTGGCCATAGAGCAGTGATGGGCAACCTTTTTATAAAAACCACCCACTTTTGCAGTGCTGAGCAACCTGGTCCCTACCACCCACTAGTGGGCGTTCCTGCTTTCATGGTTGGCCCCATTACTGCTATAGAAGCGCAGGAATTTAAACATGATTCAAAAACACCCCTGGAGTGCCTTATCCGAAATCTCTCCCTCCCTAAAGAAGAAGAAACTGTTCTTCTCCACTGTGGCTGGGCCACAGAACCCACTGGGTAATCGGACCAGGTGGCCTCCTGAAGGGACTTTCAATTTTAACACCCTCACTAATTTAACTATTGCCACAGAACTGGGAAATGGTTGGAGATCCCTTACATTCAGGGCTTCTAGTATTTGCACTCCCGTCCTTATCTCTATGCTGCCTGCCCTATGGCACAGGCCCTTTTTGGCCAGAGAAACCTCAGCTAACCCCTCCACCCCTGATCTTTCCTCCTTTGCCAACCCCCAACTCTTCCCCTGCTGCACAGCTCCCTCGGTCCTATCGGGCTCCTCCCCTCCCTTTGCTGGATCCTGTTTCTCATTCACCTGCAAATACCAGTCCCTCTTTCTCTTCCCCTGCGGGCCAGGGGCCCCTCCATTCTCTGCTGTGTTCTTAAGCCCCTCCCTCATCAGGCCACCCTCCACCGGCCATTGGCTCTCACGCCAGTTTGCAGGGCTCCTGACCCCACGGTCCAACCCTGGTCTTCTTGCAGGAAGGCCTGGCCCTATCCAGCCTCTGGCTCTGACATTTCCGGCTGGATCTGGGTGTCAGACTCCCCAGAAGCCCCCCTCCTCTTATTCACAACCCCCAAACCCCTATCTGAGACCTGATAAACATGGCATTTAAAGTTTTTAATGGTTGTGGCTAGTAGGAAAAGGCCAAGGCTGCTTGCCAGGCCCACATGCAGCAGAAGATAACGCTCCAAACCCAGGCTCTTGTGGCAGCCCTGAGGCTGGCAGAGCAAGGCACAGGAGGTGCCCAGCCCAAATCCGGGCCACAAAGAGGAATCCCACCAGGAGCTTGCTTTAAATGTGGCAAGCAGGGTCACTGGTCCCAGCAGTGCCCCTGCCCGAGGCCACCCACTGTGTCCTGCCCTGACTGTAAGCAACCCAGTCACTGACAGAGTGATTGCCCCCTTTAGGCAACAGGCTCTTTCTCGGCGCCTCCACACAGAGGACAAGACATCCAAATGGGAGGCCAAGCCAGCCAGGTGGGCCCACCACTCAAACTCCTAGGCCTCATGGACGACTGACACGGCCCAAACTCTGAGACCCCCATAACCCTCATCGAGCCCTGGGTAATGCTGCAGGTAGCAGGTAAGTCCATCTCATTTCTTGTGGACAGGGGGCTACCTTCTCTGTTTTGCCATCACACTCTGGACCCTGAGTTCCCTCACAGGTCTCGGTTATGGGAATGGATAGGAACCTTCTTTTTCCCTTCAAATGCCACCCCTGCCATGCAGTTTGGACGAAACCCTTTTCACACTCATTCTTGATTATGCCCTCATGCCCTATACCCCCCACCCGTCCCCAGTTTGGGACATTCTACAAAGTCTCGGAACCACTATCCAGCTTCCTCACTACCAAGGGCTCCCCCATAATCAATACTACCCTCATTCCTAACCATGTCTCTCGCCTCAAGCTTGCCACCATGCAGGACTACTGGCAGTCAGAACCACTGGGCCCTACCTGTCTCCAGCTCACTAAAAGGTTGGGCCCTGCAGATCCCCCTGTTACTCCTGTCCCTCCCACCAGAAACCTGCCGCCAGAGTGAGATAAAGCAGGGAGCAATACTGTTCCATGAGACTGGCCCAACGGAAGAAAGCATCGCGTCCTCCACCATCTGCAAGAGAAACTGCACAAGGACCTCTCCTTCTACAACCTGCTTAACTACTGATGGTAGCCACCCATCCTCACCTGGGCTGCCCCTATCCTAGGTCCTCTTCTAATTATCAACGCATTACTCATATTTACTCCTTTTTAAAAAATTCTTAGAGGACCGCATCCACAAAGTTTCTCAAGTCACGGTCAAACAGATGCTCCTACACCCATATACGTGACTCCCCTCAGAGCCACCACCTTCGGACCTCCCTTTCCCATGACGCCCCTAACCAGCAGGAAGTAGTCAAATATCGGTGCCTCTAACATAAAAGGTCGGAATGTGAGGTCGGTTGGCAATGGGGGAAGGTCACGTGAGGATCAGACCTGGGAACTTTGGCTGGAACCACCCACACCCATGCACAGCAAAAAAAAACTTCCCAGGAGTCCTTGGGAAAAGAGCAACTGTCTGTCAGCCAATGAAATTTCACCACGTATATCAACTTGCCACCACTCTACCGACCCTATAAATTACCCCCACGCGGATTCCCCCCATCATGCGCCTTTTCTGGCCCCATCTCACAGACCAGAGGACATCGTCCAGGAAGCGCTATACTAAATAAAGTTTTTGCTATTCCAAACTTCATGGCTATGCCCTTTCTTCTTCCTCGGTGGGGAAAAATACCTTACACTATCATTAATCATCCTAGAAATGCAAATTAAAACCATGTTGAAAAACTACTTCATACTCAATAAAAGAGCTAAAATTAAAGAAGGGCATCGATGATTATGTCAGTGTTATGGAGAGCATATGGAACAACTGGGACATTCATACATTGCTAGTGGGAGTGCAAAATGATACAGCCACTCTAGAAAACAACTTGTGATTAGAATAAACACTTAGCACATGACCTAGCAATTGCACTCTTGGGTACTCACCTTTTACCTCAAATAAATGAAAATGTATTTCCCACACAAACACCTGAGCATTCGTAGCACCTTTCATAAAAATAGTATGTTGTTGGACACAACCCAAATAGTCAACACAAGTGAATGAATAAATAAATTGATATATTCCTACAATAGAATACTTCTCAGGAATGAAAGGGACCAAACTGTTAATGATGCAACAAAATGGATGAATTTCAAACATACTGGGTTGTATACAGAGTCATACTATTGAATGCATTTATATAAAAATCTATATAAGGCAAAATGATTTTATAGTGACAGAAAGTAGGTTAATGGTTGACTGGGAATGGAGTTAGGGGGATGTTGACTACAAAGGAGAACAAGGGAACTTCTGGGGATAATGAAAATATTTTATATTTCTATTGTGGTTATGGTTATGGTTATATGGGTGTTTATATTTGTTTCACAGGTAGTAATATAGCACCAGGCTATCTTTCTACTATAGATAAATTTGCAGATATCTTTTAAGTAAAATACTTTGAACTTTTAAGACATCTTTTTGATTAAAATATTATTATCTTAATTCCTGCCAATAGCATTAGTTTGGACTATTTACTCTATTTATAGAACTATATTAATTTGCTATATTTTTATCACAAGGCACAAAACAGAAAACACAGTTTTGAAAATTATGTCTTTCAACTGAGTTAGAACAACATAGGGTAACAAATGAGATAAAGAAGGAAGTGCAGAATTAAAAGCCAAATGGCCTCACCAGGTAGTGATACAGTGGATATAACTTCCCCTAGGGCTGCTGAGAACTCAGGTTTGAAACCCAGGGTCTCAGGCTTGAGTGTAGGCTCATCAGCTTGACTTAAGAGTGGAATCAGAATTTGGAACCCACTATCACTGACTTGAACCTAAAGGTTGCTGGCTTGATCAAGGGGTCAGTGGCTCCCCCAGACTGACCTACGAGAAGCAGTCAATGAACAACTAAAAAGTGATGCACCTACCAGTTCATACTTCTTTGGTTCTCTCTTTCTCAAAAGAAAAAGAAAAAAGATTCAAAACCAAAGAGGTTGAAATTTAGATTACCTCAGGTTTGTGAAAGAAAAAATATCTGCTCCTTGAAATTTAATTGTTAAGCCCCAATCTTTGATGTAATTTTTATAAGCAGAGTGACGTGACACCACCCCTTAGGCAACACCGCAGAGAGCAAACTGGAACAGAGATGCCAGGCTCTAAGGGTAGCGGAGGAAGTCTGCCAACCCGCACGCCAAGCAATCACACGGGTTGGTAGGCACCGAGACTGGGTCTCACCTGGAATCCCCAACTTCGGGGGCGCCTTGTGGAAGAGCACGCGCGGGCACTTCCGGAAGCTTGAGGCTTCTGAACAAGCACTTCCGGGTAGCACGTGGCCACAGGAGCTGCTCCGCTGCCGCCTCCTGCTGTTGTAGCTTCAGGCGCACAGTGGAAATCGGGATAACCTTGAGTGATGGCCTCTCGCTATGACCGGGCAATCACTGTCTTCTCACCAGATGGACACCTCTTCCAAGTGGAATATGCGCAGGAAGCGGTGAAGAAAGGATCCACCGCGGTGAGCGAGCAACTTCGTGACCACAGGCTCCTGCGCGTGTAGGCCTAACGTACTGCTGTCCCAGCCCACCTGTAGGGGGACAGGTTAGGGGAGTCTCCCACTTGTGAAGTTACTTTCTTTCTTTCATTGAGGGAGATAACTAAAATTTTGGCTGGAAGTGATGGAGTAATAGGTGGTAGATTTTATGGGCTTCAGTTGTGCAACTGCGTTTATTTAATGATAGCCACATATGCAAAAGGTGTGTGTGTGTGTGTGTGTGTGTGTGTGTGTGTGTGTGTGTGTGTTGGAAAATAACAGTTTCTTCAGGTGGGAGTTGTTGTTGAATCATAATTATAATAATTAAAAATTGATCATACTTGTACCTGAAATACAAACTAAGTCAACATAAAATTCAATCTTGGTTGGTGAGGATGTGGTTAAAATAGCTACACCACTTAGCAGGCATATTCACATAAAATTACTGTCCTAATATTTGCACCCAAGTATTTGGCAGCCTTAGAGGCTAAAAGCCTCAAGCAGCTTCTCAATTTTGCCAAATTTTTTTTTGTTTGGTTTTTAAATAATACTGAAATTCTGTGAGCGATTATACCCTACTTTAAATTTACCTAACCATATTTCTGAAAAACTTTTAAATACTCAGGGTAGCTATAATACTCCTGCCAAGTTTCAGTTATGATTAATAATTTTATAGTTTACAAAAATTTTAAATGACAAAAATGCGCTATTATCCCAAATTTTCAATCCTGGCCTTTGAATTCAGAAGTATATGATATTTTTTAATCTCTCAAATTTCATGAGCGAGTTTGTTGTGCATTTTTGAATTTGAGACACCAGCTATAATAATACATATTTCATTTCTAAGTGTAGCAGTATCTGTATTTTCTCTCACCATTACCAACTTAGTTATGGAAGGAAATAATTCATTTTTATTATAAATCTATCAAATGTAAGTGATAAGAAAAAAAACGCTGGAAAGAATCTTATTTTTAAAGTATTTTTTTATTTAATAGGGCCCACTAGTTTTGCTTCTGTTTTATAAGTAATTTTTTTTTAGAATTGTAAATTTAAGAAGAGCTTTATGCAGGTTAAACTGAAAGGGTACCATTTTGATAAAAACAAAAAGTTATATAATCCCAGCATGGCATGAAGCATATGGTTAGAAAATAATGCCCAAGTTTTAGAGCCTAAAATAAAGGGAGTAATGGGAGAAGACTAGGGTATAATAAGAAACCACACTGACTCATTTAAAATGTTTTAGAATGCTATAGAACTGATTGATAGTTCCTTTGTAATGAGCTGTAAAAGGGTAAAGATATAAAAATACCTATGGTGGGCATTTTTAAAGATACATTGGAAAGATAAGACAGTTTTGTCTCAGGATTCTGAAATTATAATTTGCATCTTGATATGGAGTTATTGATTGTATTTCCTTGAGAGTGCTATGACCTCTTATACAGGGTAAAGTTTATAGTGGCACTTGTTTATTAAAATTGTCAGAAAATAATCTGTCTATAAATGATGTTGGATATGGTGTGTTATAAATAAGCCAAGGTTGACCAGTTTTGACCAGTTTGTGAATATGATACTATTTAGTAAAAACAAAATGTTATATGAGCCACAATTAAAGGCCTTGGGCTTTACCTCCTTCATGATGATTACTTTACAACATCAAGTGAGACAAAAGGCCTGTTTTATTTATTTTTTTGTTCTATTTTTTATAAATGAAAAATATCTTTGAATAACATTTTGGAGAGGTAATACCTTTCTTCTTGGGAAAAATATGAGTCCTTGATGATATCCTCATGAAAAAGATAAGATTTATTATCATACCTTGTACTGTCCTTTCCTTGACCCTAAACTGTTATTAGCTCCATATTTCCTGCTTTATCAAATCTCAGCTCCACGGTCTGCCCATCAAAGTCTTTCATAATCCTTATCCACTGTCTTTAATTAAGGGGACAGCTTCATGGTTTCACTAATATATGCTTCTGCTCTTGTAGGAGGGGAGAGGAGAAAACACCTTTCTTTCTGCCACTCTCTATCTTTACTTCTCCAAAATCACACTTTTCTCCTCCTTCACAAAGCCATCTCTGATCCACCCACTCATCATGGATATTTTTTTTTTTCATCATGGATATTTTTTCCTTCTTAATTTATAATCTGTAACAGCATCATACAGTATTTACTATTTGGTTTCATATTGTCTATAATTTCAGGTTTATTTAATATGTTTCACACCAACTGGATAAGATGTTTGAGAATCCAGATCCATGATGGTGAACCTATGACACGCGTGTCAGCACTGACATGCGTAGCCATTTTCGATGACACGCGGCCGCATACCAGAGAAGTATGGGGCCGCATGCCGAAAAGGACATTTCATCCTTGGCTCCTGCACGGCCAGGTGAAGTAGCCAAGGATAAAACATTTGCTGTAGTGTAGACACTCCATGCCAGAGGTCTGTAGGCCAAAACAACAGAACACTGGCACAGAGCGTCTAGTTCTGGGACTTCCGGTTAGGCTGTTTTTCTCGAAGTGACACACCACCCGAGTTATGCTCTGTTTTTTGGTGAATTTTGACACACCAAGCTCAAAAGATTGCCCATCACTGATCTAGATGGTTTAATTCCTTTTGTATTTCTACTGTACAGTACACAGTGGAGGGGGGAGGAAGGAAGTAAACTAACATTTAAGTAATACTTATTTTGTACTAAGTATTTTATGTACACTACCTGATGTTAAGCACAGTGTTTAATCCCGTTTTTATGTATGTGGAATCTATAATTCAGAGCTTTCAGAGTTTGCTGAAGGTACCCAGCTAAAAAGTTATGGAACCCATTTTCACACTTACATTTTTCTAGTTCCAAAGCCTCTGCTCTGCATTGTCTTGCAGTTTATTCAGTAAATATTTCTCTATTAGCTATCATTATCATGATTGTGGGACCCAGATATGTATCATGTAAGGCAGTTACCTTCTTTAAGCTTCAGTTTCTTTGGCAGTAAAATAGGCATCAAAATAACACCTGCTTCATTGGGTTCATGTGACAGTTGATTGAAGTAATGATACGTGTTAAGTATCTTGCACAATGTCCGGTTCATAGCAAGTACTTACTAATGGTGACTTATTATTTCCTATCCCTTTATTGTCTCCTTTTTCTTCAATTTTGTGTATGGTTCTTCCAGCACATTCACTTATTATCAAGACATTTTTGTTGAACAATTACGTCTGCCAAATGTGGTGCTGGGCCCTAGGGTTTCACAATAAGCAAGAGACACCATTCCTGTTCTTGGAGAACTCACTATCTAGCAAGAATGTTACATGATCAAATAAATAGTCCTAACAAAGCCTAAATTAGTATTATAATGGGGAGATTAGGGAGAATTATGATAACTCTAGGTGTTAGAGAGGTCTCCCTGAGGAAGTAATGTTTTTGTTTTTGTTTTGTTTTGTTTTTTACAGGGACAGAGGAAGAGTCAGAGAGAGGGATAGATAGGGACAGACAGATAGGAACAGAGAGAGATGAGAAGCATCAACCATCATTTTTTCGTTGCGACACCTTAGTTATTCACTGATTGCTTTCTCATATTTGCCTTGACCGCGGGCCTTCGGCAGACTGAGTAACCCCTTGCTCGAGCCAGCAACCTTGGGCTCAAGCTGGTGAGCTCTTTTGCTCAAGCCAGTTGAGCCCGTGCTCAAGCTGGCGACCTCGGGGTCTAGAACCTGGTTTCTCCACATCCCAGGCCGAGGCTCCATCCACTGTGCCACCTCTTGGTCAGGCAGAAGTAATGTTTTAAATAGATGTCTGAGAGATGAAAGACAATCAGATGAAATGGTAGAAGAGGAAAGATGGAGGGTATTTTAGACAAAGTAAGTAGTATGTGTGAAGACCAAGCAGCAAAAGACAGCTATGTTCTACAGACTGGCAGGCATTTGGGATTGCTGAAGCAATGGAAAAATGGAACAGGATGAAGCTAGAAACTGGCTGGATCATGGAATGAATACCTTTAAGGGAATGATAGTCCTTAAAGAGTTTTGATGTGGTTATTGTCATTCTCTGGATTATTGCTACTCATTCTTTCTAGTAACAGGCTGCATTTGTCCAACCACAGAAGTGTTCCCATGAACCAGGTAAAATCAGTTTCCATCCTGTTGGCTACAGTGATAAACATGTGACTCAAAGCTAGCCAATATAAATAAATCCATTCTTAGGACTTTCCACTTATTTATGCATTTATTGATTAATTCTTGTATGAGTCTTGACTGGACATCAAACCTGCAACCTTGGCAATTTGGGACGATGCTCTAATCAACTGAGCTACTGGGCCAGGGCTTAGGACTTTCCTAACTAGAAATAGTGGTAGCTTTTTCCTCTGGGAGACTGAGTCCTGGCTGCTGGTGGCCATCTTTTTTTTCTGTATAGCAAAAGCTTAAAGCCTCTCTGCGTTAAGATAAGGTGACCAATCGTCCTCCCTTAGGGAGGACAGTCTTTCTTTTGTAAGTTCCATCCTCCCTCGAAAAGTATCCTCCTACATGTCCTCCTTGTTTATATTGGAAGACTAATCTGTAAATGTCCGTATTAGATCGATGCAGAGTCGATCCATTGTGCGTGATGTGGCGTATTTGTATCTAAATGAATACTTTTTTCTTACAATTATTATTAAAAATTAATAGGCATGTAAGCATAATTACAATATAAAATATTACAAATATTTTATTATGCATTTATCATATTATAATGTATTATTGTTGCAATGAATAAAATGTTTCTTTTATTTACGATATTGTTTTCTTCCATTTATTTTTGCCCTCCTTTTCATTGTAAAAAGGTTGGTCACCTTAATTAAGAGTAAAATTATAGCCTGGCCTGTGGTGGTGTAGTGGACAGAGCTTCAACCTGGAACACTCAGGTCACCAGTTTGAAGCCTTGGGCTTGCCTGGTCAAGACACCACAAGTAATCAGTGAACAACGAGAGTGGGGCAACTATGGGTTGAGTCTTCTTGTTCCCTGCCTCGCACTCTCCTTTCCCTGTAAAATCAATAAATAAAATCTCAAAAAAAAAAAAATGTACAATTGCAGTTTCTAGATCCTTTTGTTTCCAAGCCAGCTCTGTGCTTTTTTAGTTTGCCTAGTGAAAAATGGTCCTTACTAACACAGGTTTTATGTTGATGAATGCCACATTCAGATTTTTCTCTTTTTTTTCATATGTTTATTTTTTTTAATTGATTTTAGAGGCAGAGAAAGGAAGAAAAAGCAGAGGGAAGGAAACACTGATTTGTTTTTCCATTGGTTGATTCTTATATGTGGCCTGACTGGGGATTGAACCTACAAACTTGGAATATGGGGACAAAGATCTAACCAACTGAGCTACCTAGCGAGGGCTATATGTTTATTTTTTCAAAGGTTTCTCAGACTACAGTGTGGTCTGCAGTGACCTATATATAGTCTACTTCAGTGAAATTCTGAGAGGAGTCGGGGTAAAAACCAAATAGCTGTGAGCTGAGGGATGATGATAATATTTGGCTTTTAAAGGGTAGAGAGAAAGAGGTAGGGCGTTGAAGTGACCTTTCAGATTTTGTTTGAGAGACTTTAGCATATGTTTCAATGTTGGTGAGGAAACAGCCAGTAGAAAAGTTGAGGTTTATTTGTTTTTAGGTTGGTTTGATTTATTTTCAACTTTTTTTTTACAGAATATTTTAAACAAGAAGAGATATATGAAGGGAATAGCATAATGAACCTCCGTACACCAGTTACCCAACTCTAATAGTTATCAACATTTTACTTGTCTTTTATTTCTTTCTCAACTTTTTCCCCTTCCTAATGGAATACTTTTAATTGAAATTTTCATAAGATAATTGAAAACTTATATGTAGTTGTAAGAAACATAGATACTTTGCCATTCTCTGCCAGTGGTAATATTTTGCAAAACTATATATGTTTTAATCAGGATATTGATATAATATCCTGACATTAATATAACAATTAGGATATTGATATTAATAAAAGCTACCTATTTTATTCAGATTTCTCTATTTTACTTATACCCTTTTGTGTGCATATTAAGTTCTATCATATTTTATTGCTTGCGTATATTCGTATATCCACAGTCAAGATACTGAACAGTTTCCCAACTACAAAAGAATCTCTCATGTTGATTTTATATAATCACACATACTTCTTTACCCTCCCCCTTATATCCTTAGTATCCGTAGCTCTAATTTCTGGCAACACTCATCTGTCCTTTGTTTCTAATGTTTTGTCATTTCAAAATGTTATATACATGGTATCATATAGTATGAACAGGTTTAGGATTTGCTTTCTTCCCTTGAGATTCCTCCCATTTGTTGGATATATCAGTGTTTTATTGCTGAGGGGTATTCCATGGTATGGATGCATCATAGTGTTTAACAGTATTCTTGTTGAAAAGCATTTGGATTGTTTCCAGTTTGAAGCTATTATGAATAAAGACGCTATGAACATTCATAGCAGGTTTTTGTGTGAGCATAAGTTTTTATTTCTCTGGTATAAACCTCAGAGTGTGTAATTACTGGGTCATATGGTAACTGCAAGTTTAGTTTATAAGAAATTGCCAAACTGTTGGTCGGAGTGGTTGTAGTATTTTACATTCCCACCAGCAATGTATGAATGATCTAGTTTCTACACATCCTTTCCAACATTTGGTGTTACTGTTTTTCCATTTTAGCGATTTTCATGAGTGTGTAGTGATAACTCATGGTTGTAATAAAACTAGCCATTAGTAGCTAATGATGTTGAGCATATTTTCATGTGCAGTGTGCCATTGTATATCTACTTCAATGAAATGTCTTTCATGGTTATTGTCCTTTTGCTAATTGGATTGGTTTTTTTTACTGTTAAGTTATGACAGTTCTTTATGTATTCTAGGCTGTAGCCCTTTGTCAGGTGTGCAGTTTGCATACATTTTCTCCCAGCTGTAGCTTGTCTTCTCATCCTATTCACATGGACTTTCACAGAGCAAAAGTCTGTAATTTTGATAAGGTCCAATTTAACAATTTTCACACTTATTATTTATGCTTTTGGTGCCATGTTTAAAATTTTTCCTAGATCCTAAATTTTTTCTCCTTTTTTTTCCCCCCCTAAAGGTTTATAGTTTTACATTTAAGTCCATGATCCATTTTCAGTTAATTTTGGTGCGACGTTTAGGTCAAAAGTTATTTTTCAACAGCATACATTACTCCCGTTTATTTTATATTCAGATAGTATAATATTTAATTTATTTTATGTCCGGA
Organism: Rhynchonycteris naso; assembly: GCA_037038555.1. Classification (NCBI taxonomy): domain Eukaryota; kingdom Metazoa; phylum Chordata; class Mammalia; order Chiroptera; family Emballonuridae; genus Rhynchonycteris; species Rhynchonycteris naso. Next base: position 169,933,802 of record CM072999.1, on the reverse strand, counting down.
TAACATATTTTGTTATGCATCTCTAAAAAATAAAAATGTTTCTTAAAACCATTATCACACCTAATGAAATTAACAAAATTCCTTAATATTTTGTAATAGTCTACATTCTAACTTTCCTTTTGTTCACAAAATACATTTTCATAGTTATTTCATTTGAGTCTGAATCTAAAGTCCTTGCCTTGCACTTAGCTGTAGGTATTTCTCTTTTATTCTTGAACAGCATCTCTTTTCTCCTGCCTTTGACATCTTGAAGAGACTGGGTTAATTAGGTAGAGTGTCCCACTTCCCAGATTTGTCCAATTGTTTCCTTGCCCTCCTGAAATGTACTATTTAGAGAGATAACTACAATAAATAAGCAAAAAAAACAAACTGCAAGAACATAACAGGCTATAATTTGTAAATTCTTGTTTTTTCCCACTTAATTATATTTCCTTTGCTCTTTTTACCTTTAGGCTAGGCTAACTAAGAAATTATTGAAAATTATTTCTTGGCCCTGGCCAGTGGCTCGGTCAGTGGAACATCAACCTGGCATATGGATGTCCTAGGTTTGATCCCCAGTCAAGGCACACAGGAGAAGTGACCAGCTGCTTCTCCCTCCCTCACTCTCTTCTTTCTCTTCCTCTTCCCCTCCCACAGCCAGTGGATCGATTGGTTTGAGCATGGCCAGGGTGCTGAGCATAGCTTGGTTGGTCCACAAGTCAGCCTCAGGTGCTAAAAATAGCTGGAACTCAAACATTGGCCCCAGATGAGGTGGCCGGGTGGATCTCGGGGGTTGGGGGGCGCATGCAGGAATCTGCCTCACTATCTCCCTTCCTCTCACCTAAAAAGAGGAAAGAAAATAATAAATTAAATCAATCAATGAATAAATATTTCTTTAAAAAACTAACTTTTGGTATTATTTACCAATTTTATTGTGTTTTTTCCTACCCACTAATTTCTGCTTTATTCTTATTTCTCCCCTTAAGCTTAACTTAAATATTTTTATTCCTTTTATTAACGTTTTGAATGAATTTTAATTTTTTATTTGATTTTTATAAAGTGAGATTATGAATTTTATTCTGAGGAAAATTTTTTCGACACCCAAGCCTTTGATATTAGAATTTTTATTACAAACATTTTCTAGACAGTATGTATGGGCAGATTTGTTTTATTTGGTTCTCTGAAAAGAAAAAGTTATATATACAAAATGTTTTGGATTTGAATCAGCCGTGTAGGTAATGGGGTGGAATGGATAAGGAGGAAGAGGGGTAAACTTGGGGGCAGTGGGCAATAGGGCAGGGATTGAGTTGGAGGTTGTTTGGGGGGGGGGTTAAGGACCCAAGGCCTTTCTCTGCATGCATGTTCAACTTGTATTTCTGTGCCACCCACTGCAGCTAGTCATGCAAATCTACACTGCCTACTTTCTTCTTCCCTCCTTCCATCTCTCTTCCATCTTCCTTCCCTCCCTGCCATCTCTGGGATGGGCTGGGCTGCCTAGAACTTAACCCTCCAAAAGTCAGCTCTGCAAACATGCCAGACTATAGAAGTGTCTGCATGAAAAGGCAGATGCGTGACCAGCCTGTTGGCATTCTTAATTTTTTTATTAAGTCAAAAATTGTTTAGGTGAGCCTGACCTATGGTGGCACAGTGGATAAAACGTCGACCTGGGAACACTGAGGTCGCCAGTTCAAAAACCTGCACTGGTCTGGTCAAGGCACATATGGGAGTTGATGCTTCTAGCTCCTCCCCCCCTTTCTCTCTCTCTCTCTCTCTCTGTGTGTCTCCTTTCTAAAATAAATAAATAAAAAGAAATAAAATTTATTTAAAAAAAGATTGTTTAGGTGAAAGTTATAAAAATGTATTATCTCATGCTCAATGAATTTAAATTGATTTATTTCAGTTTGGAGAAAATATTGAAATTTTTCTTTGAATCCTAATACGTGTTAAATTGTTATAATGTTCCATGACTTAATAAGAAGTCATGTTCCCAAGCCACTCTGGAGGAGAAGAGGAAGGAGAAGACCAAAATCCATTACCAGAAGAAAAAGCAGCTCACGAGACTACAGAAACAGGCTGAAAAGAATGTGGAGAAAAAAATTGACAGATACACAGAGGTTCTCAAGACTCCTGGTCTGAGCCCAATAAAATTGACTGTTAATTCCTCAAAAAAAAAAAAAAGAAGAAGAAGTCATGTTCCCTGTAGGGCATAAAGTTCAATATTGTCTATTAGAGGAGGGTGGGATGAAGGGGAGGGTTGCTGATTTTAGGTTAGGTTGTTAGGAAAGGCGCTTAGATAAACTGACAAAATTGAATAAAGTGAAGGAACAGTTAGAGCAAAGGCTTTGATAAATTATCTATGTTTTATTTAATTGAAAGATGTACTCTCAGGTCTAGTTCTATATTTAATCTCTTCTGTATTTTTACTTCAAGAATACTAATTCAGAATACAACTTTTTGCCTAGTTATGTTATATAAAACAGTACAATAAGATTACACTTGGCCACAAGGCAATCATAAACACAAATACCAATATCAAAATATTTAGGTTGCCATTGTAATACAGAATTAAAATTCTCATACATTACTCTTTAACCCCTGAGAATATGGCCATCCCCAGAAGTACCTGTTTGAGAATTACTATGGGAGTACATTATTCTTTAGACCTTTTTCCACTTCCTTCCCAAGGGAAGGGGTGAAGGGAGGAATAACACTGATTCTTCTTGTCATATTCCTGTTTGAATTGAGACTTTGTTTATCAGTGATTTAGGATGAGGGCATTTGGGCTTTCTCTCGGCTGCTTGTGACTTCCAATCCTTATCCTTACAAATTGTGAAATACATGGAGAGATTTTAGAATGTATCTACTTAGGACCCTGGCCAGTTTGCTCAGTGGTAGAGTATCAGCCCAGCATTTGGATGTCCTGAGTTTGATTCCTAGTCAGGGTACACAAGAGAAGTGCCCATTTGCTTCTTTACCCTTCCCTCTCTTGCTTCTCTTTCTTTCTCTCTTCCCCTCCTGTAGCCATGGCTCAATTGAAGTGAGTGGGTCCCAGGTGCTGAGGATGGCTCCATGACCTCTGCCTTAGGTTCTAAGTAGAGCTTGGTTGCTGAGCAACAGAGTAATGTCCCAGATGGGCCGAGTATCACCCCCTAGTGGGCTTGCCAGGTGGATCCTGGAGGAGTGTTTCTCTGCTTTCCCTCCTCTCACTGAGTTTAAAAAAAAATGTATCTACTTAACTTTCTATACTATTTCTACTACCACCAGTACTTGTACTACCCTTTCTATAAGGCAGTGGTTCTTAACCTTTTTTGAGGTACCGAACCCACAAGTTTCATATGCACATTCACCGAACCCTTCTTTAGTGATAAATAAAATATGATTTTTTTTCCAAATTCAAGACATAGGTATATGTTTTTTTACTGGTGCACAAAATGAGCCGTGCATGAACATCACCTTGCTCAAAGAACAAAACCAACAAAGTGCATGAACTCACAACAAATGACGGTATTACTTTATTCTGGCCTCCGCGGCAGAGGCTTCTCCGAACCCCTGAGACCAACTCATCGAACCCCTAAGGTTCAATAGAACCCAGGTTAAGAACCACTGCTATAAGGAATCCACTTGAATTCCCAGCATCTTTTATTTTGGTTAAAATTGTTCTATATTTAGATAGCAAATCTTTAGGTTTTATCATGAAATTAAGACACTCATAGTTTCAGCATTTGTAATACAGTGTGTCTGTAAAATCATGGTGCAGTTTTGACTAGTCACAGGAAAGCAACAAAAGATGATAGAAATGTGAAATCTGCACCAAATAAAAGGAAAGCCTTCCCAGTTTCTGTAGGATGATGTGGCAGCATGTGCGCATGCGTAGATGATGACGTAACACCATGTATACAGCGGAGCAGCCCAAAGACATGCCAGTCAAGATGTGGACAGTACAGAGTAAAGTTCAGTGTGTTCTGTGGCTAGCTAAATTCGAATCCATGACCATAGTGCAACTTGAACATTGGCATGTTTATAACAAAGCGCCACCACATAGGAATAACATTACTCAGTGGGATAAGCAGTTGAAGGAAACTGGCAGTTTGGTGGAGAAACCCCATTCTGGTAGGCCATCAGTCAGTGACGAGTCTGTAGAGGCTATCTGGGATAGCTACCTAAGGAGCACTAAAAAATCTGTGCGTGCATGTGCTTGACAATTACACCTAAGCAAGACTATAGTTCATAAGGTGTTAAAGAAATGTCTCTATTTTACAGAGTACAAATTGAGGCTTTTGCACGCTATCAAACCAGCAGATAGACCCACACTATGCGCGTTTGCTACAGATATGCTTCATGAGATCAACAATGATGCAAGATTTTTGCAGAAGATTGTGTTTAGCGATGAGGCGACCTTCCATACTGTATCTGTGGACATGTTCATCGCCATAACGTCCAAACATGGGCTGCTGAACATCCTCATGCTTACGTTGAGTATGAACGTAACACCCCTAAAGTGAATGTGTGGTGTGGCCTGATGCATGATAAGGTGATAGGCCCATTTTTTTTTTGCGGAGCAGTCTGTGTCGGCAAACACTTATCTTGACATGTTGGAATTGTATGCAGTGCCACAATTTCCAGAAGGTGTCATCTTTCAACAGAATGACGCTTCTCCACACTATGCCACCATTGTTTGTGAGTTTCTGGATAGAACATTCCCCCCAGCGGTGGATAGGCAGGGGTTCTGTCAAGCCATGGCCACCACGATCCCCAGATCTGACGCCCTTAGACTTTTACTTTAGGGGTTATGTGAAGCAACATGTGTACTTTGAACGTATCAATGACATTAATCATTTAAGACAGAGAATCACAGACGTTATTCACTCTGTTACACCAGACGTCCTTACCTGTGTGTGGCAAGAACTTCACTATCGTTTGGATGTGTGTAGGGCAACAAATGGAGCCCACATCAAACTGTACTAAATAGGTATGAAACTGGGAGAGTTTTCCTTTTATTTGGTGCAGATTTCACATTTCTGTCGTCTTTTGTTGCTCTCCTCTGACCAGTCAAAAGTGTACCATGACTTTACAGACACACTGTATAGTCTTCCAATTTCTACCTTTATATTTTCTTTGCTTTGAGTTTGGGGAATGGACTTCCAGTAAGCCAGAATCTATATAACTGTTTTCTTAAAAGTCTACTTTTTCATTTTTATTGAATGTTGAAGGAAAATCATTTCCCTATAAGTAAAATATTAGAAGAACTTGATTTGGTATTAAAACTGACAACTAATTATATATATTTTAATGACTCGACAGGTTGGAATTCGTGGTTCCAATATAGTTGTACTTGGAGTAGAAAAGAAATCTGTTGCCAAGCTTCAAGATGAAAGAACTGTGAGGAAAATTTGTGTCCTTGATGACCATGTCTGCATGGCTTTTGCAGGTAGTTATGGACCTACAATAATGATGCAGAGTATCTTGTTGTTGAAGGGTAACACATGTGGCTCCACTACAGTTGTTATGGTGCTATAGTTATACAACATACAGAGTTATACTCCATTTTTTATTAAACAAACAATATTCCCTATCTTTTATGGAAAATCACAGCTCTGTAAACCAGGATCTCTGATAGTTAGCTTTGATAAAACACAAATATCAGAAGGTATACATTATTTTACCTTAATTATAGTTTTAGGTAGCTATTTTCTTTTTCTTTCCTTCTTTTTTCTTTTTCTTGTTTCTTTAGAGACAGACAGGAAGGGAGAGAGAGAGATGAGAAGCATAAACTCATAGTTGCGATGCCTTAGTTGTTCATTAATTGCTTTCTCATATGTGCCTTGACTGGGAGGCTACAACAGAGTGAGTGACCTCTTTCTCAAGCCAGTGACCTTTGGGCTCAAGCCAGTGATCATGGGGTCATGTCTATGATCCCACGCTCTAACCAGTGACCCTCTGCTCAAGTTGATGAACTCACACTCAAACCCATTGACCCCGTGCCAACACCAGCAATATCAGGATTTCAAACTTGGGTCCTCAGGCCAATGCTCTATCTACTGTGCTACCACCTGGTCAGGCTGGGTAGCTGTTTTCATTTTAATTTTTTAATTTCAAAATAATTTTGTATCAAGAAATTACAAAATTTCCACAAAGTAATCTCTTTTATCCTTTATCCAGTTTAGCCCAGTGGTAACATCCTCAAACACCAATAAATTGACATTATCACAAGCCACAGATATTTTTCATATTTTATCAGTTTTACAAGCACTCATTTGCACATGTGCGTAGTTTTATTAGACTAATCACATGTGTAGATTCATGTAGCCATCACCACAATCAAGATACATAGCTCTTACATTACCACAAGGCTGCCCATGCCATTCCTCTTCTGTGTCTCTAATCTCTGGCAAGCAGTAATCTATTATCTTCTCAATCATATAATTTTGTCATTTTTGAGAATGCTGTATGAATAAAATCATGTGGTATATAACCATTTAATGCTGGCTTTTTTTATTCAGCATAATTCACTTGTAATTCTTCCAAATTATTGCATATGTTGATAGACTGCTGCTTATTATTGCTGAATAGTACACCATATATGGATGTACCACACCTTTTTAACAATATGAAGAACCTATTTTCAGTTTTTCCTAATACAAATAAAGTTAATGTAGACTTTTGCATATAGATTTTTGTGTGACCATAGGTTTTTGTTGTTCTGGGATAAATACTCATTGTCCTGAGATAAATACTTAAGAGTACAGTTGTTGGATTATATGATAATGCGTGCTTTGTTACATAAAAAACTACCATATTTCTTTTAGAGTGGCTGTACTATTTTATATTCTCTCTAACAATAGATGAATGATTCATTTTTCTCTGCATCCTCAGCAGTATTTGGTGTTGTTACTATTTTTTATTTTAGGCATCTATATAGGTAGATAGTGATAGCTCATTGTGGGTTTAATTTGCTTCTGCCTCATGGCTACTGATATTGAACATATTTTCATGTCCTTATTTGCATCTGTATACCAAACAAGACATGTTTCTTGTGTTGGGTTTTGGGGTTTGTTTTTTGGCTCATTTTCTAATTTTTTTAAATTAATTTCTGTTGAAATTTAAAAACCTTATTAGCAAAAAGTTTTTAAAAATCTTATTGAGTCCAAAATAATCTTTATCTTATTGTCCTAAGAAAGAAATTATCTTGCCAGCCTGAACAGGTGGTGACACAGTGGATAGAACATCTACCTGCAACACTGAGGACCCAAGTTTGAAACTCTAAGGTCACTGGCTTGAGCACAGGCTCATCCGGCTTGAGCACAAAGTCACTGGCTTGTGCGTGGGATCATCAGCATGACCCCATGGTTGCTGGCTTGAGCTCAGGGGTTGCTGGATTGAAGCCTAACATCGCTAGTTTGAGCCCAAGTTCTCTGGCTTAAGCAGGGGGTCACTGGCTCATCTGGAAACCCCGAGTCATGGCATGTATGAGAAATATATGAACAACTAAAGTGCCACAGCTATGAGTTGATGCTTCTCAACTCTCTCCTTTCCTATCTGTCTGTCTTTCTCTCAAAAAAATAAAATTTATCTTGCCACAAAACAGCTCTTCATTGATTTAAAAGATTGATACCATCCCTGGCTAGTAATTTGGTTAACACACATAAAGCAACCAGTGAATGCACGACTGAGTGGAATGACAAATGGATGCTGTCCTTCTCTCTCCTTCTCTCTGTCTCTATCAGTGACAAAAAAAATAAACCCTGGCTGGTTAGCTCAGTTGATTGGAGCGCCATCCCAGAGCGCAGAGATTGCTGGTTTGATTTCCCAGTCAGGGCACATACAGGAGCAGTTTGATGTTTCTGTCTCTCCCTACCTCTCTCAGAAAAATTTAAAAAATAAATTAAAAATGATTGATCCTATACAAAGTATCAATGCCTTAAAAAGAAAAAACTAAAAATCAACAGTAGAAGGAAAACTGAAATACATCCCTACAAATACATAGAAATTAAACAATACTAAAAAACCCATGGGCCAAAGAAAAAAATCACAAGAGAGATGAGAAAATATCTGAGACAATGAAAATAAAAACGCAATGTATGAAACATGGGATACTGCAAAAGCAGGGTTAAGAGGAAGATTTATAGGTATAAATGCTTACCTTACATTAAAAAAGACTTTGCCTGACCAGGCGGTGGCTCAGTGGATAGAGCGTCGAACTGGGATGCGGAGGACCCAGGTTCGAGACCCCGAGGTCACCAGCTTGAATGCGGGCTCATCTGGTTTGAGCAAAAGCTCACCAGCTTGAGTCCAAGGTCGCTGGCTCAAGCAAGGGGTTGCTCGGTCTGCTGAAGGCCCACGGTCAAGGCACATATGAGAAAGCAATCAATGAACAATTAAGGTGTTGCAATGAAAAACTGATGATTGATGCTTCTCATCTCTCTCCATTCCTGTCTGTCTGTCCCTATCTATCCCTCCCTCTGACTCTCTCTCTGTCCCTGTAAAAAAGACAAAAAGACTTTAGTGCCTGTCTCCCCCCACCCTCTCTCTCACTAAAAAAAAAAAAGAAAAAGAAAAAATACTTCTGCAACCTAACTTACATATTAAGAACTAGAAAAAGAAGAACAAACAACCCAAAGCTAGCAGAAGGCAGGAGGTAATAAAGATTAGAGCAGAGCCTGACCAGAGTGTGGCACAGTGGATAGAGCATTAGACTGGGATGTGGGGAACCCAGGTTCAAAAGCTCAAGGTCACCGGCTTGAGCGTGGATTTATCTGATTTCACAGACATGAAAGGGATGATTATAAGAGAGCGCTATGAACAATCATATGCCAAGAAATGAGATAACCTAGAAGAAATGGATAAATTCCTTGAACATACAAATTACCTGAAGTTGCTCAAGAAGAAATAGAACATCTCAACAGATATATAATAAGTAAAGAGTAAATCAGTAATCAAAAACCTTTCAATAATAAAAGTCCAGGACCAGATGTTTTTTACTGGTGAATTCTACCAAACATTTAAGGAAGAATTAATAGCAATCCTTCTCAAACTCTTCCAAAAAATAGGAGAGGAAGGAAAACTTCCAAACTCATTCTATGAGGCCAGCGTTACCCTGATATCAAAACCAAAGACACTACAAAAAAAAAACACAGCCCAATATCCCTTATAAATATCGATGTAAAAATTTTCAACAAAATACTAGCAAACTAAATTTAGCAGCTATTAATAGGATTACATACTATGACTTAGAGGCATTTATCCCTGGAATACAAGGATAATTCAACATATGAAAATCAATCAACGTATTATACCACGTTAACAGAATGAAGGGAAAAACTACATGATCATTTCAATTGATATAGAGAAATATTTGACAAAATTCAACACCTTTTGTAATAAATACAACAAACTAGGAGTAGAAGAAAATTACCTCAACATAATAAAGACCATATAGGAAAAACCCACAGTGAACATCATACTCAAGGAAGAAAGACTGAAAGTTTTTACTGGAATAAGTCAAGGATATCCACTTTGAAAACATTAGGCTAAATGAAATAATCACTCACAATAGTATAATTACCATACGATTCCACTTATATGAGATACCTAGAGACATCAGATTCATAGAAACAGAAAATAGAATGGTGGTTGACAGAGAATGTTGAGGCCTGGGGAATGGCAAGTTATTGTTCAGAGTTTCAGTTTGGGAGGATAAAGTCCTATAGATGGATGCTGATGATTGCCCAGCCGTGTACATGTACTTAACTCCACTGACACACACACTTAAAAATCGTTAAAATTGTAAATTTTATGTTATATATATGTACTACAATAAAAATTTTTTTGTATTGAATGTTTATTTTTTAGAGAGAGAAGAACGGGGGATAGGGGAAGAGACAGAAAGAGAATCATCGATTAGTTGTTCCACTTATTTATGCATTCATTGGTTGATTCTTGTATGTGTCCTGGCCAGGGATCAAACCCACAACCTTGGCATTTCAGGATAACTCTCTAACCAACTGAAGTACCCACCCAGGGCCAAAAAAAAATTGTTTTTAAAAAGGAACCATCTGTCTGACCAGTGATGGTCCAGTGGATAAAGCATCGACCGGAAATGCTGAGTTCCCTGGTTTAAAACCCTGGGCTTGATCAGTCAAGGTACATACAGGAAACAACTACTATGAGTTGATATATATATATATATATAATGTTCATAAAGTCATGGTGCACTTTTGTCCTGTGACCGGTCAACTTCTTGCTTCTCCCCCCCTCTTTCTCTCTCTGTCTCTCCTCTCTCTAAAAATCAATAAACAAAATCTGAAAAAAAGAAAAAAAATGGAACCCTCATAATATATATGATGAAATGCTATAATTTCTCATACACATACCTTTCTGGCTTTAGTACAGAAATAATTTTAATATGTATATAACTTTTTAGCAGAGTAAAATAAGTATTTACTAATATTTTTCTTACATTTCAATTGATTTTTGAAGTTGGGAAATATGTAAATGTCTATTATTGGAGTATTTGTATAATAAATAATGGTATAGCCATGCAATTGCTTTAAAGTACAGGTTGTAGAATCATATCAAGTGGGTTCTAAGTCAAACTTGATTGTCCACTACATCTGTGACTGTAGGCAAGGTATTCAACTGATCCTTGCCAAACTCCATTGTCGACTACACCTGTGACTGTGGGCAATGTATTCAATTGATCCTTGCCAAACTCCATTGTCACTACACCTGTGACTGTGGGCAAGGTATTCAACTGATCCTTGCCAGAGTGTAGTCATCTATAACACAGAGTTAATGATAGTACCTACCTTATTGATTCCTTACAAGGATTAAGTGAGTTAATACATATAAAGCAATTAGAATAATATCTGGCATATTGGAGTGTGTAACAAATATTACTATTACCACTGCTATTACTACGACTACAACATCATCATCATCATCATTATTTATTAACAGTTTAAAAAAGAGGTGGTAGGATCTGTATTTATTGAAATGAAAATGTCTCCACATTATATATTAAAAATAGTAGATTACAAAAGAATATGTATGATACAGTTCTATGTATAAATTGTGGAATTACATGGTACCTGTTAATCCTTCTGTCGGAATAGTTTACGATGAGCACATATCAGAAAGAAATACAGTTGCATTTGGAGGAAAAAATCACATTCTTTTTTTGATGTTGTTATGTTTTGCTTTTAATGTTTAGAAAACAAACTTTAGAGGAAAAACAAAGAACTTGAAAAAATTATTTTATGTAGCATGAGGAAATCTGTTTAATAGGAGAAATTTTACATTATGATAGTATCAGAAAGTTGTATAAATTTAAAAACACTAGACCGAGGACTCATTTCTTCTATAATTGCTTATTTATAAACAAAGTGAAATTACACATTCAGTGCTACCTTTAAATAGAATTTGTTTTTCTAACCATTTAGTATTGATTACAATAATTGCTACTTACTATGTAAAAAAGACACATACACACAACTATGTTACTTACATGGTTTGGCAAATTTATCAATTTTTTTCTTTGAGTCAGTGATAGTACTGCTTTCTAAGTATATCATACTTTTATGTTTCTCTACTTTTGGATCATATTTACATTGTAAATGGAAAATACTTAGAAATCTCCTTTTTGATCATATTTTCTAATTGAATAAAGCTCTTAATTCATAGGACAAACCAAATCAATCTCTTTCCATTTCTTTCTCTCAGGTAACATTTACAAAGAGAAGAGAATCCGTTTATCTTTCCTTAGCTATCTGGTTGTGATTCACACCCTACCCATGAGTGTCAGGGTGATACTTAATTAACAGTGGCATATTACAACGGCTTCTACATTGTTAACTACTATTAACTATCTTTAGGGACTAGCAATTTTTTCAGGTTTCTAGAAACATGGTTTGAACTGATGTGGAAGAGGAACAAGAGTTTGTGACTGCAAAATACTGATGGTTATATGAGAAATGGATGTTTCAAAGACTTTGTGAGTGAATTTTGGAGCAATGTGGTTTTAAGAGAGTGGGGAAAGAAACAAAATGGCAATGGTAACTAAAACCCTTTGACAATGAAAAATGTCATTCTTTTTTGTAATGTATTAACTAACTACTTTTATAGGACTGACTGCTGATGCTAGAGTAGTGATAAACAGAGCCCGTGTGGAGTGCCAGAGTCATAAGCTTACAGTTGAGGACCCAGTCACTGTAGAATATATAACTCGCTTCATAGCAACCTTAAAACAGGTAAGCCAGTATAACAACAGATTGCTTCAAGGTTTCTCCTTTATCATTATAGGTTCAATCATGGAAATACTGCAATCATATATTCTATTAAATATACTGAATTCCTTGTTATTTCTGACATTTTGTTCACACTCTTACTCCAGTGGAATGGATTGGCTTGGTCACTAGGAATCTCAATCAATATCAGTTCTGAGAATTATATTAAAATTTAAAAGAGCAAGAAATCTAATCTTTAAAGGGGATTTCTTCACTTTTGAAGATACAGCAATAAAAACCATTTTTTAGAGTTTACCAAAGCAATACCCCTGATTCATTCACTGACAAACTTAGACACAACTGATCAGGGTCCGGAGTGACTTCTGAATCCATGAGTAGGTACGTTAACAGTAAATATAATTATGAGGTACACAAGTACTCTTTTCACTTATTATTTTATTTGCTTTCTATATATGTCAACATAGTTTTTATATAACTATATACAGGCAGACCTACTTTTATTGTGCTTTGCTTTATTGTCCTTCACTGATGTGGTATTGATTACAAATTAAAAGTAAGACCCTCCACCAGAGAAAAGATTATGACTTTATTTATTGTGATACTCTCCTCATTGCTGTGGTCTGGAACCTAACCTGCAATATCTTAGAGGTATGCCTGTAATATTGTTTTTTGTTGCTATCAGTAATGATTTAGGTTATTTCTAGTTTCTTTTGTTTCTTTATTCCATCTCTTTCTCACTGGCTCTCATATTGCTTTGATAACATTACTCTACCTTTGAAATGGCTTTTTAATAATTATAATGTTAAATTAATTTTTAGTATTGGATTGCTAGATTAGAGATTATAATTGGTTTTAAGACTCTTGTTATATATAGCTAAATTACTTTCAAAAAGATTGAACCAATTTTTATTGTGCAACCAACAATGTATAAATGTATCCCTGAAGAATCATCAACATTGGGTTTATTCGTTTTTCTTTTATTTTGTAAGTAACTATAACATAGTGCTTTATAGTTATTTTAATTTCTATCTTATAATTTGTAGTGAAGTCTTCTTTTTCCACATGTTGGTTTGTTATATTCATTTTTCCTAGTATGAACTATTTCCTTTCGACAGGCACCCTAATGACTAAGAATGTGCCTCCGGGAACCAGAATTTTGAATTTGAAATCCTGGCTTTGTTTCTTGCTAGTTAGTTCTTTGGGCAAACTATTGAGCCTGTTTTGCCTCAAGTTTCTTATTTATAAAATAAGCATTACAGTAACACCTCCTCTGTTGAGTGGGATTAAATGATTTAATATATTTAAAACATAAGAACACTTTCTGGCATGGATTTTACCATTTGTCCATATAGAAATTGTTTTATAGAATATATATTCTATATACAGTGTGTCCGTAAAGTCATGGTGCACTTTTGACTGGTCACAGGAAAGCAACAAAAGATGATAGAAAAAATCTGCACCAAATAAAGGGAAAACCCTCCCAGTTTCTGTAGGATGATGTGGCAGCATATGCGCATGCGCAGATGATGACGTAACACCGTGTATACAGTGGAGCAGCCCACAGCCATGCCAGTTGAGATGTGGACAGTACAGAGGAAAGTTCAGTGTGTTCTGTGGCTAGCTAAATTCGAATCCGTGACCAAAGTGCAAGGTGAATATCTGCGTGTTTATAACGAAGCGCCACCACACAGGAAAACATTACTCAGTGGGATAAGCAGTTGAAGGAAACTGGCAGTTTGGTGGAGAAACGCCGTTCTGGTAGGCCATCAGTCAGTGACGAGTCTTTAGAGGCTATACGGGATAGCTACCTAAGGATCCCTAAAAATCTGTGTGTGCGTGTGCTCGACAATCACACCTAAGCAAGACTACAGTTCATAAGGTGTTAAAGAAATGTCTCTATTTTACGGGGTTCAAATTGCAGCTGTTGCACACTATCAAACCAGTGGATAGACCCACACAATGTTCGTTTGCTACAGATATGCTCATGAGATCGACAGAGATGCAAGATTTTTGCAGAAGATTGTATTTAGCGATGAGGCGACCTTCCATTTCTGTGGACGTGTTCATCACCATAACGTCTGAATATGGGCTGCTGAACATCTTCACGCCGACATTGAGTACAAACGTAACACCTCTAAAGCGAACGTGTGGTGTGACCTGATGCATGATAAGGTGATAGGCCCATTTTATTTCATGGAGCAGTCTGTGTCAGCAAACACCTATCTTGACATGTTGGAATTGTATGCAGTGCCACAATTTCCAGAAGGTGTCATCTTTCAACATGATGACGCTCCTCCACACTACGCCACCATTGTTCATGAGTTTCTGGATAGAACATTCCCCCGGCGGTGGATAGGCAAGGGTTCTGTCAAGCCATGGCCACCACTGTCCCCGGATCTGACGCCCTTAGACTTTTACTTTTGGGGTTATGTGAAGCAACATGTGTACATTGAACATATCAATGACATTAATCACTTAAAACAGAGAATCACAGACGTTATTCGCTCTGTTACACCAGATGTTCTTACCCGTGTGTGGCAAAAACTTAACTATCGTTTGGATGTGTGTAGGGCAACAAATGGAGCCCATATCGAACTACACTAAATAGGTATGAAACTAGGAGAGTTTTCCTTTTATTTGGTGCAGATTTCACTTTTCTGTCTTGTTTTGTTGTTTTTCTGTGACTGGTCAAAAGTGCACCATGACTTTACGGACACACTATTAAAAATTTTAAATTACATAACTATTTTTAAATTGCCCTATGATTCCACACATAGGTCAGATATAAAATTGAGACTCATGTACATAGATAAGAGTGCAGTGGTTACCAGGGGGAGGGGTATAGGGAGGGGGTTGAGGGAAGGGTATAAAGAGGGACAAATATAATGTGATGGAGGATGATTTGAATTTGGGTGATGGGTATACAACATAATCGACTGTCCAAATGATGTGGAGGTTATTGCCCAGAATCTATGTACTCTTGTTGATCAATGTCACCTGGTTGAATTTAATTTTCTAAATTAAAAATAAAAAGAAAAGAAAAAGAATTTGGGAAAAGAGGGGAATAAAATATGAGTTGTCAAAAGACTTCAAAAAATCAGTTTTACTGGGAATCAAAATGGTGTGACATACACAGTTCTCTGCTGTATTAAAAAGATTGCAGTCTAGTTATGTTATCAAATGTACATAAAGTAATTAAAAAACAACTTTAAGACCATATATAAGTAGACTTAGGATTTTATTTTATAGACTGTGTACATTAATTTTTTAAATTTCATCATGGATTTTAGGTTAGTCCAGAAAGTCAGGGGAATCGCTTCTCTGCCTTTTGGCGAATATCAAGTGCAGAAAGTCGGGGAGGAGGACCGTAGAGATATACAGAATAATAATCAATAAGGAAGATCATTTTGGCAAGATCATTTTACTATTAGGATTTGTTACTTTATAAGAGTACGGCCTTTGTATGGTCTATACAGAAAATAGTTATGAAAACATTTTATTTTTTCAGAAATACACTCAGAGCAATGGACGAAGACCTTTTGGTATTTCTGCCTTAATTGTAGGTTTTGATGATGATGGCATCCCTAGATTATATCAGACTGATCCATCTGGTACTTACCATGCTTGGAAGGTGAATCGTGATTATTTTATTATATTAAAAGAAGTTGAATAAATTTACTCACTATAAATGTTTTATCGCTTTCAAGGACAATACAAAAACTTATGTTACATTAAAATATTTACAGTGGTAGAAACTTTATGTAACCATTTAGTCAACAATTATGATGGTTTTTGATGGCTAGAGACATACTTTGGCTTATTAGAGTCTTTTCCTTACATTAGAAAAGATGTGAAAAACCTAAATGTATATACAGATGGCCAAATAAGAGAAATATCCAGTTTCCTGTTCATTGTTTATTCTTCCAAATTATACTGCATCATATATAGTTGATATTTGCTTGCTTTGACTAGAAGGATGTAGTCTTTCTGTTTTTAATAATTAAATAAGCTTATAAACTCCATACTGAAATTTTTCTTCCTTCCTCCTTCCTTCCTTCCTTTCTCTTTCTCTTTTTCTCTCTCTCTCTCTTTCTCTCTTGATTATTTTAGAGACAGAGGAAGGAGAGAGAAAAACATTGATTTGTTGTTTCACTTCTTGTATGTGCCCAGACCAGGGATCAAACCTATAACCTTGGTGTATTGAAATGATGCCCTAGCCAACTGAACTACCCAGCTGGGGCCTCCTACTGAAATCTTTAATGCATTCTTTATTCTAGGAGAGTCAGAGTACCTCAAACTATGAATTTATTCATACATGTCAGTACATTGCAATTATTGCTACATAATTTCTGGGATATATTAGTTTGTTCTTGGATAAGTCTGTATTACTGTTTCAGTACGCAAATGCTGACTTTCTAAATGATGCACTCAAATCTAATGGTGCACAAAAATCTAGGGCCTAGCGAAACTAATAGCAGTTTTAGAAGTGAATTTTTATATATTTTCACAAATAAGAATAAGACTGCACTACATTCCATTAAAAGTTCAAACACCTAGGCCTTAACATAACTTTATGAAGAATTTATTTTACTATCATTAACATCTAGATATGGCCTGACCTGTGGTGAAACAGTGGATAAAGCCGCAGCCTGGTACGCTGAGGTCACTGGTTTGAAACCTCTGGCTTGCCTAGTCAAGGCATATATAGGAGTTGAAGCTTCCTGCTCCTCCCCGTTCTCTCTCTCTTTCTCTGTCTCTCTCTCTCTCCACCCTCCCTCTAAAATGAATTTAAAAAATAAAAAAATAAATTCAGATAAATTAAATGGGAAATATTGCCTTGATTTTTAAGCGTGTATTAACTAAATTATTTTATTTGAGCTGACCATACTCATACTGTTTTATAAACTGATTAACCAAGCCAGTAAAACAGTGGATTATATTCTTACCATGAAGATCTGAATACTTGTGTTAGCTGCACAACTTCTTTGAAGGTCCCTGGACAATCTAATTGGTAACCAGAAACTGTGTATTTACCTGCTGCAAATGCTAGACTTTTTTCTGTCAGTTAGGAACCTTTTTCCTTTACTAGGTTTCTTGAGCCTCTAAATATGTATCCTAAACAAAGCAAATTATAACACTGAATCTCTACATATTTTGAAGTCTGCCACCTTCTGTTTGCATATATAATTACATCATTATCATTATTATCCTTCATTTCAACTTCATAACAATTTCCAAGTTTACAGAAATTTCCATTTTAATTTGGTTGCTCCCTGGGGTCACACAGAGAAGCATGTTTTATTTCAAAGTCAATTAGTTAGAAAAATTATGGAATATTTAAATTGTTGGGGATTTCATTTATCATCTAGGTCTGAAACGATGTATGCTGTGGTGTTTTAAGGCCATGTGGTGGAGGTGAGGAGGATGTGAACAGTGTGTGCATATATATCCCATTATTATTTTACAAATTATACATATTACATTTTCTTGTAAGATTTTTATTGAAAGGAGTGTTACAAAGCTTTAAAAATAATCTATAAAAACATTTAGAAACTTTTATTTTTCATATTTGATGAGATTGAGGAGTAAAGTGATTTTTAAGTTCACACCACTTGTTAGTAGCAAAACTAAAATTAGAAGTAAGGGTCCTCTGTTTATTAGTCCAGTGTTTTTTCCACTACATCATGCTTCCTCCTTTATGCCAAATGGTTCTCTATACATGTTATGTAAGTTTTGATATCCAGTTTGAAAGATAGAATAAAATCTTCTTGGTTTATTTCTGTTTTGGGGGGACTACAGCACTTTAACCATGAGATCAACTATTTCGAGGGAGGTTGTTTTCTTGTTCTGTTAACCCTAACCTTTTATTCTAAGTATCCTGATAAAATGGTTCAAAGGACTATTGAGGACATAACTATGGTACCATGTGTTGACAATACTTTGCAGTGTTGCGTTATAATCTTACAAGGTGTGGCTAAAGGACATATGAAATGGAGAGTAGAAATAGGAAGTTAAAAATAGAAGCTCCCTGGCCTGCAGTGGTACAGTGGATAGAGCCACTGTGACCTGGAATGCTGAGGTTACTGGTTTGAAGCCCTGGCACCAACTTTTGGTTTTTGCTTTTGAAGATTCTGGGCCATTAGTGATCCTGCACAATGGATTCTAGAGTCTTCCATTAACTTGTTTATTTCACATGGGATTGCTAAGAGAGATCTCCAGAAAATCTTTGAGTTCTTAACATCTCCTTCCTGGTCCCATTGTATAATGGCACCTTTATGTCCTTTGATAATCAGAATAAATTTTACCATCTTTGTTTTAATAGTAACCTCTTCTTTGTGTACTAGTCCAAGAGTATGAGGAGCTCCAAATGGCCAGCTGGCTGCCTCAGCTTCTAGTTCAGTGAAATTATTGTTATAGCCCCTGGTAGAACGTTGCCTCTTCTCTCTCCCACCTTGGCAACTAGAACCTTTAACCTAATACAACCTAATAGTGACAAGAAGGGAAAATTTTTATTAGTGAATCATTAGGGATATTAATGAGTCATCTATTTCTTGATTCCTAGATTTGTGGCTATGAGAGAAAGTAGTTGCTGATACCTGTATCAGAGCACACACAGAATCTTGTAGAACAGAAATCAAGCCCCATAAGATGTCACCTGGCAGGTGTGGTAACTGAGTCTTCAGTGGCATCTATCTATCAGGCCTACTTCAGGATGACAAGGAACACAGTAAGATCTGTGAATCCTATGGACATAAGCCCTCTCAGTTTCTCACAGTCAGTTCCTTGGTCACCAGAAATATTTTGTAGGATACCATCAGGGTGAAGAAAGCATCCAGCAAGTACAGATGGTGGGCTAACAGAAGCATTTGGTATAAGGAAGGTAAACTCGCACCCAGAGTAAGATTCTTTCCCAGTGAAGGCATACTGCTGCCTCTTCCATGACAGAAGTGTCGACAAAATCCGCCAGCCCGGAAGTTACCAGATAGTTCTGGTAGTATCTAAATCAGTTGTGGTAAGGGGACACCCTTTTTGAAATGTTTTTCCTTCTTTACTACACATTTTCACATTGTAGAAAATATTTTTTACTTGGAGTAACAGGTTCTAGGTTTGCACATTACATTAACTAAAAAGTCTTCTGCTATAAACACCTAGAGTGCTAGAATTATTAAGATTTTTTTTCCCTTGGTGTATCAGAACAACATTCTAACCAACTGAGCCAGACAGAACTGTGAATTTTTTC
Organism: Rhynchonycteris naso; assembly: GCA_037038555.1. Classification (NCBI taxonomy): domain Eukaryota; kingdom Metazoa; phylum Chordata; class Mammalia; order Chiroptera; family Emballonuridae; genus Rhynchonycteris; species Rhynchonycteris naso. The sequence continues at coordinate 169,914,341 of CM072999.1, read as the reverse complement.
CTTTAGTATTATTTTATCAAATTATAAATGTACAACAGCTTCTTAGCTCTACACATGCACTTACATTTTTAAAAAGAAAAAATAATAAAAACAACAAAAAGGAAAAACATTATGTCTTATACCATTATCCTTGCTAAAAGTGTTCTCTTTTTTTAAATTTTATTTATTGAGTTTTAGAGAAGGGAGAGAGGGAGAGTGAGAGAAACATTGATTTGTTGTTCTACTTATTTATGCATTCATTGGTTGCTTCTTGTATTTGCCCTGACCAGGATTTGAACCTGGATCCTAGCTAACAGCTTTTAAAAACTTAGAGGAAAAGCTTTAAAAAGATTCACATGTCACCTGAATGTAATTGAAGGTTCCTGTGTAATCCTAGTGTCATTCCCAACCTGCTCCAGCAAACTGGTTCCTAAATTTGGTGTTTATCTTTTCTATGCATAACTTTACAATTTCACTGCACATGGAAGTATCCATAAATAATAGGGACTGTTTTGCATACTTTAAAATTTCATATAATTAGTATTACATTATGTATATCACTCTACAACTTACAATTTTCTTTGTTTAATTTGACTTTAAGTAGAGATAAGTGTAATGATAAAACCATATTGCTGGGTTATGTCCTAGAGCACAAGAGGGAGCTGATTTAGGTTGTGTGCAGAGGGAACATTTCTCAAAGGAAGAGATGCTTAAGCGGAAACTAAATGAAAAGAAGCCAGCTGGTCATAATCCCTGACTATGTTGGGACAGGGGTTCTTCCCAGATGATTTACTGTCCTGCCAGATTTGGAAGCCATCATTGTAATTTAAAAAGCTACAATGCGGAATCTGTATTATGTAGCAGTTTCTTGACCTTATAAGCTTACAGGATGTAACCAAACAGAAAAGATAGTATAAAGCAGATCTCAAAATGTGGTCTTCAGATTCCTGTAAATAGTAAAAACTCTTTTCACAATAAAACTAAGGCAATACTTTCCTTTCTCACTTTGTGGACATTTTCTCTGATGTTGTAAGAGTACTTGGTGGATAAAACTTTAGTGCCCTACCATCCAATAATATTAGTACTCACTGTATTCTTTACCATAATGCATTTGTAGTAAAGAAATAAATTCAGCTTTCACATGTCTTTGATGAAATAGTAGAAATTTTTTATTTTAGTAAATCTTGACGTTTTTTCATCAAAAGAAAAAAAAGTTAATATACGTAGTGATAAATATTAATAGATTTATCATGGTGATCATTTCACAATATATACAAGTAGCAAATCACTATATTATGTATATACCTGAAACTAATATATGTTCATTATATCTCAATTTTTAAAATCTTATTTTAAAAACTTCACCTTTTAATATTCTGTGCTATGTAATGAAAGTATGCTTTATTAAAGCACATCTATTACAGGTACAGTGGTTGTTTTGAAGAAAAGCAGTTAAGCAATTGTTTGAATTGCAAGCAAAACTAGTCCATTTTTATCTACTTGATAGAACAATGGACAGGATAACTGTGGTTATTCAGGTTTGGAAATTTGGCAGGACGTCTCCTCAAGAATGAATGATCCAAGCCTTTTACATTAAGGAAACAACTGACAGTATTTGTTGCTAATGATAAAAGTCCAGCTTTCAAACAAAAATTAAAATTTTGGAAAACATTTCTTTTCCACAGTGAGCTTGACTATTTCTCAGTGAAGACTTCTCTGGTGAGATTGGCCATGAAATTAATGAGCATAATTATTTGATATTTTAGAAATTAAATGAGTCAACATTTGGAGTATATTCATAATTCAGTGAAACAGTAATCCTCCAGATGACCAAAGCTTGATGTTACAAAACTAACAGTGTTGATGCTTTTGGAGGCATGTTTTGCTATTGTCAGTAATGCTTCAAAACAGGAACAAGGCTTTCTTTTCTGAAGGGTATTGGGGCAGTGTGTCACAAGACCCACCCAGAGCTGTATCCATGAGATACTCTTTTGGGCTCCTAACAACAGAGATGTGATGATTCTTAACACAGATTTATTTTTCTCACATAATGAGAAATTTGAAGGTAGGCACATGCTGATGTCTGTCTTTTTTATTGTCTTTTTTTTTTGTCATTTGTTAGTTTTATTATATCTTTTATTATGTTTTCCCATGCTCTCAGTGTCTGCTAGACCTCCAGCCAACATGTCTGCATTCCAAGCAGCAAAGGTTCCAAGAAGTTCACCCAGTTACTTCCACTTGTATATTCTACTGATAATGGAGGCTAGTAAATAGCATTTTTCAATAGGCACATCATCCAGAGTCCTGTCACAAAGGAAGATTGGTTATTGGGAGTGGCAACTTATATTCTTTGCCAAAGAAAATCATCATTAATCTAGATAATAGGAAAAACATTCAAAAAAACTATCAGTCTGCTGAAGTGGGCTGGGTGAGCAATTAAGTTGGAGGGAGGGTGGGGATATGAGTGTGGCGAGAAGTGGCTGGATTTTAGGAAACGTGTGGAGAAACGTGTCAAGTAGATAAGCGTTAAAGAATTTTCACATCTGCAGTTGGAATAGTGGGCAGGAAAGTCACCAGGAATTTAGAAGGTAACCTTTAAAAGTTCAGTGAGTTTTTTTGGATAAATCACACTTCATGTACTTCCTCTGGGCAGTAACTGGTGAGTTACCCTCTACCCCAACCCAACCCCCAAAAGAGTAGTAGCTAATAAGTTTCAAAATCGCACAAGACTGAAGGTTTTGCTTTTGATCTTAGTGAAATTTCAAGGCCACAAAATCAGTGTAAAAATTTACACTATTTATTTTAAGCCCCTGAAACAAAGACGTGGAAAAAGTTCTTTGAAGCAGTAGAACAATATGCTCTCATGTAGTACGGAAGGTGTGCTCAGTTCCTAAACAGCTTCTGTGAGATCTCTTCCCTATAATCATGATACTAACCAGTTGGGACTGAAACATCCCATTTAATGCTAGGACCCTAAAGTGAGAGGGTGAACCTTTCTGCTGGATCTCTCCACTCTAGATTCATCATAGCAAAGGGATAATGTGGCAGCATAGTGTTTAGAGTTCAAAGCTTTGATTGTCAGTTCATTCTACTTGGTTTCAAAGCTCAGCTCTTCTGTTTATCCTCTATGTGATCTGGAGCTTGATTAGGTAAGCCAATAGTTCACAAGTAGGGTGATTTTTGTCCCCCTAAGGGACAATTGGCAATAAATGACATGTTTGGTTGCCATAACTGGACCAGGCGGTGCTATTGGTATCTAGTGAATAGAAACTGCTAAACTTCCTACACTGCACAAGACGGCCTCCTCAATCCACCAGCAAGGAATTATCTGGCCCAAAATGTCAGTAGCGTTGAGGTTAAGAAAACTTGTTTTAACCTTTCCAGCTCTTTATTTCTTCACCCATGAACTGGGGTTAGTAATAGTATCTATTTAATTGTTTGTGGGATGTTTAGGTTAGATAGGTAATTCATGTAAAATTCATAACATAGTGCTGGCACGTAAATGCTCTGTTAATGTAAATTACCATCATCATGATCATCATCACTAGTCCTACTCTGGAATTTAGACTGAACATGCCATATACTACCTGTAGCCATGCAGCCAGGAAAGTTTGTGCTTTCCTTCATTTGATGAAAAATTCTGAGGGACATAGAAAAATGAGGAATGCAAGGGAAGAAGCCCTCTTGCTTATGGAGTCAAAGAAGATAAATTAATAGTTACTATACTTCATTCTAAGTTCTAAGAAAATGATGCACAATCCTCTTCATGTAAACAGCGTTCTTCTTCACAATGATGTTCTTTTTTATCTCTTGTCTTTCTTCCTTTTGCACCATATTGCAAAGGCATACCTGCTTGCCTCCCCTCATCTTTTGGAGTTTAAACTCTCTTTTACTCTCTCCTGGCTATCAAGAACTTGGGAGCTATCAAAGAAATAGAAAGCATTGGCCAGCAAAAAGCATTAATATATTTGAAAATTATTCATGCCATCACTATAGATTATTCATATAGTAACCATATGAGCTGCTATAATGTTTGCTAAGTTTTCAAACCTACAATTTTCATTTAGCAATTATGTTAAGACATACTACAGTAAACTGTAAACCTTTAAACTTTACTTAGTAGCCATAAATTCCTTTATATTGCAGTGATATTAAGAGTTATCTTTTATTTTTCAAGGCAAATGCAATAGGCCGAAGTGCTAAAACTGTCCGAGAATTCCTAGAAAAGAATTACACAGAAGATGCTATAGCTAACGACAATGAAGCTATCAAATTAGCAATAAGAGCGTTGCTAGAAGTAAGTGGTCTAATAAAGCATATTCAGAAAAGCATGGCTTTTCCCTCTTAATTGTTCATTAAAACACAAAATTTCCTGCAGTAATTCTAATATTGCACTGTTGTACATTAGGTGGTCCAGTCTGGTGGAAAAAACATTGAACTTGCTATAATAAGAAGAAACCAACCTTTGAAAGTAAGTCATTAACCAAATAGGAGGAATTACTGTATCTGTAGTATAGTTTGACAAAAGTTAAAATGTTTACACCTGTAACCTGACCTGTGGTGGTGCAGTGGATAAAGCGTCGACCTGGGAACACTGAGGTCGCCAGTTCAAAACCCTGCACTGGTCTGGTCAAGGCACATATGGGAGTTGATGCTTTCAGCTCCTCCCTCCTTTCTCTCTCTCTCTCTCTCTCTCTCTCTCTCTCTCTCTCTCTCTTTCTCTCTCTCTCACTCACTCTGTGTCTCCTCTCTAAAATGAATAAAATAAAAAATGTTTACACCTGTAAAATCTTCATAAGTCTTACACATCCCTTAGCATCTGTTGACACTATGGCCACTTCTGTTTCGTTTCTGTAAGCTAATACTCACTAATTTGTATATGCTTATTGCAAACTGTTACCTAGTCCTAGTCCCTTGTGAAGACCTAGAGGTGCTGAAATCTACATATAGACCTACCACATTTAGTATATGTTCTTATAAATAGGAACCTCTACTGAGTCAGTCCTTCATGGGGTCAGTATAGCATGTTCCCTATGGAGATTCATTCCTAGTACCATAGAGAGAACAGTTACTCTTCCTGTATTTTTAGATCTTCTGAAACCAAGGTATGCTTCTAGCTAGTGTCATTCAACTGCTGTTTATATCATTGTTGACCCTCTAGGCTTTTAACATAATATTATCCTTCATTGTGTCAAAAAAACCTCCACCCACTTTTTGTTGCCTACTGGTTTTGTGTCTATTTTCGCCACATTTCATTTAAAAGTGCCATGAACCACTATTAAGACTTGAGTTTTAACACCTAGTGTGATAACCTTTCTGTTTCACTTTTGTCGGCCATTATGAGTGAAAACTGCTGGACCACAAAATAAATTTTTCAGAATAATGTGATAAATTGTTCACTATCATTCACTCTCATTCATTAGGTGGAATTTTACAGTATAGTTTGCCAACTAGCTCATTTTCAGCTGAGAGTATACAAAAGCATGAAAAACTGTATGAAAAGTGTGCGAAAAATATTTTACATATACTTTTTCTTCATTTTAGGGAAAATATTTCAAGAGGAAGTGGTGTTGAAATCAGTGCTGTGTGGAGCAGTGGGGTTTTGTTTTTGTTTTGGAGGGGCTTGTTGTCATTGTTGCTATGATACCACAATCCCATATTTTATTAGGTAACCAACAAATGGGGATATGAGAATAGGGCAGTAGGAAAGTTTCAGTGAATTAGAGAAACAGGAACAGAATGGTGGGGTGTTCTCATACATGGCCCCACATAAATAATTAGGATGCTGAACACTGAATGTGGAGATTGGAACTAGGCCAGGTTGTCACTCCTGCTGGATACATGTGCCAACACCACAGCGACACAGAACCACTGAGTCCAGAGTCACCTCTCTGGCCCCATCACAGATGCACACACACTCACACCCAGTTATAAATGTTTCTTACTTATGAGTGGTAAGATGGTATGACTCCTGGCAGCAAAGTTATAGTATCCTTCCACATGATATTTCAGGATAGGCCATGTGGCAAGTAGAGCACATGCTTTGGAGTTGAATAGATCTGGATTTAAGTTCTCACAGATCAGTTTGTTTAACAATATGACCTTGAGCAATTTATTCCCATCTTTGATTTTAAACAAAATAATGATTTTCCCTGGCCAAATGGCTTGATTGGTTAGCGCATCATCCCGAAGCACAGAGGTTGCCAGTTTGATTCCTGGTCAGGGCACATACAGGAGCGGTTTCATATTCCTCTCTCTCTCTCCTTTCCCCTCTTGCTGAAATCAATAAATATATATACACAGAGAGTGAGAGAGAGGGACAGACAGACAGGAAGGGAGAGAGATGAGAAGCATCAGTTATTCATTGCGGCATCTTAGTTCACTGATTGCTTTCTCATATATGCCTTGACTGGGGGGCTCCAGCAGGGCAAGGACCCCTTGCTCAAGCCAGCAACCTTTGGGCTCAAGCTAGCAACCATGGGGTCACGTTTATGATCCCACGCTCAAGCCAGTGACCCCGCGCTCAAGCTGGTGAGCCTATGCTCAAGCCGGATGAACCTGCACTCAAGCTGGCGACCTCAGGGTTTTGAGCCTGGGTCCTCTGCATCCCAGTACAATGCTCTATCCATTGTGCCACCACCTGGTCAGGCAATATTAAAAATATTTTTAAAATAAAAATGATTTAAATAAAAGAAAAACTCTTTGTATTTAGTGATGGAGTTGTAAATAAAGCAGTGTAAATCATTTTTTCCCCATCTTTTATGGCTACTCTATGAGCTGATAAAATAGTCAAACCCTATCAGAGAATCATACAGTGGGGTCGGACTAGGGGGAGTTCAGTAATGAATTTTTTGCTCATGAGTAGAATAAGTCTTGAATTAAAATCATTTTAGCCTGATCAGGTGGTGGCGCAGTGGATAGAGCATCAAATTGGTACACAGAGAACCCAGGTTCAAAACCTTCAGGTCGCAGGCTTTGAGTGTAGCCAGCTTGAGCACAGGGTTGCTGGCTTGGGCGTGGGATCATAGACATGACCCCATGGTCACTGTCTTGAGCCAAAAGGTCACTGGCTTGAGCAAGGGGTCACTGGCTCTGCAGGAGACTCCCAGTAGAGGCACATATGAGAAAGCAGTCAATGAACAACTAAGGTGCCACAATGAAGACTTGATGCTTCTCATCTAACTCACTTCCTGTCTGTCTGTCCCTCTGTCTTTGTCTCTGTCACACACACACAAAAAAAAGTCATTTTAGAACCCTGGCCAGGTAACACAGTTGGTTAGAGTGTCGTCCCAATACATCAAGGTTGCAGGTTAGATACCTGGTCAGAGTACACACAAGAATAAACCAATGAGTGCATGAATAAATGCAACAGGAAATCAGTGTTTCTCTATCCCTTCTTCTCTATAAAGTCAATAAATAGGCCTGAGCTGTGGTGGCACAGTGGATAAAGTGTTGACCTGGAATGCTGAGGTAAACGGTTCGAAACCCTGGGCTTGCCTGGTCAAGGCACATATGGGAATTGATGCTACCTGCTCCTCCTTCTCTCTCTCTCTCTTCTTTCCAAAATGAATAAATAAAAAAAATCTTTCCAAAAAAAAAAAAAAAGAAATAAAGCCTGACCAGGCAGTGGCGCAGTGGATAGAGCATCGGACTGGGATGCAGAAGACCCAGGCTCGAGACCCCGAGGTTGCCAGCTTGAGCGCGGGCCCATCTGGCTTGAGCGCGGGCCCATCTGGCTTGAGCAAAAGCTGACTAGCTTGGACCCAAGGTTGCTGGCTCGAGCAAGGGGTTACTCGGTCTGCTGAAGGCCCACGGTCAAGGCACATATGAGAAAGCAATCAGTGAACGACTAAGATGTTGCAACGAAAAACTGAAGACTGATGCTTCTCATCTCTCCCCATTCCTATCTGTCTGTCCCTATCTATCCCTCTCTCTGTCCCTGTAAAATAAAAAAGAAAGAAAATAAATAAAAATAAATAATAAAATATAAGTCAATAAATAGATACTTTTTTCACAATAAGTTTTAAAGTTATATTTTTATGTAGGATATATAATGCAGTATCACATTTTACTCGCTTTCTTTTTTAGCACAAAGATAGTGGAAATGTTAAGAGATTTCTGGGTTTTGTCCATAATAGTTAGAAGTATGTTGCTGTTGACCCTTTTGAAACATTTCATTGTATATTTGTGGGTTTCCGGTTGAAAGCTTCTTTTCCAAACTGATTCTTTTACCTTCTCCTTTGAGCTTTTAATTCCTTTGCAAAAATTCAGATGTTTTAAGATGTAGTAGGCTTATTTCAGATTGTGAATATTTAGAAACTATGAGTATAATTGCAATTTGTTTTTTACTTTTTTTCTTTCCAGATGTTTAGTGCCAAAGAAATTGAATTACAAGTCACTGCAATAGAAAAGGAAAAGGAAGAAGCAGAGAAGAAAAAGTCAAAGAAGACTGCCTAATTTAGTGTGAACACTGGGAGCTTTTAATGTTTTGTTGTACTCCTTGGAATTTTTTAGTGAAGTTTTAAAGGAAATAAGTTAATTTATGGCATTACATTAGTAGTTATGTGCTGGCCAGATATTTGTCTCTCTTCAGTATATTACATGGTCAGATGTATATTGGTGTGAAGATTTTCTTTGAAATAATTTTTTAAAAGCAGTCAATTCCGCATAAGCTTGAGACTATACTCTGTAACTTGTCCGGTGTGTTACATTTATTAATATATGCAAATTTAATTAAGATTTTTTTAAATTTTATAAAATGAATAATTTGGTCATGTTTGAGTATTGACTGTCAGGTAGAGGGATGCCTATTTGAAAATAAACTGAATATGATACTGAGTTGCATTTCTAAAAGAATGGTACAAACACCCTTGTGTTGGTAAATTGTCAAAATTTTGTCAATCTTGTCCATTTTTAAATATTTTATCATTTATTTTATCTTTTTCATGCTATAATCTGCAGTATATCATTTTGTTCATAGAACAGATATTAAAGGCCTAATTCAAATAAGCAGTTAAAATAAAATATGTCAAGAGCTTATAAGGGCATCTGAACAGGGTGCTATATGAAAAAAGGAGAGAAATGCAAACATGTCATTCTTAGTTTCAATTTCTATTTTATCTGAAGTATCTGCAGCATGTTAGATTTGTTGCATGTCCCATAAGACATATGAGTGCTTATTACTGTGAGTTTCACATTGTGCTAGGGCCCTGGTCAGCAAACTGCAGCTCGTGAGCCACATGCGGTTCTTTGGCCCCTTGAGTGTGGCTCTTCCACAAAATACCACGTGTGGGCGCTACCTTGATAAGGAATGTACCTACCTATACAGTTTAAGTTTAAAAAATTTGGTTCTCAAAAGAAATTTCAATCGTTGTACTGTTGATATTTGGCTCTGTTGACTAATGAGTTTGCCGACCACTGTGCTAGGGTATTGAGAGGAGCCAAAACAGTATAAAATGATCCCTCCCCACAGAGGGAGTTTAATCCAAATGACCCATGAAAAAAATGTGCTTAATGCCTGTAGTGAAGGTCTGTCTTTTAAAGCAAGGGATATTAATAGGTATAAAAACAAAAGCCCAACTTCTTTGTTATTTTAGAGCTTTGTCTCTCACTCTTTCTTTTTTTAGCGAGAGAGACAGAGAGAGGGATAGATAGGGACAGACAGACAGACAGGAAGGGAAAGAGATGAGAAGCATCAGTTCTTCATTGTGGCACCTTAGTTCATTGATTGCTTTCTCCTATGTGTCTTGACCCGGGAAGGGGGTTTCCAGTTAAGGGATTGACAGCTTGCTTAATCCAGCAACCTTGGGCTTCAAGCCAGCAACCATGGGATCATGTCCCACTCAAGCCAATGACTCCACACTCAGCTGGTGAGCACACACTCAGGCCAATGACCTCAGCATTTCGAACCTGGGACCTCTGCGTCCCAGGCTCATGCTCTATCCACTGTGCCTCCACCTGGTCAGGCTGTCTCTCTTTTCTTAATAGTCTGTTTAAAAACAGGGGAGAAAGACATTGAATTTTTGCAAAGGAATTAAAAGTTCAAAGGAGAAGGTAAAAGAATCAGTTTGGGCCTGACCAGGTGGTGGCGCAGTGGATAGAGCATCGGACTGGGATGCGGAAGACCCAGGTTCAAGACCCCGAGCTCGCCACCTTGAGCGCGGGACCATCTGGCTTGAGCAAAAAGCTTGCCAGCTTGGACCCAAAGTTGCTGGCTCCAGCAAGGGCTTGCTCTGTCTGCTGAAGGCCCGAGGTCAAGGCACATGTGAGAAAGCAATCAATGAACAGCTATGGTGTCACAGTGGCAACATAAAACTGATTGATACCTCTCACCTCTCTCCATTCCTGTCTGTCTATCCCTCTCTCTGACTCTCTCTCTGTCCCTGTAAAAAAAAAAAAAAAAAGAATCAGTTTGGAAAAAGAAGCTTTTAACCGGAAACTTATGTACTCATTGATCAATGTCACACTGTTAAATTTAATTTTTTTAAAAAAAATTTTAAAGAGCCTGACCTGTGGTGGCGCAGTGGATAAAGCGTCGACCTGGGAACACTGAGGTCGCCAGTTCAAAACCCTGCACTGGTCTGGTCAAGGCACATATGGGAGTTGAGGCTTCTAGCTCCTCCCCCCTTTCTCTCTCTCTCTCTCTCTCTCTCTCTCTCTCTCTCTCCCCCCCCCACTCTGTGTTTCCTCTCTAAAAATGAATAAATAAATAAATAAATTTAAAAAAAAAATTTTAAAGAAAAGAAGCTATAAGGGCTAAGCCACTGTGGTTGTAGTGCTCTGCGGCAAAGGCGAAGGAAAGAGCAGAGTCCGACTTGTAAGCCATATAAAGACCTGACAAGGCCACCTCACTGATTTTCATCGTGGGCCAAATTCCTGTAGTCCCTGGTGCTGCACTTCACTTCCTCCCACATAAAGGCTGTACGGTATTTTCTAGGGAAGATTGTACAATCTGTACTCCAATCTGATTTGCACCCTGTCTAGTTTCATTGGAACCATGGAATTTCATGACTCTATACCTCTCCTGTTTAAAACTTAGAATTAAAGCCAAATACTTGTTCCCTGTATTCATCTTCTGGCCCTGCTTAGCTATACAAAAGCAAAAGTACTTTGCAAGCACAAAGCTTACTAAACAAAATTTTAGCCCTCTGGAGAAAAAAAATCCACTACTTTAGATAATCAGATCAGCTCCCACTGGACATATGTCTCAACACACATGCACATGCACACATGTGCACACACACACACAGGAGGGGCAGGATGTTCTGATTATCCTATTGTATGGCAGTGACCCCAGAGTGAATGCTTGATGCTCTGGATACGTGGCTTAGTGTCATCCATATTCCTCTATTTGGCAATCATCATCCTATATTGAAATTATCTGTTTGATCTACCTTTTTTGACAAATATTGAGTGCTTTTAAGTGACAAACACTGTTAGTTGCTAGAGATACATTATAGAAGTAGACTCAGTTATTATCCTCATTACAGTGTTTTGTGAGTACCTAGAGGTAATAGGAACACACCATCCAAATGATATGGTTATAATTCTACTCATTTAATTAAAACCAAATAATTCTAATTACAATGGGGATTAGTGCTATGAAACCCTGTGTCTGTCTTCCCTAAAAAACTTGTTCTTCAGGAAGCATAACTGGGACTCATATCTTTTTCATCATTGTTTCCACAACTTGCATATTATTAAAACTTTAATACATGTTGTTGAGCTGGGTTAACTTGCAGATACTTGCAACTGGTGACCTCAGCATTCCAGGTTGCCACTTTATCTACTGAGCCACCACAGGTTAGTGACTTTATGATGGTGTGGTAATATGCATTCAATAGAAATCATACTTATAATTCTGAAATTGATCTTTCCCGGGCTAGTGATATGCAGTACAACACTCCCTTGCAATGCGAGGCAACAGCAGTGAACACAGTTCGGAATCAGTCATGCAATCACAAGGATAAACAACTAATACTCTGCGTTGTATTCATGGTGCTAGGTGATTTTGCCCAACTGAAGGCTAATTTAAGTGTACTGAGCATGTTTAAGGTAGGGTAGGCTAAGCTATGATGTTAGGTCGGTTAAGTGTATTAAAAGCATTTCAACTTAATGTTTTCAATTTATGATGGTTTTATCAGGACAAAAACCTATCATATGTGAAGGAGCATCTGTAGTCTAATCTCTCATTTGGTATAGAAGTCAAATTCCTAATCTCTTTGGCTCTTGTTGAACATTATAGTGATGGGAAGACACCACATACTCATGAAAACATACTACATGCAGAGCCCCTAAAACTAGATTAGCACCGCCTGATCAGGCGGTGGCACAGTGGATAGAGCGTCGGACTGGGATGAGGAAGACCCAGGTTTGAGACCCCGAGCTCGCCAGCTTGAGTGCGGGCCCATCTGGCTTGAGCAAAAGCTCGTCGTCAGCTTGGATCCAAGGTCGCTGGCTCCAGCAAGGGGTGGCTCGGTCTGATAAAGGCCCGCGGTTAAGGCACATGTGAAAAAGCAATCAATGAACAAATAAGGTGTTGCGACGGCAACAAAATACTAACGATTGATGCTTCTCACCTCTCTCCGTTCCTGTCTGTCTGTCCCTATCTATCCCTCTCTCTGACTCTCTCTGTCCATGTAAAAAAAAAAAAAAAAACTGGATTAGCACCTGGTTAATAAAAATGGGGGACTTCCAGGAGAAAAAGAATTTGTTGTTATGCAACACAGTATGACACTAGGAAGTCTTCTGAAGGTGCAGTAATTTGAAGTGTCATTCTACTGCTATTCATGCCCGATTGAACATTCTTTTTTCCGGGTACCAGATATGAACAAGATAAGACTTGTTTTAAAAGAAGTCATATTACCAAATAGTTGAACCTGTTTTTACAAGTTATATGAGTAATGAAAAGTATATCTCTCACATTTTAGCCAAAACAACATTACTGCTATTTAAAATATCAGTTTTACTTCTTTTACTGAGAGAAAATTCTCCAACATGCAAACACTTTGTGCTTTTTCTTACTGATATCCTCAAGGTGAGATCATCACAAATATTTGATTTTAGGAATCAGCTAAACAACTTCTCTTTCCATATAGTTTACTTGGTAGTCTGAAAAAGAGATCTCTCATTGCAGACATAGAAATGCTTGATAAAATATAATAAATATCCTTTTAAATGCATAACTGAACTCATAGAAGTAAAAGAAATGCCCAGAGGCCAAAAACAGAAAGGGCTTTGAAAATCAGAGAAAGCATTCGAGCAGATGCTGGTGCTATCCTGGAGGAGGTTGAATAGGCACAAGGAACAAGTAAACCTGAAATAAGACTGGCCTAAAAACACTTTGTTTTTAGAGAGACAGGAACAGACAGGGACAATTAGACAGGAAGGGAGAGATGAGAAGCATCAACTCAGTTGAGGCAACTTAATTGTTCATTGATTGCTTTCTCATATACCTTGATGGGGGGGGGGGGGGCTCCAGTCAAGCCAGTGACACCTTGCTCAAGCCAGAGACCTTGAGCTTAAGCCAGCAACTTTGGGCTTTAAGCCAATGACCTTTGGGCTCAAGCCAGTGACCATGGGGTCATGTTGATGATCCCACACTCAAGCCAGCAACCCCGTGCTCAAGCTGGAGACCTTAGGATTTCAAACCTGGGTCCTCGGTATCCCAGGCCAGTGCTCTATCCACTGCACCACAGCCTGGTCAGGATAAAAACAACCTTACTGGGATACTTGGTTTATGGTAACTGGCATTGCATATCAGTGGTAAAGGATATAATGCTTTAATAAATGGTAGTGGGATAACCTACTGGTGATTCACTTGAAAAAAAACACTGGACCTCTACTTCACACCATTAAAAAACAGTAAACCAATTCCAGATGAATTGACTTAAATATAAAACTTACATTCCTGACCAGTGATAGTGCAGTGAATAGTCAACCTGGGGCACTGAAGTTTCAGGTTCAAAACCCCGAGGTCACCAGATAGAGCATGGGCTCAGCCAGCTTGAGCGCAGACCTGCCAACTTGAGCGTGGGGTTGCTGGCTTGAGCCCAAAGTTCACTGGCTTGAAGTCCAAGGTCGATGACTGAGGCCAAGGTTGCTAACTTGAGCAAGAGGTCACTGGCTTGGCTGGAGTCCCCTAGTCAAGGCACATATGAGAAAGCAATCCATGAACAACTAAGATGCTGCAACAAAAAAATGATGCTTCTCATCTCCCTTCCTTTCTGTTTGTCTCTCACTAAAAGAAGAAGAGCCTGACCAGGCAGTGGTGCAGTGGATAGAGCATTGGACTGTGATGCGGAAGGGCCCAGGTTCGAGACCCCAAGGTGGCCAGCTTAAGCACAGGCTCATCTGGTTTGAGCAAAAGCTCACCAGCTTGAGTCCAAGGTCACTGTCTCGAGCAAGGGGTTACTCGGTCTGCTGAAGGCCCGCGGTCAGGGCACATGTGAGAAAGCAGTTAATGAATAAGTAAGGTGTCAAAAACAAAAGACTGATGATTGATGCTTCTCATCTCTCTCCATTCCTGTCTGTCCCTATCTATCCTTCTCTCTGATTCTCTCTCTATCTCGAAGGAGGAGGAGGAGGAGGAGGAGGAGGAGGAGGAGGAGGAGGAGGAGAAGAAGAAGAAGAAGAAGAAGATATAAAATTTTTAGAAGACAATAAAAGAAAAATAGCTTTAAGACCTTTTAGGTAATGATAGAGTTCCTAAACAAGATACAGAAAGTGATAACATTAAGAGAAAGATTGATAATTCAACTTCCTGAAAATGGAGCCTGGCCAGGCGGTGGCGCAGTGGGTGGAGCATCGGACTGGGATGCGGAAGACCCAGGTTCGAGGCCCCGAGGCCACCAGCTTGAGCGCGGGCTCATCTGGTTTGAGCAAAAACTCACCGGCTTGGACCCAATGTCACTAGCTCTAGCAAGGGGTTGCTCAGCCTGCTGAAGGCCCCCGGTCAAGGCACATATGAGAGAGCAATCAATGAACAACTAGGATGTCACAACGGCAACAAAAAACTGATGATTGATGCTTCTCATCTCTCTCCATTCCTGTCTGTCTGTCCCTATCTCTTCCTCTCTCTGACTCTGTCTCTGTGAAAACAACAAAAACAAAACAAAACAAAATACTACCTGAAAATGGAAATTAAAAAAAAATCTATATACTTTTAATAAAGTCAGAAAGGCATATGCCCTTTACCAGCAATTCCACTCTGAGAAACAGCTTACAGAAACTATAGCATATGTGCATAAAAACAGTCACAAAGGCATTGTTTGTGAGAACAAAAATAGTAATAGTAACCTAATATTCAGCAACAAGAAAATAAGTGAATAAATTATCATTTACTCATACAGTAGCATACCTTTTGACAAGGGAAAGGAAACACTACAGCTACATGTATCAACCTGGATATATCTCAAAAACAGCTTACTGAGCAAAAACTAAACCAGTTGTGAGAGACTATATAAAATGTAATATTTATAGAAAATTTAAAGACCTACAAAGCTAAATATAGGGTTTATTTTTTTTTAATTCAGTTTGAGGCCTGACCAGTGGATAGAGTGTCAGACTGGGATGCAGAAGACCCAGGTTCGAGACCCCGAGCTCGCCAGCTTGAGCGCGGGCCCATCTGGCTTGAGCGAAAGCTCGTCAGCTTAGACCCAAGGTCGCTGGCTCCAGCAAGGGGTTGCTCAGTCTGCAATCAAGGCACATGTGAGAAAGCAATCAATGAACAACTAAGGTGTTGCTATGACAATGAAAAACTAATGATTGATGCTTCTCATTTCTCTCCGCTCCTGTCTGTCTGTCCCTATCTATCCCTCTCTCTGACTCTCTGTCCCTGTTAAATTCAGTTTGAGGAGGTGAGGCAGAGACAGACTCCCTGCATGTGTCCCAACATGGATCCACCTAACCGGTATTCATCTGGCAAGCTGACAAGGGGGCGATGCTCTGCCCATTTGAGGCATTGCTCCATTGCTCAGCAACTGGGCTCTTTTTAGTGCCTGAGGCAGAGGCCATGGAGCCATCTCTTTTTTTTTTTTTATTTAATTTACTTATTTATTTTAGTGAGGGGAGAGAGAAAGAGAGAGAGAAGGGGAAAATCAGGAAGCATCAATTCCCATGTGTGCCTTGACCAAGCAAGCCTGGGGTTTTGAACTGGCAACCTCAGCATTCCAGGTTGACTCTTTATCCAAAGTGCTACCACAGGTCAGGCCCATGGAGCCATCCTTAATGACCGGGGTCAATTCGTTCCAATTGAGCCATGGCTGCAGGAGGGTTGGGGGAGAGAAGCAAGAGGGGTGAGGGTGCAGAAGCAGATGGGTACCTCCCCTGTGTACCTGGAATGGAAATTGAAGCTGGAACATCCACATGCCAGGCCAAGGCTCTACCACTGAGCAAACTGGCCAGAGCCAAATATAGGGTTTAAATGATACAATGTTTGAAGTAAAACTGAAGAAAAGTAAGTCATGGTTGTTGCAAAATTCAGGATAGCCCTGGACAGAAATGCACAAGAAATAGCAATGCTTTTATAAAGCTGCATGGTAGTAACTTGCATGTTCACTTCATTAGTCTCTCAACTGTACATGTAAGTTTTCTTCATTTATTTATTATGTATCTTATAAATCCAAAAGATATTTAGTGCAGAAGAAAATGAAGAAAATTTAAATATGCATACCTTGTCCTAAAGAAGCATTCTGTGTGAGAAAAATTAAAAGCACGTGTAACCATAGTATGTTGTGTTATCTATGGATGCATCCATATGCAGTAAAACATAAAATGCACAATAAGGATGTTAGAGGAGTAAAGAACACAGGGCTGCCACTACAATTGATGTGACATATTTCTTAAGAAGTGGGTGATATGAGTATTTATAATAATATTTCCTTGTCTAACAGAGCCATATGCATCTTTGCTTCATTACTGAGGTTAGCACCTAACTCTTTAAAATATTTTCTTTTTCCTTTCTCCTTGGTCTTCTTGAGTGAGATGACCAAGTGAATGAAGTAATGAAAGACATGACAATCTCACCATTATTTGAAGTAAAATAATAATTATGTAATTCTCTTTAAAAACAGATCTGTAGTTTGCATAATAATTTTTATTTTTACAGGGACAGAGAGAGAGTCAGAGAGAGAGATAGATAGGGACAGACCGACAGGAACGGAGAGAAGTGAGAAGCATCAATCATTAGTTTTTTGTTGCTGTTGCAACACCTTACTTGTTCATTGATTGCTTTCTCACATGTGCCTTGACCGCAGGCCTTCAGCAGACCGAGCAACCACTTGCTGGAGCCAGCGACCTTAGGTCCAAGCTGACGAGGTTTTTGCTCAAGCCAGATGGGCCTGCGCTCAAGCTGGCGAGCTCGGGGTCTCGAACCTAGGTCTTCCGCATCCCAGTCTGATGCTCTATCCACTGCGCTACCGCCTGGTCAGGCTGCATAATAAATTTTAAAAGACATTCAGAACAGAGTAATTTTCTACTTGATATTAGAGAAACGATGTGATTGAAATAGATATTCTTTACATTTACAGAAAAACTAGTTAATCTATTCACATTTCATATTCCGTTGGGGCTTTTCATTCCAAGTTATTTTTATGCTTTACGTAATATAATTGAGCACACAAACACACACACACATATATACTTACTTCCATTGAGATTCCTTTGGAATGAAAGCAATTCCTTTATCATAATCCTACATAAATTTTCCGTGGCTATTGAAAGATCATAAAAATGCTCAATCCTATTAAACATTAAAAGAAGTTTTTCACTATTAAAGTGTTCTAAAGGTACATTGTTCTTTACATATATGTCAGAGAATACAGGTGACTTGACTTTTTTTCTTTATGATCTTTATTTTAAGAGGCATATATCAGTAATAAGCAATGTGAAGAAATGTATGTAATAGTCTCATTGAAGTGATTTTTTTATTATTACTCTTTAATAAGTAATACATTCACATGGTATATAAATTTTAAAAAGTTATATAGTCAAATATCTCATTTTTGTCCCTCCATAACTAAGTTTTTCTTCTTGAAGGCAAACCATGTTATCTGTATGTTTTCACAGATATTTTCAGTATACTTCTATTGCAATTTTTTAAATATACCAGCAAATCTGAATATATCTTTTAGTGCAAATATACTACTATATGTACTATTCTGTATCTTGCTTTCTTTTTACTTAAAAAGACTTTGAGCCTGGCCTGTGGTGGTGCATGGGATAAAGTGTAGACCTGGAATGCTGAGGTCACCGGTTTAAAACCCTGGGCTTGCCGAGTCAAGGCTCATATGGGAGTTGATGCTTCCTGCTCCTCCTCCCTTTCTCTCTCTCTCTCTCTCTTTCTCTCTCTCTCTCTCTCTCTTTTTCTCTCCCTCCCACCTCTCTAAAAAATGAATAAATCAAATTTTTTAAAAAGTCTTTGAGAATTTTCTCATATGCGGATCATTCTTTTTAGTGTACAAATGTAATATTAAATTATATACCAGATTTCTTCTGTTAATGAACATTACTATTCATAATGTTGCTATTGCAATTAATGCTGCAGCGAATGAACATTTTTGTCACTTCACATATGTGGAAGTATATTTACAGGATAAATCGCTGCCATTAGAATTGCAGGGCCAATGGTATGTTACACAATTAGACAAATTTGTATTTCCTTTAAGTGAGGGAGGACTCCTCCTCTACACCTTCTCCATTGTTGTGCTGGTTTGGAAGATCCCTCCTCACCTTTCCCTTTGTTTTGCTGGTTTTTTATAGTGTTCACTCAGCTAAACTGTAATTACTTCCCAGAATTCTCTTTCCTGTATGTTTCCAAGTTCAAATTCTCCACAAGAGAAATTTGCACAGTATTTGAGAGGCAAAAGGGAAGCCGCTCAGTGTAGGCTATCAGACAGTAGCAGCTCACAAAGAAACCTGGTTTGCTTGAGGCACCCAGGCCCATAGCTACTCCAATTAATTACTCCAGATCTGGATCTCTTCCTTCAGATTCTTTGGGAACTGGGCCAGGCATGCATGTAGCCAGAGGAGGATTTTTAAAAAATATATTTTATTTATTCATTTTTCAGAGAAAGAGAGGAGAGAGAGAGAAAGAGAAGAGAGAGAGAGAGAGAGAGAAGGGGAGAGGAGCAGGAAGCATCAACTCCCATACATGCCTTGACCACGCAAGCCCAGGGTTTTGAACTGGCAACCTCAGCATTCTAGGTCAGTGCTTTATCCACTGCGCCACCACAGGTCAGGCCAGAGGAGGATTTACTGGCGGGCGCACCAGGCGTGAGCCCTGAGTTCTGATTTCTGAAAGGCCCCGCAAAACCCCAACTTTATACTTTTTTTCTAATGACACCAAGTTTCGTTTCACATGTGCAATTTTAACATTGATAACACATTTTTTATTTATTAAAAAATATGGTTAACATGTATTTTTATTTTTTCTGTCTCTCTCTTTTTTTTAAGGGGCCCAATATTTTTTTCTGTGCCCGGGGCCTCAACCAACCTTAATCCACCTCTGTATGTAGCTTCATGGCAAAGGAAACCGGCTTTTCCTGCAGATCACCAGCATCCTTAAGGTTGCTGATGGTGAAAGATATATGTGGGTACTGTTTTTCCTCCAGGATTACAGTTTGTTCTCACCCTTTCCATCCAATCAGTGTTGGGATTCATCCGGTTTACGCCAGTTCAACAGAACTGATACCTAATTTTTTGTTGAGTTCAGCGAACCAGTTGTTAAAGTGTCACTTATAATCAGGGTTCTCTGTAAGGTGGGTGCCTGGGCAGCTGCCCAATGTGGAAATCACAAATTTACATTTCTTACTCTTTTTTAATGTTCATCTGCACAACAGTGTATTCTAAGCACCCATAGTAATATTCATTTCATCCACAGGTGAAAAAAATTGCAAGTGAAGATGTCAATCAAGAAGCAATATGGAAATATCTTAACAGTTTTATTGTTTTTTGTCAGGTATTATTTAATATTTTTTCATTAATATTTTAAACTTTCTTATAGCAATCTAGTTTTGTGTACCTCTTTTATTGTTCTTATTTAAATATTAAATACATGAAATAATAAACTACCTTTTGGTATATCATTTTTTTTATACTTAGAATGGTCCTTAGGGCAGAGAACCAGTAGAACCAGTTGTTAAATTATTTGAACCCCACCACTGCATCCTGTTCTTCTTCCTGACTACCAGATTAAGCTAAATACAGTGCACTTGGGCCCAACACAGATATAAAAACCTTGTACAGATTTTTCCATCATAGGAAATTGCTTATCAGAGTGGCTTTGATTCTCTAACTGAAGCCTACCTGATACAATACTGATTCAAATATTTTTAGTCAATGAATAGGTGAAATCTTAATACTTTCTACTTTTTAAAAAGTGTTCCAATATTTGAATTGCATTTCTCTTATTATGAATGAATGATGTTGAACATTCTTATGTTTGTTTAAAGGCTTTTTGAACTTTTCTTCCACTGATTATACATATCCTTAGCTTAATTTTTCCAATTAGTTTGGGGGTTTTTTCCAATTGATTTGTAAGGCCTTTTTATATATTTGGAAAATTACCCTTGGCTTATGTGTTAAGGTAATGCTAGCTATCATAATAGATGGACCTGCACAATAAAAGTTAATTTCTCAATAACAAATCCCATTGCTGATAGAAAGCAGTCCTCAAAGTAAAAATATGAGAACCAAGACTCTTCCCATTTTGTAGCTTTGTGATGTTTAACATTTTTAAAGACTCCCAAGTTTGTGTGTTCACCTTCATTAAGCTGCCATTTAGGGAAAGAGTTTTGTTGGCTTACTTGTGATAAAAAAAATTAATCAATTGACTAAAAATAGAAGGAAACTTCTTCAACATGATACAAGCCATTCATGAAGAACCCAAGCTAGCATCTTACTCAACAGTGAAAGCCTGAAAGTTTTGCCTCCAAGATTAGAAAGTCTTAGCCAGAGCAATTAGGCAAGTAAAAAATATAAAACACCTTCAAATTGAAAAGGAAATAGTAAAATTATCTCTGTTCATGGGTATTTATTTATTAATTCTAACAGTTTTCTAAATAAAATCTTTTAGAGGAGAAACAGAATTACAGAATAAAAAGCCAATTTACCAAAATTAGTTATTTTATATACTGCCAACAAACAATTCAAAAACAAATTTAAGAAATTCCATTTACAGTAGCATCAAGAAGAATAAAATACTTAGAAATAAACATCAAAGGAAGTGAAAGACTTGTTCACTGAAATCTACAAAACATTGCTCAAAGAAATTAAAGAAGACACCAATTAATGGAACTAATGTTCACAATTGGAAGACTTTATATTTTTATGCTGTCAATACTATCCAAAGAAATCTATAGATTCAATGTCATCCCTTTCAAAATCCTAATGATGTTTTTGTAGAAACAGAAAAATTCATCCTAATCTGAAAATAAAATAAAATTGCTAATTGTGCTTTCCTATTTCTCTGTGAAAGTTAACTTACATAATCTAAACTAGTGTTTCTCACACTTTAATGTACATATGAATATCAGAGGATATTGTTAAAATGCAGTTTCTGGATCCAACACATCTGTGGTGCAGCCCAAGAGCCTTTTCTGTCAAGCTCCCAGATGACTAGGATGGAAGCACAGATACCACTTAGAAATGTGTTAGATTTTATTAGCAAGTATGTGGACTCTGAGAAATAAGACAACTACTAAAAAGGGTCCCTAGTGGCTAACTGGGCTCAAATTAAAACAATAACAGCAAAAACAAAGAAACAAACAAATTGAGCCTAGCGGCCATTTCTACACAGGGGCCTGCACTGAACTACCTGCCTGTACTGTTTCTGTCATCTGAGCCAGCCTTTATGAAGGAATCCTATTTCAACAAATAAGACTGAGGCCTTCTACATCAAATCACAGCCCAGCAGCTGTATCTTCATCAGCTTTTCAACCAGCCAGATTGGCACTGTTCTGGCCAATCAGGACAGTGTCTTCTGGACCAGTCAAACTGGCAGGATTTGAAGTTCTCATTTGCTTGAGGACAGATCAATCAGGGACCAGGGGCAGGTACTTCTGTCTATGTAAATCAGCTTCCCTCTGGCTCTAAGAGAGCACTTTCCCTTTCCACTAAAGACTGAAGACTTCATTTCCCTGGCTGGAGCCGAAATACTGAAGATGAAACACTGAAGATGTTTCTCAAGAATGGAGCTGAACCTGACCTGTGGTGGCACAGTGGATAAAGAGTCAACTTGGAATGCTGAGGTCCCGGGTTTGAAACCCTGGGTTTGCCTGGTCAAGGCACATATGGGAGTTGTTGATGCTTCCTGCTCCTGCCCTCCTTATATATCTCTCTCTCTCTTTCTCTCCCCTCTCTAAAAATAGATGAAAATAAAATCTTAAAAAAAAGAAGAGCAGAGATGAGAAGACCAATGCATGGCAGAGCTGACAAGCATGAAGCAGAACAGAAATGTCTAGCAAGATAGGGGCCTGGTCCCAGGATTATTTGGCCCCAAATGTGCCTGGCGGGTATACGGTATCACAATTGAGCTGTCTTGCACAGAATAAAGTTTCCTTCCTCACCACACTCCAAATGAGGGATTCCTGTAGGCATTGAATTGGCACCAACAGCCATTAGTTGACAGTATTTAGGAGAAATCTACATGTAGCCCTTATGTGGACATTTCATGGCCTATGTGATTGTTCCCACCCTACCTCTGTGCTTTATCTCCTGCCCTTCCAAACATTTCTGTTCTGCCCCTACAGCCACACTGGCCTCCCTGCTGTTCTTCAAATACATTAATCAGGCTCCTGCTTCAGAGTCTTGGCACTAATTGTGTCCTGTGCATAAGGGATATAACAGGAGAATACCAGGAGAAAAACAGAAACATAATGGAGGGTATTTACTGGGGAGGAGGTCAAAGAAAACTTCTTTGGAGAAAGCTCTCCTCCACTCTTTGCCTGGCAAGAGGAGCATGGCATCACAAGAACATTGGTGTGAGAATAGGGAAGTAGCCAGAAGTGATGCCAAATGGAGTCATGTCATGACTTCTATGTTTGGGTTTTACTCTTGAGGCAGTAGGGGAGGAGCAGGTGGAGAATGTAAGGGGGAGCCATGGAAAGTTTTAAGTATGGAAGAAATCTCATATTTTTGTTTTAGAGGGACAAGTATCAATTAAACCACTTGAGGAAGTATATTAAGAACGAGACTAGGAAGCATATTATTTTTATTCAGTATTTTTAGTGGAGATTATATCTAATCAATGCAATAATACTGCAAAAACTCATGATCTATAAATTTATTTATTCAGGGGCCTGACCTGTGGTGGCGCAGTGGATAAAGCGTCGACCTGGGAACACTGAGGTCGCCAGTTCAAAACCCTGCACTGGTCTGGTCAAGGCACATATGGGAGTTGATGCTTCCAGCTCCTCCCCCCTTTCTCTCTTTCTTTCTCTCTCTCTCACTCTGTGTCTTCATTCTAAAATAAATAAATAAGAAGAAATAAAAAAAAATTATTTATTCAGTCAACAAAATTAATTAAACACCTACGAT
Source organism: Rhynchonycteris naso (assembly GCA_037038555.1). Classification (NCBI taxonomy): domain Eukaryota; kingdom Metazoa; phylum Chordata; class Mammalia; order Chiroptera; family Emballonuridae; genus Rhynchonycteris; species Rhynchonycteris naso. Next base: position 169,890,827 of record CM072999.1, on the reverse strand, counting down.
GAGCCAGGCACTGTTCTGAGCTATAGGGATATAGCACTGAACAAAAATAAAAAATCTCCATCTTCATAAAATATTATTTTGGAAGAGATAAACTCAAATCTTATTGACCTCTTAGGATTTCACCCAGTTAAACACTTATTTTGGCTTTCTGACTTTACCTCATTTGATTTTTTTCAGCTTGACTTCCTGATTTGTCCCTTTTGGGTTGTTTTTCCCTATCTTTCTAGCCTCTCCTCCTCCTCTAGTTCCCTTTTTTGGCTTCTTTTCTATGTTATCACTAAATGCTGAGGTTTGATGTGGGTTCTTCTCTCTTTACTGTACATTTTCTCCCTTGGAGATAACAGGAAGTACATGTAGAAAGGTGATATAAAACCTAGCCTGAGTTTTACTTTCAAGTTCTGTTTGATATTGACTAAAAAAAAAATACATGAGCCTGACCTGTGGTGGCGCAGTGGATAAAGTGTCAACCTGGGAACACTGAGGTCGCCAGTTCAAAACCCTGTACTGGTCTGGTCAAGGCACATATGGGAGTTGATGCTTCCAGCTCCTCCCACCTTTCTCTCTTTCTCTCTCTCTCTCTCTCACTCTGTGTCTCCTCTCTAAAATGAATAAAATACAAAGAAAAGTTTAAAAAAAATAAAGAACCAACAACAACAACAAAAATACATGAATTCACACTCATACATGCTAGAAATTGAACTTAAATTCCTGATCATTCCCATCAGAGTTGCTCCTTTTCCAATCTTTTCCATCATTGTGAATGTAAGCACCCACTCAAATTTCTCAAACTAAAAAATTGAGTCACTTTTAGCACTTTCACTCTCTCAGCTGCTTTATTCCCATCTACCAATAAGATCCATCAATTATTACCTGCAAAGTATACCGTATTTTTCCATGTATAAGATGTACTTTTTCCCGAAAAATTTAGGGTCTAAAAACTGGGTGCATCTTGGACAGTGGTTGTAGTTTTTTACTTGCATTTCCCACTTTTTTTTTTTTACATGTACAGAGAGAGAGAAAGAGGGATAGATAGGGACAGACAGACAGGAATGGAGAGAGATGAGAAGCATCAATCATTAGTTTTTCGTTGTGACGCCTTAGTTGTTCATTGATTGCTTTCTCATATGTGCCTTGACTGCGGGCCTTCAGCAGACTGAGCAACACCTTGTTGGATCTAAGCTGGTGAGCTTTTGCTCAAGCCAGATGGGCCCGTGCTCAAGCTGGCGAGCTTGGGGTCTTGAACCTGGGTCTTCCGCATCCCAGTCCGACGCTCTATCCACTGCGCCACAGCCTGGTCAGGCACATTTCCCACTTTTTCACGCTTGTTTTTTGCACTCATTGTTGAAGATGGTGATTCATCATTAGACACAGATGAGGACAAGCTGATGTATGGGAGTTTTGACAGCAAGGAAGAGTTGTATGAATTTTATGATGAATAAAACTTGAGTTCAATAACTATAATACTTTTTTTTTTTTCAAATTTCAAGCCCCCAAATTAAGGTGCATCTTATACACAGGAGCATCTTATACATGGAGAAATATGGCACTTCAGATCTGTTCACTACTACCACCCTATTTCCATATCCACTGCCTCCACCCTATTTCAGGCCGCCTACATCTCTCATCTGGCCTATTACAACAGCTTTGGTCTAACTAGTTTACTTCCTCTTTTGCCCTCCACAAGCACATTCTCCATGTAGTAACTAGAATGATCCTTTAAGAAAATAAATGACCGCCCTGACCAGGCGGTGGTGCAGTGGATAGAGCGTCGGATTGGGATGCAGAAGACCCAGGTTCGAGACCCCGAGGTCGCCAGCTTGAGCGCTGGCCCATCTGGCTTTGACCTATTTGGCAAGAGCTCGCCAGCTTGGACCCAGGGTCGCTGGCTCCAGCAAGGGGTGGCTCGGTCTCCTGAAGGCCCGCGGTCAAGGCACATGTGAGAAAGCAATCAATGAGCAACTAAGGTGTCACAATGGCAACAAAAAACTAATGATTGATGCTTCTCATTTCTCTCTGTTCCTGTCTGTCTGTCCCTATCTATCCCTCTCTCTGACTCTCTCTCTGTCCCTGTAAAAAAAAGAATGATGAAAAGAATGTAATTTACTTTAAAAAGAATGTAAGTTACTCAGATACATCAAATGGATACAAGAGACAAAGAAAATCCCACTGTCCAAATCTGGGACAATCTGAGAATCAAAATAAATTATGATAATAGCTGATCACAACTCATTGACTAAAAAAATATATATATGAATTCACACTCATACATGCTAGAAATGGAAAAACGACTTCTTGAACAATGTCAGACAACAATGCATAAGAAATGATGATATAGGAAAAAATGCCATTTTCAGCCATCATAGTAATAATTGATTCAGCCAAGAGTCATTAATGAATACTAAAATTAATAGGTCAAAGCTTGACAAAGAACAGGATTACATACCCTCAAAATATGTCCCACATATTTAATATTAATATCAAGAGGAAAAATAGTAACTTTACAGTGAGAAACTTGACAGGTACCATCATAAATAAGAGACCAAATTTAATGTAAACAATACTAACACAATTTCACATTATGTATCTAATAGGATACCAAGAATATAGCATCATTCATGCAGTTTCCCTGTTAAAATGCATAACTGAAATTAATCATGAGGAGACAACAGACAAACACAAATTGAGGATGTTCTACAAAATAAATGACCAGCTCTCTTTAATTGTTTGGTTTTTTTTAAATTTTTTAGAAAGAGAGAGAGAGAGGAGAGAAGGACAGACAGTAAGGGAGAGATGAAAAACATCAACTCATAGTTGCGACATCTTAGTTGTTCATTGATTGCTTTCCCATATGTGCCTTGACTTGGGGATCTTCAGCGAGCCAGTGACCTTTTGCTAAAGCCAGTGACCTTGGAGTCATGTCTATGAGGCCGTGCTCAAGCTGGCGATCTCCAGGTTTCAAACCTGAGTCTGCAGCATCCCATGCTGACACTCTATCCGCTGCACCACCGTCTTGTCAGGCATGACCTGCTCTCTTAAAAAAATGAACCTGCCCAGGCAGTGGCGCAGTGGATAGAGCATCGGACTGGGATGTGGAAGACCCAGGTTCGAGACCCTGAGGTTGCCAGCTTGAGTGCGGGCCCATCTGGCTTGAGCAAAAGCTCTCCAGCTTGGACCCAAGGCCCCTGGCTCCAGCAGAGTGTTGCTTGGTCTGCTGAAGGCCCGTGGTCAAGGCACATAGGAGAAAGCAATCAATGAACAACTAAGGTGTCGCAACGGCAACGAAAAACTAATGATTGATGCTTCTCATCTCTCTCCGTTCCTGTCTGTCTGTCCCTATCTATCCCTCTCTCTGACTCTCTGACTCTCTCTCTGTCCCTGTAAAAAAAAAAAAAAAAAAAAAAAGGTAATAGGAGGCCTTGGCCGGTTGGCTCTGTAGTAGAGCATTGGCCCAGTGTGTGGAAGTCCCAGGTTTGATTCCCAGCCAGGGCACACAGAAGAAGCGCCCATCTCCTTCTCCACCCGTTCCCCCTCTCCTTCCTCTCTGTCTCTCTCTCTTCCCCTCCCACAGCCAAGGCTCCATTGGAGCAAAGTTGGCCCAGGTGCGGAGGATGGCTCTATGGCCTAGGTCTCAGGTGCTAGAATGACTCCAGTTGCAAGGAAGCAATGCCTCAGTTGAGCAGAGCGTTGCCCCCTAGTGGGCTTGCCAAGTGAATCCTGGTCAGGCACATGTGGGAGTCTGTCTCTCTGCCTCTCTGTTTTCCACTTCAGAAAAATAATAATAATAATAATAATAATAATAATAATGTGAAAAAACAAGGAAAGGCTGAGAAACTGTTCTAGGTTAAAGGAGACCAAACAGATAAAAACTATGTAGTCTAGTTTGCATAGCCAGCTTCCTATTCTATACTCCATTTGTATATCAATAAGTACTAAAAATAAAATAACTCAAATTTCCCAGCCGTCACAGCAGTTGTCCTCATTCCAAATAACAGTAACTTATACTTCCAGTTTGCCAGAAATCTCTGAGTCATGCTTACTTTCTCAATCCATCATGAAAATATATTGGATCTACCATCAAAATATTCCCAGAATTTGATCATTTTTAAACCACTTCCAATGGTTTTACCTTAGTTTAAGCCATCATTTCTTACCCGTATTTTTCAGTACCTTCCTTAAGTAGTCTCTACAGTTACCCTTGCCCTTTTGGTTGAATCAAACAGCAGCCAGAATGGAGGGGTTTTTTTTTGTTGTTTGTTTGTTTGTTTTGTGACAGAGACAGAGAGAGCGACAGATAGAGACAGACAGCTAGGAAGGGAGAGAGATGAGAAACATCAATTCTTTGTTGTAGCACATTAGCTGTTCATTGATTGCTTTCTCATATGTGCCTTGGCCAGGGGTGGGGTGGGGTGGGGGGGCTACAGTAGACCAAGTGGTGAGCCTTGCTCAAACCTGATGAGCCCATGCTTAAACTGGCAACCTCCGGGTTTTCAACCTAGGTCCTCTGCATCCTAGTCTGATGTTCTACTCACTGTGCCACCGCCTGATCAGGCCAGAGTGAGGTTTTTAAAAATATAAGTCAGAAAATGTCACTTTGATGCTCAAAGTCTCCCAATGCCTTCATCTCACTCAGGGTAAAAGCTAAAAAACTTGTACTGGGCCCAATATAACTTTGCTGTCTTCTCTTTCTTCCCTCCTCGACACAACTACAGTACTTCCTATGGTTTTGGTTTATTTCCTTTTTGTATGACATTTATCACCATCTAATATAATTTAATTTTCATTTTGTCTTTTTCCACTAGAATGAATGCTTCACAAGGACAGGGATATTTGTCTTTTTTTTATTGATATACAGGGTGGGGCAAAAGTACCAGTATGTTTACAGTTGTGAGTGTGAGAAACATAATGTTAATCAAGCTATTGTAATAATCATAACCTGCATGTCTTTTTACATACAAACAACTGTAAACCTACCTTTGCCTACCCCTGTGTTCTGCACTATCAAGCACATGGAAAGTATTCAATAAATATTTGTTATGTGAATGAATGACTGAAGAGATATATGGAGGAGGGGCTTCTAAGAATATATAATTCAAAAAATGCATAACTCAAGAAATATGTAATATATGCTATAATAGACAATGCAAATATAAAGTTCTATGGTTGCAGAATCTTCTAGAAAATAAAAGATTTCTGAGATTATGGCTTCTTGAAAAGTCTCATTACTTTTTCTACACTCGGTATGAAATAAAAGGAAGTAAATACTCATTCTTTTAGAAAATGATCCATCTTTTAGATTAAGGCAGTGTTTGTAGTAAGCTTCTGCTTGGCATAGCTTAAATAGGCTAATATAGTTGCCCAGCTTCATGAAGTTCAGTGAGGTTTCTTTTTTTTTTTTTTAAGTGTTTTTTTTATTTTTATTTTATTTTATTCATTTTAGAGAGGAGACACAGACTGAGAGAGAGAGAGAGAGAAAGGGGGGAGGAGCTGGAAGCATCAACTCCCATATGTGCCTTGACCAGACCAGTGCAGGGTTTTGAACTGGCGACCTCAGTGTTCCCAGATCGACGCTTTATCCACTGCGCCACCACAGGTCAGGCCAGTGAGGTTTCTTGAATGCTTTGAAAAAGACTAGTGACTACTTAGCTGTACACACAGAGATGTTTCTAAGAATGCATATTAAAAAGAAAACTTGTAATTTTTATTATGAAAATATTATTCATTCATTGCAGAAAATTAGAAAATACAGAGAAATACGAAGAAAATGATCACTTAAAATATCTCCAAACATAGATTTTCTCTAATAGTTTAGTATATAATCTACATTTTCTTTCTTTTGTTTTTGATTTATTAACTGATTTTAGAGACACAGAGGAAGAGAGGGAGAGAGAGAAGCATTTAGTTGTTGTTCCACCCAATTATACAGTGTGTCCGTAAAGTCATGGTGCATGTCAGTCCTGTGACCGGTCAAAAGTGCACCATGACTTTACGGACACACTGTATATCCATTGAATGCTTCCTGTATGTCCCCTGACTAGGGATTTAACCCACATCCTTGATGTTTTGCGACGACACTCTCCCTACATTTTCTTACGAACATATATTTAACTGCTTATTGGATAAAAGTTTTTATTTACAAAAAAAATGAAGTCGTACTTTACATACTATTTTATTACCTCCTTTATAAATTTAACATTATATAACAGTCTTTTTTCCATATTATTAAATGTATCTCTACAAGTGTAAATCTTAAATGCTGACCAATATTCTATAGTGTGAATGAGTCTCTTCTGTTAGGATTGGTTGGTTGTATCCACTTTTCCTAGAAACTTACTTCTTTATTTTTTTAAGATTTTATTTATTCATTTTAGAGAGGGGAGAGAGAGAAAGAAAGGTGGGGTACAAACGGAAAGTACAGTATGTCCATAAAATCATGGTGTACTTTAGACCGGTCACAGGTAAGCAACAAAAGACAATAGAAATGTGAAATCTGCACCAAATAAAACGAAAAGGCTCCCAGTTTCATACCTATTCAATGCTGTTCGACGTGGGCTCCATTTGTTTCCCTACACACATCCAAACGATAGTGAAGTTCTTGCCGCACACGGGTAAGGACGTCTGGTGTAACAGAGTGAATAACGTCTGAGATTCTCTGTTTTAAGTGATTAATGTCATTGATATGTTCAATGTACACATGTTGCTTCACATAACCCCTAAAGTAAAAGTCTAAGGGCGTCATATCCGGAGATCGTGGTGGCCATGGCTTGACAGAACCCCTGCCTATCCGCTGCCGGGAGAATGTTCTACCCAGAAACTTACAATAGTGGCGTAGTGTGGAGGAGTGACGTCCTGTTGAAAGATGACACCTTCTGGAAATTGTGGCACAGCATACAATTCCAACATGTCAAGATAGGTGTTTGCTGTCACAGACTGCTCTGCGAAAAAAAAATGGGCCTATCACCTTATCATGCATCAGGCCACACCACACGTTCACTTTAGGGGTGTTACGTTCATACTCAATGTAGGCATGAGGATGTTCAGCAGCCCATATTCGGACGTTATGGTGATGAACATGTCCACAGATACAGTATGTAAGGTGGCCTCATTGCTAAACACAATCTTCTGCAAAAATCTTGCATCATTGTCGATCTCATGAAGCATATCTGTAGCAAACATGTATCATGTGGGTCTATTCGCTGGTTTGATAGCGTGCAACAGCCACAATTTGAACCCCGTAAACCCGAGACGTTTCTTTAACACCTTATGAACTGTAGTCTTGCTTAGGTGTAATAGTTGAGCACGCGCATACACAGATTTTTTAGGGCTCCTTAGGTAGCTATCCCGTATAGCCTCTATAGACTCGTCACTGACTGATGGCCTACCAGAACGGGGTTTCTCCACCAAATGCTGGTTTCCTTCAACTGCTTATCCCACTGAGTAATGTTATTCCTATGTGGTGGCGCTTCGTTATAAACACGCCGATATTCACATTGTGCTTTGGTCACGGATTCGAATTTAGCTAGCCGCAGAACACACTGAACTTTCCTCTGTACCATCCACATCTCGACTGGCATAGCCTGGGCTGCTCCACTGTATACATGATGTTATGTCATCATCTGTGCATACGCCCATACTGACACATCATCCTACAGAAACTGAGAGGGTTTTCCTTTTATTTGGTGCAGATTTTACATTTCTATCATCTTTTGTTGCTTTCCTGTGACCCAAGGGTCCCCAAACATTTTACACAGGGGGCCAGTTCCCTGTTCCTCAGACCGTTGGAGGGCCGGACTATAAAAAAAACTATGAACAAATACCTATGCACACTGCACATATCTTATTTTAAAGTAAAATAACAAAACAGGAACAAATACAATATTTAAAATAAAGAACAAGTAAATTTAAATCAACAAACTGACCAGTATTTCAATGGGAACTATGGGTGCGGATGCATCCTGTGCTCCTCTCACTAACTATCCTTCTGGAAGTGCGGTGGGGGCCGGATAAATGGCCTCAGCGGACCATAGTTTGGGGACCCCTGCTGTGACCAGTCAAAAGTGCACCATGACTTTACGGACACACTGTAGTAGTTTCTTCTCATATGTGCTTTGATCGAGCAAGCTCAGGGCTTCAAACCGGCAACCTCAACATTCTAGGTCAAGGCTTTATCCAATGGGCAGTCACAGGTCAGGCAAAGCATTACTTTCTAACACTAAAAAATTAAAAAAGCTTCTCAGTCTTTCTTAAAACTTTAATGAAGGCATCAGAATGGTTTCATATTATATACATATATTAATTATTATATTGTACACCTGAGACTAATGTTATGTCAACTATATCTGAATAAAAATGATAAAATAGCCCTGGTCGTATGTTCAGTTGGTTAGAGTATCATCCCTATTAGCAGGGGTTGCCAGTTTGATCCCGGTCAGGACACATATAGAAACAGATCAATGTCTTTGTCTCTCTCTCTCCATCTCTCTCTAAAATAAATAAAATAAAATTTAATGATAAAATATATAATAAAAGTGTTAAAAATTTTTAAATGAAAGTCAGTAATAAATTTAAAGGTTTTTCTTAAAAGTTGAAGCTATAGTCCTTTAAGAGCAAAGACATGACAAAGTGGTGTTGTAGAAGTGTGTTCTTTTGCAGAAAACTTTAAATGTTCTGATGCAAAAGCTCACAGGACCGGATTCATGGCATAAAACTAGAAGGCACTTGTTTTCAGATTACTTTTTTTTTTAATTTACTTATTTTTACAGAGAGAGGAGGAGGAAGCTTCAGCTCCCATAAGTGCCTTGAGCAGGCAAGCCCAGGGTTCCGAACTAGCAACCTCAGCGTTCCATGTCAGTGATTTATGCACTGAGCCACCACAGGTCAGGCTATTTCAGATTGCTTTGAAGCTGAGGCTGCGACTATTTTCACCAAATAGTTATGTCTTCTCAGGCAGATTTTTCAGCAAATCTCATTTCACAGATAAACAGGGCTTCCTCTTAACGTCTACGGAGTAGTACATTTCTATTTAGTTTCTGAAGAGACTGTAAGCATGTGAAAAATTGTATAAACAAGAAGAATAATTTGCATTGTCATTTCAATAATTATACTCCTTAACTTAGCCTTTGGTTTTGCCCATGTTAAATTGTGTTCCTGTGTGCGTGTGTAAAATACTAAAATATTGGAAATAAAAATTTTGTATTTCTTCATAGTTTTGTTTCATGACCTGCATTGATGAGCAGAATATTTGGACAATTAATGATGTAGTCCTTCATTTAGAGGGTGCCATGGTCCAAATATTTGTGTCTCTCCCAAATTCAGTACAGTCGTCCCACACCATATCGCAGTTCACTTTTTGCAGTCTCACTGTATCGCCGATTTTTAAATTGTATAGATTTAATTTTGTATCGTGGATTTTTCGCTATATCACGAGATTTTGTGGTAGATAGGCATTTTTATATATTTATTATTTTAATTATTTTTGTGGTAAAATAAGTGTGGAAAAGGTTAATAACAGTGTGGGAAGTTTATAAGAGTATGGGCAGAGTTTATAAATCCTTAAAAAATATATAGGCCTGACCTGTGGTGGCGCAGTGGATAAAGCGACGACCTGGAATGTTGAAGTCGCTAGTTCAAAACCCTGCACTTGTCTGGTCAAGGCACATATGGGAGTTGATGCTTCCAACTCCTCCCCCCTTTCTCTCTCTCTCTCTCTCTCCTCTCTAAAATGAATAAATAAAAAAAATTTTTTTTTAAATATATAAATAATAAAATAAATAAATATAAGGTCGCCACTCTGCGGATTTTCTTCTATGCTGAGGTTGGGGTGCCTGCGTTGGTGTTCTGGAACATAACCCTCTGTAATAGAGGAGGGACCACTGTACTGAAATCCTAATTCCCGAGAACCATGGTATTAGTAGGTGGGGCCTTTGGGAGGCGCTTAAATTTTAAGGGTGGAGCTCTCACAAATAGAATCAGTACGTTTTAAAAGAAGCTCCAGAAATATCCCTTCCCCCTTCTGCTATGTGAGGACATCTGGAGAAGCCCTCAATCTGGAAGGCCCTCATCAGGCAATGCTGGCACCCTGATCAGACTTCTGGCCACCAAAACTGTGAGTTAAAAATTCTGCTATTTATAAGCTACACAGTCTGTGGTATTTTGTTACAGCAGCTCAAATGGGCTAAGATAGAAGGTAAATGAATAAGTATTTTTCAGTATTTTAAATTTTACCAATATTTTAAAACAGTGGTTCTTAACCTGGGTTCTTTTGAACCCTAGGGGTTCGATGAGTCGGTCTCAGGGGTTCGGAGAAGCCTCTACTGCGGAGGCCAGAATAAAGTAATACCGTAATTTGTTGTGAGTTCATGCACTTTGTTGGTTTTGTTCTTTGAGCAAGGTGATGTTCATGCACGGCTCATTTTGTGCACCAGTAAAAAAACATATACCTATGTCTTGAATTTGGAAAAAAATCATATTTTATTTATCACTAAAGAAGGGTTTGGTGAATGCGCATATGAAACTGGTGGGTTCGGTACCTCAAAAAAGGTTAAGAACCACTGTTTTAAAAGATAAACATAATAAAATCAAGGTATAATCTTCCTCCATTTTTTTATACATAGAGCGATAAAATGTATTTTTCATTTCTACATATCCTGTTTTATTAATATGTCTATAAGAAGGAAATGCAGTAAACATAATTATTAAATTTTAAATTCAGGACAGAAGTTACCAGTGCTGAGGAAGAGTATATTCTTTGCACTAGAAAATTAAAATTCCCATCAATGAGTCAAATTATAAGAAAGCAAACAATGATAAAGAAAATATGCTAGGTCACTTTAAAGAGAATGTATACTGATTCCACCAAGCCTCTTTGTAATTTGACTGTGATTATTTACCTACCTAAACAAAATATGTGAGGTGCTGTGTGTGTTGGGGGGTCAAATGGAAGTTGGAAAATGGAGAATTGTCAGTGCAAACTGTCTTCCTTCCACAAGTGTTCATTGAACTATCCTGTATGGAGAGAGAGAAAACACCAATCTTAAACAATTTGCTCAGCTAGCGAAGAGCAGATCTAGGATTCAAATCCACTACTTTGAAAATACTGCATGGCTCCATTTAATTCACTTAGCACATATTTGTGAAATATCTCATATGTACAAAGCATTTTACCAGGAGCAGTGTGGGATATATGATAAGTCAGATATTTGTGGAGTAGTGGAATGTGGTGTACTTTGGCGTCATATTTTATAGACTGGCTTGAATCCAACTTCTTGGATAATTACTCTTTCAACTGCAGTTTTTAAGTCAATAAAGTGAGGTGGTTGTTAGAAAAAACTAAACAAGAAAATGTATCTTTTAGAGACCAGCACACTAACAGGTGCTCAATTAATTTAGTTTTCCACCCCCCAACTCCACTTTGAGGAGTTTTCTAGAAGGGAAGCGTTCAGGTAAGTCTTAATGGAATGAGGAAGGATGCAATTGATTTGGGTCATGAGATAGGTTATTAATACGTAACAATAAACCTGCGAGGACTGAGGAGGAGTCCTGTCCGTTGGAGTTTACACGGTGGGAGAAAACTAGAAGCTGTACACGGCAGGTTGTCCGTCTACTTGCTAAGTCTCCTTCAGTTTAGCGTCAGTTCCCACAGACATATTACAATACAAACTATTACAATAGCCTGAAATCAAGACATTTTCTCTGTAGAGATGTCAAGGGACAAGTTTGTTCATGAGACTGTATTATTTATTGATTCATTTAACAAACACTTTTAATTTATTCAAAGAATATCTAGGATTGCACTTAAGATCTAAGGATCTGAGGAGGTAGAAGTCAAAAGACAGCCCCAGTTTTCAAGGATATAGAAAAGTAAGCAACTAATTTAAATAATTTTTGAGGTGAAAAAGACATCTTTGGCACCATGTAGGAAGATTTTTCTAGGGGACAGCTCAACTCTAAAATTACATGAAAATAGGCATATTTTACAAGACGATACAATATTCTTAGATATTTAAAAGACAAAAGCCATTTAAAAAAATTCACAATGTCAATTGTAATGCTAATTTTAGCAGTGCTTTAGAGCAAAGCCCGCTTGAAAACTTTGAGGAAGCGTGATAGAGTTCCTACTGAGTTACTGTTTTCCAAAATCAGCCCTCCTCAATTTTTGCTTATAATGTAGAAGCCTGTACAAAGTCTTATTCCGGCTTTTTTAAGGAACACGCCATTGGCAACATCTAGGAGAGGAACGCGGACGCCGCAGTTTTCGGGACTGCGGTTTACCCCTCCCACATGCCAGACTTTCGGCAACTGGCCCCTCCTACCTCTGGATTCTGGGGATGATTCTAAAGCTCCCTGGAGCTGTCCCTAGTGACGTCGCGAGCTCGATTACAGTGTGTAGCGAATCACGCGGCCGGATTCCGGGGAAAGCCCGGGGCGGTGACGGCGGCATGTGCGCGTGCGCATGGGCTCCGCGTGGCTATATAAACATGGCTGGCGTGGTCGCGCGGCGCGGCTGTGCCTAGCGTGCATAGGGGGCTTAGGGCTGCTCAGCGTTGTGGTTTTGAAATTTCTGGCGGGGGAACGATGGCGTAGAGTTAGGCTGGGAGGCGAGAGCAAAAGTGACGCTCTTCCGGGAACCTCACAGCCGAGCTCCGCTGCAGCGGACCCGAGGTTGAGACGCCGGGCTGAGCCGGCGGCGCACGTGGAAACGCCGCTGAGGAAGTGGCGGAGCAGATACTGCTGCCGGCGGGGCCACGCGGACCCAGAGGGAGGTCCCGGACGCTCGTGTCCCGCTTCCCAGCCGGTGCCCATCGTTGACTTCTGTGTCGCGGTCCCTGCGCCTCCTCCTAGCGATGCTGTGGAGCCGGAACTTCACTGGAGTCGGCTGCCGCTTGTCAAGCCTCAGCTTGCCTGTGCTCCCGGAACGGCAGCGCCGCAGCTGCCGCTGATCCACCTGGGGGATGCCCGCAGGCCTCACGGAACCGGCCGGCGCCGCACCCCTCGCGGGTATGAGCGCCTCCGGGACCCTGACCAGGGCCCCTGCCGGGGCTCTGACGGTCCCGGTGGAGGGCACTTCCGTAGCCCTGGGCGCCGTGACTAAGGCTCCTGTCAATGTCTGCGTGGAGTCCACGGTGTCCCAGCCGCTGCGGCCCCCCGTCGGGACTCTGGTGACCAAAGTGTCTCCTGTCAGTGCTCTTCCGAAACTCAGCAGCTGCCCTCGGCTGCCTGCTCCTCAGATAGTCGCCGTGAAAGCCCCCAACACAGCAACCATCCAGCTGCCTGCTAATTTGCAGCTTTTCCCAGGTATGTTCGTTCACCTTTCCCAGTTTATCCTTCGATCCAGGCAGCGGTGACAAGGGAAACGTCAGAGCCCCAGATTGCCTTCTTGCTGGTAGCTTAAAAAAAAAAAAAAACCAAAACACAAAACTCAGCCGAGCGAACCTTTCGTACATGATCTTGACTTTACAGGACAGGGTTTGGCTTTACAATTGATATAGTCTCTGTGAGTCCTTAGTGCATAACTATTCTTTCCATATTTAAGGAAAGAATTTTTCAGCTAAGTGATACAGTAAAAGCTGGAGCAGCGTATTCTAGAGGGCCTTGGAGGTGCTGGCTATACCTGGGGAAGTATAGCTAAGTTCAGTTTCATTCGGAGAAAGGTCAGTTTATATTCGTAACCACACACGTTACCATTTTGACAAAAAGTGTATTAAAAGGATTCTTGGGTGTTAAGACTGAAAGAGAATTTTAAATTGAAGCACGCTTACTGCTTTATAGTACCAGAAGTGAACGTTGCTGCTTTGTGCACTGTCTTTAAATGTGTGATGATAGTATCTTCAGGTTAGAAGACTCCCAGGGAGCAAATGCCAGAGGTGACAAATAGGTCAAACAATGCGATCCTGATATTTGAAGCTGACTGAATGCTACAGTTTTTTCAGTATGTGACTTCTTTTTATCCTACAGTTTACGTTGTTGGGCATTTTTTTTTGTGATGTATGCAAATGTTTTGTTCTGTGATCCTGTACAGATTAGAAATATGATGAAAGATATTTGAGTGTTCTGCTTGCATTCCTCAACTGGAAATTCTCTTGGAATTTCAGTGGGGGGTTGGAGGAAGGCTCAGATATCTTACATTCTTTGGTGTGAACTCTACTCAGTGATACATCTTCTGTAAATTTTGCTCAGCAGTAATTGGAACTCTGACACGCCAAGACAGTAATGAAGTCAAAAAGTCAAAGCGTTTGATTTAAGTATCCCCTAGTAAAAGGAATGGGAGAACTCTTTTGTACCTAATGTTCTATTTGGTCATGAACATTGCAGAAAGATTATGTTCTTCACTTGATGAAGTTCTGTTTCAGTTTTGTATGGTACACAAGGTACATACACTTGTTAAGCTGTTTGCATCACTGGATACATTTCCTGCAAGTTCTAAATTATCCAGCATGCATTATTATAAAGTAGTTATGGATGTGTTTGAATGAAATCACCCTATAATTTAAAACTAAATGCCTGTCTAGTCAGTGAAGTTTGTTAAGATGCAATAAAAAAATATTAAAATGGGAAAACTTTCAAGAGTAATGAAAATTTGCAAAGTGGGAACTGATCACTTATTGTTGTATGATAACTTATTGAGGGCTGGGCACTTTTTATACTTATTTATATTCTTTTGTTTGTTGGTCACAATTAGGTAGAAAATAACCTTTCTCTAAGGGTAATGTGCCTAATGCAAAACTCATAGGTGTCAAAGGGAATTTGAATCTGGGTCTATTTACTCTTTCCACAACACTATGCGTACAACTTGTGTGTGCACACTAAGCCTCCTTGAGTATCAGTGCTAAAAGGTGATTTATAGAATTTTAGAGCATAATCCTTTTATATACAGAGAAACCAAACTGGAACTTGCTAGAATGATAGCAGCAAACCAGGACTACATGCGCGGCGCTAACACATTTTAGGCTGCTGAACGTGGAGAAACTCCCATTACATGAGAAAATGACTTGCCTTTAGGAATCATTAGCTGTAGAGGTGGGAAGGTGCTTTTGAAGAGCAGCTTTTGGGAATTTCTGCTGATGTGTGGCAGAAGAGCATACTAGCATTTGTGTTCTCATTGGTGCAGAATAAAATAAACAGTACTTGAAAAATGAAATGGAAATACTGATTGACATTTTTAAAGGTTATGATTCACGTACCATTTCTTTTATATACTGAATATAACCTTTGACTGAAGTGTACTTTCTTTAATTATATACTTAGACTTTAAGTACTTGAGTTTTCTTTACTTCAGAATTACCTTTATGAACGTAACTGGTTTAAAAAATAAATAAATATGCATCACAGGTTTCATAGGTTAAAAAAGGCTGAACTTTTAAAAGGCGGGGGCAGTGAAAAGAAATGAAAGAAACTATAGTGAAGCTCTGAAATTATTTTCTTTTAAATGTTTTTGATAACCTCTTAAGTCTTCTTTTTTTGTGAACATGTGAGATTTTAGGCCAGACTGTGACTCTGTTTTTGGTATTCTTTGTCTCTCCTATCACTTGTTTGAGAGTGATGAGCAAGGACTTGTTTATTTCTTTTATTTTATATACTGGTAAGTTCTGCTTGACAGTTAAACTGTACAGAAGTTTGTGAAAGTTACTTGTGAAATCATTGAGGTCCTTTTACAGCAATTCCTTCATGCTGAGATGTGGCATAGGATTTGTATCTGCTTTTCAAATTCCTGAACTTGTTCTTGGATAAGCTAGTGGTTCTTGTTTCCACACAGGCTTTATCTAAGTGATATTACATGGTCATCAGCTTCCACAATTGTCACAGTGCTGCTGGCTTTCATGAAATGACAGACTCTTCTTCTCAGTGCTCACCATGTGTGCCATTGGCTCTTTGGATTTCAAAGGCTGTGCGGTCAGCTTACCCCTGATAATGTCAGTGGCATTATTCAGTCTACGGATAGCTATCCCCCAGGACAGAGTGCTGGTACTCCATTCGTGCAGCTCTTCTTCAAGGCTAGATTAGTTTCTCCTAGTTTGTGTTCCCACTTGCAGTCTGTACGTTTGCCACGTACTACTTACAGTTCAGCTTTGTCACTTTTCTTTTTTATTGTAAGTTCCACAAAGGTCTGAACTCTATGTTGTTGACTTTTATTCCCCAGGGCTTAGTATGTTTCTTGGCACAAGAAAAAGCACTTAAGTGTTTGAATGCATGCATGAGTATATGTAGAAAGAGTAAGCGGCAATCTGGCTGTGGTCCTTAAAGGGTTCCAAGGGCCATCACACGTATCAGTGTGTTTTATTTTTAATTTCTTGCATATTCTGCTTACAAAAGTGGCATATGTTCTGTAAGAAAAACTGAAATGTAATATTACCTCACCTCAGAATATCACTACTAACAATTTTTTGTATCTTTTTTATGTTAGTTTCTATAAATTCATCATTTTTTGAATTGCTTAGTAGTTTATTGTACTGATGTATCATCATTTTGGAAATAACTTTCCTATCATAGACATTGATATTGTGTGCACTGTGCACTGTTTTTTGCTATTAGAAAGTGATGCTATAATAAACATATTTGCATGTACACTGCTCACAAAAATTAGGGGATATTTTATAGCCTCATACTAATTTTGAAATATCCCCTAATTTTTGTGAGCAGTATATATTTTTGTGTAGCTTTGCAAACATGTTTTTATAGGAGAAATTGCTAGAAGTGGAATTTTTGATTTAAAAGGTAATATTCTAAAAGATATTACCAAATTTTATCCCCAAAAGATTATTTAAATGCATAATGAACAATGTTTATACTTAATATTTTTATTTATTTATTTATTTATTTTTACAGGGACAGAGAGAGAGTCAGACAGAGGGATAGATAGGGACAGACAGACAGGAAAGGAGAGAGGTGAGAAGCATCAATCATTAGTTTCTCGTTGCCATTGCGACACCGTAGTTGTTCATTGATTGCTTTCTCACGTGTGCTTTGACCGGGGGCCTTCAGCAGACCGAGCAACCCCTTGCTGGAGCCAGCGACCTTGGGCCCAAGCTGGCGAGCTTTTGCTCAAGCCAGATTCCCCTGCCCCCCCACCGCGCGCGCGGGCGCGCTCACGCTGGCAAGCTCGGGGTCTAGAACCTGGGTCCTCCGCATCTCAGTCCAACGCTCTATCCACTGTGCCACCACCTGGTCAGGCTATACTTAATATTTTTAAAAAGCTACCCATAGACTCTAAGAAGCATTTCTAGGCTTAACTTTAAAGGTAAGAGAAGATGAGTCTTATAAATGAGTGGAGAGAGGAAGATTTTGAATATACAGAAGTGTGGGTTAAATGATGATATTATATAGATTTGTTGCTTACTAAATTACTATGCCCAAAAGGGTTCGCGTTAGCTTGAAGTAAAGTATATAATGGTATATAGTTTCTGGAAAGGTTTAGTTCAGGACACAGTAAGGACGAGGTAGTGTTCTAATCAAATAATGATAGATAACAAGGGGCTTGGAGGATTAGCCTTTTGGGGAAAGTAAGAGTATAGCAGTATAGGGTATAATATTAGCCTTGGAATCAATAGACCTAGATTTGAATCCTAGTTCTGACTTAATAACTTTGTGACCTTGGGCAAGTTCCTTATGTATTATTGAGTCACACCTTTTTCTTAGAAGTATCATAAGGATTAAATAAAATAAAAATACATGCCTGCATATCATAGAACTCTGGGGCCATTTGTGTGAAATACATTGTTCATCAGGAATGTCCTGACTGTTTGTATAGTGTTTGGCTCTAGGTACTCTTTCTGTGGTTGCTATTTGTCTAATAAGTATTAGTTTAGCATCTACCAAATTCTAAATAGTATTGACCTTTAAATAACCTCATTGCCTAACTACCCCTATTTTTTAAATTGAAAAATGACAGTTGTTGTAAGAAATCTGGAAAACAGAAACATTACCCCCCAAAACATTTTAAACATTTATTTTAGAGGGAGAAGAAGAAGAAGGAGAGAGAAACATCAATTTGTTGTTCCATCTTTTTATGCATTAATTGGTGGATTCTTTTATGTGCCCTGACCAGGATTGAACCTGCAACCTTGGAGTTTCAGGACAACACTCCATCCAGTCAACCAGGGCCTACCTCAAAATATTTTGAGTGTATTTTCTAGTCTCCTCTTTTAATGCCAACTCTATTGAGCTACAATTTTTGTTGTTATTATTTTTTTAAAACGAACCTTATTTATATGAGATTTGACAGAATTGACAAAGATATATAGCCACTGCTACAATTAAACTATGGAATATTTCACTCCTCAAAAGATTTAATTTTTTTTTAAGGGGGGGAATGTATGTATGCTTTATTTTTACATAATTTTGATTCTATGATGTAATTATAATATCTTGCTTTACAGTTACTGTTAGTAACAATAGTTTTATGTTATAAATTCCATAGTTTAATTTTAATGGCTGCATAAGCCATTATTTAATCATTCCTTTATTTTGTCCATTTAGATTGCTTATGCTTTTTTGTTTAAAAAGATATTTATAAATAAAAGTAAACCAAATATTTTTGTATTTAGATTGTGCCTTACAACTATGTTATTTTCTTGGGACAGATCACACAAATTGAAATTTCTGGATTAAGAAAATATGAGTGGTTTTTTTGTTTGTTTGTTCGTTTTGGTTTTTTAATAAGAGTAGGGGAGATAGACTCCTGCATGTGCCCCAGGTGGGATCTGCCTGGCAACCCCATCTGTGACTAGTGCTCTGCCCATCTGGGGCCGCTGGCAACTGAGCTGTTTTTAGTGCCTGAGGCTGAGTTGGAGGTTCCATGGCGCCATCCTCAGCACCCCAGGTCTACATGCTCGAATCAATGGAGCCTTGGCTGCAGGAGAGGAAGAGAGAAAGAGAGGGAGTGTGATAAGCATATGGTCACCTCTCCTCTGTGCCCTGACCAGGAAAGAATGTGGGACTTCCACATGCTGGCTCGATGCTCTACTGCTGAGCTAACTGGTTAGGGCTGAAATATGAATAATTTAAAGTTGACTTTTTAAAAAAAATATTCTCATACATTTCAGGGCTAACATTATGTTAAATTCTATGCAAAGTATTATGGATATAGTAGCAAATAAGGTGGACATAATTCCTGTCCTGGAAACCAAATAGATTTGCAGAGTTTTCTTATATTATGCTAAACTTAATTTTAAGTTTATCCAACAATCCCTTATTTCTTATAAATTAACACATATATATAAAAACAACTAGAAATATGGAAAGTTAAAAAAAAGGTAAAAGTCACCTGAAATCTTATGGTTCTGCTTTTATTTTATTTTCAAGTTTATTAAAGCTGGGGACAGTGAAACAAGGGTGGGCCGAGAATAGAAGAAGCAACTGGAGAGCCCAGGTGGGGCTGCCTTGGCTCCCTAGAAATCTTACGGGAAGGAAATGAGCCTACTACTGTTGAAGTCGGGGGAAAGGGGGATTTGGCGGTAGGTTCAGGGCATTCCGCTGCCCACTGCTCCTCTGGTTGCCCATCTCATGAGGATGTGAGGACACTTAGAGTCTAGGAGACATATCCCTTTGGGGGAAAAAGAGAGGAAAGGTACAGGTATGCTTCCAGGAGGGAGAGAGCTTATGGTTTTACTTATTTTTTGGTGGTGGTGGGGGGGCAGAGAGAGGGACAGATAGGGACAGACTGAGAGGAAGGGGGGAGGGAGATAGAATTCTTCATTGTAGCACCTTAGTTATTCATTGACTGCTTTTTCCTAATGTGCTTTGACAGGGTGGGGGGGTGGAGGCTACAGCAGAGCAGGTGACCGCTTGCTCAAGCCAGCGACCTTGGGCTTCAAGCCAGCGACCTTTGTGGCTCAAGCCAGCGACCATGGGGTAATGTCTATGATCCCATGTTCAAGCCAGCGACATTGTGCTCAGGGACCTTGGGGTTTTGAACCTGGGTCTTCTGAGTCCCAGTTTGATGCTCTGTCTACTGTCCCACTGCCTGATGAGGCTGGTCCTACTTCTAAAAGGTAAAATTTAATAGAGGTAAATAGAGTTTCTGTTTTGACCTATCAACTGTATAAATGGGGGGTGGTGGTGAGATGTACTATAATTTATAGGAGAATCTGGGATTAAAATTTTTTGAATGATTTAATTTTTCTCAATGAATTATAGGAATGAGGGGAAGAGGAAAATTTAACCGACTTTTAAGCTCAGTAGGAGAAACTATATTTGAAAAATTAGAGGAATTGGGCCCAAGGTGCCTGAGGAACAATTTAAGTTATGAGAGCTACCTTTAAGTATTTAAAGGACCGTCTTGTGGAAAGGAAAGTAGGCCAATTTTAAGTAGCTGCACTAGGGACCTTTGCACTTGTGAATATTAATGGGAAGCACAGTTTGGTTCCATATGAAGGAAGAACTTTGTATTTCTTGTCTATATGTGAAGGAGTGATATTTATAAATCTCCCCTTTCTTAACCATGGACTTAAAGTAAAGACTTGAAGATCATCAATCAGACGTTTATGTATAGGTATTAAGTTGTAATCAGTGAATTCTGAAGTCTTTTTGGCTCTTAGATGTGTTTGGGTCTGCTTATCCTTCATGCTGCGCATATGAAGAAACCAGAGTATCCAAGACAAAATAGGAACAGCATCTTGGGACATAGTTCGCTGGGCAGAAAAGTAGAGTATGTTAAATTATGTACCAGATTAGAGAGTGGATCTTGGACCACTTTAAACTTTTAATATCTTAATATTTTAGAGCAAGGGTGCTTTGTAACCTAATGAATGATTATTTTCTATTAACATGTCTATAGAATAAATAGGACAGGTGTCTCTTCTTTCTCCCCCTTTTTTCCTTAAGACTATTCATTTTAGAGAGGAGAGAGAGAGAGAGAAAGAAGGGGGGAGGAGCAGGAAGCATCAACTCCCATATGTGCCTTGACCAGGCAAGTCTACGGTTTCGAATCAGCGACCTCAACGTTTCAGGTATGCCAGCCACCACAGGTCAGGCCTATTCTTTCATTATTGGAAAAAAATATGACTCTCAGATACTTTGACCTGGTAAGTGGTCTTGAGAAAAGAGACTAATGTTCAGTTTCCTTTTTATGTTTGTGAGAACTTGACTAGGTTGTTTCCTGTTGGAATTAGACTTTTGGGATATATAGATACTTCAATCAGAAGAATATCCAGAGTTCAGATGACCTAATTATTTTCTTCTCAGTATAGTATTTCCCCCCTATCTGTGGAAGGATGCATTTCAAGATAATAGATGCCTGAAACCACAGATAATACCAAATCCCATATATATATATATATATTTTTCCTCTCTCTCTTACACATACATACACTTATGGCCTCTTTTTGTCATATATGAATTGCCAGCATCACTACTCTTGTGCTTTGGAGCCATTAAGTAAGGTAAGGGTTACTTGAACAGATGCACTGAGATGGCAACAGTGATCTGATAACTAATGGTGGATAGCATATACCGTGTGGATATACTGGACAAAGTAAAGTGATGATTCAACTTGGGAGGGACTGAGTGGGAAGGCTGCTGTTTTCATCATGCTACTCAGAATGGCATTCATTTTAAATCTTAAGAATGCTTTATTCATGGAATTTTCCATTTAGTATTTTGGTCCACGATTGTCCTTGGTTAACTGAAACTGCAGAACGTGAAATTGGATAAGGGGGAAACTACTGTATTATCTATGTATTTGCAGCTGTTCTACTCATACCTTCTAATGATGTTTGGAATATTTAGTTAAGAAAAGTGTGGATTGTGGATCTTTCAGCATTGATAACAAGTATTACTGGTAACTTTAAAATATGAAAGATCCTCTCAAATATATTCTCATTTGATCCTTTTAACAGTCCTGCAAGCTAGGTAGTAAGTCTCTCGATGATGGGAATGTCTTTCTATTTACGTATTTAGATTTTCTTTAATTTCTTTCAGTAACATTTTGTAGTTTTCAGAGCATTAGTTTTGTACTTATTTTGTTAAATTTGTTCCTAAAGTGTGTCAGTTTTTTGACCCTTCATAAATAGAATTGTTGTCTTCTTCATTGCATGTGTACAGAAATAGTTATTTTTTGTACATTGATCTAGTAGTATCTGGCTGCTGCCTACTTGAACTCATTTATTAGTTTTTTCATGGGTTTTGTTAGGATTTTTATTGGCGAATAGTTTTACTTATTTCTAATCTGGATGTGTTTTGTTTCATTTTTCTTGCTTAATAGCTCTGGCTAGAGCTCTCATTACAACGTTGAATCAAAGTGGTGATTGTAGGCTTCCATATATCATTCATTCTTCATCTTAGATATCTTTATCTTGTTTCTGGTCTTAGGAAGAAGGCATTAGTTCTTTCATCATTAAGTATGTTAGCTGTAGGTGTTTTGTAGAACCCCTTTGTCAGTTTGAGGAAGCTTCATTTTGTTGCATTTTTTTAAAGCTCTTGTTTATTTATTTTTTTACAGGGACAGAGAGAGAGAGTCAGAGAGAGGGATAGATAGGGACAGACAGACAGGAACGGAGAGAGGTGAGAAGCATCAATCATTAGTTTTTCATTGCCTTTGCGACACCTTAGTTGTTTCATTGATTGCTTTCTCACATGTGCCTTGACCATGTTCCTTCAGCAGACCGAGTAACCCCTTGCTGGAGCCAGCAATCTTGTGTGCGAGCTGGTGAGCTTTTGCTCAAGCCAGATGAGCCCGTGCTCAAGCTGGCGAGCTCGGGGTCTCGAACCTGGGTCTTCCACATCCCAGTCCGATGCTCTATCCACTGCGCCACCGCCTGGTCAGGCTTGTGGCATGGTTTTATCATTAAAAAATTGTGTCAGATTTGGTCAAATATTTTTCCTTTATCAATTGAGATCACCATGTGGGTTTTTTGTCATTATTCTGTTAATAGAGTGTTTTTACAGTAATTAATGTTCAGATGTTAAACTGACCTTGTATGCTGAGATACCACTTGGTTATAGAGTTTCATACTTTTTTTGTGTGTGTGACAGAGACAGATAGGAACAGATAGGCAGGAAGGGAAAGAAATGAGAAACATCAGTTATTCGTTGCAGCTTCTTAGTTGTTTGTTGATTGCTTTCTCATATGTGCCTTGACCAGGGGGCGCCAGCAGAGTGAGTGACCTCTTGCTCAAGCCAGTGACCTTGGGCTCAAGCTGGTGAGCCTTGCTCAAACCAGATGAGCCCATGCTCAAGCTGGCGACCTTGGGGTTTCGAACCTGGGTCCTCCGCGTCCTGGTCTGACTCTCTATCCACTGCCCTGCTGCCTGGTCAGGCTCTCAGTTATTTTTTTATTCTCTGTTGTACAGGCATACCTTGGATATATTGCAGATTTGGTTCCAGACCACCACAATAAAATGAATATAGCACTGAAATGAGTCACGTTAATCCTTTGGCTTTCCATTGCACATAAAAATTATGTTTATACTATACTGTAATCTTTTATGTGTGTCTTAGCATAATTTAAAAATACTTTATTACTGAAAAGTGCTAACCATCATCTGAGACTTCAGTGAGTCATAGTCTTTGCTGGTGGAGGATGTTTATGTTGATGTTTATGGCTGTGGACTGATCAGGGTGATGGATGCTGAAGGTTGAGTGTCTAACAATTTCATAAAATATGACAGCTTTGAAGTTTTGCTGCATCAATTGATTCTTCCTTACATGAATGATTTCTCTGTAGCATGCAGTGCTGTTTGATAGCATTTACCCACAGAACTTCTTCTCAAACCCTGCTGCTGCTTAATCAACTAAATGTATGTAATATTCTAAATCCTTTGTTGTCAATTCAACAGTCTTCACTGCGAGTAGATTCTATCTCAAGAAACCACTTTCTCATCTGTAAGAAATAACTCCTTATCTGTTGAAGTTGTATCATAAGATTTCAGTAATTCAGTTACATCTTCAGCATCTACTTATGGTAGTTCTCTTGCTTTTTCTCCATCTGTAGTTATTGTTACTATAGAAGTCTTAACCCTCAAAGTCGTCGTCTGTGAGGGTGGATATCAACTTCTTCCAAACTCCTCTTAATTTTGATATTTTGACCTCTTACAAATCATGAATTTTTATTTATTTATTTATTTTTAATATGATTTTCTTTTCCAAATTCAAGACATAGGTATATGTTTTCTTTTAAATTTCTTTTTATTTTATTCATTTTAGATTGGAGACACAGAGTGAGAGAGAGAGAGAGAGAGAGAGAAAGAGAGAAAGGGGGGAGGAGCTGGAAGCATCAACTCCCATATGTGCCTTGACCAGACCAGTGCAGGGTTCTGAACTGGCGACCTCAGTGTTCCCAGGTCAACACTTTATCCACTGTGCCACCACAGGTCAGGCTAAGACTTTATTTATTCAGTTTTCAGAGAGGAGAAAGAGAGAGAAGGAAAGAGGGAGAGAGAGAGAGAAGGGGTGGAGGAGCAGGAAGCATCAACTCCCATATGTGCCTTAACCAGGCAAGGCAAGGGTTTTGAACCGGCGACCTCAGTGTTCCAGGTCAACGCTTTATCCCACTGCTCCACCACAGGTCAGGAGAATCATGAATGTTTTTAATGGCATCTAGAATGGTGAATTATTTTGGAAGGTTTTCAATTTACTTTGCCCAGATGCTTCAGAAGAATCACTATCTATGGCAGTTATAGCTTTATAAAATATATTTCTTAAATAATAAGACTTAAAAGTTAAAAATTACTCCTAGATTCATGGGCTGCAGAATGGATGTTGTATTAACAGCCCCCAAACAACATTAATCTCATTGTACATCTTCATCAGAGCTCGTGGGTGACCAGGAGCATTGTCAGTGAGCAGTAACTTTTTTGAAAGGAATCTTTTCTGAGAAGTGAGTTTCAGCAGTTGACTTAGGGCTTACAATATATATCTTACTAGAATCTGCTTCACATTTATATTAATTTAATTCAGTGAGATATAGAAACATATAGCTTATTTTCTATTTATTTTTTTGCTATTATTATTCTATGTATTGCTTCTAGGTATGTTATAAACCCAAAATTTTCTTGTAATTATTATTTTATGTAATTTTAATACCTTTAAAGACGGTGACGGATGAAAGAAGAGCAAGGATATATTTGTAGTATTTGTTTTATTACCTTCTTATTTACCATTTCTGTTTTTCTTTATTTATTTCTGTGAATTTGAGTTACCATGTGAAGTCAATTCCATAGAGCAATACAGCTTTGCTCTCATTCACTTCCTTATGATGTTATTTACAAATATATTATATTGCTTGTTATAAGCCCAAGAATACAATTACATACATTGTTTTATAAAATTGTTTTTAAAAGCTATTAAGAGACAAAAGAAGTTATATGAATTTATATTGTGAAATTATGTAACTAATTACCTTTATTAGTGTCCTTTTTTTATGTGAATTCAAATTAGTTTGGTGTCACTTGTTTATAGCCTGAAGAACTAACTTCATTTAGTAATTTGTTTATGTTGTGCCTGCTAGCTACCAACCCGCTCAGTTTTTATCTAGGAATGTCTATTTTGCCTTCAGTTCTAAAAGATATCTGATTGTTGAATAACAGTTGTTTTCTTTTTTTTTCTTT
Source organism: Rhynchonycteris naso (assembly GCA_037038555.1). NCBI lineage: Eukaryota > Metazoa > Chordata > Mammalia > Chiroptera > Emballonuridae > Rhynchonycteris > Rhynchonycteris naso. The sequence goes on along the minus strand of CM072999.1, from coordinate 169,865,292 downwards.
TTTCTTACAGGGACAGAGAGAGAGTCAGAGACAGGGATAGATAGGGACAGACAGACAGGAACAAAGAGAGGTGAGAAGTATCAATCATTAGTTTCTCATTGCTGTTGCAACACCTTAGTTGTTCATTGATTGCTTTCTCACATGTGCCTTGACCGCGGGCCTTCAGCAGACTGAGCAACCCCTTGCTAGAGCCAGCGACCTTGGGTCCAAGCTGACGAACTTTTGCTCAAGCCAGATGGGCCCACGCTCAAGCTGACGACCTCGGGGTCTCGAACCTGGGTCTTCTGCATCCCAGTCCGACGCTCTATCCACTGAGCCACCGCCTGGTCAGGCAACAGTTGTTTTTTTTTAGCTATTGGAATATTTCATCCTACTGCCTTCTGGCCTCCATTGTTTTTAATGAGAGGTCAGCTGTTAATCTTGTTGGGGTTCTTTGTAAATAAGTTTATTTTCTTTTGCTGCTCTCAAGATTTTTTCTTTGTCTTTGAACATATTTACTATGATGTGTCTTGGTGTGGATCTCTTTGAATTAGTCCTACTTGGAGTTTATTGAGCTATTTAGATGTCTAGGTTATTTTTTAAAAATTGGCTTTAGATTTTATTATTAGAAATTAAATTTAATGGGGTGACATTGGTCAATAAGAATACATAGGTTTCAGGTACACATCTCTATAACATTTAAACTGTTGATTGTGTTGTGTGCTCATCACCCAAAGTCACATCATTTTCTGTAACCATGTATTTGTTCCTCTTTACTCCTCTCCTCCTCATCCTCCTCTCTCTGGTAACCACTTCATGTCTAGATTTTTTAAAATAAAATTTGGCAAGTTTTTAGCTGATATTTCTTTGAGTTTTGTTCTGCTCCTTTCACTCTTTTTCTCTCTCCTTTTTACTGTATTCACATTATTTTTATGTTGGTGTGTTTATCAGTGACCCATGTTTCTCTGAGGCTTCATTTTCTTTATTCTTTTTTTTTCTTTGTTCTTTAGATTGCATAATATATTAACCTATCATTTTTGATAGGCTTTATTTATTTTCTAATTTTTTATTGAATTTATTGGGGGTGATATTGGTTAATAAAATTATATAGGTTTCACGTGTACAATTCTATAACACATCATCTGTGTATTGTATTGTGTGTTCACCCTAAGTCTTCTTTCAGCACCATTTATCTCCCATTTACGCTCTTCTACCTCCGCTCCCTTTCCCTTTGGTAATACTCACACGGTTGTCTGTGACTGGGTTTTTTTTTCTTTGCTTGATCCCTTCACCTTTTTCATTAAACCCCCATCCCCTCTGACGGTTGTCAGTATTTTGTCTGTATCTATTAATCTGTTACTGTTTTGTTATTTTGTTCATTGGCTTCCACATATAAATGAAATCATATTATTTTTATCTTTCTCTAACTGGTCTATTTAACTTAACATATACTCTCCAGATCCATCCAAACTATTACAAAAGTAAGATTTCCTTTTTTATGGCCAGGCAGTATTCCACTGTGTAACTGTATTCGTAGCTTTTTAATTTTTTTAAATGATTTTCTTTATCAATTTTACTGATAGAGGAGAGAGGCAGCAGGGTGGGGGATGAGAAGTATCAAGTCATAGTTGCTTAACTTTAGTTCATTGATTGCTTGTCGTATGTTCCGGAACCAGGCAAGCCCACGGTTTTTAACCAGTGACCTCAGTGTTCTAGATTGATGCTCTATCCAATGGCCACCTCAGACCAGGCTGTACCACAGCTTTTTAAAAATTTATTCATTCATTCATTTTAGAGAGGATATGGAGGGAGATCGAGGGGGGCAAGAGAGAGGGAAAGAGAAGTGAGGGAGAAGCGGGCAACATAAACTCCCATGTGTGCCTTGACCAGGCAAACCCGGGGTGGCCTCGGCATTTCAGATCGACACTATCCACTGTGCCACCACAGGTCAGGCTAGTACAACAGCTTTTTTATCCACTCATCTATTGATGGGTATTTGAGCTGCTTCTAAATTGGCAATGATAAATAATGCTGCAATGAATATTGCATATATTCTTTAAAATTGGTGTTTTAGATTTCTTTGGATAAATTCCCAGAAATGGAATCTGGGTCATAATCCATCTTTAAGCTCACCGATCTTTCTTTTGCCCATCCAAGTTTAGGTCCTGTAGTAAATATTTTATTTCAGTTATTTTATACTTTTCATCTACTAACTTTTAAAATTATATTTCTAATGGTATTCATCACATCATCTTCTTCTTTTCTTTTTCTTTTTTTTTTTTTTTTTTTACAGGAACAGAGAGAGGAATAGATAGGGACAGACAGGAACAGAGAGAGGTGAGAAGCATCAGTCATTAGTTTTTCGTTGCTGTTGCGACACCATTGTTCATTGATTGCTTTCTCACATGTGCCTTGACCGCGGGCCTTCAGTAGACCGAGCAACCCCTTGCTGGAGCCAGCGACCTTGGGTCCAAGCTGACGAGCTTTTGCTCAAGCCAGATGGGCCTGCGCTCAAGCTGGCGAGCTCGGGGTCTCGAACCTGGGTCTTCCGCATCCCAGTCCGACGTGCTATCCACTGCACCACCGCCTGGTCAGGCCATCTTATCTTCCTTTACTACTTTAATCATGGTTTTTGTTGTTCTTTTGAACATATTTATAATGGTTACTTTGAAGTCTGTTAAATCTGACATCTACAGGGGGTTCTTGGGTTACGACACAGTTCCACTCCTATGACAGTGACGTAGTGTAAGTCGAAACGCACCCTAGGCTAACACAAATGGAACACTTGTGCTTTTAACAGGCTAGAGTGGCATAGGTAAGTGTACTGGTGGACGCCAACTCCCTAACTCATGGCCCACGTACGTTACTGCTTATTCTTCTGCTCTGCATAACCAAACTTGGTCACCCATGTAGTCTGTAAGTACAGTGCTAATAGTGTAAGCCAAAACACATCTCAATTTTTTAAAAAAGTTTTTATGGGAGTGAGCGTCATAAACTTGAAACATCATATGTTGAGATTGTTGTAACCCGGGGACCTCCTGTAGTCCTTCTCAAGAGTGGTTTCTGTTGCCTGCCTTTTTTTTACCCATGTCTCATACATTTTTCTTTGTGTATCTTGTTATTTGTTGTTGAAACTAATGTAGCCAATCTAAATACTGAACTCTCCTACCTTTGAGTGTATTATTATTTGTTTGTTTATTTTTTTTAATGTCTGGCTGGATTATTTTGGTGAAGTCTGTTTTCTCTGCAATCGGCAGCCTTTGTCATTGCTCCTTTTCAGAGGGCACAGCCTTGCTCATGAGCACAGCCAACCTGGCTGGGATGGCAGTGGTTGAAGTAGGGCTCTCTTTCTTTGATTTTTCTGTCAAGCTGTTTGCCTCAGCTGGTGTCAAGCCCAGTTGTTGGTCTCTTCTCATTGATTGCCCTGTTTTCAACAATGTCCTAGGGCCTAACTTGCTCCATGGTCTGATTAAATTAGAAATTGTTCTCCTTTACAGTGGTAGCTTTTAAGGTCACTGTTTGAGATTTGTTCTGAAACCTGGAAGGCCCTTCTGAGTTGTCTCTTTGGTTCTCTCTAGTGAACTAGAGTTAGGCGTATGGCATAGTTTGCATCTGTCATGAAGGTAGCAGCTTTCTTTTAATTGTCCCATTAGATTGGAGAGTGTTTTTAGTCTTGTACTCTCCCACACTCTGAAATAAAAAGTTTCTCTAGGAAGATATTTGGAGCAGGTACCAGTACTGTGGCATGCTTCTCTTTGAGTGATATGCCTGCTTTAGAAATAAGTACTGGGCATAGGTGGTAGTCTCTGGTCTTTTTTGCTTACCTCTCCTAGCGTGATGCCTTCACCCTAAGAAAAACTGGGGTTAGGACAGTCAGGGCCCAAGTATTCTCTGTGGTGTGTCTTTCATATGTAAGTGAGGATCTTTGAAAGAAGGGAGAACATCTTGGACAGACACATTTGTCTCACATTTGTTCTGTGAAGTATTGTAGCTTGGGCAGGGGATGAGAAAAGCTGGTGGCCTGCTCCTTCCAGAAGATACCATAGCTCTTGACTAGGAGCTTGGGAGAGAAAGGAGGCCCTGCACTGGCCACACTGACTGAAGTGCTGTTTCCGCCATGTAGAGCTGACCGAAGGGAAAGTTCAGATTCTTGCTGTTCTTACTTAGTTTTAGTAGATTTTAATAATTATGTAGTCCTTTTCTGTATGCCTTAGGTAGGGCACTTTTCAAAGACATTAAGTGGTTGTTTGAAAATTATTTTTATCAGTTATGCTTGTTTTGCTGGGAAATGGGTTTATCGATCTCTTGGTGTTGCCATTCTGGAATATGAATATGCTTGTGCCTTTTACTGATGTGGATAAGAATTTCTTTAGATTTAGAACTACTGGGTTAAAGGGCATTCAAATGGAATCACTGTAGCACAATCATAGAGTTGAACAAAGAAATTGTACCAACTTGTACTAACTCCATCAAAATCGAGTTCCTGTGGCTACGCATCTTTGTAGCATTCAATATTGTCATTGGATTTCTTAATTTTTGCTCATATGGCAGATAAGAAGTGATATCTCACTGTGGTCTTAATGATATGTGATCAGTGACCTTTCCCTATCATTGGTATCAGTGTTCCTTTTGTGCATTTTGAATATTTATTCTTTTACTATATGTGAACTAAAATTTTCTCTCATTTTGTTGTTTGTCTTTTTACCTGGTGGTGTCTTTTGCTAAACAGAAGTATTTTTGATATAGGTGAATGTATCAAACATTACCTGTTTAAGAATTTTTTTTTAAGAAATTTTTATTCCAAAATAGCAAAGATAATTTTCTACATTGCTTAAGAGTTTAAAAGGTTTACTTGTTTATCCTTATATTTTTAATGGTTTTCAGGTATGGTGTGAAGCTTTCCATATTTTCCATGTGTATAATTTATTGACCCAGTCCTAGTTATTGAGTAGTTTCTCATATAAATCCATAGTGCTCTTAGAAAAAAATTGATATTACATATCTGTACAAGTCTATATTGGGGTTCTTTTACCTCATTGGTCAGTAGTATAGTCTTGTGACCTTACCATACCATCTTACTGTAGCTTTATAAAGTTTCATGTTATGAAGAAAAAGTATTTTGCCTCCTTCAGGAGTGTCACAGCCATATGCTTAGGCTTTTAAGATTTAAAGTAGCTTTTTAAAAAAAGGATTTAAAGTAGCTTTGAGTAAAAACACTTTTTCATATTATATATGATAATTAGTAGACATGGAATTCAGTATGTACTAATCACTTATTCAGATAATTTACATTATTGAAAGAAATAGGAGAAGAAATATATGATTATGCTTTATTTATTAGCCAGGTCATGTTTCTTTTTCTTTTTAAATATAGGAACGGTTTTGATCAAAAGTAACAGTGGTCAGTTGATGTTGGTATCTCCTCAGCAAGCTGTAACAAGAGTCGAGACCACAAGTGACATCATTTCAAGGCCAGCTGTACAAACGAATACTCAAACAGTCAAAATCTGTACAATGCCGGTAATATACCTTAAAGTTTTTTCATCGAATTTAGTTTTGCAGCTACTATTTTATTATGTGCATATGTATTTGCCAGAAAAAATGATCAAAGGGATGGTTTTGTTCAACCTTTCTGTTGAATATATGTTAATTTAACCAAGATACTTGGTTTTGTCAATTGGTGATTGTTAAAACAATAAAAACTCAATCTTCATACTCAGATTTTGTAGTTTTCAAGGAGTGTTCAAAGGGCTGTTTGCATCTCTTAAAGTGGAAAGAAAACCATTCTTCAATATTAATTTATGGCAAAATATAAAGACCCCATATAGTTCAGTATTAATTTTTATCTATCTCATAGGAATTACTTTTAAGAAATTCAGAACTCTGCTATAATATTTCATTAATTTGGCATCATTAAGATTATATACATGATGATTTTTCTAGGTACCGAAAGCTTATTTTGTGTCCCAGAGTTAAAAAACATTTTTTTATGGTCATCCTTTTTTTGGGGGAGGTGAACAGAAAATGCTGAATATAATATAGCATTTTCTTGATGAGTCCGGCTCTCTTAAGGAAAGATTGCATTGCTTTCTATAGTAATATCATCCTCTGCCTGTTTAAATTCCCCCACCCCCATTTTTTACTCTAATTGAGTCCGGGTTCTCAACTAGTCATTTTCTCGGTTACAGTATCTGTCAGCTACTCCTTCCCTTTCTAGTTTGCTTTATCTAACTGCTGTGGATTGAATACATAGGTTAGCACATTTTCATTTATAATTAGGTAGTAAAAAGGGAATCCATGTTTTCTGTATGTGCCAAAGAGTAGAGTTCAAGATTTTAATTTTGAAATACTGTGATATTTATTTGTTAAATCAGTTGCCTCCTTAGATATGTGAAATGAGCATCAACTGGCCACTTGTCCAGTTAGGTTCATAATATATTATAGAATGTGCATAAAATTTATAAGGTTATAAAGCCAGTTATAACAAAGAAATTTGTGGCCCTGGCTGATTGGCTCAGCTGTATCGTCGGCCCAGTGTGTGGAAATACCGCATTCAATTCCGGCCATGGAACACAGGAGAAGTGCCCCCTCTGCTTCTCCCCCCTAACCCCTCTCCTTTCTCTCCATCTCTCTTCCCATCCCACACCCAAGGCTACATTGGGGCAAAGTTTGCTCGGATGCTGAGGATGGCTCCATGGCCACCTCAAGTGCTAGAATGGCTCCAGGTGCAACAGAGCAATGGCCCCGACGGGCAGAGCATCGCCCCCTGATGGGCATGCCGGGTGGATCCTGGTCGAGCACATGCAGGAGTCTGTCTCTCTGCCTCTCTGCTTCTCACTTCAGAAAAATACAAAAAAAAGAAATTTGCAATGGCAAAGTATTTATTTGCCAGTATTGATTGACTTTCAGTTACTAATGCCAATGACTATATTATATTCCCAACCCCTTAGAATTCTAATTCACAATTAATCAAGAAAGTGGCAGTGGCACCTGTTAAACCATTGGCACAAATTGGAACGACTGTGGTAACCACTGTTCCGAAGCCTGCCTCAGTACAAGTAAGTTGTGACAGACTTGTGGCCATGTGTGCACTGGTTATTCTCTCATCTTTCTTTATTATTTAGCTATTTTCTGCTAGATGTGTAAGTTGCTGACTATGTAACGTTGAAGAGCGCAGTTGAGTGATATCTGACACTTCTCAAACTGGTAACCATTGGAGGTATGGAAACACAAGATACACACGGTGTAGCCTGACTAGGCAGTGGCACAGTGAATAGAGTATCAGCCTGGGACGCTGAGGACTAGGTCTGAAACCCCAAGGTTGCTGGCTTGAGTGGGGGATCATAGACATGACCCCACGGCTGCTGGCTTGAGCAAGAGGTCACTGGCTTGGCTGGAACCCCCCGATGAAGGCACATATGAGAAAGCAATCAATGAACAACTAACGTGCCGCAACTATGAGTTGAAGCTTCTCATCTCTCTCTTCCTGTCTGTCCCTCTTTCTCTAAAAAAACAAACAAAAAAATATATATTTTTAGAATATCATTTTTACTTGAATATATTAATACAAATGCATCAAATAGATACAGACCCAATAAAACCTCAGTAAAACTGGTAGAGAACTGTAGACTCTACCAAATATGACTGTCAGAGATGTGCCATTGTGTGCCAACATGGTCAGCTGGGCCTTAATTTCCCCTTTGTGATCAGTCATTGGATGTAGACTCACCCAAAAGAGAAGAGAAGTGCTCTTGGGAAAGGTGATTTCTCTGAAGCTGAGTTGAACCTGAAGGAACTGACAACTATCTGCAGGTTTTCTCATAGCATTCCCAGTAGCTAGGCCAACACAGATTTCTCTTGTGGCATATCATCGTGCACTTCTTGCATGACTGGGATCTGCTTCCTCATACATTTTGAAAACCTGCTCTTTTGGAGTTCCAGTGGATTACTTCTTTGGGGAAACAAGAAAGAGGAAGTTAGTAAGAGGAATTACAGTCCCTACTGCTACAACTGATGCTTATAATGTCCTTCCTTCATTATCCATTCTAGATTTTCTTTACCCTCAGTTACCAACTCTGCTGGTCACGGTAGCTTAACTGGTAGAGTGGCCAGACCTTAATACGTGAGGGATATGAGATCCTAATCACCATAAAGCAAGAGTTTCTGCCCTTGTCCATTTGTCATCACAATTGAGCAAGGAAATACCAAGAGACACTTAAGCGGATCACCTGTATTTACCACACATATTGCTCTTGGATTCCATTGTAAAATAGTACCCCTACCTATTTTATCATGATGGAAGTCAGGTCCATCATGATAATAAATTTTCACTTTTCTGCTGGTCCCTGGACACAAGGAACCTGAAGTGCCCAGGAGGCAGCTGTGGTGTTGTCTGGTTTATAGCTCTATCCTTTGGTGACAGTGTGACCTCTGAGGGGGCCATATGGGTGGAGCACCCAGGTAGTAGGCTAAAACTAAACAGATGGGAAACTGAGAGACAGTGAAAGGGGGCAAGTGCCTTTATTGAGGGCTGGTATAGAGCGCACTAGGCCGCCCGTACCATGGATCCACCTTACCACACTGGTATACCTGGTCACCTGGATGGGCTGGATGACACTATTTGTGGGGATGTTGGGGCATTAGAAAAATTGGAAGTTCAAAGAATTTATAATGTAATTATTTCATGGAAGGGTTTTTATCACTTCAATAGTGCTTTGAGTATGTGAGTTTTCTCATTGGATCTATTTCTCAAAGATTTAGCACTTATAGCTGTTTAAATGGTATATCTAGGCTGTTAGTTCTTTTCTTTGGATACTTTTTCATCTATATGTCTTATATCATTGATGTTTCCATGTGGGTTGTTTGTAACTTTTTCTACTTTAGGTCAGTGCATGTTTTAAACTAGGCTGCTCCTCAGTTGTAAGCTAAAGAAGAAATGATCAAATAATGGAGTTAATGAATAATATCTGTGTCCACTTTGAGAGGGAAAGCATTCTTAGTTTTGGGCATTTTTTAAAACAAAAGTTTTTATTGATTTGAGAGGTGGGGGAGAAGATAGAAAAGGAAAGGAGAGAGAAGCATCAACTCACTGTTCCACTTAGTTCCATTTAGTTGTGCACTCATTGGCTGCTTCTCATATGTGCCCTGTCTGGGGTTCCGACCCACAGCCTCAGCATGCTGAATGATGATCTGTCCACTGAACCATCTGTGCAGAGCCCAGGCATTTCTTGAAAATAAGGAGCTAGAACTTGGAAATGAGAAAAGATAGAACTTTTTATACTTGACTATTTGTAAGGGCTAATAATGTCTGTTAAGAAATTTTGAAAAGTATTTTTCTATTAGTAGGTTTCAATATGTATTAAAATGGCTTAAAACATGGTTTGGTCTAGTAAATATAACATGGGAAGTAATTTGAAATCTTCAGTTTTATATTATTTTCATAATGAAGACATAGTTTGACCCATTGTTGCAATGGAATATAATGTGTAAATGGTTGCATTTAGGATTAGTATTTCTAATTACAAATGAACAAACCCAAAGTTGATTGCTTTTTCACACAGGTATGAAAAATGACACTCCTTGAAATGCAGCTTACTCTGTTGAATTTGAAGACAACTCTTTTCCTGGTTTTATGTATTAACTGATTTTTCACAGATTATTTCACATACTCCCCAGGTCTTCTTTCTCCTGTTCCCCAGACATACCTAGTCAGTGCCAGTGCAGCCTTGCAAAGCATGGAAGTACAATTGGCGGTCTGTATCGAGTCTAAGGCAGAGTTTTGATTGAATTTAAGAGGGTCCATCCATACGCAGTAAGATTATGTAGATAAAGACTGCGATTATATACCTCCCCATTCCTTTTAAGAGGTGGAATTCCTATGGAAAGTGCATGTATCTGGTAGGGTCATGAAGGACAGATTTTGTTCCAGAGACAGAACAAAATCTTGACAAGGAATGGAGAAATGTCATAAGTGCCCACTTTACTCAAAACATAGGGCACTTTTCCTGAGCTTACATTTCAATGGGCCTTATTTTGCTTTTGAGGGGGAGGGACAGAACTCCCTGGAGGAGCCCCTTATTTCCGTATTGAAAGGTATTCATGCTCACCAGCTAAAGTTCAAATCATGCCTCCTAAGTTTAGTAGCACAAAGAGTTAATGACTGAGTTTAAAATAGACTCACTGAAGAAAGAGTATTTATTTACTGTACATGAAGCTAAAAAGCTTATTAGAAGGTCTCCAAAGGATTCAGAGGGAAGTGTACAATAGTTTTCCTTGGAGAGCAGGACTAAGGTTAGCAACAAGAGGGAGGTGTCATTTCCATTGTTACCTGTGGGATCTGGCCACATTGAATAAAATTGTACGAATTTAGGTGTAAGTTTTTATTTTACCCCTTTTTGCTTAACATTTCATCATTTGTTCTATTCACCATCATTTTCAGTGTCTTTAATTTCTTTGCCATTTTTACTCTCAAATTCTTGTCTAATACATGTTCTAGTCTTTCTAAAGTGGAAAATCTTTTTTTTTAAGATTTTTTTAAAATTGATTTTAGAGAGGAAGAGAGAGAGATGGAGAGAGGGAGTGAGCAGGATCACTCATAGTAGTTGCTTCACTTTAGTTGTTCATTGATTGCTTCTCATATGTGCGTGCCTTGACCAGGCAAGGCTGAAGTTTCGAACCAGTGACATCAGCACTCCAGTTTGATGCTCTATCCACTAAGCCACCAGAGGTCAGGCTAAAGTGGGAAATCATTTTGTACATTCAGATTTACCTGTCTTTACTATTACAAAAGATTTCCTTCCCTCCCTCCCTCCCTCTCTCCCTTTTAAATTGAATTTGTTAGGGTGACTTTTTCTTGCAAACCATTCAAGTGTTCAACTGAATAAAACCTCATCTGCTCACTGCATCATGTGCCCATCGGCCAAAGCAAAGGCTCCTTCCATCCCCATTTTCTCCTCCTTTACCCACCTCTACCCACTCGTACCCTCCATTCTCCCTGTCTGACCACACTGTTCTCCTCTAAGTCTGTTTGTTTTGTATATATGGTTGTGGGGTTTTTTTTGTTTTTGTTTTTTTTTTTTCAGGGACAGAGAGAGAGTCAGAGAGAGGGATAGATAGAGACAGACAGACAGGAACAGAGAGAGATGAGAAGCATCAATCATCAGTTTTTCGTTGTGACACCTTAGTTGTTCATTGATTGCTTTCTCATATGTGCCTTGACCGCGAGCCTTCAACAGACCAAGTAACCCCTTGCTCGAGCCAGCGACCTTGGGTCCAAGCTGGTGAGCTTTTTGCTCAAGTCAGATAAGCCTGCACTCAAGCTGGCGACCTTGGGATCTCGAACCTGGGTCCTCCGCATCCCAGTCCGACGCTCTATCCACTTTGCCAACACCTGGTCAGGCTCTATATATGTTTTTTGTCTGATCCCTTTACCTTCTTTCATCCAGTCTTCCAATACTCCACCTCTCCGACAGCTGTCAGTCTATTCCATTTGTCCATGCCTCTATTTCTATTTTATTCATCAGTTTATTTTGTTCATAGATTCTCCATATAAGTGAAATTATAGGGTATTTGTCTTTCCCTGACTGGCTTATTTTACTTAGCATATTAATCTCTATGTCCATCCATGCTGTCACAAAACAGAAGATTTTCTTGAAGATGAGAGTAAGCTGACCTTTCTGTCCTGTATGCCTATAGAACATAAGCATTAAATTGATGGTATAGTGTTTAGTTTCCTGTGTGAATTATACATACTGTCCTCTGTACACTCCCAAATTTTATTCCTGTTTTGTTTTGTACTTTTTTTTTTTTCAGGGACAGAGAGAGAGTCAGAGAGAGGGATAGATAGGGACAAACAGACAGGAACGGAGAGAGGTGAGAAACATCAATCATTAGTTTTTCGATGCCGTCACAACACCTTAGTTGTTTATTGATTGCTTTCTCACATGTGCCTTGACCGCGGGCCTTCAGCAGACCAAGCAACCCTTGCTGGAGCCAGCGACCTTGGGTCCAAGCTGGCGAGCTTTTGCTCAAGTCAGATGGACCCACACTCAAGCCAGCCACCTCAGAGTCTCGAACCTGGGTCTTCCACATCCCAGTCCGACGCTCTATCCACTGCTCCACCGCCTGCCTGGTCAGGCCTATTTTGTACATTTTCATGTCTGTCTTTAAGATTGTTGCTTTATCTCTCACTAATTAATATATGACTTGTGATTTCTTGTGTGAAACTTTTTTATCCTGTAGGTGGTGCTGTAATCATACCTTATTTCAATAGAGGGTGAAAGAAGCAACTGAAATTGTTTTCAGTCTGCAAATATAATATCACTTTTATAATATAATGCTTACCCTTACGGTCTACATAAAAGCAACTTAGCAAAAAAAAAAAAAAAGCAACTTAGCTGAATATAAGGTGACCAGTAAATCTTTCTTCTTTATACTTATGGAAAAGCAGCAGAGAATTACAGAACAGGAAATTCTAGATTTTCATGTAAAGGCTTACTATTTCAAATCCTTTTTAGAGAAGTATTAATAATATTTTGTGAGGACTTTGTACTTGGCGCTGTATTTCACAAACAACCCTAAGATAGTAGGTAGCCTTGCTGTTCTTGTTTCTGTTATAGACAAGAATCAGAGGGTTATCAGGATTAATTAATTTGACAGAGGTCAACACTCAGTCAGTATCAATGAAAAGGAGACTGAAACCCAGAGCTGCTAGAGTTCAGAGCTTTTGTAATGGTACATTGCCTTGAACTAGTAGAACATAACAAAAGCAACCAATTTTAAGTTCATTTCTAGTCTGATAAGTGTGTAATGAGGTACCCACTGTGACATACATCATAGTAATACACACCTAAATATTTACTATTTTTCATTTCAGTCTGTGGCTGTGCCAACCAGTGTTGTCACAGTCACTCCCGTAAAGCCATTAAATACTCTAACTACCCTGAAGCCTTCAAGTTTGGGAGCATCTCATACCCCCTCAAATGAGCCCAATCTCAAAGCAGAGAACTCAGCAGCTGCTCAGACTAATCTTTCTCCGGTAAGCTCTCAACTTGCACCTTATATAAATACAGCTCTTTACCACTTTTTTTTTTAACTCTTTCTATCTAACATTTATGAGTGTTTATGTTTTCTATTTAGGCGATGCTAGAAAATGTGAAGAAATGTAAGAACTTTCTTGCAATGTTAATAAAACTAGCATGTAGTGGATCACAGTCCCCAGAAATGGGGCAGAATGTAAAGACGCTGGTTGGACAACTTTTGGTAAGTTAATACTATGAAACTTTGCAACCTCTGTAAGAATCTACAGAACTTGTTTTAAATAGGGAATTAATTTATTTTTTATTATTAAGCAAGAGAGAAAGAGGGACAGACAGGGACAAACAGATAGGAAGGAGAAGGGATGAGAAGCATGAACTCATAGTTGCGACACCTTAGTTGTTCATTGGTTGCTTTCTCCTGTGTGCCTTGACGGGGGGACTACAGCTGAGCCAGTGACCCCTTGCTCGAGCTGGTGAGCCTGAGCTCAAGCTGGTGACCTTGGGGTTTCAAACCTGAGTCCTCAGCGTCCCAGGCCGATGATCTAGCTACTGCACCATCACCTGGTCAGGCAGGAAATGAATATTTTTAAATGACTTTTATTTTAAATTGATTTTTTAAATACACTTTGCTTTTGCTTCTTGAAAGCTATATAAAGGTTATAAATCTTAGACGAGTAAATCTATTGTAATAGATTACTTTCCATATGTCAGTCTTGTTTCCCTTAGCCTAAAAAGAGCCTTGGAGAGAAGGTTGAATATTTGGTTAAATAAAAAGTTATAACAATTGTAAGTGCCAGAACACTGGGCTATTAACCAATAATAAAATTAAATTCTGCCTGACCAGGTGGTGGTACGGTGGATAGAGTGTTGACCAGAATTCTCATCTCTCTCCCTTCCTGTCTATCCCTCGCTTCCTTAAAAAAATTAAAATAATAATAATTAAGTTCTGTATGCCCAAACAACAAACTTTGGGAACTGTGGGAGTAAGTTAACTTCCTTATGTCAGTTTCTTTCTCTATAAGATGAGAAGAGTAGGGAAGTTATAGGCCTGGGCATGACTGCCCATGAGCTGCCTAGTTAGGAATTTATGATCAGATCACCATGTGAGGTTACTTTCAATGGGAACCCTGGCCCCCTTTTTTTTGTCAATAGTTCCCCTTTTTGTTCTCAAATCAATTCAAAAGAAGCATTGGAGACCAAATATTTGCTTGGGTGGTGTGGTCTCAGGTTCAAGGAAGGCTTATTCCTAGGAAGTCTCAGTATCAGTGTTGCCCTGTTGAGCATTGGGAATGGGGTAAGAGGATAACTGTAGGATGTGAGTTGAGGTAGAATTTTTCCCAAAAAGGGAATGGCAGGTAGGTGGCAGATAGTCAGGTTTTATGGCCTTTGTTGCAAATAAAACACTCTGGATCATTTTTATCCTGTGACTATCATGATTCTATTTTTTTACCTTCTGTTTCATTTTTCTTTATTTGGCATCTAATATAACTAAGAATATTAACCATTATACTACATGTTCAGTAGTCAGAAATATAGAAAAAACAAAGAACTAGTATAACAATTATCACTATCATTAGCAAACAGGTAAAAACAATTAAACAAAATGGATTCTAAGCTTAGTATCAAATCCATAAATCTGCATGCCTTGTCGATGTCTTGGGATAGTTGTCTGCCTTTGGTGTCAGTGACTTCTGGTCCTTCAGGAATCTTCAAGTTGTCTTTGACGTCCCTAAACAAGTGGATGGTCTATTCAGGATTAGGTAGGAGCCTGGTAAGTCCCCTTATAATTAAGTTGGAGAGTGTCTTTTATTTGCTGTTCTTTCCAATAAACAAAATCTCCAGGTGGCAGTCAATGATCTTTAAAGTCTTTCTCTCCTGGGAACTCACTTTGAAAGGAAGCAGTTATCAACTTGACATTTTCTTTATCAAACTTTGGCAATAATGTAAGATGTCTTCTTTCAAAAATGTCTGCTCATAAGTTTCTTCATCTAAGTCTAGCTAAAATGCACTGCCTGAAGGAATGCAAAACTTAAAAAATGGGGAGTTAGGAACAGGGAAGAACCAAGCGACCATCTTGGGTTTCTCATAGCCCCAGACTTTCATTTACTGTACACCCATTTCTTACCCAAACAATATACCTTTGCAGTTTTCAGGGCACTTGTTTTATAGTGCTTCCCATGAAACTTCAATTTGTTTGAGGTGGTCCTTCTGAAAAACTGCAAAATTATTCCTACATAGTGATGACCTTTTTTATTCTCATATGTGCCTTGACTGGGTAGGGGGCTTTAGCAGAGCAAGTGACCCCTTGCTCAAGCTGGAGACCTTGGGCTCAAGCTACCAACCATTGAGTCATGTCTATGATCCCACGCTCAAGCTGGTGAGCCCATGCTCAATCAAGCCAGGTGAGTCCACGCTCAAGCCAGTGACCTTGGGGTTTCAAACCTGGGTCCTCTGTGTCACAGTCTGATGCTTTATTTATTGTGCCACTGCCTGGTCAGGCCATATAATGAGCTTTTTAACCCTTAAAGCCTCAATTTCTAGTGAAAACTAGGAAGTAATTAACATATATTTTTTATTGAGAGGGGGGACGGGACAGATATACAGGAAGAGAGAGAGATGAGATGCCTCAACTCATAGTTGCTGCATGTTAGTTGTTCATTGATTGCTTTCTCATATGTGCCTTGATGAGGGGAGGTTGCTACAGCCAAGCCAGTGACCCCTTGTTCAAGCCAGCAGCCTTTGGGCTCAAGCCAGCAACCATGGGGGCATGTTTATGATCCCCACACTCAAGCCGATGACCTTGGGGTTTTGAACCTGGGCCCTCCGTGTCCCAGGCTGACATGCTATTCACTGTACCACCACCTGGTTAGGCAATTAACATTTTTTAGCTTGGACTTTTATGAACTACAGAAACATTTTTCATAGATTTAAAAAGTCAATTATTAACAGATTAATTTTTTTTTTTTACAGTAATTTTTTTTTTTTACAGAGACAGAGAGAGAGAGTTAGATAGGGACAGACAGACAGGAACGGAGAGAGGTGAGAAGCAACAATCATTAGTTTTTCGTTGCCGTCGCAACTCCTTAGTTGTTCATTGATTACTTTCTCACATGTGCCTTGACCGCGGGCCTTCAGCAGACCGAGCAACCCCTTGCTGGAGCCAGCGACCTTGGGTCCAAGCTGGCGAGCTTTTGCTCAAGTCAGATGGGCCTGCGCTCAAGCTGGTGAGCCCGGGGTCTCGAACCTGGGTCTTCCACATCCCAGTCCGACGCTCTATCCACTGCGCCTCTGCTTGGTCAGGCAACAGAGGTTAATTTTTGTAAAATTTAAGCAAAATAAAGACATGTCTTTTTTATTTAAACTAACAAAGTTAAACCAGTTTTTATTTACTATGGATTAATCTTACACTGCTCACAAAAATTAGGGAATCAGAGAATGTGCAGATACTCTAGTACTTTAAGCCTTTTTTGTATAGTGCATTTTCACCAATGAAGTAAAAGTTAGTTTTGCATCACATTTGCATAATTGAACAACTTTCTCTGACTTATCATTTGCTTTTCTGATGTTCTTGTTTAATAAAAAAAATCAAATGCTTCTTTTTTTTATCACTTCTTATTCATTTCGAAATATCCCCTAGTTTTTGTTAGCAGTATAGATCCATGAATTTGAAAAGCATTTGAGTTATTTCTGCATTTCTGAGAATTTTAGAATATACAATATTTATAAGCGCTTGCCTTTAACAATATCATCTGGAGGTAGACAATTATCTCACATTTACAACATAAATACATGGATGTATGTGGAGCCAAATTTTGTTTTCCAGGTATTTATAATTTGTATGTCTTTGACATGTCAAGTTCCAAATGATCCTCTTTCTTTTAAAATAAATTTAAAATATGGACAGCCATTAATACCTCAAAGAATTGGATTGACACTTAAATGACATCAATGGTTGATCTATTTATTTAAATCCTCTTTTGAAGCTTTATGAGACCAACTAAATATCTTTTCCATTCATTCTGCCTAAGACATAGCCAGCTTTTTCTAATTGTGTGCACAAAAGGTTAATTTAGGAGTGTCAGAGGGTCTTTCTATTGACCATCTTAGTATCAATGGGAGGCTGTCAACTATAGTGGGGTTTGTGGGGCTTGCTTGCCTCCAAGGCATAAATTGCCATGTTAATTTTGACATATAAATGAAAATTAGTTTCCAAAACTAAAAATTTGAGAACATTGGCTTTGCTTTATATTTTTGCAAATCTCTTCAATATCTGATATAACAGAAGGTAGCTAGATTCTAATATCTGTTTCTATATTTAATCTGTTTTGCATGTGTTATTTTGGTCAAAGTATTTTGGAGAATATTCCACCTTATGTGGAGAGGTGGTTGGAAAAGTGGGTATTTTAAAAGCCTTTCCCCCAGATGATTGTGGATACTCTTTAGATCCCTGGTTTATCTTGCACTCTGAATGGATCTTTTACCCATGTGTGATTATGATACAATGCATTTTGGTTATTTAGAAAATACTGGTTCACTGAGTTCACAAATCTTCCAAATGTTCATGGATTTGTTATTTAAGATATCCAAAAAAATGATGCTGTACTTGTAATCAGACCAACAATCTCATAAGGAAATTCTTTCCATACGAGAAAGCTATCCAACTTATGATTGTGGTTACAAAATCTCCAAAATTCAAAATTTGTCTTGAGAGCTTTATTTTTATTTTTAGCATCAAATACTGGCAGTTTTTTTTTCTTTGCAGTGACAGACTTGGCTTGTTTGTTTGTTTCATTGTTTGTTTTTGAGAAAATACCTAGCAATCAAATACACGGTTGGTTTGACATTATTTTTCCAGTAAATAAAATCAACTAGTTGAGTTAGCAACTCAATCACAAAGTGCTTTTCCTTGACCATCTTAATATAATTTGTTCTATATCGGAAATTGCTCTATGGGGGGGTTCCCATTTTCTTACATACATTATAAAAAGCTGTCTATTGAAAGGTTGAGATGTAGTAAAATTAATTTTTACTGCTTCATTGAGTATACTTTGAAGTGAAACTGGCTCTTTTAAATTTTATGACAAGTGCCTAGTGATGTTGAATATGATGACATCTATTTCAATTTGTTGGCATTGCCAGCAGTTTTACCTACTGTTGCTTATGTGCCATCAGTGCAAATGTTAGCACAATGCAAAAGGCCAAATAAATCTTTTTAGTATCAAAATGAAAATAATTGAGATCTCATAGACCCCTGAAATGCTTAGAATATACGGGTTATGGAAGGATTCCTGTTTTTTTGGACAATAGTATATCTGTTATTATTGCCTTAGAATAGCATTCTAAAAGTACAAACTTATACCGATTAAGGTTATTTCAAAATTGAAAAGCAAAACATAAACATGACCCCCTAACCAAGTAACTTCCTATCCTTTGCCCTAAGAAATTTAGGACTCCCGCCTGACCAGGAGGTGGCTCAGTGGATAGAGCGTCAAACTGGGATGCAGAGAACCCAGGTTCGATACCCTGAGGTCTCCAGCTTGAGCACAGGCTCATCTGGCTTGAGCAAAAAGCTCACCAGCCTGGACCCAAGGTTCCTGACTCCAGCATGGGGTGGCTCGGTCTGCTGAAGGCCTGCAGTCAAGGCACATATGAGAAAGCAATCAATGAACAACTAAGGTGTCGCAATGGCAACAAAATACTGATGATTCTTGCTTCTCCTCTCTCTTAGTTCCTGTCTGTCTGTCCCTATCTATTCCTCTCTCTGACTCTCTGTCCCTGTAAAAAAAAAAAAAGAAAGAAAGAAATTAGGACTCCTATGTCTTCACTACTACTACTTTCTTTTTTTAAGATTTTATTTATTGATTTTACAGAGAGAGGTGGAGGGGGGGATGAGAAGTAGTTACTTCACTCTATCTGTTCATTAGTTGCTTGTCATATATGCCTTGACCCGGCAAGCCCAGGTTTTCAAACCTGCAACCTCAGTGTTCCATGTTGGCACTCTGTCCACTGTGCAGCCACATGCCAGGCATTCACTTCCTAATTGTTCTTAACAGACTATATTTCAGTAGCTTTATTTAGGCTGCCAGCTATACTTTTATTTTGCTTACTGGTATCATTCCTGTATGAACAAACGTCTCTATTGTTTGTGCTTATTCATTTCACAAATGACATGGAAAAAACGCTTCCATTTAATGATAGACTGTATTACTGTTCAAAGTTTATTAAGTCTACAATTATGAATACATACTGTTCCTGTTTTAAAATATTTGTAGACCTAAAAGTGGTCTTCTTTCTCCCATCCTCAGGATGCAAAAATTGAAGCAGAAGAATTTACTAGGCAGCTGTATATTGAACTCAAGTCTTCACCTCAGCCTCACCTAGTTCCTTTTCTTAAGGTAGAGTTATGTATTTATTACTTTGAAGCAATTCTTTGTAACAGATTACTTTAAAATAATTTAAAACCTGAATATTTCAGCCTGATAGCAACCTAAAGGTGAAGATAACTAACAATGTAGGAGAAACCTCTTTGTGTTGTAATCTGTAAATCACATTGATAGTTCATATTCTTTGGATTGAAAAACATTGTTAAGAGAGAAATGGGTACCTTATTTATTAATATAATTTGATGTTTTTTTAATGCTTGTATATGCAACATTCTTAACATTTTTAAAAATAGGGCCTTTTCCTAATGACTTATATTCTTTTAGAAATAAACCACATAATACCAAATTTAGTGGACAGGCTATTTTTTAAAAAGTCATATATTTTGTTAGTAGGTATATTCTTCTCTAAGATCTATTGAATTAAATAGAATTTTGATGGAGGACAGTAACTTTAACAATAAGAGCTTGTTTTGGCAGACTAAAAATATGTAATTTTGGATAACCAGAAGCCAAAAAGGAATGAATTGAAATTTATAAAGTCATTGAAGACCTGGGACTATAGATTTTGAAATAATGGAATGAAGCATTGCCTTTAGAAAAATTTGAGTTAATTGTCTAAGGAATGTGCTAGAAGCTTCATAGTGGAAGACTTCTTTTGGTTGCTTTATGAGAAAAGAGTAGGAAGAGAGAGCACCACATTTTCAGAAGGATATTAAAATAAGAGAAACTGTCCCTAGGAGGATGCTAATTGTGTGATAGAAATGTGGCTAAAGAAACTGAGAATGTTTTAGGCAGAGGAGACTTGGTCTAGGAAAGGGAAGGTTGAAGGGGCAGGGCAATACTTAACATGAAATGACTAGTGTGCCTTGTTTTCAGATGACCCTCTTGATTGAGAAGTTAGATGCAGTCTTCCTTGGGTCCCTTTCAGTGCAAAGATATGCACCAACTTAAAATACAGTTAGAAAATATTGTAGTTCAATTAAGAAAATTAACCTTGTTTGTATTAGCTTTTATTTTTATATGAAGACGTTCTAGCAAAAGTTTGAAAGTTATTTAACAAAATAATTTTTTTAGTCTGCTATTGTTTAAACAAACTTATAGATACTGAAGTTATAAATTATCTGTTGTGGGGTTGAGATGAGTACAAACATAAAACTTTTATTTTAAATTGATTTTCAGATGTACAAAATAAGTTTAATACTGAGACGTAGTAATTTCGTTTTGAAAAATAAAGCACTTTTGGGTTTTAAATTGATTGAATCTTAGAAATTGACAGGATATAAATAAGTGATATAAGATATCCTCTACTGAAACAGTTGATATACTTTCAAAATTCTTTTTTTATTTTTAATATTGATTCTAGAGAGAAAAAGAAAGGGAGAGAGAGCAAGAATAACATTGATTTGTTTTTCCACTCTATTTATGCATACATTGGCTGAATCTTGTATGTGCCCTGACTAGGGATTGAACCCACAACCTTTGCATAGTAGGACAACACTCTAACCAAATGAGCTACCCGATCAGGGCCAATGTACTTTTGAATTATTTTACAATATTTCATATTGTAAAGATATGAAATACAAAGTATTTTTATTTTACTAGCACTACGGTGTCGGGTGAATTTCCCGCCAAAATGGGTATGAAACGGTTCGCATACGCAGGTAGGTATCTTTGTGAACGGCAAACAAACAAATATTTGGTAATACGCAGTTACAATCGGCCCGAGTTTACACGTTTCCCGCACTCCACCGCAAATCTATATGAACCGAGTTAAGACGGCTCCCGCGGAGTACGCGCAATTCACGCGAGCCGACTTAACTCGTTTCCCGCAATCCAAGTGCTAGTAAGCTAATTTATTTAGAGATATTTTTTTCCTTCCCTGTTTCTAGAAAAGTGTGAGTGCCTTACGACAAGTCATGCCTAACTCCCAGAGCTTCATTCAGCAGTGTGTTCAGCAGACTTCTGGTGAAGTAGTCATTGCTACCTGTACCACACCAGTGACGACCTCTGTGGTGACAACAGCAGTTTCCTCAGCCCAGTCTGAAATGCCCATCATTGTTTCTGCAGCAACAACACCCAGAACTGTGTCAGTACAAAGTTTGAATTCCCTTGCTAGTCCAGGGGTAGCAAAAACTGGAGTTGTGACACTTCATTCAGTGGGTCCAACTGCTGTAGCAGGAGGAACAACAGCTGGAACTGTTTTGCTTCAGACTCCAAAATCGCTTGTGACATCTATACAAAATACAGTTACAGCAGTCTCACTTCAACCTGAAAAACCAGTTGTCTCTGGGGCAGGAGTGACGCTGGCTCTCCCATCGATAACTTTTGGAAAAACTCCATCAGCTATTTGTCTTTCATCTTCGACACCCGTTGTTACTTCTGCTGGGAACAAATCTGACAAACCTGTCATTGGCACTCCAGTCCAGATCAAAATTGCACAGCCGGGACCCATCCGTTTGCAACCAACTGATATTCCACAGTCAGTTAAGGTCAAACAACTAGTGAGTAGCATTTCATTCCTTCTTCAATTTCTTATTTTGAAAATTTCAAACATTCAGAAAACTGGCAAGACTGGTAAAATGAGTCCCTGTGGGACCCTTGCCCAAGCTTGACCAGTTGTTAACATTTTACCACATTTGCTTTGTTCTCCCTCTCCAGTCACATACTACAAAACACACGTGTAATTTTCTCCTAAGCCATTTGAGAGTCACAGAAATCGTGACATTGCACACCTACACCCTGTATATCCCTTAAGGGAAAGTTCTTTTTCTTTTTTGTTTTTAACATAATTGCAACATATGTGGGAAGTTAATAATGGTACACTATGTATTTCTAAAGTGGTCCCAGCAATATCTATTATAGCTACTTTTTTTCCCTGATATTGTTTCTAATAAAGGATTGCACGTTACATTTACTTGTCATTTCTCTTTAGGCATTTTTAATTTAGATTATTAGTTCCCCAGTCTTTTTGGTTGCTTATTACCATATTTCTCCATGTATAAGACGCACTTTTTGGGAAAATTTGGGGTCTAAAAACTGGATGCGTCTTATACAGTGGTTGTAGATTTTTTTAACTTGCATTTTTCATCTTTTTGCATTTGTTTTTGTGCTCATTGTTGAAGACAGTGGTTTGTCCTCAGACACAGATGGGGACAAGCGAATGGATGGGAGTTTTGACAGTGATGAGGAGTTGTATGAATTTTATGATGAAAAGAACTTGAGTTCAATAACTTTATATAATACTTTTTTTTTTTCAAATTTTGGGCCCCCAAATTAAGGTGTGTCTTATACACGGGAGCGTCTTATACATGGGGAAATACGGTATGCAATATTTTAAGTGCCTGGGTTAGTTGTTTTGCAGAATATCCTTTATTCTGTTTTCTTTGGTTGTTTCCTCAAGATTAGATGCAGATGAGATATTTTAGTAGGGTTATTACATAGGTGATGTTGTGGTAACATTTCTTTAAAAATGTGCCTAGGGGAGAAGGATGTGGTGAAGGGAGTAGATAACTAAGTATTTGTGTTTTTTCCTAAGTTTGGTAGGTTGGGAGGTTCTTGGGTGAAAGAAATCTTAAGCTGTTTACCAATGTATGTTTACAACATTCTACTTTATTCCAGACAAGTTGTATCAAGACTATGAAAGACTTGTTAAGCTATGTGAGCTAGTACAAGGTGAATTAATTAAAAATTATGTTTTGTTTTGTTTTTTTTATTCATTTTCTTTTTAGAGAGGTGTGTGTGTGAGAGAGAGAGAGAGAAAGAGAAAAAGGGGGGAGGAGCTGGAAGCATCAACTCCCATATGTGCCTTGACCAGACCAGTGCAGGGTTTTGAACTGGCTACCTCAATGTTCCCAGGTCGACACTTTATCCACTGCATAGGTCAGGCTAAAAATTATGTTTTTTAAAGTAAAGTTCTCCCCTGCCTTATACGATAATAAAGGTAGCTGTTTTTCTGATTTTGATGCTAGCACATTTTCTCTTTTATAAGCCTTCATGAATTTGTTTTAGTTTATTCTGCTTCTTGGAATAGTAAAGTCTAAGTAGACTTCCCAGCCTTGTTTGTGTGATCAGGAGAAGAGGTTAGCAGCTGTGGATGATTGTTTGTGAGGCAGAGGACAACTTTGTGCTTAGAATGAAAGGGGGAAGATCAGTTCAGACAGCCATCAGATTCTTGGGTAGGTAGGAAGTAATAGTCATTTCCTGGTTGCTAATCTTTTTTAATCCCTTCCTGTCTGGATCTGATTTTTAAATAAAGAAATGTACCTGCTTTGCAGAGTTAGTTCCCCTTGAGTGTCTTTACTTAATCTCAGAGATGAAACCTTTTTAGAAGTGGTGACTCTTAGACATTGGTCAGGTCTGGGAACCACTGGGACCAGAGGAATTGCCCGAAGGAAAGGCCTCTTTGTTGTAGCATTGCACAGAATTGAAATCCTCTTTCTGGGTCATAGCTGATTCTTGTATCGGTGTTACTCCTTACTGAACATCAATAGCATGTTGGTCCCTGGATTGAAATTTAATGCTTTATAGCTACATACAGTTTTAAAAGCATGTCATGTACGCACTATGGATTTTAAAATAATTTTGTGATGCCAAAAAGGCAGGGAGAAAATGAAGAGATTAATGGATCTCAAGCTAGAACCTAATGTCCTTCCCATTGGGTTATGGTGCTCATGACAAGAACTCCTAAGTTTCCAGAGTGTCCTGAAACAGAAAACTGTCCAGTAATAATATCTTGGCAGCATTTACATCTTGTAGGTTTGTCTTGTTATGCATTAGAAACAATTTCAATCAAGAAAAAAATTAATAAAATCCAGTGGAAAATTTTAGGATTGTTTTTAACTTCTTTTATTTATTCTTAAATGAATGTGAAATTTAATTTTAATTGTGAGTTCTGCTTTTTTTGGTTGGCCTTTATTGCAATTTTAGTCAACAAATTTGATGTCAGTATTCATACCTTCCAGTTTAAAATGGCAAAAACAGAGCAGCTAGATCCTGAGTATGCTTTGTAATCTGTTTTACAACAGATGTTCACCTGTGACACAAAACAATACAAGCTGTTCGGTATGGTACTGTCACAGAGAGAATTGAACTAGGACATTCTTTCAAATCAGTTAATTCAGAAAATGAATATTACTCAAATTTGAATTTGTATTTCTCGAGGAATTTAAGAATATTATCGGTGAGTCCATTGTAAAACATAGTTCAGTATAATCCTTGGTCTAAGTGAGGAGGAAAATACTCAGGTTTCTAAAGAACATAAAGTATTTAATGCAACTTAGAAGAATATGGCAAAAATGGATTTAAAATAAGGGAATTGCCATGCTGGATAAAATTTGTGGTTCATGCAATTCAGGATGCAGTCTTCAAAAACGGTGTGAAGCCTGACCAGGCAATGGCTCAGTGGATAGAGCATTGGACTTGGATGCAGAGGACCCAGGTTTGAAACCCGAGATCGCTGGCTTGAGTGCGGGCTCATCCGGCTTGAGCATGGGATCACAGAGATGACCCCATTGTCTCTGGCTTGAGCCAAAAGGTCACTGGCTTGAGCAACTGGTCACTTGGTCTGCTATAGTCCCCCAGGCAAGGCACATATGAGAATCAATGAACAACTGAGGTGCCACAGCGAAGAATTGATGCTCTCATCTCTCTCCCTGCCTATCTGTCCCTGTCTGCCCCTCTCTCTGACACTCTTTGTCTCTGTTTAAAAAAAAAGCTTGAAGAATACAAGTACTGTGCCTGACCTATGGTGGCACAGTGAATCAAGTGTCAACCTGGAGTGATGAGGTCACCTGTTCTAAACCCGGGCTTTCCCAGTCAAGGCACATATGTGAAGCAACTGCTATGAGTTGATGCGCCCTGTCCCCCTACCCCCACCTCTTTCTCTCTTGAAAGTCAATAAATAAAATCTTTAAAAAAATAATACAAATATGACTATCTTGTTCAAGGTTTCTAATTTGTGTAATTTTCTTTAATTTGATAATGAATTTTAAAATTTCCTTATCACTTTGTACTAGTTTTCCTGGGGACTTGTATAGGTTACCTACCTTCTAGGTAATACATTTTCAAGTTTTAAAAATCTCCACAATCTATTATGGCAGGGTTTAGGTTTTATACAATTATTTTTATTTTGTGAAATTATAATTTTTTTATTCCAGATTAAAGAGACCCTAATTTTTTAAAATTTAGATTTATCATTACTTGTTATCTTATTAATTATTGTATATTACCTTCTGGGGTTATTCTTAAGCTTTCATCAAATAAATGAACTAGATGCTCAGTTTCTTCAGGGGTAAAATTTTCATTTTATACCAATAGTCAGCTTTGTATATTTTGGTCTACAGATACTAGAACTGTTGAAATATGAACTTAATGAGTAGTTCTTGGGATTTCACCTAAGAATCTAGTTCTTATAAATGGGTTAATCTTATTATTTATCAAGTCTGGTATAGTTGTTATTACATGATGTTATACACTCTAACTAAATGTTTATCTTACCTGTTTTACTAAATGTGAGCTTTAAAGGTTTTTTAAAAGTTAATGAAAGAGTAGAGGAATTGGAGTATAGTGTACGTGTGGTGGATAGATAATAAGTAGGAGAATTCAGGAGTTTCAGTACTTAAAAGTTTTTCTTAGGATAGTTGTGAAAAAACTTTTACTAATGATTGAGCTAAAGCAAAATTAATTTAAATGAAAGACTACCATTTTAATTACATTTAAACTTAATTAGCAAAAGCTAATTTAATATAGAAAACCTAAGTTTTAATTTGATAATTTTTAAAATTCAATTTTGATAAATTTTAATAACCAATGTTACCAAATGAAATTAAACAATAAGCCTTTCAAATCTAGAACATGTGTGAATAAAATTCATGAATGAGAAAATTAAAGTTCCTGACCTCTGTTTTTGAATTAAAGGCTAATTTTAGAGAATGAATTGAATATTATTACTCTATAATTTTATATTTATATATCACTTGAAGTTAAGGCAGAAAGTTTTAATATTGTCATAGATATTTTCCTTATTTCAAGTACATTTATATTTCCTTAAGTGGCGCTATTATTTGCATTTCTTTCATTAATAGAATTGCAAGCATTTGATTAATAAGTGGCCAAGGATGTTTAACAATCATTCTCCAAATATTACTGTTCTGTGGATATATAAAAAAGGTAAATTATTATTAGTGTACTACTAAAGTGGCATTTTTCATTTCATTATATTGAAGTAAAACTGATCCAGAATACTAGAAAAAAGTTTTGTTGTTGAATCATATGTTTTGCTAGTATCTACCTAATTATTTTGATGTATTGGAGAACCATTAAAGAATTTTCAACAAATTCATTTTTATATAAAGTACTCTGTGAGACTTAATTCTGTTGATTATTTCAGATTTCAGTTCTCACTGAATAAAGAGAAATATTTTCAAGGTATAAATTTTAGCTTCTGAATATACTGGTGGCCAATATTTTCATTAGAGTAGTTGAAATAAAAATTGACTAGAGAGAAAAGAGGACCATTGGTTGTTTTACTGGCTCAAGTAATTCACTTTTAGTTTCATAGTGAACTGACCTACTAGGATCCAAACTTTAAGTGGTTTGTATTTTTTCTTTTTGTTTCTGCATTCTGTTAAGAGTGAGAGGAGAGGTTGAATTCAGTTGATTATGATGCCTTAAATAGGACTAATGAAAGGTTTGATGAAGAGTGTTTGAATTCAAGTAAGGCCTACCCTTTATTTACCATATGTAATTAGGAGTTGTATAGAAAATTCTTCATGAGCCATCATTTAATTATAGTTTATATAATAAAAACCTTAATATATAGATTGATTAATGCCAATGCTTTTAAAAATATTTGAGAAATATATATATATTTATATGTTAGCTTGGTGAGGGTACATTAGAATTTATGGGAAATAAACTATTTAAAAATAACATTTATGGCCTGACCAGGTGGTGGCGCAGTGGATGGAGCGTTGGACTGGGATGCGGAGAACCCAGGTTCGAGACCCTGAGGTTGCCAGCTTAAGCGCGGGCCCATCTGGCTTGAGCAAAAGCTCGCCAGCTTGAACCCAAGGTCGCTGGCTCCAGCAGGGTGTTGCTCGGTCTGCTGAAGGCCAGCGGACAAGGCACATGAGAAAGCAATCAATGAACAACTAAGGTGTCGCAACGAAAAACTGATGATTGATGCTTCTCATCTTTCTCTGTTCCTGTCTGTCCCTATCTATCCCTCTCTCTGATCTCTCTCTGTCCCTGTAAAAATAAATATATATCATCTTATTTTTGCATTATTGAAGAAAGTGTTTTATTATGAAAAGTTTGAAACATAACAATGTTGAAGTTTATAATAAATATCTAAAAACCAACCATCTAGATTTTACTATTTACAGTTGTATACTTGATTTGTCATGTACTTATTCAGTCATCAGTCATCTTTATTATTATTATTATTTTTTACACGGACAGAGAGAGAGTCAGAGGGAGGGATAGATAGGGACAGACAGACAAGAATGGAGAGAGATGAGAAGCATCAATCATCAGTTTTTCGTTGTAACACCTTTGCTATTCAGTTTTCTCATATATGTGCCTTGATCGCGGGGCTACAGCAGACTGAGTAACCTCTTGCTTGAGCCAGTGACCTTGGGTCCAAGCTGACGAGCTCAAGCCAGATGAGCCCGTGCTCAAGCTGGCGACCCCAGGGTCTCGAACCTGGGTCCTCTACATCCCAGTCTGACACTCTATCCACTATGCCAGCACCTGGTCAGGCAGTCATCTTAATATTTAGATATGTTTCAAAGACTTCCTAAATAATTCATTGTGTACATTATTAACTACAGTTTAATATTACTTACTCTTTTTTATTCTTTTTAGCTATTTACATACACTGACATGCACAAATATTAAATGAACCATTGGATAAGTTTTGAGTTAGTGCATACTTCTGTTTAACTCAAAACCCTATCAATGTATAGAACGTTACCATCACCTTGAAGTTACCTGTGTCCCTTCCTAGTTGGTCCTCACCCCTAACCCCCAAGAAACAACAACTATTCTGATCATTTCCTCCCACAGATTAGTTTTACTTGTTCTAGAACTTCATATAAATCATATCATACAATAAGCATATTTAAATTTTTTAAACAAATTTGTAGGTTCTTGATTTTAAGTGGCATATACTGATTGCTATAAAAGCTGGTAGGATATAACTATAATTCATTTGAGTAAAATTTAAAAAGTGTTTAGAAGGCCCTTTTAACTAGAGAAACACATATCCTGAGGTTTACCAAGGTTGAGTTTT
This sequence comes from Rhynchonycteris naso, assembly GCA_037038555.1. Lineage (NCBI taxonomy): Eukaryota > Metazoa > Chordata > Mammalia > Chiroptera > Emballonuridae > Rhynchonycteris > Rhynchonycteris naso. Next base: position 169,836,601 of record CM072999.1, on the reverse strand, counting down.
AATCTAGATGGGGCATGCCAAATTTATTTCAACTCCCATTGTAAGATTTTACTTGAGCTCTGTGTTCAGAGATATCCTGAGGCTGGTGTGAGTGCAGAGAATTACGGGCATTTAGTGGAGTATGCTGTTTCCCAGAAGGTAAGGAATAGTGGCACAAGACCCTCACATTTGCTGTTCCTGAGAAATAATAGGCAACTCATAGGTAATTTTTTACTTTTATATTAAACTGTTTTTCTTTAGTTAGGGCCCTCTATTCTCTAGAACTCAACCTTAGTGAGTGCATTCTAATAATCACCTCTTGAATATTAAGTAGAATATGAGAAAATACTATCCTTGGTTCTTGTAACTTGGTGTGCATTTACTGCTGGAGTTATTTAGAGATAAATATTCTGTTACTGTGGATTATTAACAAGGAAGTGGGTGGAGGTTGAAATACAGAGAAAGCAAAGTGTTAAGTGAAGCGTCTTCTCATCTACTTGTTTAATCCATACTTGTTTTGCTTTGCTTCCTTTCCATATAGAATTTAAGAACAGTTCCTTGTCATGTACTAGGTCATAATTATGTAAAAATCATAGTTAATGTTATCTTTCTAAGATTTTACTTATTGTTTTTACAGAGTGGGGGTGGCGGAGTGAGAAGTATCAACTTATAGTTGTTTCACTTTAGTTGTTCATTGATTGCTTGTCATATGTGCCTTGACTGGGCAAGCCCAGGGTCAAATCATCCACCTCAGCATTCCAGGTTGATTGACGCTTTATCTACTGTGCCACCACTGGCCAGGCAAAATCATAATTAATGTTAAAAAAATATGTACTCTACAGAATATTGTGTAGCTCTCTGTAGACCTGTATTTTCTTTTAAATGACTAGAACATGAATTGATTAATATCCAAATAAAACATCAGAATTTGATATGTCAAGAGAAGCCGGGGAGATATTTATTCTTCCTTTCTAGCAGTGTTTTGAAGGGAAGCTAAATAAAGGACTTAAGTTTTAAAAAATATGATAGCTTTTTCTTTTGCTTGCCAAGTGGTAGTAAATAATATAATAATAAATAAATCATACAATAATAATCTTTTGTGTACTCACAACTCTACTTTGGTTTTTGTGTTGTTGCCCACCCCTGTACTTTGGTTTTAAGTGGTGTTTTCTTTGAAAGAACACTAATTTTTTTTGTTGTTTTTTTTTTGTTTTATTTACATGGACAGAGAGAGAGAGAGTCAGAGAGAGGGATAGATAGGGACAGACAGACAGACAGGAACAGAGAGAGGTGAGAAGCATCAATCATTAGTTTTTCATTGCCGTCGCAACACCTTAGTTGTTCATTGATTGCTTTCTCACATGTGCCTTGACTGCTGGCCTTCAGCAGACGGAGCCACCCCTTGCTGGAGCCAGCAACCTTGGGTCCAAGCTGACGAGCTTTTTGCTCAAGATGGGTCCCACGCTCAAGCTGGCGAGCTCAGGGTCTCAAACCCGTGTTCTCCACATCCCAGTCCAACGCTCCACTGCGCGACCGCCTGGTCAGGCTAATGTTTTCACTTGTATATTTTCACTCATAATTTTACTTTGTTTGCCAAATGTACAGGAGTATGCTGCACATCTGCTGCCCCAAGTGTTTTTAAGATGAGCAATGATGGGGATCTAAGACTGTTAATCCTAGCTCGAAACTTTGTGATACATATAAATATCCTATACCATTCATTATACACACACACACACACACACACACACACACACACACACACACATACGTGTGTGTGTTTGTGTGTATTTTTTAACTGGCACATTTACTTCCGGCCACTAGCATGAATTTGATCCTGATTGGTCCGTAGTCCAGGCTGTGCACAGCCCCAGGATGTGGGTTGTCAATGAAGCTCACTGTCCCAAGCTTGTTCCGTGCCATGGTAGTATATAACCAGCATCCAGTTCTGGCATGGCTGGTCCCCTACCTCACACTCCTGCTTGGTCCGTGGGGTATGGAGGCACATCCCTCTCCATGGGAGGGATAGACTTCCAGGCTGTTATATTTTTGCACACTCATAAAAAAATGGGATGAAGATTAATTCATAAACAAATTTCTAATATTTTATTATTCTCTTTCATAATTTCCGATTTCCTCATGTATAAGATGCACTCTTTTTTGAAATATTTAGTGTCTAAAAACTGGGTGCCTCTTATATGGGGGTTGTAGATCTTTTACTTGCATTTTCTACTTTTTCACGCCTGTTGTCTTTTTTTTCAAATTTTGGGCCCTGAAATTAAGGTGTGTCTTATATATACATCAGAGCATCTAGAGCATCTTTTACATGGGGGGAATACAATAAAAATAATGGAAAAACTACCTAGTAAAGATATCAAGGATGAAAATGCTAGGAATAGGTAAATAAGCCACAGTTTAATGAGTATTTTTGTTGAGTTTATTTCCGAATGTATAGTTATTACTTTGAAGAATTTAAATCTGATCCCTAGGATTTTATGATACACAAGTCTGATCTCAATTGTTGAAATACATTACTGCTTTCAAGAGTTTTTTCTTTCAAGAGTCTATTCACAGAATGATGACTATTGAATTATTCCAATTTGTATCCTCTAAAGGCATTATTAGCTCCTGTAAGATTATTTACGAGGGCATTTTGAGTTTCTTAGGAGTTTAGTGATGCATACTAGATTTAAAAAAATTTTTTACAAAAAAAATTAAAGTATAATAGAATAAATTGTACTTCCAAAATTCTGTTCAGAACTCTGTCTCTTGGCTCATTTATATTTGCCAAAAATGAGTGTTAAGAACTTATAAATACAGTGTGTCCGTAAAGTTATGATGTACTTTTGACTTGTCACAGGTCAAAAGTGCACCATGACTTTACGGACACACTGTAGTTCGCTATCAGTAGCTGGCTTGAATACATGATGACTGCTTTTCTTCTTCGAAGTGAAAAAAAAAATGAAGCTCTGCTATTCTGTTTTTTCTTCTTTGAACCTAAAAAAAGAAACCCTGCTGTTGGGCAAATAAGTTTGTAAAATTTGTGTTATTTGATTTGGCTCACTTTTATTATTAAAAATGGCCGCTGCCTAGATATGTGATCTGTGAAACTGCTAATTACCTTCCTCCTTGGGAAGGGCCATTGTTATGGTAATGTCCTGGAGGAGGGGTTTTGAGCCTAAACCTTTTAAGAAGGAGAAGAAAGAAGCCCTGTTTTTTTCTTTTTTTTTCACAGGGACAGAGAGAGGGATAGACAGGGACAGACAGACAGGAACGGAGAGAGGTGAGAAGCACCAATCATTAGTTTTTCGTTGCCGTTGCAACACCATAGTTGTTCATTGATTGCTTTCTCACATGTGCCTTGACCGCGGGCCTTCAGCAGACCGAGCCACCCCTTGCTGGAACCAGCGACCTTGGGTCCAAGCTGGCGAGCTTTTGTTCAAGCCAGATGGGCCCATGCTCAAGCTGGTGAGCTCGAGGTCTCGAACCTGGGTCTTCCACGTCCCAGTCCGACACTCTATCCACTGCGCCACCGCCTGGTCAGGCAAGAAGCCCTGTTTTTGCAGAGTTTGTCCAGAGAAAAGGCAGAGTGCAAAAGGAGAAGGAGAAGCAGTCAAGGTGGCAGGTTGCTAGAGGAGAAGGCAGTCTGTGCAGAGATGAGGAGGGAGAAGATGTGCAGATGGGGAACCAGAGGTGACTTAGACTAGTGGGGGTCTTTAATTCTAGGAAAAAACAGAAAAGATTCTCCTGGTTGTGCAATTGGAGAACATGTGAATGGGTTTTGGTGCCCTGTATGTTTTTACTAGCCAGCCGCTTGTGAGGCTAGAATAAAGGCGTGGCCCACCAGTTTTTGACTCCGCTGTTTCCTTACCGTCTGTCCAAATCTAATATGAACCTGCACGTGCCTTGCCGCGACGGCCGTGATGGCCACGACTACTGGCCATACACCTGCTGTTGCCTTAATTTTGCTTTCTTTATCCTTAATCCTCACCCTCTGGATTTCTTGAACTGTTTATTTTGGAGAATGCTTTTAGCATTGTCATTTTCCACATCTTTTTAAAAAACGGCCTATTAAATGGTCTTATCATTTGGAGATATGTTTTGAAATAAGATTAATTTGGATGTGTAAAATAATTGAGGGTAGTAGGGAAGTGGGTGGGGATATAGATGAAACAGGAGTGGCAAAGAATTAATCATTGTTGAAGCTGGGTAACAATGGCATGGGTGGTTTCATTGTATTGTTCTTTCGACTTTTGTATACTATATTTCCCCATGTGTAAGACACACCCTTTTCCAAAAACATTGGGGTCTAAAAACTGGGTGCTTCTTACACATTGGTTGTGGATTTTTTACTTGCATTTCACACTTTTTCACTCTTGTTTTTTGTACACATTGTTGAAGACAATGACTTGTCATCAGACACAGATGAGGACAAGCTAATGGATGGGAGTTTTGACAATGATGAGGAGTTGTATGGATTTTATGATGAATAAAACTGGAGTTCAATAACTTTACATGTAGGGGCTCAAATTAACCAGTAAGTGATGTAAATTTGAATTCCACTCTGAAAAATAACAATGTGTGAGATAGTTGTGTTGTTTTTCACTTTTGAACAAGATAATTTTAATACTTTAAATTTTAAATAGGCTTTCTTGTTATGCTAAGACAGGTGTTTTTACTCTTAGGTGAGCACAATTCTGCTTTTCTCTTGTTACAGCTAAAGCAGGTTGGGTTAAATGACTATGACATTTCTCATTGTTTCAGGTAGTCCAGCAGCCTTCAGGAGGCATTGCAAAACAAGTGGCTACCCTTTCTCATTCCTCAGCATTGACTATTCAGAAACCTGGACAGAATAAGATGCCAGTGAGCACTGCAGTAACTACTGGTGAGTCACCTCCAGGTAGATTTTGACCCATCACATACTGTTTGAAGCGTGATGGGGTTTCTACTCTTTTTATTGTTATATTAAGAGACAAGAGATGTGGTCTTTTATGTTGGGACTTATGAGAGAAAATTGAAAGATAACTACATATATTACATTCTTTGTACATACATACCCACTTTTTAGGGTTGGATGTTGTTTTAGAATAAAAGAAGCAAGTATTCACTTTACTGTATTTGTTATCAGATAAAACAATCCAGTAGTAAATAAGTACTTTTTAAACTTAAAATTTTCTATAGCCTTACATTTTTAATGTACTTTTTTGTCTAAGTTTGTAAATCAGTCTTGCACATAAAATTTAGAGGGTTTATGTATTTTTTAAATCTGCCAATATAATAATATTGTGTTTCTGTCACCTTTTCTGTGTAATATTTTTGTAGTGCTGGTGATTCTGTAGACAATTTGAAGACTGGAGGTCTTGATTTTAGTAGATGATTTCATGTGTAGGGAATAAATTTATTGTCATGTTTGAATTTAAACATAGTTTTAGTGCAGTTTAAAATGTTCTTTGATTAATCTGTATATATTTTTTCCTAGTATGACATGATTATCCTTTTTATTATTCTTTTTACTTTCTTTTTTTGTTTTTATAGCTTCTATTCTAAAGCAGATTAGCTTGCCAGGAAATAAAATTCTGTCACTTCATGGATCTTCTATTCAGAAAAATAAAATAAAAGAGAATGGAACAACATCTTTGAGGTAAAGAAAATAAATAGTTAAAACTTGGTTTGGTTTAAGGAAGTAATAGTTTTAAAAGATGACAGAATAATACAATAAATAAGTATATTTATGCCTTTTTAAAAAGCTAACAGTACTTTGCGTATAATTTATAAATGAAAAAGCAGATATTAAGTGAATATCTTAATGAATTTTGACAAATATATATACCTGTGTAATCATAATGTAGATGTTGAACATATCCATCATTTTTATGCTCCTTCCAAATCCATTATCCCCAACCCATACCTCTGACAGCCACTATTTTTATATCTATCACCATAGGTCATTTTTGTCTCTTCTTGAACTTCATATAAATGAAAAATTACATTAGCTTCTCTTTTGCATCTGACATTTTTCATTCAGTAGGCTTTCAAGATTGATATCCTATGTCATTTTGAATATTAGAAGATTGTGTTTTGTATTGGGGAGAAATATTTGTTGTATGAAAGTAAATTTGTTTATCCTTTTTCCTGTTGATGAACATTGGGCTGTTTCCAGTTTTGGCAATTATATATAAAGCTACTATAAACATTTGCATATAGATTTTTCTGTGAGCATAATTTCTCATTTCTTTGTAGTAAATAGGAGTATAATGTCACAAGATAAGTGCATGTTTGACTACAGAAGGCCCTGGATTAATTACAGTTTAATTTAGGATTTTTCAAATTGAGGGTGGTTTGAAATATATCTGCATTCAGTAGAAACTACTTTGAGTTTTGATTATTTCTTGGGCTGGCAGGATTGCCTTTTGACACTTTTGGGGTGTGGGTCTATAGCAGCAAAATTATTTTACCCAATTCTAGGCTAATGTAAGTGTTCTGAGCATGTTTAAGATAAGCAAGACTAAGCTATTAGGTTCAGTAGATAAAGTGTATTAAATGCATTTTCAACTCAAAGTATTTTCAACCTATGATGGGTTTATCAGGATGTAACCTCATCCTAAGTCCAGAGAATCTGTATTTAAGAAAGTATTACTGTACATCCTGACCAGGTGGCTCAGATGGTTGCAGCTTTGTTCTGAAGTGCAGAGGCTGCCATTATATCCCTGGTCAGGGCACAATCAGGAGCAGATTGATGTTCTTGTCTGTCTCTCTCTTGCTCTCCCTTCCCTTCTTTCTAAAATCACTAAGTTAAAATGAAAAGAACTGTTTACCAAGGGAACTGTACCATTTTATATTCCTATCAGCAATGATAAGAGTTCCAGCTGCTCTCCAACTTTGCCAGTGTGTGATATTTTCAGTTTTTTATTTTTAACATTTTACTAAGTATATAATGGTTATTGTGGTTTTAATTGTATTTTCCTAATGAGTAAAGATGTTGAGCTTTTTTTATTTTTATTTTGTTTTTGTGCTTATTTGCTATTCACTTATCTTCTTTGGTAAAGTATGTCCAAATCTTTTGCTCATTTTTCCTTATTGAGTTGTTCTCTTCCAGTTGATTTTTTTAGAGTTCTTTATGTATTCAAGAACCAAGTTCTTTGCCACATTAAGTGATTTGGAAATATATACCTTCTGTGTGCTATGTTTTATCATCTTTTACTAATGTCATTCACAGAGCAGACGTTTTTAATTTTACTGAAGTCCAGTTCAATGTGTTTTGTTGTTGTTGTTGCTGTTGTTATACTTTCCATATTTTACCTAAGAAATGTTTGTGTAACCCAAGATTATAAAGATTTTCTTCGGTGCTTTGTTCTAGAAGTTTTACAACTTTAGGTTTGTCCTTTTTGTCATGATATTCTTTAATTTTCACTTATTGCCTATGTAAAAATCAATGCGTGTATATTCTTTTTTTTCTATTCTTTACCATCTCCAATTTTTAGTTGCAATATTTTTGGTCACAACATATAAACATTTGTTCAATAGTCTTTCTTTCTAGTCACCCCCATCGACATTTTAGTTGTAGGTCTACTTTAAAACAGTTTTTCAGTGTCCTTGATAAACTTGAAGGACAGCTCAGTTGGATATTAACAGTTTTCGTGTTGCATAAAAAAAGTGTGCATCAGCCCTGGCCGGTTGGGCACACAGGAGAAGCACCCATCTGCTTCTCTACCCCTCCCACTCTCATTTCTCTCTCTCTCTTTCCCTCCCGCAGTCATGGCTCGATTGGAGCGAATTGGCCGCAGGTGCTGAGGGTGGCTCCATGACCTCTGCCTCAGAGGCTAGATGTTGCTCCATTATTGTCTTGACTTTTATTCTATAGAGTTTCAATGCTAAATGCCTGGAAGGAAGAAATCATCAGGTATTTGTGCCCCACTTCTGGATAGGATCATGGCACATCCCTCAAGTCTTGGCAGCCTGGGAAACCTTAAGCCAGAGGTCTCCAAACTACTGCTCTCGGGCCTAATTGCGGCCACCTGAGGCCATTTATCTGACCCCCGCCGCACTACGGGAAGGGGCACCTCTTTCATTGGTGGTCAGTGTATGGAGTACTGTATGTGGCAGCCCTCCAGCGGTCTGAGGGACAATGAACTGGCCCCCTGTGTTAAAAGTTTGGGGACCCTTGCCTTAAGCTCTACCTTTTTGTCTATCATTATGAGATTGCCTAATGCTCTTTTAACTGAACAACACAAATGTAGGTTTGGCTGCCAGCTGCAACAAAAATCAAAATTGTGGCTGGTGCTGGTGTAAAAGGAAAGAGGTTTATTTGATGCCATGACTTGGGAGAAATGTGGACTCCCATCTCAAAAAACCACCTCCCTTTCCTGCTTAAGCCATGATTCTTATAGGGATAGGGAGAGGAGGACTTTTTTTCCTATCCAGTTATCTTGCAAGCTTTTGGTAGTTGCTTGTGGCCCTGTCCATTCATGTTTCTACAGTTTTGGTGCATTAAGGCCCTATCCATGGTTTTAGCTTTTGGCACACATGGGTCCTGTTCATTCATTTTTTTTAGTTTTTGAATGCTGGGACTCTGTCTATTCATGTTTCTAGCTTTCAGTGAGCTTGGCGTAAGAACCTACTCCTGCACCATCTTGGGTGTTGATGGAGACTCCCTGGTGCTCCCTGACTGTCTACAGCAGGGGTCCCCAAACTATAGCCCCGCCGCATGCGGCCCCCTGAGGCCCTTTACCCGGCCCTGCCGCACTTCCAGAAGGGGCACCTCTTTCATTGGTGGTCAGTGAAAGGAGCACAGGATGCATCCGCCAAAAGCAGGCTCATAGCTCCTATTGAAATACTGGTCAGTTTGTTGATTTAAATTTACTTGTTCTTTATTTTAAATATTGTATTTGTTCCCGTTTTGTTTTTTTACTTTAAAATAAGATATGTGCACTGTGCATAGGGATTTGTTCATAGTTTTTTTTATAGTCCGGCCCTCTAATGGTCTGAGGGATAGTGAACTGGCCCCCTGTGTAAAAAGTTTGGGGACCCCTGGTCTACACTGACTCTCTTTTGGCTTTTCTACTTCTTGGTAGCTTCCCTCTTCCATGACTTCTTTGTATCTTGTTCTATGTCTAGATTAGCATATAACCAGTGGAAAAACATGTAGAAAATTGGGGTTCTTTCAGTGAGGTCCCCTGCTCTTGGGATTGTTGCCCTTGAAGACCTGGTTCCCTTGGCTCTTCTCTGCCTTCACACAAACTCAAAAATAATATTTGTCTTTATTTGTTTTTCTTGATCAGGACAGTTGCCTGCTATAAGGAATGGTCTACAACAGAAGTAGAAGTTCTTGTGTAATTCTTTAAACTTTTTGTGTGTTGCAAATATCTATTGGAGTAAGTGGATTCAACTCTTTTTTAGCAAGAGAGAGAGAGAGGAAGAAAAAGGGACAGACAGGGTAGACATACAGGAAGGGGGAGAGATGAGAAACATCAACTTATAGTTGTGGAACCTTAGTTGTTCATTGATTGCTTTCTCATATTTGTCCTGACCGGGGGACTTCATCTGAGCCAGTGACCTTGGGCTTCAAGCCAGCGACCATGGGGTCATGACTGTGATCTCATGCTCAAGCCTGTGACCCCACACTCAAGCTGTTGAGCCCGTGCTCAAGCCTGTGACCCTGAGGTTACGAACCTGGATCCTCAGCATCCGAGGTCGATGCTCTATTTACAGTACCACCGCCTAGTCAGACTGGTTTCAACTCACTTTATGGTATATTTTGAGAGTAGAAGTTGCTCATCATCATGGTTATTATTATTTATTTACTTTTTTAGAGAGGGAGGGACAGGAAGGAAGAAAGATGAGAAGTATCAACTCATAGTTGTGGCACTTTAGTTCATTGATTGCTTCTCATACTTGCCTTGACGCAGTAGAGGAAGAGGGGGATTCCAGATGAGCCAGCAACCTTGGGCTCAAGCCAGCGACCATGGCATCATATCAGTGATTCCATGCTCAAGACTACCCTCAAGCCTAGTGAACTAGCACTGAAATCAATGACTTCGGAGTTTTGAACCTGGTACCTCAGCGTCCCAGATCAATGTTCTATTCATTGTGCCATCACCGGATAGGCAGAAGTTGCTCATTTTAAAGCAGTGAAACTTAGCAATTTATTTTATGATTTGCTTATTGATATTTTATTCATCCTTCATAGTATTTTAAACATAGTCTCCGTTGTAACCTTATAAAGGTTTTAAAATTTTATATTTTTTGTATTTAAATCTTATCAGTTTTTAAGTATTTTTTTCTATGATATGGAGTAGGGATGGTGATTCATTTATCTATAATTATGTGTGTGTATGTATATATGTATGTATAAAATTTGTCTCAGCATCATTAATGAATAGTCTGTCCTTCCTCATTGATCAATAATGTGTTCTATGTCATATGTGCATGGGTCTTTTCTGGGCTATCCTTTTAGTTTATTTTATTTTATTGGTTAATTTGTTAATTTTTAATAGCATACTGCTCAATTTACTATAACTTCAAAATAAATTTTATATCTGTATTGCAAATATTCCCTACCTACCTCTCCTCTATTTTCTCTCCTTCCTCCACTTTCATAACCTTCTCCCCTGTTCTTTTATGCATGTCTTCTTTAACATCTTTCAATAAAGTGATATAATTTTGTCTGTATAGGTTGTATACAATTTGTTGAATTTACCTGTTCGGTTTATTCCTAGGCACTTTATTATTGTTACAGATAATATTTTTGGTAATTGCCTATTCTGTTTCTGGTATATACAAAGCAGATTTTTGTTTTTTCTTTTTTTAAATCATAATTCCAACCTTCTTGTTCTTATTTCTGATAATTTTTAGATTATTTTACATTATTTATGTAGATAATGTTAAGAGTGAGGTTAAAATTGCAGGTTGCCTTTTTTTCTCTCCTTTTAGCACTTTAAAAATGGCTTTCTATTGTTTTCGGTGCTCACTTTCAAAGATAAACCATGTAAGGAAAAGTCATCCTGAGTTAAACTACAGGGAAACAGCGTCACATTTAAAATTCCAGTGACTTTAAACATTTGGTTATCAAATATTCAGTGTTAAAAACTATTATAAAGTGGTTAAAAATATAATGTGGAATCACAAAAATGTGCGTGTAACCATAACCTATTAAGAAATGAATGCAAAGATGTGAAAAAGAGCCAAATAAGACATTGCAAAGTGAGAAATGTAATTGTTGAATTTAGAACCTTATTGGATAGGTAAATAAGATGAAACCTGAGGGCCCAAATGGAGTTTGCTTTACTCTGGAGAGAATTTATGACTGTTTCTTGTAGTAAACAGGGATGACTATTGACTTGAGACCACTTTAGCCTTTTTTAGGGAACCTGTCTTAGATAAAAATTTCTCCACTTTAGCAGAGAAGCCCAAGAACTAGTGCTAGCCACAGGCATTTGCCCCTGAGGCAGCTCTACCTTTATAGTATGCTCACTGCTTCTTTTTACTGGCACCTTTTTTGACGATTTCTGTGCACCCAACATTGGAATGAAAATGTCTTATGCTGGTCTAGTTGTAATGCCATGTAATTTCTCCTCAGTAAATCTAGCCCACATATTGCCTGAAGCAAAATGTCACCATTAGTATTTTCTCTGGGAAATTTCTAGCTTATTACTTTTTGCTCATTTATCTGCTAAGTGCTTATTCTTTTTTAGATTTATATACATACATATGTGTGTATGTGTGTGTGTGTATCAGAGTAATTGTTGTATATGTTGTAAACATTTAATCTTTGGTTTAATTTGTAACTTTGCTTTTAGTGTCTTTTGTTATCTGAAGATTTTGTCACAATATTAGATTCCTATATGGCTTTTGAATTTTACCTTATTCTAAGAAATCCTTCCCTGTTCCTGAGCTGATAATGATAGGATCTTGTGTATTTTTTCAAGATATTTATACACACTTCACATATGTACCACATACCTTTTCATCTTTAGTAATTCTTGACTTTATAAATGCCTTATGCTACAAATTCTTTGTAATTGACTTAGTCATTGACCATTTTGCTACTTATATTATATTCTGAAATATAAACATCCTGCAAAGAAAAAGTGACTTGAGATTATGATTTCTATTCACATAATGGCTTAAAATAAGGTCTTGTTCTGGACAAAGGAAATTAAGAATTTTTCTTGATTGGATTGCTCATCTCAAAAGTAGTTACTGCCTGACCAGGCGGTTGCGCAGTGGTTAGAGCGTTGGGCTAGGACATTGGAAGACCCAGGTTTGAAACCCTGAGGTGTCACTGGCTTGAGCGTGGGATCATGGGGTCGTTGATACTACCTCAAGGTTACTGGCTTGAGCCTAAAGTCACTGGCTCTGCTGGAGCCCCCCAATAAGAAAGCAATCAATGAACAACTAAGGTGTTGTAACAAAAATTGATTCTTCTCATCTCTCCCTTTCTGTCTGTCTGTCTCTATTTCGCTAAAATAGAAAAAAAGAAAGTAGCTACTGAAGAATTCATTATCACATACCTTTCTGATTTGAAATGCCACCTTTATCCTAATAGTAAATTCTCATTTATAATACAAGGGTACATTTTTAGAATTCCATTTTAGTGCTATGTTTTTGTTTTATTTCTATTTAATATTTCTACATTTTCCTTTTTTCTTTTTTTTTGTGATAGAGAGAGGAACAGATAGAGACAGACAGGAAGGGGAGGGAGATGAGAAGCATCAATTCTTCGTTGTAGCTCCTTAGTTGTTCATTGATTGCTTTCTCCTATGTACCTTGATGAATTTGGTGGGGGGCCTGGAGGGTGGGCGGGCTACAACAGAGTGAGTGACCCCTTGCTCAAGCTAGCAACCTTGGGCTCAAGCCTGTGACCTTTGGGCTCAAGCTGGCGACCCCACACTTAAGCTGGTGAGCCCGTGCTCAAGCTGGATGAACCTGCATTGAAGCCAGCAACCTCGGGGTTTTGAACTTGGGTCCTCTGTGTCCCAGTCTGACACTCTATCCACTACGCCACTGCCTGGTCAGGCTATTTTTGCATTTTCCATTACTACACCTTTAATATTTGTTTTTATATCTGATAGAGAAAATTTTTTCTCATTATTCCTTTTATATCAAAGGCACCTTGATTTTCCTTTTGCATATGAATTTTAGAAGCAGGGCAGTTCTATGAAAATTTTGTATTGAGTTGATTGGGTTAATTTGGGGGAGAATTGACTATTTTATGAACCCTAGTTATAGATGTTAGAATTCAGTACGGTTGTAGATAACAGGAGAACTAAAACCAGTGGCATAGGTAAGGTAGAAGATAATCTCTTATGTTCAGGTAAATGGGGAATAGGTAAATTATTTCAGGAATAACAATGGTTCATGGTTTTAGAGCCCTGAGCTTGTTTGCCTTCTTTTCCTTTTTTGTATTTTTCTAAAGTGAGAAGCGGAGGGGCGGCAGACAGACTCCCGCATGTGCCCAACCAGGATCCACTGGCAATGCTCTGCCCATCTGGGGCATTGCTCCTTTGTAGCCAGAGCCATTCTAGCACCTGAGGTGAGGCCATAGAGCCATCCTCAGCGCCCAGGCCAACTTTGCTCCAGTGGAGCCTTGGCTGAGGGAGGAGAAGAGAGAGATAGACAGGAAGGGGAGGGGGGAGGGGGAAGAAGCAGATGGGTGCTTCTCCTGTGTGCCCTGGCTGGGAATTGAACCCGAGACTACACATGCTGGGCCAATGCTCTGCAGCTGAGCCAACCGGCCAGGGCACATTTTTTATGTTCTTAAACACACTAGTTTTGTCCCCACTGTTCTTTTCCATTTATTTTATTTATTTAGAAATTTAATTTAATGGAGTGACATTGATCAAATAAGAGTACATAGGTTTAGGTAAGCATTTCTATAGCATTTGAACTGTTGATTGCATTGTGTGCCCTCCATCCAAAGTCAAATCATTTTGTCACTGTATTTTTCCTCTTTACTCCCCTCTATCCTCCCCACTCTGTTTTTTTTTTAAATGTATGATATTTGCTGGACTCTTTTTCCCTAGTCTTCATATGGGTTGGTCCTTCTTATTTAAATTTAAAAGTTGATATATTTTATTTTTGCACTAAGCAACAGTTTTCTATTTTTATAACACTTTCTAGTATAATTTGAGTCATATATAGTTTTATACACCTTTTTAGAATGATGTCCTTTTATTTAAGTTTGCTTTCTTGGATATTTAATATCAGTATCACTTCAGTTATTAAAATGAAGCTTGAAATCAATCCTTGATGTTGACTCTTGTTAAATAAGAGGGGGTATTAGTGTGTGGCTTTAAGTCTTTTTTTTTTTTTTTGAGGGAGAGTGTGGGAGAAAGAAGCGGTGAGAAGCCTCAATCATTGCTCTGCTTAGTTATGTACCCATTGATTGCTTCTTATATGTGTCCTTACTGGGGCTCTAGCTAGTGACCCCTGTATATAGAACTGGTGACTTTGTGCTCTGGGACAGCACTCTATTCACTGCGCCACCTACCAGGGCGTGTGACTTTAAATCTTGTCTTGACTTAATTGGATGAAGTACAGTCACAAAGTGGTATCTGCCTACTTTGTTGTTGAAAGTATTTTTAAATTTTTAATTAAATTGAATTTTGGGTGTGATATTGGTTAATAAAATTACTTAGGTTCCACGTGTATCATGTCCTATGCCTGCTTTTTCAAAACTACCTATTTAACTGAAAAGAATTGGTTCGTGAGTTTTTCCACTCAGAAAATCTTATTTTCTATTTGGCTTCTCAGTATACCAGTGGAATAAGGGAAGCTATATAGGTCTTGAACACCAGAGGGTGCCAGAGATTCATGTTTTATTCTTATTAAGAATTAGAAGTGAAAATATTACAGTTGCTTCTGCATGCTTGTGTAGTTAGGCCTATTTAAATTGACTAGCTATTTAATGATAAGGAATTATTGTTGATTTTTTAAAAATGTGTTAGTGCTTTATGGTTAACTTTTTTTAGAGTCCTTATATTTTAGAGAGATTATAATATATTTATGGATGACTAATACATATAACTTCTGTTAGTGAAGATATTTTACTAGTTTAGTGTGATTTTTAAAACTTTAAAAGTTGAATTTAGAAAATAATTTAGGGCAAGGTTACCGGTTATTTGCATAGATAGTGTTAGGCCACCAACTTTTTTTTTTTTTTAGGCGAGAGGAGGGGAGATAATGAGGCAGACTCCCACATGCACCCCTACTGGGATCCACCTGGCAACCCCGTCTGGGGCTGATGCTTGGACCAACAGAGCTATCCTCAGCACCCAGGGCCACACTTAAACCAATTGAGCCACTGGCTGCAGGAGGGGAAGAGGGAGAGAAGAGGGATGGGAAGAAAAGCAGATGGTCACCTGCCCTGACTAGAAATCAAATTGTGGATGTCCATATGCTGGGCTGACACTCTATCCACTGAGCCACTGGCCAGGGCTCCAGCAACTGTAATTCTATTTTTTCATACTGCAGGAATCTGATTCTCTAGTGTAGATTAATGTGTTTTACCTTGCCTCGTATGTAATTCATTGTTTTGTTGTATTATTCAAAGTCTTAGACAGATTTTGTCACAATAAAATGTTATTTAAGAAAAATTATGTTTCTGTTCTCATGCTGAGTGAGCTGGGAAGGAGAGGTAGGTACAGAATGAAGTGCAGGCTGAGGATAGAACAGTAGGAGATGGGACATATGTTTTCTATATGTCATCGTCGTCCTCACGAAGGTCAAAGCTAAGAAACAATGCTCTGGTATGATTTATAGTAAAAATTTCTTTACAGGATTAATCATTCAATTAAGAATATATAAATATAGGACATGGATGGTACATACTTTTGAAACAATTTCTAAATAGTATATGCTAGTGTGGTAGAGATCAACAGTTTCAGAAATTACCCAAGGAACTTGTTAAAATTCTTGATTTGGGGGCTCATGCAGAATGAAATCACTAGAGAGTGGGTCTGGGCAGGAACCTCTGTTTTCAAATGGATCTCTTTTCAGATTCACGTAGGTTTAGGACTGTAGGTACAAACCATCAGGCTTCAAATTATGGTCTATAGAAAATAGTTTTGAAAATGAGACTTTCCGAAGATGTGGTGGGATCAAAACAATTTTCATCATCATCATCATCATCATCATAATGATTGTGCTATTTTCCCTTTTTAGTATATTATTTGTATTGATGATTTAAAAGCCACAGTGGTAAGACAGGTGGCATGGCACCTTAGCATTGATCATTGAAACGGTACAAAACCATACTTGGATCCATTTATTCTTTATCCTCACACACAGTAAGTAGCAAAAAAGAGAGCTAGGATTTTTTTAAAAATGTTTTTAGTGAGACAGTATATATTAGTGTTTTTATAGTCCCAACGCTTGATTACACACCTTTTCAATACTCTGACAAAATGGAAAGTTTGCATAAAGCTGTTATGTTCATGCCAAAGTATTGTTGCCTTAACTGCTTGTGTTTCATATGTGAGCTGAACTAACCTCTTTTTTTTGTTTGTTTGTGGAACACAATTTTTACTTGAAAGAACAAACAACTGACAAACTATGGTTACTGAGATTTGGGAATTTGACAGGCATTTTCTTGAAAATGATAAAGGGAGCATGTCACATTGGTGAAAGCAACTGACAATATTTTTTGCCAATGATAAGATTTGAATTTTTCAAAGAAAACATAAAATTTTAGAAAAGTTGTATTTACTACCATGGGCTTAATAACTTCCACAAACTTAGATTTTTCTTATTAAATTGATACAGATTTAACATGTAATTTTGAATTATGTGTAATGAGTATAAATTTGGAAGATCTGTATATCTCAGTGCACCAATATTTTCTGAATTAACAAATGTTATAAAACCATGCATTCATAATGAAGAGGGCCAATGGAGTTTTAAAGATTTGCAGAAATAAAACATTGCCACTTTAAATTATTTTTTAATTTTGGTATTTTTAGTTTGCATAAAAATATGTTAACATGCAATCATTTTACTTTTCAAAACGTTTTATTTAAAATCACATAAGAGGTAGTATTCACCTCCATTTTGCAGATAAGGGGAATAATGAATAGAGACAGCAAGAAACTCGATAACAATCATCCTTTTAATAATTGTCAGATTAGGGACTGAAACCTTGGTCTCTTTAACTATGGAATTAGTAATCTTAATTTTGCAAGCTCATTATTTTTTCATGCTAGTACAATTTACAGACTATTTGCATCAGTCACCTAAGTGTGTGTGTGTGTGTGTTTTGATACCTGCATTTTAAACACACTCCCAGGTGCTTCATAAAATCACGTAAAGTTTGAGAAATATGTAATATTCTATGCTACATTTGAGTTAATAAGAAGGAAGACAGTTTCCCATTAGAAAAATAACTTCGAAAAAGGCATAGCCTAACAGGTGGTGATGCAGTAGATAGAGCATAGACTTGGGAAGCATAGAACCCAACTTGGGATGCAGAGGACCCAGGTTCAAAACCCCAGGGTTGCTGGCTTGAATCCAGGGTCACTGGCTTGAGCAAGGGGGCTCTCACTCTGCTGCAGCCCCCCAGGCAAGACACATATGAGAAAGCCATCAATGAACAACTAAGGTGCCACAAGGAAGAACTGGTGCTTCTCATCTCTCTTTCTTCCTGTCTGTCTGTCTATCCCTATCTGTCCCTCTCTCTGTCTCTCTTGCAAAAAAAAAAAAAAAAAAGAAAGAAAGAAAAAAGCATAGAAGGAGGAATAAACAGGATGTGTGAGTTTACGTACTGTCTGTTGTAAAGTAGTGAGATTATTCCTGAGAAGGGTAAAAAAGGAATACTAAATATTCTTTACCAGAGATTAGTAATATAAGGCAGCAATTTTTAACCTTTTTCATCTCATGGTACACATAAACTAATTACTAAAATTCTGCGGTACACCAAAAACCTTATTTTTTTTGCCAATCTGACAAATAAAAATAGGTATGATTTTGATCATTTTCACTGTATGGCTATTGTGTTGGCTGTTGTCGTTTTTTGTTTGGCAACTAAGGGAAAAGAGCTCAGTGCCCCTGACTAAATGGTCAGGTATTACATGTTTTAAAAATTCTTGCAGCTCACAGGTTGAAAATCGCTGATCTAAGGGAACAACTTTATCTTTTTAAAATAAAGAATTTTAAAGCAACTGATTTATTTATTTGATTAGGTAGTACATACCCTTTGGGTACAATTCAAAATATGAAAGGACACACAGTGAGAAAATAAGGTTCTCCATTGCTTATTTTTTGCTCTGCTACCCAGTCCCAGCCTAGAGCAAAGCATTCTTAGCAGTTGCTTATGTATCTTTAAATATATATAACGTTTTTAACACAGACGGTAGTATACAACACATAAAGGTTTACCATTTTGGTTTCTGCAGCTTAATAATAAATCTTGGAAAGTGCTCTGAATCAGTACATAATTCATTGTTATTTGGTATTTTTAATCAACTTACATACTCTTGGACATTTAGGTTGTTTCCAGTGTTTTGTGCAAGGAAAACAAAGCTGCAATGACTATCACTTTACATAATTCCTAGGAAGACCTACTCAGTGATTTTAATTTGTCAGATAATGTTAAATGGATTCTTCATGGAGTTTGTGTTCACAAATTATACTCTGACCAACACAGCTTAAGGTAGCATATTTTTACTGTTATAGTAAACTTTAAAAAGTGTTGTCAGTCTAACAAGTGGAAACTTATATTTCTCTTATGGGTGGGGTAGACATCTTATATTTGAGTCATTTTAAATTTTCTATTAACTGAAGATTTTTACATTTTGATTACTTTTTCAATGGATCCTTGATCTTTTCCTTGGGTATTTATAAGAGCTCTTTATATATTAACATAATTTTTTCGTGATATGAATTACTTCCTCAAATCTTCAGTCTAAGATATAGGGACTGTAGTGTCCCCATTTTACTGAAGATGCATATCTAGAGAGGCTAATTGATTTGCTTTATTTCATATAGATAATGAGTGGCAGGATCTGGATTCCACAGTATGCATGCAGTTTGACTCAGAGCCCTCATCAGTTTTACCTGCTGTTCTTCTTCCCAATACATTGTAATAGATGAGCAACCCATAGAAATCCCCAATAATTTAACTACTATTTACATATTATGTGAGGGATTTTAGGTGACAATGATGATTTAATATGGTCAATAAAATTATTCTACTTGCACTTTAAGGCAACTGCATTGCTTGTTAGTAGACAGCAGCAAAATCTTCTGTAACAGAGACAAAGTGTGCTCTCAGAAGTTCAGAAGTTGTAGCAATTGGACTGATGCTTTACCTGTGTAAAGACAAATTAAACCAGCATTTCTAAAGCAGGCATTTGAAGTAGGCCTGGGATATAGACAAGTGAAAGCTAATAAATACATCAAGAGAGGTGGATGACTAGAACAGGAGCAAAGGCTAGAAGCAGTAGAAGTAGTTGATGAGTAATGGGATGGAAGAGGGCTAGTTAAGGTAGTTACCTTGAAGGCCTTGAATATCAGGTCAAGTTCATGGGAACATGAAAGGCTCAGAACTGGAAAATGATGAGATTCACACTACTTCAGAAGACTTAGTAGTCTGGTGCTATTATCGATTCTAAGAGGGTGGAAGAGATTTAAGGCAGGTGCAAGTAGTAGTTAACTTTATCAAAAGTGAAAGAATTACCGTATTTTTCACTCCGTAAGATGCACCTGAGCATAAGACACATCTAGGGTTTTAAGGAGGGAAATAAAAAAAAAATATTCTGAACCAAATGGTGTGTTAAAATATTTAATAATATACCATATTTTTTGCTCCGTAAGATACATGGGCATTCCCCCTTTACTTTGGGGTGGAAAAAGTGCATCTTATGGAGCGAAAAATACAGTAGATCATTTTCAGAAGCCAGAAGACATGACATTAAAGATAATAAGGTGATACTTTAATTTTTTGCATAGTCCCCTATTACACTCCACAAAATCTTAAGTTTGAAGTCTTTTTCTATTGAGGCACTATTAAGTTCCTTCCCTTCCTTTCTCCCTCCCCCCCTCCCTCTTTCCTCCCTCTTTCTCCCTCCCTCCCTCCCTCCCTCCCTCCCTCCCTCCCTCCCTCCCTCCCTCCCTCCCTCCCTTCTTTCTTTCATCTTCCAACTTACCTCCCTCTTTCCCTCCCTCCCTTCTTCCCTTCCCTTCCTTTTTGTATATCTTTTAAAACAATATAAAATAGATTGCTTAAGACACTGCATTAAACCAGAAGGCTTAAAGACGTGGTTCTGAGATTCTCACTTTTTTCTCCTTTAAAATCCAAACCAAACCAGAGTCACAAATACTCCTCAACATCAAAGCCTTTATTACTTTCCTGGCCTGTCTTAGCCTGTTGATGATGCTGTTGCAACACTGTGTTGTCTTTGCTTTCCTTCAGTCTGCCTCCTTTCTTAGAGGAAGTTTTAAGTGGGTTGGGTACTATTTATTGTGACACCTTTTCCTCTTCCCTCAGGAGGGGTCTTTCTCTACTGCTGCCCTCTGTAACCATAGTAACTGACAGCTGTACTAGAGGGAGTTGGATTCAGCTTAGGGCCAAATGGGAAGAGGTAGGACAAGCAAGAACAAATCTTATTGGGTGGTTAGTTGCCTGCTTATTTGTAGAAAATGATTGTAAGAAGATTCTAAAAACCATGGAACTTTTTCCTCATTGATGAAATCTGTTACATTCTAGTACTATGGTAGGTACTGATAGTAAGTAGGCCTAGTATTGTTCTCTTCAGCTTCTTTGTGAGAGCTTAACAGGGACTATGCAGGAACCCCCCTGTGGAAACAAGGTGCGGTTTGCAGGGCCTGTGTACCTGGCGCACAACTGAGGTTGGAAACAGTGTTGTGTGCGTGTGCATGTAGGCCGTGTGTTTTATATCTTATACAGTTCTGACTTTATTTTAAAGGATGAATAAGGTTCTATGTTTAAACTACTTAATTTCTATCTCTAGTTTCCTTCTCAAAATGTTTATTTACTTATTTTGTGAACTATTATTAATCATTTTGATTGGATAATCATTCTATGTAGTACAACATTCAGAAGGTAGAAAGGAGTATAATAATATGGCATGTCTTCTTTCCATATCTTCTCTGTTTCCCTCTCCAAAGGAGAATTTATCATGTATCTTTCTAGAAATATGCTATGCCCGTGTGTGTGTGTGTGTGTGTGTGTGTGTGTGTGTGTGTATTTTTTTCAAGGTGCATTGTATTTTGTACCTTGTTATTTTATTTTTTCCCCACTTCACAGTACACCTTGGAAACTGTTCTGTATTAGGTTAAATAGAGCTGCCTCTTTCTTTTAAGTAGTAAAGAGGGACCTTAGAAAGCACCTACTGTAAATTATTAATTTTTGAGAGGAGAAAAAATTTGAGTTCTATAGATATAAAGTAAGGCGTTTGGATTCTGTTTTGGAGTGAACTGACTTGCCATTGACGTATACGTGGTCTTTTGAAAATACACTTTGTTTATTCGAGCAGTTTTAGTTTCACCATAAAGCAAATATAGAGAATCCCCGCTACTTTCACACATGCACACCTTCCCTTACTATTCACGTCCCTGACCAGAATGGTCCACCGGTTAAAACTGATGAACTGCCCTGACGCATCATTATCACCAAGGCCCACAGCTTCAGTTACAGTTCACTGTTGGTGTTGTACGTTCTGTAAGTTTTGACAAATGCGTAATGACATGTATCCTCCATTGCAGTATCATACAGAGTAGTTTCACAGCCCTAAAAATGCTCTGTGCTCTACCTGTTCATCCTTCCTTCGCTGTAACTCCTGACAGCCACTGGTCTTTTACTGTCATCATACCTTTGCCTTTTCCAAAATGTCATATAGTTGAAATTACCATCATGTAGACTCTCCACATTGGCTTCCTTTACTTAGTAATATGCATTTAAGTTTCCTCCATGTCTTTTCATGGTTCTATAGCTCTTGTTTTTTTAGTGCTGAATAAAATTTCATTGTCTGGATGTACCACAGTTTACTTACTGAAGGAGATCTTGGTTGTCTCCAAGTTTTGGCAATTATGAGTAAAGCTCCTGCAAACATTCATGCATATTTTTGTGTAGGTGTGAATATTTAACTACTTCGTTAGTAAACATCAAGGACTGCAATTGCTGGATCATATGATAAGAGTATTTTTAGTTTTGTAGTAAACCATTAGACTGTCTTTCAAAGTGGCCGTACTATTTTGCATTCCCACCAGCAATGAATGAGAGTTCCTATTTATTGTTCCACATCCTCAGCAGCCTTTCGTGTTGCCAGTGTTCCTAATTTTAATCATTTAATAGATGTGTAGTGTTCTTATTGTTTTAATTTGCATTTACCTGGTGACATAAGATGTGGGTCCTCTTTTCGTATGTTTGTTTACCATCTATATATATTCTTTGGTGAGGTTTCTTTTCACACCTTTGGCCCAGTTTTGTATTTTTTATAGTTTTTTTTTCAATTTTTTAATTTACTCATTTTAGAGAGGAGAGAGAATGAGAGAGAGAGAGAGAAAGTGGGGAGGAGTAGGAAGCATCAACTCCCATATCTGCCTTGACCAGGCAAGTGCAGGGTTTCAAACCGGCAACCTCAGCATTCCAGGTCAATGCTTATCCACTGTGCCACCACAGGTTAGGCCTGGCCCAGTTTTTAATTGGGTTGTTGTCTTATTGTTGAGTTTTAAGAGATTTTTGTATATTTCAGACAACAGTCCTTCATCAGATGTGACTTTTGCAAATATTTTCTCCGAGTCTGTGGCTTGTCTTTACATCCTCTTGATACTTTGGTTTGGTTTGTTCGTTTGTTTATTTATTTAATTTGTATTTTTCTTAAGTGGGGAGGCAGAGAGATACACTCCCTCATGTGCCTGACCGGGATCCACCCAGCAAGCCCACTCGGGGGCGTTGCTCTGCTGCAATTGGAGCCATTCTAGCGCCTGAGGAGGAGGCCACGGAGCCATCTCAGAGCCCCGGCCAACTTGCTCCAATGGAGCCTTGGCTGAGGGAAGGGAAGAGAGAGATAGAAAGGAGAGGGGGAAGGGTGGTGAAGCAGATGGTCACTTCTCCATTGTCCCCTGACCAGGAATTCAACCTGGGATATCCACATGCTGGGCCAATGCTCTACCACTGAGCCAACCAGCCAGGGCCAGATACTTGGTTTGTTTTTTTTTTCTTTTATTCATTTTAGAGAGGAGACACAGAGTGAGAAAAAGATAGAGAGAAAGAGAGAAAGGTGGGAGGAGCTGGAAGCTCAACTCCCATATGTGCCTTGACCAGACCAGTGCAGGGTTTTGAACTGGCGACCTCAGTGTTCCCAGGTCGACGCTTTATCCACTGCGCCACCACAGGTCAGGCGATACTTGGTTTTTTTAAAGCTACATTTTACTCTTAAATATTTCTTTTTACTTAGATCATGGTTTATGTTTAAGTTTATGGTATCCACCATTCTTACACTTTAATATTTATTTATTTTAAGATTTTATTGATTGATTTTAGAGAGAAGAAAGAGAGAGAAAGGCAGGGGGAGGGAGGAACCAACTTGCAGATGCTTCTCTTATGTGCCTTCACCGGGAAAGCCAGGAGTCTTGAACCGGTAACCTCAACATTTCAGGTTGACACCTATCCATTGCGCCACCACAGGCCAGGACATTCTTACACTTTAGATATTTAAATGTTTAGATGTTTGTTGGACTTATTACTTGATTTACATAGATGACAAATTATTTCCCTTTTCTGTACACAGGAGGTTCATAATTTAAATCTATTGACAGGAGACCACATGATATATCATTTGGCCCATGCAATAAAGAGTAACATCTTTTTACACGACTATGTTTGTGTAAATCATGTTACACATTTGTATGTGCATTATGGTCAGTAATATGCTTGCTATTTTATTGTGGTGATAAAGGTGCCATGAAGGAATTTTAGTCTCTCTCTTGCTTTCTTTTTTCCTCTCTCCTTCCCTGTCCCCCTCTCCCTCATAAGCACACATACTCATCTTAATGCTGTAGCCATGTAGCAATTCTATTAGATGAAAACAACTAATTTTGCTGATGCAATATAAGGTACTCAAACATATTTTGTGTTTCATATGTATGTCTCTTCTATGTATGTGTATAATTTTATGTTATATATAGGCCAGTGGTTCTTAACCTTTTTTGAGGTACCGAACCCACCAGTTTCATATGCGCATTCACCGAACCCTTCTTTAGTGATAAATAAAATATGATTTTTTTTCCAAATTCAAGACATAGGTATATGTTTTTTTACTGGTGCACAAAATGAGCCGTGCATGAACATCACCTTGCTCAAAGAACAAAACCAACAAAGTGCATGAACTCACAACAAATGACGGTATTACTTTATTCTGGCCTCCGCGGCAGAGGCTTCTCCGAACCCCTGAGACCGACTCATCGAACCCCTAGGATTCGATAGAACCCAGGTTAAGAACCACTGATTTAAGCCCTTCGCAGCCATTTACTCGCAGCTGTGGTTTAATGGGCACAGTTGGTACAGGTGGAGCACACCAAGTCTGAAGCAGAGAAACAATACTAGTTTTAACCATTTGGATTCAGAATAGCTAGTCAAAAAAGATCTTCTCAGGGGTCTTTATGTGGGTACGAACCTTTCAGGACTGGGCACTTTCTGCTATCCCTCAGTGGAACAGTGGGGTACACTGGGGAAGTTTGAGGAGCTTTTAATTATCTTGGATAAAAACAAAGAAGTCTGTTTTCATTTATATCTTTCATTGTAGGAGATTTGTGGATAACTTTGTATAAGTTCCAGATTCCCCTTGGCTACCAAGGGAGGGAGAGATGGGCACTTGAAGACAAAGTTACTTCTGATTTACTCTTGATATTAAATGTTTAAAGATACCAATTAACTATAAAGGTTTACAGGGAAAGATAGCCATTCTTTAATTCTTCTCTTGCTTAGATGAATTGAGAAAAACCATGTCTTTTGCTATAAGGAGAAATCGTTAAATCTTTGATCTCCTAAATCATTTATATACATAAATCCTACCACCACCACTACCAGAAGCTATATCTTTCTTTTTTCTCATTAGTAATGAAGATGACATCAATGATGTGACTTCCATGGCAGGGATCAACCTCAATGAAGAAAATGCCTGCATCTTAGGAACAAACTCTGAATTGGTTGGCACGCTTGTTCAGTCATGTAAAGATGAACCGTTTCTTTTCATTGGAGCTCTACAAAAGAAAATTTTAGACATTGGTAAGTGCCATATTATGATTATAGGACTGGTTGCTCCAGGGAAAATGTTATCAAGAAATAGTCGTGGTTGGTCTTCTCAGAACTCAGAGGCTTATATAAGGCTCTGGATAGAATGAAGAAATCGTGGGTGTTTGAAAAAGAAGTATTTTATTTTAAAAACTATTAACATAGGCCCTGGCTGGGTGCCTCAGTGGATAGTGTTGTCCAGGCTCACCGAGGTCACAGGATTGATCCTGGTCAGGGCATGTATGGGAAGTGTTCAGTGAGTACACACTAAGTGGGACAAAGTGAGACAGTGAGTTGATGCTTCTCTCTAGCTCTCTCCTCTTTCTCTCTTTCCCCCACCCCCACTCCCTGTCTCCCCCTGTTCATTTCAAATCTGTGAAAAAATAGAAAATAAAAGAATATAAGACTTAACATAAATTGTATAACCTATGGTTTCCGGTTTATGTTATAGAAGTTAATATTTTATTCATGTTTCTTACTATTTTTATATGCCTATATATGATACGTATCACATACTTTTTTCTGTCCTGTTTCTTCCTTGGTTGACTTTAGGCATGTGTATGTACAAATGCATACTTAGGTTACTAGCTTGTGTTTTAGAAATAAAGCAACAGCTATGGAGAGTAATTCCCCTTTTTATCTTCAACCCTTAAATGCAAATCCACCCTTGCTTTAAAAGAACTAAATTAGAATATTATGTCTCTCTCTAGGTCTACTAGTTGTTAGGTAGCTGCAGTATGTGAAAGGAAATTAATGAGAACATAGCTTTGTTCTGGAGCCAAACAGCCTTTTTGTTGATTAATACCAAACTGGCGTTAATGTTAAAGACTACAATCTCCTCAAATTAACTGAAAAAAAGGGACGGATTGGAGAGATGCTATATTTGGCTTATCTCATTTTTTGTGTCCTGACTGGGACTTATTAAATTTCCTTTTTTTTTTTTTTTTTTAACAGGGACAGAGAGAGGGATAGACAGGGACAGACAGACAGGAACGGAGAGAGGTGAGAAGCATCAACCATTAGTTTTTCGTTGCGACACTTTAGTTGCTCATTGATTGCTTTTTCACATGTGCTTTGACCGCGGACCTTCAGCAGACCAAGCAACCCCTTGCTGGAGCCAGCGACCTTGGGTCCAAGCTGGTGAGCTTTTGCTCAAGCCAGATGGGCCCGTGCTCAAGCTGGTGAGCTCGACTGACCCTGGGACTTATTGAAGACCACATTTTCTTCTTTACCCATATCAAATTTGGGGCCAGTGCTGGTGGCCTTTGAGAACCTTTACATTTTCTATTGAAGGTCTAACATTAAATCTGAAGATTTCTGATTTTTGATATACCCATGGTATACTATTCAAGGACTACAAAACACATCACTATTACATATTTTATTACTTTTACTTTACAAATACTCAATAATGTTTGAACTCCTATTATATGCTATAAAAATTATTACTTTCTTATCTCATTTAAGTTGGGATATATATTCTTTTTCATCATGAAAAGGTAACATTTATAAGTAGTCTAAAGATAGGCATTCATAAGAGCTGATTGTAAATGTTTGTTTGCTGTTTTGATTGTGTTTTGTTTGACTTTCCTCTCCTTTACAACTACTTTCTCTCTTTCTTTTTATTGGTCTGTTTCTCTATTTTGTTTTCTTCTTTGGGTATATATTTTGTACTCTACAGAAACTAATTCTTTAATTTTGGAAAAACCTAAGCACTATATCTTTCTGTGACAGCTTGGGAAATTTCCTGGTATTTGGACTCCTTGTAGTCATATAATTATCTAAAGTTTTGGAAGCATAGAAGTAGATACTTAATTTTCTAAATTTCCTGCCCTCTTTACTTATTTTATTTCTAGCTTGATTTAAGCTTTGATTATATTATAGGGAAATTTTTAGCATTGAAAGCATTTTTGGTCATTTAGGACAGGGATGGGCAATTGTTTTCTGCAAAGGGCCAGATAGTAAATTTTTGCCACTTTGTGGGCCATGCAGTCTGTGTCACAACAGCTCAACTCTGCTGTTTTTGCAAAAGCTGTCATAGACTATATGTAAACAAATAAGCAAGACTGTATTCCTGTCAAACTTTATACATAAAGACCAGATTTAGTTTGCTGCCTCTGTTTTCAAGGAGAATTCTGGTAACAACTATTTGTGTTTTCAGTTGTTGTTTTTTTTTCTTTGTTTTTACAGGGACAGAGAGAGAGAGAGGGATAGATAGGGACAGACACACAGGAGTGGAAACAGATGAGAAGCATCAATCATCAGTTTTTCGTTGCGACACCTTAGTTGTTCATTGATTGCTTTCTCATATGTGCCTTGACCGTGGGCCTTCATCAGACCGAGCAACACCTTGCTGGAGCCAGCGACCTTGGATCTAAGCTGGTGAGCTTTTGCTCAAGCCAGACGGGCCCGCGCTCAAGCTGGCGAGCTCGGGGTCTCAAACCTGGGTCTTCCGCATCCCAGTCCGACACTCTGTCCACTGCTCCACCGCCTTGTCAGGCTGTGTTTTCAGTTCTTGATGAAGCACAATCTTGTCATTTAATATAATGAGAAATTGCAAAACTTCTTACTTCTGAATCACTCAAGCTTAAAAAAATATTATGGCCCTGCCCAATTGGCTTAGTAGTAGAGCATCGGCCTGGCCTGTGGATATCTCAGTTTTTCTTCCCAGTCAAGGCACACTGGAGAAGTGCCCATCTACTTCTCCACCCCTCCCCCTCTTGCTTTTCTCTCTCCCTCCTTCTTCCTCTTTTCTTCCTGCAGCCATGGCTCAATTGGAGTGAGTTGGCCCTGGGCGCTGAGGATGGCTCCATGGTATTTCCCTCAGGCGTTAAGAAGAGCTTGGTTGCTGAGCAATGGAGCAATGCCCCAGATGGCCAGAGCATCTCTCCCTAGTGGGCTTGCCGGGTGGATCCCAGTGCATAACGGAGTCTGTCTTTTTGCCTTCTCTCCTCTCACTGAATTTAAAAAAATAAATAAAAATACACACACATACACATTAGAGAGTAAATGGAGTTATGTATATTTCTAGGAATGTTTTCCATTTAGAGTAAAATTCCCTTTTTATAAAACGGGAAAATTAAGACCATTCCGTAATAACAATTTATAAATTTATACAAAAATTGTTTTGGAAGAAGATTATTCTAATTAAATATACTAAGATAATAAATATGTCAGATTTCTCTCTTCTTTGTAATTACGCAGATTAAATTGCAGAGACATTCTGTAAAATCACATAACAAGCTTGCAAGCACCAACTAGACCTCCTTAATCAGTAATACTGACTTTGTGAAAGAGTTTTATTTAAAAGTGGGAATTTTTCTTACAGTATTAACTTTGTAACTTTGTCTTTTTTTTTTATTGGTTTAGTGAAGATACTAGAACATTTTTCACTAATCCTAATATTTTAAAAATATCTTTCTGCATAGGATGAATTTTCTGTTTTATAAATACATGTAAAATTATTTTTAAAGTTTCCTTCAATACTAAATATTTTTAAGTGTTCATTGTCTTAATTTAGTAAGCATGATCTGGCATGTCATTCCCTGTCTCCCCTATGTTTAGTTAATTTTAAACACTGGTTTGTTTTGAAATTGTACTGTTCCTTCTGTCAAAGCCACTCCTGTTTGTTTATGCTGTTGGTTTTAGTAAAATAGGCTTGACTTTGTGTAAGGTATTTCCCTGCTGAGGAAGAAAGAAGGGCATATTTACCGAGTGTGGAATGGCCAAAGCTTTATTTAGTAGAGCGCATCGCAGGCGAGGTTTTCTGGTCTGCAAGATGGGGGCCAGAGAAGTTGCTGGGATTCTTCCCCTGGCGGCGTAATTTATAGGTCGGTAGGGTGATGGCGAGTTGATATAACCTGGAGAAATTTCATTGGCTGACAAACCATAGTTCTTTTTCAGAGGGCTTCAGGCCATTTCTTTTTGGTGGGCATGGTTGTGGGCTATTCCAGCCAAAGTTCCCGGGCCTGGTTCTTCACGTGACCCTCCCCCATTGCCAACCGACCTCACCCTTTGTAGTTTGTTTTCCCTCTTGAATACAAAATTGGTGATGAATTCAGTTTAAGTAACTTCATTTTGAAGGTTTGTCTTAACAGAAGCTGGGTAACTTTCTGTCTCCTTCCTGTCTGGTTTTACTGTAGCATACATTTTATTTTATTTATTTATTTTATTTTCTTACAGGGACAGATGAGAGAGTCAGAGAGAGGGATAGATAGGGACAGACAGACAGGAGCAGAGAGAGATGAAAAACATCAATCATCAGTTTTTCGTTGCGACACCTTAGTTGTCCATTGATTGATTTCTCATATGTGCCTTGACCGCGGGCCTTCAGCAGACTGAGTGTAGCGTACATTTTAAATTTTTAACATTTAATATGAAATTATGTCAAAGAATGTTTAAGATTTGTTGGCTTTTAATTAAAATTTATTTTTGCTATACTCATTTCCACTTTGTTTTGTATTAAAGTATATTTCAAACAGAGTACAAAATCAAACAGTGATATTTTAAAAATTTCTGTGTTTGTGTATTTGTCAAAAACACAGCAGCACTATTAAAAGCTCATTTAAATTAGACTACCTAATTGCCTATATCTTTAGAGTAAGGTCTCTGTTGATATAGGTAGTTTCACAAAGTTCTAGATAATTAATGTTTAAATAGTGATAAATGTGATTTATAAGTGAACTTCTGTTTTTGGGTATATGGTCCAAATTGTTTTCCTAAAAGTTTCTTCCTAGTTAGCAAAAGGAAGAATAAAACTTTGGTTTATTTATGGAAGGAGATACAGTGAAAGAGAAGTTATTCAAATTGATGGGTGAAACAATGAGGTTTTAAACCCAATTCAACATGTATATTGATGACCAGGTCAGTTTATCTGAATATAAGGATGATTAGTAACAGGCAAACGGAATATAGTTATGTCTGTAGACAAGGCATTAACAGAGATTCATAATCTGAATTCATTGAAAATGTCATAAATTGTTAACAGTGTCAAATAGGACTAAATGTAATTTTCTATTTTTTAATTACTAAAATTAACAGAATAAGACACTGATTTCTGCAGTTACCATTTTTCTCCCTGAACGCTAGACTTGATTTGTGTTCTTATTAACTTTGTCCTATAAATGACCTTGCAAGGAGATGATTCTAGAGGCTAAATGAAACAATGTCTATATTTTCTGAGGCTTCAGGCTAGGTTTTATTAATATAATGTCTAAGATCTTTGAAGTTGTGACTTTACCAGGAAAATCGTAATCTCCAAACCTTTATTCATAATGGGTATGACTTCCAGGGGGAACAGAATACCTGCTGTGCTAATTATTTCAATTATCAGCCTCCACTAAGACACGTAATGGATTTTCTCTGCTTCCGCAGGTAAAAAGCATGACATTACGGAACTTAACTCTGATGCTGTGAATTTGATCTCCCATGCAACACAGGAGCGATTACGAGGCCTTCTAGAAAAACTGACAACAATTGCTCAGCATCGAATGACAACTTACAAGGTAAAGTAATTCATTAAAGAAGTACAGACTCTTCTCTCTCTTCTTTGTCATGTTCAGGGTAGCTTTTTGGTATGAATTTGTATTTTAAGTATATTTTTAAAGAAAATGTTTGGAACGTATTTCACGTTGGTAGAAAATCAGTCTCATTCCTAATTTGCCTTATCTAGAAGCGGTTACATGACAAATAAAATTAAAGTAAGAGTTTAAAATGGTATCCAAAGCTTGTAGTCAGTTTAAATTAAAATATGCATCTGTTCTGCCTGAGGCTCCTTCTCCTAAAGCTTTTGATTGGGAAGGAAGATATGTTAGAATGGAACATTTGATAGTTCTGTTCTCTGCAGTGATCTGTAGTCTGCTAACACTCCTGTTCCTTTTAATAAGTTAAATGGTTGCATTGAATGCTAATACTGTTGCCACTAAGGACTGTTATTGACTGCTTTTATAAAGAGCTTAAACATAAGAAATACTGTCTGATTCTAATGGTATGAATCAAATCACCTGCCATCATCAGGATGGAAGCCCTTGATTTATTTTAATTATGGTTTTGGGGAGAAGTGATGAGGAATGAAAAAGAAAAATGATAAACCTTTTACCCTATATCAAGAAATGTTTATGGCTAGGGTTTGTACAACAGGGTGTGTGGGTAACCACACGAGGTTTTGAGTTTATAAGAAGGGTTATTGTGCTGGTGTCCTGTTGCAGGCTAAAGGGAATCCAGGGCATATCAGCTGCCATAGCCCCAGTAAGTTCCCTGGAGGAAGCACTCTAGTTTTTCTGCTTTCTGCTTCATTTAGAACCTCAGAAGGGCTATTTATTATAGTTGCTGAGGTCCTCAATTGTATAAATCTTTGAGAATTTGCTGGGCTGACTTAAAAATATGTGATCATAAAAAGGAAAAGCTTAATAAAAAACCAGTATCAGTATTTCTTTGTGTATGTTTCTAGAATTTGTCTTCAAGGTTATCTAATTGTTGGCTTATAATTATGCATAGTATTCTCTTAGAATCCTTTTTATTTCTATAAGGTCGGTAATTATTCCACTTTCATTTTAGTTCCTTAAGGTGTAAAAGTAAGATACCGAATTTTGATCTTTCTGTTTAAATGTAGGCATTTACTGCTATAAATTTCCCTCTGAGCAGTGCTTTTACTGCATTTTATAAGTTTTGATATTGTGTTTTTGTTTTCATTCCTCTCTGTTTTCTGATTTCCCTTGAGATTTCTTTGATTCATTAGTTGTTTTAGAGCAGCAATTTTCAACTGGTGTGCTGCAAGAATTTTTGTGTGTGTGTGACAGACAGAGAGGGACAGATAGGGACAGACAGACAGGAAGGGAGAGAGATGAGAAGCATCAGTTCTTTTTTGCGGCACCTTAGTTGTTCATTGATTGCTTTCTCATATGTGCCTTGATTGGGGGGGGGGGTTCTACAGCAGACCAAGTGACCCCTTGCTCAAGCCAGCGACCTTGGGCTTAAGCTGGTGAGCCTTGCTCAAACCAGATGAGCCCCATGCTCAAGCCAGCAACCTCAGGGTTTCGAGCCTGGGTCCTCCTCGTCCCAGTCTGACGCTCTATCCACTGCGCCACCACCTGATCAGGCGCTATGCTGCAAGAGTTTTTAAAACGTGATGACTGTTTATTCAGAGGCACTGACCTCTTTTTCTTTAGATTATCAAATTTAAAAATGACAACAGTCAGCACAATTGCGATCTGGTGTGTATGAATCAAAATTACACTTTTTTATATCAGATTGGCAAAAAAACTATTTTTGAGGTGCCACAGAATTTTAGTAATTAGTTTATGCGTGCTATGAGATGAAAAAGGTCGAAAATCAATGTTTTAGATATTTTGTTTAATTTCCAGATATATTGTATGTGAAATTTCCAGTTTTTCTTCTATTGTTGATTTCTAGCCTCATTTTATTGTGTTGAGAGAAGATTCTTTCTATTATTTAACTATTTTAAACTTATGAAGTTTATTTTGCGACCTAACTTATGGTCTGTCTTGGTGAATGTTCCATGTGCTCTTGAGAACATATATTCTGCTGTTACTGGGTAAAGGGTTCATATATGTCTGCTAGACCTAGTTAGTTTATAATGTAAAGTTCTCTTATTTTCTTTTTGATCTTATGTCTAGGTATTGTATCCATTATTGAAAGTGAGGTATTAAAAACTTCATCTATTATTATAGAACTGTCTACTTTTTTAGTTCTGTCAATCTTTGCTTCATTTGTTTGGAGGCTCTAGTGTGTATATTTTCTTGATGAATTGACTCTTGTCACTATATAATGTTCTTGTTTATCTCTTTTAACTGATTTTGACTTAAAATCCATCTTGCCTGTTGTTAGTGTAGCCAGCCTTGCTTTCTTTGGTTATTAATTGTGTGGAATATCTTTTTCCATCTTTCTCTTCCAAACTATTTAAGTGCTTTCATTGAAAGTGAATCTCTTGTAGATAGCATACATATAATTGGATTATGGTTCTTTTCCATTTTGCCATCTCTTCTTTTTGATTTGGAAGTTTAAAGTAATTGCGGATAGGGAAGAACTGCTATTTTACTCTTTTTCTGTACACATAGCTTTTATTTATTTATTTATTTATTTTTACAGGGACAGAGAGAGAGAGGGATAGATAGGGACAGACAGACAGGAACGGAGAGAGGTGAGAAGCATCAATCATTAGTTTCTCGTTGCCATTGCAACACCATAGTTGTTCATTGATTGCTTTCTCACATGTGCCTTGACCGCGGGCCTTCAGCAGACCGAGCAACCCCTTGCTGGAGCCAGCAACCTTGGGTCCAAGCTGGCGAGCTTTTGCTCCAGCCAGATGGGCCCGCACTCAAGCTGGCAAGCTCGGGGTCTTGAACCTGGGTCTTCTGCATCCCAGTTCGACGCTCTATCCACTGCACCACCGCCTGGTCAGGCTGTACACATAGCTTTTTTATGGTCTATTTTCTTAGTTACTGCCTTTTTGGTTTAATTGATCTAATTGTGTACTTTTAACTCCCTTTTGTGCATATTTTTTGGAAATTTTTTTAGTGGTTACTTTGGGAATTACAGTTAAAATTCTAAATTTTAATATTCTAGTTGAATTGATAACAGTTTATGTTCAATTTGGGGATATGGGAAATTAGTCTTTTTTGGCTTTTTACCATAACTTTTTTTTTTTTTTCCAAAGAGAGACAGAGAGAGCGAAAGACAGGAAGGGAGGGAGATGAGAAACACCAATTCTTCCTTGTAACACCTTAGTTGTTCATTGTTAGCTTTTTCATATGTGGCTTGACCAGGGAGCTCTATTTGAGCCAGTGACCCCTTGGTCAAGCCAGTGACCTTGGGTTCAAGTCATTGACCTTGGGGTCAGGTCTTTGATCTCACACTCAAGCTGGTGAGCGTGTGCTCAAGCCGGCAACCTCAGAGTTTCAAACCTGGGTCCTCTGTGTCCAGGCTGATGTTCTATCCACCTCGCCACTGCCTGGTCAGGCTACCATAACTTTTAAGAGTCTTATAGTTTTTCAAACTTGGATTCTCTCCTGTTACTGCCTCAATCACCCTGTTGTTTTAGAGATACATAATGCACTTTTATTTATGATGGGCAGTTTCTATACAAAGTGTGACATGTACGTTCAGTATGCAGTAGAATTTTTCCAGGTAGAGTTTACTATTCTGAGTAGTATCGAAAGTCCTATTGTGAAAATCCTTCAGATGGAACTTGTCTGTTGTATGTCAGTAATATTTTCCAAGGATTTAGTTACCATTTGCAAAATGGATAGTATCTACCTCATTGGAAACTCCCTGAATAGCTTAGCTTAAAGTTAATACCTCCTTAACCTTCTGTATTGTACACTGCCTATACTGATTGATTATCCCTGTCTCACTTTTCCTCACACTCATTCCTTAATATGGTTAATTCCACTGTCTGAATTTGTACATATAGAAAGGCAGCTCTGCCCTGCACAGTGAATAGATCATTAATCTGGAATGCTGAGATCGCTGGCTCAAATCCATGGGCTTGCCCAGTCAGGGCACATACGATAAACAACCAATGAACAACTAAAGTAAAGCAACTATGAGTTGATACTTCTTGTTCCCCACCCTCTGTAAAATTAATAAATAAAATCTTTAAAGGAAAAGAAAAGCAGTGATGTCATCATCCTTCTTTAAACAGAAATAATAATCATTTAGTTATATTTGGATCTATTTTAAAATTACACTTATTCTATAGACTTTGATTGTAATAATCTTGGTGTCACAGATTTGGCTCTGTCTCTGTATTTCAGTTCATTCTTATAGGATTTATTTTCATCTATACAGTCTGAGAAATTTCACGGAAGTGAGCTACTTTTATTAAAAGCAAAACTCCACCATCTTTTTTCCATTTGATAGCCATCTACTTTTGATAATCTTTCACCTATTTGGATATAATTTTCTAATAAATCAAAGTCCATTAATTGAGATTTTAGTAAAGAAGTAGAAAGGGACATGTGGTACAAAGCTTTTGATCTTTCTGCCAGGTGATTTCCCACTGAAGAAAAGTGTTAGGCTTCTGCTTATCAATGGAGGAGCTCCCGTGTTTTCCGTCTGAAAGGGGCTGTAGTGCTTTCTTTAGATAGGACTCACTTGATGTTGTTATCATCTGGTCTCGGTCCCTATGGTTTCATTGCTAAGCCACTGTACTCTGTGGTGCATGAAGACTTCAGTTAGGCCAGCGAGGTATACAGGAAGGAACATGATCAAATTGGGGTTACTATTGTTTAAATAAGGTGGGGGCTTAGTAGGCATAGGGGATGTACTCATTTGTTTTGTATGTGGAGGAGTAAAGGAAGAAAGCATTCCTTAAGCCAGATATGGTTGTATCCAAGTTGGGGGAGAGAGAAGGAATCTTAGCATGTGAATAAGATGGGGTTAAAGTTTAGAAAGTCTGTGTCCCATTTTAATTTGGTGTTTCTTGTCCTTTTAAAGTTGTCAGTAAACTCTCCAGTATGTCCAAACACAGAAATGGTAAAGATGAAGTATTTAAGAAACCACTGGTTATTATGTTTATATCTCTATGGTTGGCCTAATGTATTCCATATTCTATCTTGTATTATTTAACTTTAAAGCATTTGAGAATTCTTTTTGTATTACACATGAAGTAAAATAAGTAGCACTAATACATCCTTGTTTGTTATACTGTGTAATACTCTTTTGATCTAGTTAAATACCAACAATAAAAATTTAACTTAAAAAGAATCTTGGACATAAGAAATCTCTCAGTGCCAGTTAATTGAATCATGCTTATCCCCCGTAAGCATGGGATAAAACAAAGATGGGAATGGTGCTGTACCCCTATTTACAGGCCAGGCATGATTGTTGGACTGAATGTTTAAGAATATTCTGTTTTCCAATCACAATCTCCCTCAGTCCCTCTCCTATAGCTTGGACGTCTGAATTACTGGGTGAGTAGATGGCAGGGTATCTTAAATATTGATTGGGAAAATTTCCCTCCACTGCTGTTGCCTCTGCTAAGCATACTCACGCTCATATATGTATAAGAGAAGGGTAGGTCAAGTTCTCAGATGAAGAAAAGAAAGTATTTAAATTGGCAAACACTGTTTCTACTCTACAGAATCAGAATAAATGAAACTAAATTTTATCATTGTTTATGGAATGGACAGTCAAGACAAATGATTATACTTATGTATGGCTCTCATTTATGAATTGTATACTTAATATTTTTGACTGACTATAGGTCTGCCCAAGTTCATAGCATAAGGAAATCTTCAAAACAGGATTTAGGATCTTAATGTTTGCCATTTTATCTTATCTTTTATTTTGATATAAATTGTATTTACCTGATAAGGTTAACCTAGTCCAGCAATGGAAAGAAGGATGATAACTTTTATTTTGGTGTGTTTCTGAGTTAAGTGATTGTTTCTTGTTTTTTGTCTTTCATAGTCCTAAGATTAAATTAACCAGATTAAAACTCATGTGGACAATAATTTAACTGAAAAGATTTAGATTATAGTAAATACTACACTCAATTGCTTTCTACTTCCTGTTTGTTAGGATCTGCTTGGCTTCATTCCCACCCCATGTCCCAATGAGGCTTACTAGAAATAGGAAAGCTCTTTGAAACTTAAATGCCTAATCACTTCTCACATTTTTAGGGGGGATGAAATTTTTTTTTGTTAAGTTTGTTTAACAGAAATAAAAATATTACCTCCTGAAAACTTAGCTTCCTAGGTATGTCGTTGTTACTTCCTTTTAGCTGATTTATAACAATACTTAATGCAGAATGTGTTGCCTAGGATCATCATAAGACTTTTTTTTTCCAGACAAGTGAAAATTACATCCTGTCTAGTGACACCAGGTCACAGCTCAAATTTCTTGAAAAGCTGGATCAATTGGAGAAGCAGAGAAAGGATTTAGAAGAAAGAGAAATGTTACTTAAGGCAGCCAAGGTAAGGTCTTACCTGATTTAGGAATGAACATGGCCTGGCAAGGAGGCCAGAATTGGCTTTATCATTGATTGACTGTCCTGGTTTTACTAGGCCTTTGGATTTCTCTGTAGGATTTCTTAAAGTTGTTAATAAAATCTCTCAGGCCTGGCTGGGTTGCTCAGTTGGTTAGAGTGCCATCCCAATATGCCAAGGTGCAGTTTGATTCCTAGGCAGGGCGTACAAGAATCAACCAATGAATATGTAAATAAGTGGAACAGGAAATCAGTGTTTTTTCTCTTTCTCCTCTTCCCTCCCTCCCTCCCCTTTCCTTCTCTTTCTAAAATCAATTAATCAATAAAAGTTTTTTAAAAATCTCTCATACCAGGATAGTATGGTGCAGTGGCTTTCAGTTAATTTAGTTAAATAAGCTATTTTTTGTCTCTTTCTTTTAAATTTCTGTGCGACTAGCATCATAACTACCACCTTCCCCCAAAAAATGTTTTATACAATTTTGATGGTGTTTTTAGTGGTATGATTGATACATGCCAAGTTGAAGTTGAGAGGGGGAAATTTGAAAGTGGACAGGTAGTGTGTAAGTGAAATTTAAGATTAATTAGGATTACATGGAACAAAATATAGAATTCCAGAATTTAGTTAGAGAGTAAAAGAGAGAAAATGTGAGATATTATTTTATTTCCTTTCTTCCTTATTTAAAGGTTTTTCTGGACTCTTAGTGCCAAATGGAATGAAAGCTGATGCCATTCTATGTGCCTTTTTTTGCTCCACATTTTTTTTGCAGGTCTAGGGCCTTGGTGCATAGTCTTCAAGTTTGGGCACTAGTTTTATTTTGTGTTTTAATTTGAGTGTTCCTGGTAGCGATCCCTTTTAGAGTATGTGTTCCTAATCACATATGAATCGCTCTTTAGAAAGTGTTTATTTTGAAATTGTATTGTACATATGGAAAAGTTGCCAGAACTATACAAAGAACTCTCATCTGCTTTACCCAGATTCTTCTTTTTTTATTTTTATTTTTCTCCTGTGTGGGAATTTGGATGCTGGCCAGTGGTCAATTATGTCCAATGAGACATTAGACCAGTAAGTATCATGATCCCAACTTACTCTGGGTGCTTGATGTTCCAGGTTTCTGATCTTAAACATTTTACTGCATTTGCTTTATCTCTATATTTTCTAAACAGACAGAAAGACACACACAGTCATTCTTTCATTCTCCATTTCATAGGAGGGTTTTGTATATTCGCAAGGTTGCGCAACTATGATCTCTAAATTAATCTTTTTCTGAACCTTTTGAAAGCAAGATTCGGACATGACATTCTGTCGCTCCTAAACATTCTGGTATGTATTTGTGAAAACAAGGAAATTTTTTTGTATGATTTTCCCAGTCAGGATGTGAACAGTGTAATGCTACCATCTAACCCACAGACCCCACTCAGATTTTACCAGCTATCTCAACTTTCTCTTTTCCCAGATTCATGGCCATTTTCCCATTCAGAAATATGTGTTACATTCAGTTACCAACTCTTTCAGACTCCTTCAGCAGATTTTCTCAGTCTTTGTTTTTCTTTCATGTCTTTGACAGGTTTCAGGAGTATATAGATCTTACCTTCTGTGGGCTGACTCTCAACCTGTGGTCATCTGATATTTCCTCATGACTTAATCATTCATTCTTAGCAGGAGCAAATAGAAATGATGGCTATATCTTCTCAGCTGATCATATCAAAAAGGCAGCCTTTATTACTTGGTCGTGTGGGTGCCTACCAGTTCTCTCCATTTTAAATTGCCATGTCCCCCTTTGTAATCATTGAGTTTTTCAGAGGAAGGTATTCCAAGATTATATATTACCAGTATATCCTATTCCTCATCAAACCACTGCATATTGACTTTAGCATCCATAGATGATATCTGTGTGAATCAACCACCTCTGTTATGTTTGCCAAATGGTGTTTTTTTATTCTCATTTCTTCTATATTTATTAGAACTCTACTATGTGGAAAAGCTTTCCTTTTTCCGTTATTCATCCGTATAAATATTCATTATTAGTATGGGCTCATGGATGTCTTTGATTCAACAGATTGTAATCTATTACTATTGATGTTTATTTTGATGCTCAAATTGCTCCTGAGTGGGAGACCCTTCCAACTGGCAGTTCTGCCCGTTAGTCATGTTTCTGTCATTCAGTGATCATCTCCTTCCTTTCTGGCACAAGATTCTAGGCTCAGCTTATACTCTTCCTTCCCAGCCCTGGAATTAGACGTTTCTCCAAGGAAGTCCTGTGTCTTTATAGTTGAGGATGATATCCAGAAAGCAATTAGAGCAGTGGTTCTTAACCTGGGTTCTATCAAACCCTAGGGATTCGATGAGTCGGTCTCAGAGGTTCGGAGAAGCCTCTGCCGCGGAGGCCAGAATAAAGTAATACCGTCATTTGTTGTGAGTTCATGCACTTTGTTGGTTTTGTTCTTTGAGCAAGGTGATGTTCATGCACGGCTCATTTTGTGCACCAGTAAAAAAACATATACCTATGTCTTGAATTTGGAAAAAAAGATCATATTTTATTTATCACTAAAGAAGGGTTCAGTGAATGCACATATGAAACTGGTGGGTTCGGTACCTCAAAAAAGGTTAAGATCCACTGAATTAGAGCATACAGTGTTCATTGCTCATAGGGTGTCATTACATATAGGCCCTCTCAATGGAAAAATCTAGAAAGTACATGTACAGTATTACATATGTACATGTGTGTATACGTATAATCATACATTCATATTTTTTATCTTTGTGTATATATACATTATAAAACCATGAGTTTATATGGTTACCTTGAACTCCGATCAATATCTTAGGGTTTTTTCTAGACTTAACCTTTCTGTGTTTATAAATACTCCCCATAGTCAGAAACTCAGCTCTCATTATTCTCTATATATTTACTTATGTCCTCAGTTTAGTTATTTGATCAATGTTACTAATCTCCCAAATAGCCATGCTGGTTACTCCTCTTCTGTTACTTCTATGACCACTGCCCTTACATCATTGTCCATGTAATAAGCTTGCATTTCCACTGGCTCGTGCTTGGTGTATCTCCCCAATTCTCCTTCATCATCCTGCAATTTTGGCCACTGGTCTATACTTCATGTGCCCTAATCCCCCACAAGGATATAGGGTACCACAACCTTTTCATTGTGCAGCTTCCCACTATCCCACAGACTCAGTTCCCATGTGGACCCCTCTTGCAATGGGAAGGGCATCTGAGAAAGGAATATGCTTTTTCTGGAGTCCTCAAGTGTTAAAAGCAAGCACACAGCCAGTGTAATGAAGTAGTTTATTGGTTTTTTATTTCTGATTACTGTAATGTAAATAAGATGACAAACTATTAAATACTTGTTTAGTTACTATTAGCTATATTATATTTGCTCTCACTCTTTTCTGGCTTTTCCTCCTCTACCAGTCTTCTAAATAGTAGAATGTTCCAGGATTCAGTCCTAGACCTTCTTTTCTGTCTGTGATCCCTTGTAAATTTATATTTCCAACTCAGTGTACATTCTGGAACTCTGGACTCATAGCCAACTGCCTACTTGAAATCTCAGTTGGCCAATAGGCATCTCAAATATTATGTGTCCAAAAGAACTCCTAATTCTCTTCCTACTCAAAATATTTTTTACTCTTACAGGTTTTCTAACTCAGTAAATGACACCATTATTCACCCAATTCAAGCCAAATAAAAGCACCCTAGTAGTCATCTTTTTTTCTTCTTTAAGATTATATGTATTGACTTTAGGTGCGGAGGGAGAACTAAAAGTTGCTTCACTCTAGATATCTTCATTAGTCACATGTGCCTTGACTGGGAAAACCCAGGTTTTCGAACCAGTGACCTCAGTTCCAGGTTGGTGCTCTATCCACTGCCCCACCACAAGCCACGCAAAAAACCTAGGAATCATCTTTAACTCTTCTTTTCTCTCCTCACATCTAGTCTATTCTGGTTTTGAAATGTATCCTCCTTCTCTTCATCACCATTGTCATCACTCTAGTCTAAGTCATCCTTCACATGGACTTTTATAATACCTTCTAGCTAATCTCCTTTTTCTTCTACAATCCATTTTTCATACTGTCTTCAGAATAATGTTTTCCTAACAAGTTATGTGTGTCTCTCTTACACTAAAATAAAACCCAAACTTCTTCTTTTTCTTTTTTTTTTTTACAGGGACACAGAGAGAGGAATAGATAGGGACAGACAGACAGGAAGAGAGAGATGAGAAGCATCAATTATCAGTTTTTCGTTGTGACATCTTAGTTATTCATTGATTGCTTTCTCATATGTGCCTTGTCTGCGGGCCTTCAGCAGACTGAGTAACCCCTTGCTGGAGCCAGCGACCTTGGGTCCAAGCTGGTGAGCTTTTTGCTCAAGCCAGATGAGCCCGCGCTCAAGCTGGTGACCTTGGGGTCTTGAACCTGAGTCTTCTGCATCCCAGTCCGATGATCTATCCACTGTGCCACCACCTGGTCAGGCAAAACCGAAACTTCTTACCAAATTTGAAAAGGCCTTATGTGGTCTAGCACCCCCCTCCCTGTCTGAATTTGCCTCACACCACTCCCATTTTTACTTACTCTGCACCAATCACACTGATCTTTCTTGCCAAGCTTGTGCACCGCACCCTCCTTAAAATATTAGACTACTAATTAGACATCTGAAACTGAACATTGAGTTCCCTTCCCCTGAATCTACTGTGATCTTTATCCCCTCACAAAGTTGGAATTATCATCTTGCAGCTGCTTAGGACAGAACCTTAGGAGACATCATTGACTCCTCTTTATTTTATACTCCTACTGTATCCAATCCATTAATCAATAGCTCTCCATCCAAAATATATTTAGAATCTAATCAATTACCATCATCTTCTCCATGACAATAGTCTAAGCTACCCTCATCTTTTACCCAGTCTTGTATTTACAACATTTGTTTTAGAACACTCTTCCAATTGCTCTGTGTGCCTGTATCCCTGGTCTTGGGTCCCAATCATGCACCTTCTATATAGCAGCCAGACTGATCTTTCGAAAGTTGTGTCAATGGCATCTCACTCCTGTGCTCGAAACCCTCCAGCAACTTGTTTTTGCTGCTGAAATTAAACCCCAACTCCTTATCATGGCCTATAAGGCAACACATGGTTTCCACCCTTATCTACCTCAACTTTTCTCTGATCCGGTGATACACAGGCTTTCTTTCTTTCTTCAAGTATTCCCAACTTGTTCCCTTTTTAAGTTTTGTAGTTACTGTGCCCTCTGCTTGGAGTGTTCTTCCCTCAGATCTTTGCATGGCTGCCTCCTTCTTGCTATTCAGATCTCTGCTCAAATGTCACTCAGAGGTGTCTTCCCTCCCATCCTAGCTAAAGACGTTACCCCAGCCCCACCCCTCTCTTCCTTTTTATCACATTTTATTTTCTTTATAGCTCTTATTACTATTAGTAGTTTTTCCATTATAAACATTTTACATATTATGTCTATTTAAATTTTATAATATTGTTTTATTTTTTTTTCTTAAAATGTAAGTTACTTGAACGCAGGACTTTTTTCATTTCTACAATTACAAGGCCTAGAACAGCATTACACAGAGTAGAATCTGTACTACGAGTAATCAATGAATACTGGTTGATTGACAAAGACTCGATAACCCAAGTGTATCAAGTTTATACTGGGGCCAAAAATTATGTGCGCACACACACACATACATCTACATATATACATGAGTTTTTTGTTTGTTTTTTTTTTAACAGGGACAGAGAGAGAGTCAGAGAGAGGGACAGATAGGGACAGACAGACCGGAATGGAGAGAGATGAGAAGCATCAGTCATTAGTTTTTCGTTGCCATTGCGACACCTTAGTTGCTCATTGATTGCTTTCTCACATGTGCCTTGACCGCGGGCCTTCAGTGGGCCAAAGCAACCGCTTGCTGGAGCCAGCGACCTTGGGTCCAAGCTGGCAAGCCTTCGCTCAAGCCAGATGGGCCCGCGCTCTAGCTGGTGAGCTTGGGGTCTCGAACCGGGGTCCTCTGCATCCCAGTCTGAAGCTCTATCCACTGCGCCACTGCCTGGTCAGGCACATGAGTATTTTTATATAAATATATACACATACTCATTTTCTTATAATATGGGTCAACTAACAATGGAGTTTGTCTTGGTTTGCGCTGAAGTAAACTTATTTTAGTAGATTGGGGACAAAATGAAGGAAAA
The DNA here is from genome assembly GCA_037038555.1 of Rhynchonycteris naso. Taxonomy (NCBI): domain Eukaryota; kingdom Metazoa; phylum Chordata; class Mammalia; order Chiroptera; family Emballonuridae; genus Rhynchonycteris; species Rhynchonycteris naso. The sequence goes on along the minus strand of CM072999.1, from coordinate 169,793,225 downwards.
AAGTTACTAGTTGTAGACAGAATTTTAGGTAGGTGTGTATGTTTAAAATTAGAAGGCACTCTTAAATTTAATTAGTTCCTTTCATGTATTTTCCTTTACCAAAACTACTGATACATTAATAGGCCTATCAGGTAAACTTAGTGAAATAGGAAAATACTTTTAGCATTTATATTGTTAGCTATCTTTAATGAGTTGATGTTGGATTTTATAGAACAAATATTCATATAAGTACAGAGTTAGATAGCTTTGTTAGAATGAGAGGAAGGATACACCTATCCCAGGCATATTTTTCATCAGACAAATGGTGTTAGATCCAGTTCTTTACCCTTTGTTCCATCGTAGTATTACGTATAGAAAGAAGGTAGCTCTCTTTTTAGCAGTCCTGTAAGAGTGTTCATTTTTAGAATGTTAAACTGAATCATTGTGGAAAGTGACATTCATTAAACATTTATTGAACATTTGCTTGTGCACAACATTTTCAAGTATTATAGAGGACCCAAAGATTGGTTCCTGATGGAAACATTGGAATGTATTTCCTAGTTTAAGTTTTTGTTTTTAAATATACTTTTGGAGAGAGGGAGGGATATTTGGTTCAGAGCTATTCAGATTCTTGATTTTAATAGTTTTTGAAGTGCTATATATTTTTTTCCAAAATGGTGTCACCTAAAGATTAACCAGTGTTGATTGTTTTCATTCATTTAAGCCAACAATTCTTCTTTTCTTTTCCTTCATCTGTACCATTTGTTTTTTAGTTTTTTAGCTTTTGTGTTCCGACAAGAACAACGTCATGCCTCAACTGGGCCTGACTGACATTGTTAGCATCACTTTCAGTGTGAGCTTCCTCCGGCAAGAACTGCAAGAACGCAGCAGCGGCCCAGATGGGGGGGCGGGGTGGGTGGGTAAGGAGGGAGTGCAGAGGACTTCATGGAGGCATTGCCCCCTGAAGCTAAGGTTTTCAATCACAAGAGAAAATTGTCATTTATTAAATATTTAATGGCAACTGTGGTGTTTAGATGCTAGTAATTTCTATTAAAATTCTCTTTTCCTTTGATAGAGTCGTTCCAATAAAGAAGATCCAGAACAGCTGAGATTAAAGCAGAAAGCCAAAGAGGTAGGACTTTCAAGTTACCCTGTTTGTCTTTGTGTTTGAGGGAAGGCTGGCAGCCCTCTCCTGGCAATTAGGTCAGGGTTTATTTTGCTGTTGCATACCATTTGCAGAAGCCTTGGGGAAGGACAGGAACTGCTGAAGGCAAGGGCAGTACTTGAAATGAGGTCAATGAGTGATGTGCTCTCTTTTTAAAATTTATTTTCAAGGCTTAGGCCTGTCTAGAAATGGCTCTTTGTAAATTACAGCAGCACACTTGGAGGAATATAATGTGGGATTAAGAAAAAAAAAAAAAGAAACTTCTGAGATTTAGCATCTGGGACTATACAATAGGCTACATTTTTCCAGGGTAATTGTTCGTTTTGTAAATCTGATACTGTTTATAATTCTTTGGCTGGGAGGCGGTACTGGGATTTAGTTTTAAATGGAAAATGCCTCTGGCTTTTAATTTTCTGGGCCCAGCAGTTTTCTGTTCTGGAATGGAGCCCTTGTTTCACACAGTTCATGTTTAGCTGCAGGGGCTTTAGTTTATAGCTTAGACTGGTTAAGCTTTTACTCCCAGAGGCCTCTGCATAGCAACTGTAGAAATCAACAAATAAGTTCATTTATGTCTGCAGCCTCCTCTCAGTAGCTGACTTTTTACATTTCCCAATATCCATTTCCTGGCTTTTCTAGCCCCAGAGAAAAAAGCTCCACTAATTGGAGCTTATTTTAATTGAGCCTTAATATTGGATCTCACTGGAGTTGCCCCCAGAGCTGCTGAGAACAGAAGGAAAGGAAAGTACCTAAGGTTGAAGATGTGGTGGGTGTGTGGGGTGTGTGGGGGTGGGTGTGAAATTTTTCACTTGACCTACAGATTCTTTTCCCTGCTGAATAAATCATCAAGCCTGTTCACATTTCTGATTAAGGATCTGACAGCAGACAATAATAAAGACAATTGAGGTGTGAGATGTGTGATATGGAGCTGAAGAAATTGGTTTCTATAGTTACTTGACTGATTTCATGCAGTTTTTAAGGATCTTTGTGCTAAATCAGAGTGATTTCCCGAGCAACCTTTTTCCTTAACTGTGCCTCTTGAACTATGGAATTTGTTGTTGCTTAAATAACATTGCTGCACTCGGCTCCCGGGTGCCAGCAGCAGCAGGTTATTTATGAATGTTTTAAAGGCCCTTATTGTTTGGATTAATGTAGGAGCTGAGGCAAAACAAACGGAAATATAGCAAGAATCTTAAAATCAAAGTGGTGTGTTTTTATTAAAATAGCGACGAGAAATACGCGAGCCCTGGATGGAAGGGTTTCTGGATTGGCGTGAAGAGGACTGGAAAGGGAAAACATTAACAAGAATTGAAACCAGCAGCATTTCATTTCAACAACAGAAAATTTCTTATCCTCATTTCTTTCCAGTGGAAAATTTATCTGAAAAGATTATCTCAGAAAGAAAATAGTATGAGAACTGTACCTCAAGCCTGTTTCCGGAAGCTTGGCCTGATGATAGATGATTGGGGGGATGGACAACTATGGCTCCGAGTCATGGGTGTCCCTCTTTGTTCTAATTAAGGGCTGATAAGATGCTTATGCACTTTCTTCTAATTGCATCCCCTTTTTAGAAAATATATATCATAAAGCTTATCCTTAAAGATTTTTATCCCGTCTATTCCTCCTTCGTAAACATCTGAATCTTAAATTTTCCTTTGGGTTTGTAGGGGATGGTTTTGTTTGGTTGGTTTTTTTCTTTAATGCTGTAAATAATTATTCCCTGAGGGATGAAGAGTAGATGGACAGCATTTAGAAAAAAATGTAAGAGTAAATGTGAAAAATAATACTTCTTTTAATGAGAACAGGTGGTACCAAACCTGTTTTTTTCCCTCTCCCTTGCACCTCTATTTATTTCTTATTTTCTAGCAAAGTTAAATGAACTCAGTATAATTTCTTTCTAAAATATTTTGAAAGTTTTCTAATTGCTTCCTATCTTATATCCTCTTGATTAAGAAGAGAATCCAATACATAGGCCCTGTTCCAAGAATAGAGCCACTCTGTATTAGTTGCAAATGTTTGATAAAAGTAAAATATCATCGTTTTGTCATCCCCTGATCCCTCAAGCTCTTAATAACTTTAATGTTCTAAGGGCCTGTAATTTAGACTCAATCACATGGAGATACCGTCTTTTGTTTAGTTGCAGAAATCACCGACCCTGTCTTATATAGGGTTGAATTGTTCTCTTGTGTGGTAATTTGTAAATTATCATTTGGTATTGCTACTTGTTATCACGCTAGTATAAAGTATAAAGCTTAGCTTGTGATTTGGGGGGGGGGAAGTTTTTTTGTTCAGTTGAGCACGGATTCCTTACAGTTGCATGATTTAAAACTGCTTTTCTTTTCCTTCCTATCTACCATGCTGGTCATGTAAATGGATTGATGATAGTACTTTATGAATACAGAACTCTGAAGAACTGTTTGGAGAAGTTATAGGCTTTATTGTTGCTAGGAAATATTTCAGCAATGTTTGCAACATAAATATTAAGTCACAACTTGAATATCCTTCACACATAATTTTATAATCCGTGTTTGCTTTCACCTGTTAAGGACTAGAGTTTTGATCTTGATCATTTTCCTTGCGGGTTTTCTTCTCTCTAATACAGTTTTAGAGGATATTCATTTCTTTGCATTCTGGATGTAAGGACAAACTGTTAAATTGGGCCAGTTTTTATTACTAACAATTTTCTTCCAATATTTTCATTCTGATTTGGCACTAAAAAATAGGTCTGCCTTTGGGTTTGCCTCCAGCATAGTCTCAATCTATTGAAGTAGTTCCTGCTGCATACTGTTCTCATTGACCTGACAGGTTATCTGTCTATTTTGAAAACCTTATTGTTGTCCGTGTATGGATCCTTGTAATTCAAACATTTTAGTTTTAACTTTGGGGCTTTTTGCCTGAAAAAATACTGTATGTGTTCTCTTCATTGTCACTTTATATTTTAAATACAGACACTTTAAATTTTTGATTAAAATTTTTTTCTAGATACCTTTCCTAAAATGTAAGTACTGACATTCTTCCATTTCACTCTCTATTTGAGAAAGGTTTTAAATCGATTACTAATTGCCAAATTCTGATTTCAAACAAGCAGATGTATCTTCGTTAAATGCAGCTGCAGACTTGTCTGAAATGTGTGTTGTGTGTGGCAGATTACTATCCAACCCTCAGTGTTTTCCTTTCTTACCACACCATCCAGAATTCTGCAGAGCCAGCCATCTGATCTTGGAGTTCAAACATCTTGATTCTTCACATTTGTTACATATATTGCAACCCTTATTTCCTTTTGAGTATTTTCTGCTTTGGAAATGTGAGTTGAGTGCATCTGTGCAGAGTAAGACAGAATTTGTTCACTTTCTTTTTAACAGTTCCTAGAATTCCCACTTTCATTATCAGACAATAGAAGAAAGAAAAAGGAATGCAAGACAAGTACCTGCTGACACACTTGCTTCACAGTGCAACCTGTAGAAACTGGGCAAAAGAATTAGTGAATGATTAAAATGCATAACAGATGAGAGAATATGTACCTTGAAGTATTTAAGATTTTTGTTTATAGAAAATACAGGATATAAAAACTCTTAAGTAATGCAGTTTTCCATAAAGCATTATTGTGCAAGGCAAAAAGATAATAAGCCTTATTACTGATTAGAAAAATGTATGATTTAGCTATGAAAAAGGCAAGGGATAGTTTTAAAGGAAAATTTTAAGAAGATACAGAATTAGTGGAACATGGCATATAATGCTGTTAAATTAGAGCAGTTTATATTTAAACTTTATGCTAATGCTACATGAGCTAAAACTCGTGAAGCACTGGATAGGACAAGATAAAACTTGTCATCAAGAGCGCTTTTTAGCAATCAGTTTAATTCAGTAGGAAGAAGACATTCTTAAAATGACTGTAAAGAACATGTATGCATAGCAGAGAAACAGATGCTAATGTTTCAAAGCACTGCTCATCTAGGGAAGTGGCTCTTAAACTGGCCTGTGCGAGAGTAATCTGGCAGGCTTGTTCTAAACACTGATTGCTAGGCCCTGCCCCTAGGGTTTATGATATAATAGGTCTGGCTGAGGCCTGGGAATTTGCATGCCCAACAAATTTCCAAGTGATTCTGCTGTTGTTGTTGCTCTTGCTGGTCTAGAGATCACACTTTAGAACCATTGGTCTTGGGAGGAGAAAGGGGGCCTTTAAAATCTATCACTTAATTTTTTCTGGAATAAATATTCATAGAAGGTTAAACAAAATACTGTGATGTAGGTAGTCTGGGAATTGGCATCTTGAACTGGCACAGTTCAGTTACCATCAACTGCCATTTTAGTAGGTTCTTTCTTGGCACCAGCAAAGCTACACCAGGGTTTTCTTTTTAATGGATATTTTTATAAGAGAGCTTTAATGGTTGTATCTCTTGATTGGCATACCTTACCTAGAAAAGATATATTTTATTTGGCTCTTCATCAAAAGGTTACCTGCATCTTTCATTTTGAGGTATAGGATCTGTATGTCTTGAGACTTACTACCCTTTTGGTAGAAGAGGTGCATATTATTTAAAAATAGCATTGCCTGGCTAGTGGTGGGGCAGTGGATAAAGTGTTATCCTGGAATGCTGAGGTTGCTGGTTTGTAATGCTTGGCTTGCCCAGTCAAGGCACATACGACAAGTAACAAGCAAGCAATGAACAACTAAAGTGAAGCAACTATGAGCTGATACTTCTTCCTCCATCCCCTCTGTAAAATCAATAAGTAAAATCTTAAAATAAAAAAGCAAATAGCATTGAAATATAAGTCAGGAGTTTTGGATTCTCAGTTAAGTTTGCCATTATCTAGATACCACTTCAAGGAAGTTAAACATCTTTGAAATTACCTCAGTTATCTTGTATTTTTAAAAGAACGTGGACATATGTGGCACAAGTTTGAAACCCCGTGGTCGCCCACTTGAGCACAGGCTCACCAGCTTGAGCATGGGGTTGGTGGCTTGAGTGTGGGGTCTTGGATATGACCCCATGGTCGTTGGCTTGAGCAAGGGGTCACTTACTCTGCTGTAGCAACCCCTGGTTAAGACACATGTGAAAAAACAATCAATGAATAGCTAAGGTGCTGCCACGAACATTTGATGCTTCTCCTTTCTCCCTTCCTGCCTGTTTGTCCCTATCTGTTCCTCTCTTTGTCTTTCTCATTAAAAAAATTAAAAAAGAATGTAACAATACATGCTCTGCTTGTGTTACATAGCTTTCATAATTTAAAGAAAGATGAAGTGTAAGAGAAAAACCAGTAGCCTAAACAAACACAAGTTTGAGATTGACGATGGATATGTTAGGGTTATTATTGTTCCAGAGGACTAGAAAGAGATTGAAAAGGAGCCTGACCAGTGGTGATGCAGTGGATGCAGTGGTTCTTAACCCCTGGGTTCTCTCGAACCCTAGGGGTTCGACGAATCGGTCTCGGGTTCAGAGAAGCCTCTGCTGCGGAGGCCAGAATAAAGTAATACCGTAATTTGTTGTGAGTTCATGCACTTTCTTGGTTTTGTTCTTTGAGCAAGGTGATGTTTATGCATGGCTCATTTTGTGCACAATTAAAAAAACATATATCTGTGTCTTGAATTTGGAAAAAAAAAATCGTATTTTATTTATCACTAAAGAAGGGTTCGGTGAATGCACATATGAAACTGGTGAGTTCGGTACCTCAAAAAAGGTTAAGAACCACTGGGATAGAGATTTTGACCTGAGATGCTGAGGTCCCAGGTTTGAAAACCTGAGGTTGCAGTCTTGAGAGTGAGGGTCACTGGTTTGAGCCCAAGGTTGCTGGCTTGAGCGAGGGGTCACTGGCTCAACTGGAGCACCCCACCTCTTGTAAAGGCATGAATGAGAAGCCATCAGTGAATAACTAAAATGATGCAACTATAAGTTGATGCTTCTCACTCTCTCTCTTCTTGTTTGTCTGTTTCTCTCCTGCTTGCTTAAAAAAAAAAAGGATTGAGAAGGAGAAAGAATGTAATAGTGAGAACTGTGAAAAAGAAGTTCTTTAGACTAATATGAGTACAGCACAACATACTTGTTTTAAGCAACACATAAATCAAGTGTTATGTTTAAGTGCAAGGGAGAAAGTGTCTAGTTGACCTTACGTGTAATATGCTGTTTTCCTGACAGACAGGGATGGATTAGAAAAGCTGACTAGCAAAGCATCAGAGTATATGTTTTAAATTCCAAGAATCTCAGGTGTTCTGCATAGTGTACTGATAGCATAAAATAGCCTTATTGGGTGGGAAAATAAAATAATCAAACCCTGTACTGTTTGATTTGGTAGAATTCCTGCTTAATAATTGTGTTTGAGGGTTCGAAAAGGATCCTGTGTTTATATTGTAGTGTCCTTGAATTTTGGGTGAGGGGACGGTGATTCTTTTGATAACTTGCTTTTTTGGTTTCTTTGGTTTAAGATTCCTCTGTTAATAGCATTTGGTATGGTGTTGGTTGTTTTCTTCTGTAGTATAATATTTTGGAATTTACTGTTGCTTTCTCTAGTAAATTATAGTAATTCAAAAGTGATTATAAGCATTGTTGATATTTTAATATGGTTAAGCTTTTCAAAGTATATGTACAATTCTATTCAGATGTTCATTCTTTTTTTTTTTAAATCTATTGTTTGGTGGTATATGTTCATTGTTATATCAATATACACTTTAATTTTGCAATCCAGATAGGATATCATTCTTAATTCTTTCAAGTTCAAAACCTGGTAGTATACTTTCTTTTATTCCTGTTTGGTAGCATTAGCTATTTTTCACTACTAATAATGTATTTACTGTTGGACAATACACATATTCCTTGAGGGAGATGTTAATTCACCACTCCACTCAACTCTTTGTTTTGCTTACACCTTATAACTTTGCAAAAGGAGCAAAAGCGTATGAAAACAACACCACATCATATTTTTGGATCATGTATTTTGAAGGACAGCTCTGCTCTTGTCTTTTGCACTTTTAGTGCCTGCATTTTTTTATATCTTGCTTTCCTTAAGCATAGAAAAGAAAATTTTTTGGATTTCCCATACTGTCAGTGGCATAATTGTCTAAATAAATAATTTCGTCCTTCCTGTTAATATGTCTTTATCTGTTGAGAATTGGCTATATGACACTTGGTTTATTCATCTTCATCAAACTCCTCTGCTTCTGCCAATGTTTTTGGTTTCTGTTTTTATTAATTTTAATTTTTTCAATATATTTTCTGTTTTGAAAACTGTTTAACATCAAGAAGTACCTCACCTCTGAGAGTTTGTGTGATCTTTAAGGTAATCTCTTAGTGTGTTTTGGGTCTTGATTAAAGTCAGTGCTGTCATGGTTAAAAATGAACTTAAATGACTTAAATATTATGGGGCCTCTACTTGATGTCAGAGATACTGTGATAAATGAAATGCAGGTTTCTGCCTTTGTCACTAGCCATAAAGGAAGGAGTGAGTATTCTCTCAAAAAAAGAATATGCCAAGCCTACTAGAAACAAGGTGTGTGTTGCTAATACAGGTGTGTAAGCAACTAAAGTTTTATTAAGCAAAATCTAGTTGGAATAGCACATAACAGGAGCGTGTTAGAATTCTGGTTAAGCTAGTATTGAATGGTTTCAGTGAAAATGGAGTTAAATCACTCTACATGGTCTCTTCCATTGAATGCAGCTCTAAAACCCAGACAGAATGCATGAAACAGTTATGAGAGCTTTGAAAAATAAAAGGTAAATTGGGGAAGAAGATGAGAATTCAAAGTACCACCAAACAGTGGTGAGGTTGCCATCCTTCACCTCTACCTACACTGCCATTCTTTCTGCTGCTTGACTTCTGGATACAGTCACAGAAGTATGTGGCAAAGCGCAATAACTACAACTCTGGCTTTCTGGTTGGAGGACCATAAAGAGGAAACCCAGGGAATCAGAAATTACTGGAAAGATTGCAGAAAGGGGGCGCCGGCAATACCCATACCCAAACGCCTGAGGCAGTGACAGAGAGGGTGGTGGGTCTGCAGACAGACCACACCTAGGGAACACAGAAGCCACACCCATTGTACTCCTGTGGCCATACCCTTCTTATACAAGACAGAATAGGAAGGCAGAGAAATCCCTAGAAAAGATTTGAATGAGTCAGATATAAACAAATTATCAGATGCAGAGTTTAAAATAATGATTGTTAGGATGCTCAAAGATCTTAGAACAGCAGTAGATGGAAATAATGAGCGCCTAAATAGAGATGGCAAATATAAAAAAGGACATTGATATATTAAAAAAGAATCAGTCAGAAATGACAAATACAATATCAGAAGTGAAGACCACAATGGAAGGAATTAAAAGCAAGATGGATGAAGCTGAGGATCGAATCAGCAAGTTAGACGACAAGATAAATGAAGGTACGGAAGCTGAACAGCAAAAGGGAAAGAGACTCAAAAAGTCTGAGGAAACTCTAAGAGAGCTCTGTGACAACATGAAGAGAAATAACATCTGCATGATAGAGGTTCCTGAAGTAGAAGAGAAAGAACAAGGGATAGAAACCTTGTCCAATCAAATCATAGCTGAAAACTTTCCTAAACTGATGCAGGAAAAATAATCACACAAGTTTAAGAGGCACAGAAAATTCCATTAAGGAAAAACCCAAAGAAATCTACACCAAGACACACCATAATTAAAATACCAAAGCTAAGAGATAAAGAGAAAATATTAAAAGCTGCTAGAGAAAAAAAGACTATCACCTACAAAGGAGCCCCCAAAAGGATGACAACCGACTTCTCAACAGAAACACTTGAGGCCAGAAGGGAATGGCAAGACATATTCAAACTAATGCAGAACAAGAGCCTACAACCAAGACTATATTATCTAGCAAGGCTATCGTTTAAAATTGAAAGAGAAATAAAAAGCTTCCCAGACAAAAAAACCCTCAAGGAATTCATTAAAACCAAACCAATTGCTGCAAGAAATGTTAGGGGACCTGTTTTAAACAGAACAAAGGGGGAAAAGAATATAGTAAAAGAGGAAGATAGCTTTAAAGAATAAAATGGCAATAAACAACTACATATCAATAATAACCTTAAATGTAAATGGATTAAATGATCCAATCAAAAGACATAGGCTAGCTGTGTGGATAAGAAAACAGGACCCATACATATGCTGTCTACAAGAGACACATTTCAAAACAAAAGATACATACACATAGACTAGAGGTAAAAAGGTGGAAAAAAATATTTCATGCAAATGGAAATGAAAAAAAAAAGCTGGGGTAGCAATACTTAGACAAAATGGACTTTAAAACAAAGGCTACAATAAGAGATAAAGAAGATTACTACATAATGATAAAGGGAGCAATCCAACAGGAAGATATAACCATTATAAATATCTGCACACCTAATATAGGAGCACAGCACCTAAATATATAAACAGACTTTGATGGATATAAAGTTTAAAATAATGATTGTTAGGATGCTCAAAGATCTTAGAACAGCAATATAAAGGGCAAAATCAACAGCAATACTCTAATAGTAGGAGATTTCAATACCCCACTAACATCACTGGATTGATCCTCAAGAAAGAAAATTAACAGAAAACAGCACACTTAAAAAACACACTAGATCAACTGGATTTAATAGATATCTTCAGAACCTTTTACCCTAAAGCAGCAGAATATACACTCTTTTCAAGTGCTCATGGTACACTGTCTAGGATAGGCCACATGCTAAGGCACAAGAGAAGTCTCAACAAATTTAAGAAGATTGAAATCATATCAAGCATTTTCTCTGATCACAATGGTGTGACACTAGGAATCAACCACAACAGAAAAACTGAAAAATACTCAAACACATGGAAATTAAATAGCATGGTATTAAATAACGAATGGGTTAAGAATGAGATCAAAGAAGAAAAAAATTCCTAGAAATGAATGACGAACATACAACAACTCAAAATTTATGGGACACAGCAAAAGCAGTACTGAGAGGGAAGTTCATAGCACTACAGATATACCTTAAAAAGCTAGAAAAAGCTCAGATAAACAACCTAATCCTGCATCTAAGAGAACTAGAAAAAGAACAACAGCAAGTAAAGCCCAGAGGTAGTAGAAGGAAGGAAATAATAAAGATCAGAGCAGAAATAAATGCCAGAGAGGCTAAAGGAACAATAGAGGATCAATGAAACCAAGAGCTGGTTCTTTGAAAGGGTAAACTAGATTGATGAACCTTTAGCCAGACTCACCAAGGAAAAAAGACAGAGGATTCAAATAAATGAAATTAGAAATGAGAGTGAAGAAATAACAACTGACAACAGAAACACAAAATATGTATTGTAAGAAAATACTGTGAAGAACTGTATGCCAAAAAATAAAACAACCTAGGTGAAATGGACAAATTCCTTGAAACATATAATCTTTCAAAAATCAATCTGGAAGAATCAGCACACCTAAACAGACCAATTAAAACAAATGAGATCAAAACAGTTATCAAAAAACTCCAAATAAACTAAAGCCCGGGGCCAGATGGCTTCACAGGCAAATTCTACCAAACGGTAAAAGAACTAACTCCTATCATTCTCAAGCTATTTCAAAAAATTAAAGAATAAGGAAGACTTCCAAGCTCCTTTTATGAGGTGAGCATAATTCTGATTTCAAAATCAGGCAAAGTCAACACAAAGAAAGAAAGTTTTAGGCCAATTTGCCTGATGAATTTAGATGCTAAAATCCACAACAAAATATTAGCAAACCGGATCCAGCAATACATGAAAAATCATACATCATGATAAAGTGGGATTTATTCTGGGAAGGCAAGGATGGTACAATATTTGTAAGTCAATCAATGTGATTCATCACATAAACAAAAGGAAGGAGAAGAACCACATGATAATTTCAATAGATACAGGAAAAGCATTTGATAAAATCCAGCACCCATTCATGATCAAAACTCTCAGCAAAGTGGGAATACAGGGAACATACCTCAACATGATAAAAGCCATCTATGACAAACCCACAGCCAGCATCATACTAAATGGGCAAAAATTAAAAGCAATCCCCTTAAGATCAGGAAGCAGGCAGGGGTGCCCCCTTTCACCACTCTTATTCGGGATAGTACTGGAAGTCCTGGCTACAGCAATCACACAAGAAGAAATACAAGGCATTCAAATTGGAAAAGAAGAAGTAAAACTATCATTATTTGCAGATGATATAATACTGTATATAGAAAACCCTAAAGTCTCAGTCAGAAAACTACTGGACCTGATAAATAAATTCAGCAAGGTGGCAGGATATAAAATTAATACACAGAAATTAGAGACATTTTTATACACCAACAATGAACTGTTAGAAAGAGAAATTAAGGAAACAATCCCCTTCACTATTGCAACAAAAAATAAAGTACCTAGGAGTAAATTTAACCAAGGAAGTTAAAGACTTGTACTCGGATAATTACAAAATATTCAAAATATTGATAAAAGAAATCAAGGAAGATACAAGTGTAAGCATATACCGTGCTCATGGTTAGGAAGAATAAACATCGTCAAAATGTCTATACTACCCAAAGCAATTTATAAATTCAATTCAATACCAATTAAAATGACAATGACGTACTTCAAAGATATGGAACACATATTCTAAAAATTTATACAGAACCAAAAAATAACTTGAATAGCCTCAGCAATCTTGAAAAAGAAGAATAAAGTGGCAGGTATCACACTTCCTGATATCAAGTTATACTACAAGTTCATTGTACTCAAAACAGCTTGGTACTGGCATAAGAACAGGCATATAGATCAATGGAACAGAACAGAGGACCCAGAAATAAACCCACACCTTTATGGACAATTGATATATGACAGAGGTAAGAGCATGCAGTGGAGTAAAGACAGTCTCCGTAACCAGTGGTGCTGGGAAGATTGGACAGCTACCTGCAAAAAAATGAAACTAGACTGACCAGGCGGTGGCAAAGTGGATAGAGCATCGGACTGGGGTGCGGAAGGACCCAGTTTCGAGACCTCGAGGTCACCAGCTTGATCACGGGCCCATCTGGCTTGGGTAAAAGGCTTACCAGCTTGAGTCCAAGGTCACTCCCTGGTCTGCTGAAGGCCTGCGGTCAAGGCACATGTGAGAAAGCAATCAATGAACAACTAAGGTGTCGCAACAAAAAACTGATGATTGATGCTTCTCATCTCTCTCTGTCTCTGTCTATCCCTCTCTCTGACTCTCTCCCTGTCCCAGTAAAAAAATAAAAATGATTGTTTAAAAAAAAAAAGAAAGAAACTACACCACCAATTTACACCAGTCACATAAATAAACTCAAAATGGATAAAAGACTTAAATGTAAGCCATGAAACCATAAGCATCTTAGAAGAAAACATAGGCAGTAAACTCTCCGACATCTCTCACAGCAATATATTTGCTGATTTATCTCCCCGGGCAAGTGAAATAAAAGACAGGATAAGCAAATGGACTATATCAAACTAAAAAGAAGTTTTTGCACAGCTAAAGACAATAAGAACAGAATAAAAAGACAAATCACACAATGGGAGAACATATTCGACAATACATCTGATAAGGGGTTAATAAAATTTATAAAGATCTTGTAAAACTCAACACCAGGAAGACAATCCAATCAAAAAATGGGCAAAAGAAATGAATAGACACTTCTCCAAAAAGGACATGCAGATGGCCAATAGATGAAAAAATGTTCAACATCACTGATCATTAGAGAAATGCAAATTAAAAAGCACAATTAGATACTACCTCGCACCAGTTAGAATGTTGCTCATTAATAAAACAACAAACGATAGGTGCTGGCGAGGATGTGGAGAAAAGGAACCCCCCTGCACTGCTGGTGGGAATGCAGACTGGTGCAGCCACTGTGGAAAACAGTATGGAGATTCCTCAAAAAATTAAAAGTGGAACTGCCTTTTGACCCAGCCATCCCACTTTTAGGAATATATCCCAAGAACACCATATCACTGATTTGAAAAAAATGCACCCCCATGTTTATGGCAGCATTGTTTACAATAGCGAAGATCTGGAAACAGCCCAAGTGTCCGGCAGAGGACGAGTGGATTAAAAAGCAGTGGTACATATATACAATGGAATACTATGGGGCCATGAAAAAGAAGGACATATTACTGTTTGCAACAACATGGATGGACCTGGAAACTATTATGTTAAGTGATATAAGCCAGGCAGAGAAAGAAAAATATCATATGACCTACTTATTTGAGGAATCCAAGGAACTATGTGAACTGAGCAACGGAATTAAACCTGAAGGGAAGGGGGGAGGGAGCTGTTGGGAAGAGGGCAAAGGATATGTTGCAGCAAATATGGGGGAGTGGGGTTGCAATCAGGGCAACACTAGAATCTATGTAAACACATTAAAATAAAAGATTGCAGAAAGGAAAGAGATCAGAAAAGCAACCCCATTATCATTTTTTTAAACTCCTAGGCCTACTCTTGAGCTACATATTTGTTGTTATATGTATGATTCTAATCAGCATACCTAAGAATTTAAGAACTGAACTAAAAACCACTGTCAGGCCCGACCAGGCAGTGACACAGTGGATATAGATCATTGACGTAGGATGCTGAGGTCCCAGTTTCGAAATCCTGAGGTTGTCAGCTTGAGCATGGGGTCACTGGTTTAAGCATGGTATCATAGACATGACCCCATGATATGATACCCCACTGGCTTGAACCAAAAGGTCACTGACTCAGCTGGAGCACCCCAGTCAAGGTACTTATAAGAAAGCAATCAATGAACAACTAAAGTGCTGCGACTATGAGTTGATGCATCTCATCTCTCTTTCTGCCTGTATCCTTATCTCTCTCTTAAAAAAAAAAACCTGGCCAGGCGGTGGTGCAGTGGATAGAGTTTCGGACTCGGATGCAGAAGACCCAGGTTCGAGACCCTGAGCTTGCCAGCTTGGGCGCGGGCCCATCTCACTTGAGCAAAAGCTCGCCAGCTTGGACCCAAGGTCGCTGGCTACATCAAGGGGTGGCTCGGTCTGCTGAAGGTCCGTGGTCAAGGCACATGTGAGAAAGCAATCAATAACAACTATGGAGTCGCAAGGGCAATGAAAAACTAATGATTGATGCTTCTCACCTCTCTTCGTTCCTGTCTGTCTGTCCCTATCTAACTCTCTCTCTGTCCCTGTAAAAACAAAAGAAAAAAAAAAGACCAAAAAAATTACTGCCAGGTCCTAAACTTACTACATACTTAGCGCTACAGGTTTAGGACAGATACAAATACCATTGCAAAGATTTTGAAAACTGAACTGATGTTGGAATCAAGTCAATTGGAACTTGTGGCCTATACCTAACCGACCTGTTTTGCATGCTAAAACAAAAATATATACATTCTCCAAGGAGTTGAATAAGGCCCAGAGTCTCATAACACAATATTCAAAATATTCAGGATATGATTCAAAATTACTTGGCTTGAAAAACCAGGAACATCTCAACTTCCATCGGAAGAAATGGCACAGATGTTGTAACTCCAAAGATGACAAAGATGTTAGAGTTATTTGACAAATATTTTAAAGTAAGTAGTTACTATAAAGATGCTGCAAGAAGCAATTGAAAACACTCTTGAAATGATTGGAAAAAATGAAAGTCCCAGCAAAAAAGTAAAAGATATAAAGAATAAAGTTTCAAAGTGGAAATTTTATAACTGAAAGTGACAACCAACATAAAATATTCCTTGTATGGGTTGGATATTAGGAAAGAAAAAACAGAAGAGTCAGTTAACTTGCAAGATGTAGAAATAAGATTTATCTAATTTGAAAATTAGAGAGGAAAATAGACTAAAAAAACAGAGTGGAGCTTCAGAGACCTGCAGGACAATGACCAAAAGTTTGACATTTTGGTTTTAGAAATCTCAGAATAAATAAATAATGAGATGCTAAAATGTTTTGTGAAAAATAACTGATAAACTCCCTACACCCTAATTTAGAGAAATCAATAAACCTAAAGATTTCAGAAGCTCACTGAACCCCCAAACAGAATAATCACAAGAAACTATAGCTCAGTCACATCATAATCAATTTCAGAAAATAAAAATAGAAAACATTTTGAGATTAGCTTCAGAGAAGGACACTTTTTCAAATGACTATCGATTTCCTGTCAGAAACCGTAGAGAACATGTTTCATTGAGTCATACACTTGAAACCTGGATGGTTTTGCAAACAGGTGTCATCCCAATAACTTCAATTAATTTAAAAAAGAAGAAGAGGAAACTATGAAGAAGAGAAGGAAGTAGCAAAATATTTTTGAAGTCCCTGGAAGAAAAGAACTGTCAACCAACCGAGAATTCTATATTCAATAAAAATATCCTGCAGAATACAGATGAAATAAAGACATTCTCAATGAAAGGAACATGAATAGAATGTTGCCGGTCAACCTGCTCTAAAAGAATTGCTTAACAGAGTTCTTCAGCCTGACCAGGCAGTGGCGCAGTCTAGATAGAACGTCGGATTGGGTGGTGATGGACCCAGGTTTGAAACCCTGAGGTCATCGGCTGGAGCGTGGGCTCATCCGGTTTGAGCGCAGCTCACCAGCTTGAGCCCAAGGTTGCTGGCTCTAGCAAGGGGTCACTCCGTCTGCTCTAGTCCCCACACCCCATCAAGGCACATACAGTATCTCCGTAAAGTCATGGTGCACTTTTGACCGGTCACAGGAAAGCAACAAAAGACGATAGAAATGTGAAATCTGCACCAAATAAAAGGAAAACCCTCCCAGTTTCTGTAGGATGTTGTGGCAACATGAGCGCATGCGCAGATGATGACATAACACCGTGTATACAGCGGAGCAGCCCACGGCCATGCCAGTCGAGATGTGGACGGTACAGAGGAAAGTTCAGTGTGTTCTGTGGCTCACTAAATTTGAATCTGTGACCAAAGTGCAACGTGCATAACAGCGCGTTTATAACGAAGCACCACCACATAGGAATAACATTACTCAGTGGGATAAGCAGTTGAAGGAAACTGGCAGTTTGGTGGAGAAACCCCATTCTGGTAGGCCATCAGTCAGTGGCGAGTCTGTAGAGGCTATACGGGATAGCTACCTAAGGAGCCCTAAAAAATCTGTGCATGAGTGTGCTCAACAATCACACCTAAGCAAGACTACAGTTCATAAAGTGTTAAAGAAATGTCTCTGTTTTACGGGGTACAAATTGCGGCTGTTGCACAGTATCAAACCTGCAGATAGACCCACACAATGCGCGTTTGCTACAGATATGCTTCATGAGATCGACAATGATGCAAGATTTTTGCAGAAGATTGTGTTTAGTGATGAGACGACCTTCCTCAACTGTGGACGTGTTCGGATCACCATAACATCTGAATATGGGCTGCTGAACATCCTCATGCCTACGTGGAGTACAAACGTAACACCCCTAAAGTGAACGTGTGCTGTGGCCTGATGCATGATAAGGTGATAGGCCCATTTTTTTTTTGCGAAGCAGTCTGTGTCGGCAAACACCTATCTTGACATGTTGAAATTGTATGCTGTGCCACAATTTCCAGAAGGTGTCATCTTTCAACAGGACGATGCTCCTCCACACTACGCCACCATTGTTCATGAGTTTCTGGATAGAACATTCCCCTGGCGGTAGATAGGCAGGGGTTCTGTCAAGCCATGGCCACCACGATCCCCGGATCTGACGCCCTTAGACTTTTACTTTTGGAGTTATGTGAAGCAACATGTATACATTGAATGTATCAACGACATTAATCACTTAAAACAGAGAATCTCAGACGTTATTCACTCTGTTACACCAGACGTCCTTACCCATGTGCGGCAAGAACTTCACTATCGTTTGGATGTGTGTAGGGCAATAAATGGAGCCCACATCGAACTGCACTGAATAGGTATGAAACTGGGAGCGTTTTCCTTTTATTTGGTGCCGATTTCATATTTCTATCGTCTTTTGTTGCTTTCCTGTGACTGGTCAAAAGTGCACCATGACTTTACGGACACACTGTATGTGAGAGTAATCAATGAACAACTAAGGTGCCACAGTGAATAATTGATGCTTCTCCTCTCTCTCCCTTCCTATCTCTCTCTCTCTCTCTCTCAAAAAAAACAAAACAAAACAAAAATAAACTTTAGAATAAAGTAAAATGATTCCAAAAAAAACCTTTAAATAGCAGGAGTGAAAAATGAGCAACAGAAATGGTATTATAGACTATTCTGTCTTTGAGTTTTAAAAATGTTTAATTGAAAGCAAAATTATAACATTTTCAGGAATTTTCACTGTATGTATACTGCTCACAAAAATTAGGGTATATTGTATAGCTTCGTATTCATTTTGAAATATCCCCTAATTTTTGTGAGCAGTATATATGTAGCATATCAAAGAACTATTATAGTGTGGAGAGTAAAAGGACATACATGTGAGTAACATGTCTGTTCCACTTGAAGTGGTAAAATATTTATTAGTAGACTGAAATCGAAAGAATATATATATTGTAATCTCTAGAAGCATGATTAAACTTAAAAAAAACTATATAGACATAAAAATAGATAAATTAGAGTGAAATACTAAAAATGTTTAAATAACCTCAAACAAGTAAGAAATGTAAAACAGAAGAAACTAAATAATAAAGTGGTAAATATAAATTAAAACATATCTACATCATTATATTTGAGTGTACATGGTCTAAATATGCCAATTAAAAGATAAAGATGGTCAGAATGGATTAAAAAACTGACTCAATTATTATCTGTCTATAAGAAACTCACTTCAGCCTGACCAGGCAGTCGCGCAGTGGATAGAGCGTCGGACTGGGATGCGGAAGACCCAAGCTCGAGACCCCGAGCTCGCCAGCTTGAGTGCGTGCCCATCTGGCTTGAGCAAAAGCTCGCCAGCTTGGTCCCAAGGTCACTGGTTCCAGCAAGGAGTTACTCGGTCTGATGAAGGGCTGTGGTCAAGGCACATAGAGAAATCAGTCAAGAAACAAATAAGGTGTCCCAACGAAAAACTGATGATTGATGCTTCTCATCTCTCTCCGTTCCTGTCTGTCTGTCCCTATCTATCCCTCTCTCTGACTCTATCTCTGTCCCTGTAAAAAAAAAAAAAAAAAAGAAACTCACTTCAGATGTTATGATGTAGGTAGATTAAAGTACAAGGATGGGGGAACACATTTGGAAAGAACAAAGTTCTCAAATCAATATTCTAAGCTTTTCCTTTAAGAAACTGGAAAAAAGAGCAATAGATACCTGAAGAAAGCAGGAGCAAGAAACTAAAAATTAAAAGCAGAAATCAGTAACTTTGAAAAAAGGAAGAAAGAAATAAAGAAAATCAAAGGAACCACAGCTGGTTCTTTGGTCAGCAAAATTGGTAAATGTTCAGAAAGACTAGCAAAGAAAAATAAAATGTAAGATCACTGATATCAGGAAGAAAAAGATGGGAAATCATGACAGACCCTGCAGATGTCAAAAAGGGATTATTGTTAACAACTCTTTGCAAGTAGTTTGACAACTTAGATGAAATGACAAAATTCTTGAAAAGCATAGCTATCAAAAATTGGTCCCCTGAACAGGCGGTGGCGCCGTGGATAGAGCATCGGACTGGGATGCGGACTGGGATGCGGAAGACCCAGGTTAGAGACCCCAAGCTCGCCAGCTTGAGCGGGAGGGGGGTGCATCTGGCTGAGCAAAAGCTCACCAGCTTGGACCCAAGTTTGCTGGCTCCAGCAAGGGGTGGCTCGGTCTGCTGAAGGCCCTCGATCAAGGCACATGTGAGAAAGCAATCAATGAACAACTATGGTGTCACAACGGCAATGAAAAACTAATGATTGAATGCTTCTCACCTCTCTCTGTTCCTGTCTGTCTGTCCCTATCTATCCCTCTCTCTGACTCTCTCTATCCCTGTTAAAAAAAAAAAAAATTGGCCAAGATTGAAGTAGAGAGCCTCAGTAGTTCTGTCATTATTATTATTATTATTTTTAGTGAGAGAGAAAGGGACAGACAGGAAGGGAGAGAGATTAGAAGCATCAATTCTTCATTAAGGCACCTTGGCTTTTCATTAATTGCTTTCTCATATGAGCCTTGAGCAGGGGTCTCTAGGAGACCGAGTGACCCCTTGCTCAAGCCAGCAACCTTTGGGCTCAAGATGGTGACCATAGGGTCATATCTGTGATCCTACACTCAAGCCAGTGACCCAATGTTCAAGCAAGATGAGTCTGCACTCAAGCTGGTGACCTTGGAGTTTCAAACCTGAGTCCTCTGCATCCCAGGCCAATGCTCTATCTACTGTGCCACCTCCTGGTCAGGCTGTAATTATTAAATAAATTGAATTTATAGTTAAAACCTTCCAATAAAGAAATCTCCAGGTACAGATTATTTTACTTAGTAAATTCCCACCAGTTTAAAAGGATGATTACTGCACTGCCCTGTAATTTGTGGAATAAATGGAAAATGGTTCTTAATTAGTTTTCTTTAGTTAAATGTTTTCTACTGAAGATTCTATTACCTATGGTTTCTTCTTTTTTGTTTAAAATCATCTTTACTTTGTATCTCCTTGAAACTGTTTCATCATACACTATTTTCTATTTTCATCCTGCTTTTTAAACAAATATGTTAAAAGTTTGGTTAGTGTTCCTTTAAAAATATATTCTTAGTGTGTCATATATATATATATTATATGTGTGTGTGTGTGTATATATATATATATGGTTCCCCACCAGGTTACTCTCAGTTGATTACCCTGGAGTCTGATCTTGTTTGAATACTTGTTTAGCAAGCAGAGCCAGGTTCTTTCCTCCTTTCCTTCCATACAGTAATAGAATTGTGATGGAAATTGAACATTATTACTCTACTGCAAAAGCTTAAGGACCTGTGTGGTGACACATTATCTTGACTTCCTCACCTTGTTTGTAAGAATACCATTTGACACTTACTTGCTTTAGTAAAATGATGTTATATTTCATGCTTTTTTTATTTTCCTTTTTTTTTTTTTTAGCAAGAGAGAGAGAGAGAGGTTCAGACAGGCAGGAAGGGAGAGAGATGAGAAGCATCAATTTCTCGTTGGGGCACCTTAGTTTTTCATTGATCACTTCCTCATATGTGCAATGACAGGAAGTGGGGCAGCAGCCAAGGCAGCGACCCCTTATTTAAGCCAGCAACCCACACTAGTGAGCCCATGATCAAGCTGGCGACCTCGGGGTTTCAAACCTGGGTGCTCTGCGTCCCAGGCTGACACACTCTCCTCTGCACCACTGCCTGGTCAACCTGTTTTTCATTTTTAATGTCTTATTTATCTGACTTTTAATGGGGCATCTTTCATGAGCACCCTTATATAATTCAGTACCTACCTACATACTAAAACATTATATCCTGTACATCTGGTCATTCTAGATTAAGTATGATGAAAGTTATACAATAAAACTGCTAATTCACTTAATTTTTGGCATGAAGATACATATAGAGTAAACCCATGGGATGGTGTGCTGTATTGAAAAGGTTGTGATGAGAACACATGGTTCTAAGTTCTGGTTCTCCCACTTAGTATTTGTGTTACAGTTACAAAGTTTTCTAACTTCTTAGAGCCTCTCTGCCTCCTTAAGTTTAAAAAAAAAGGATAAAATAATATTTATGTATAATTTTCATATTATAACAGTTCATATGTCTGCCTCTTCATTGGGGTTATGTGAGTTAAATGAGTTAAGTTTTAGTGAAGTGCTTTTTAAATCATACAGCATAAAACTGTTTCCTATAAAATGCACTTGTTTTTGTGCTCATTGTTGAAGACAGTGATTAGATATCAGACACAGATGGGGACAAGCGAATGGATGGGAGTTTTGACAGTGATGAGGAGTTGTATTAATTTTATGATGAATAAAACTTGAGTTCAATAACTTTATGTAATACTTTTTTTTTTTTTCAAATTTTATGGGCCCTAAATTAAGGTGTGTCTTATACATGGGAGTGTCTTATACATGGGGAAATACGGTAGTTCTAGATGCTTTTCTTGTCTTCTTTTTTTGTTGTATGCTGTACTTCTTCCTTACTTGAATCCTGCCTCTTCAGTTTAGAGATTCAGGACTAAGGACTGTTGCAGTAAATGAATCTGGATATGATGTGCCCTTGGCTGTCAAGAGAATCTTATATTTATTTTACACTGTAGCTCTGACCATAACTTTGTGTAAACATTGCCTTTTTTTTTTTTTATTCCATCTTCTAGTTACAGCAGTTGGAGCTCGCACAGATACAACAAAGAGATGCTAACCTCACAGCCCTTGCTGCTATTGGGCCAAGGAAGAAGAGACCACTGGAATCTGGGTCTGGAAGTGAGGTAGTAGTATAATGTTTGTTATTTTATTTTTCATGTTATAAAAACAAGCCAAAAGGAAGCAAAGACATGCAAAATAGTTTGCCCTGCCTTGCACACTATTGCTGCCAAATGTTTATGGAAATTCCCCTTTGCCTATTTCATAAAAGCTTAATTTTTGTCAGATTTTTAAGGTTTGTATTGCCTTGAACTTTATTCTTCCTCATTATTTATTTTATCCTTCATCCTACACCCCATCTCTAGTCATACTGAGTCTCACTATCTCAATTGTTTATTTATGTGCATTCTTTCTAGCGGTCTTATGTAATCCTCTCTCCCCTCTATGGATCTAAATCCAGCTTTATTAAAATCAACTCTCACTTAACCAGGTGGTGGCACAGTGGATAGATCATCAGCCTGGGACACTGAGGATCCAGGTTCGAAACCCTGAGGTTGCTGGCTTGAGTGTGGGATCATAGACATGATCATCCTATAGTCACTGGCTTGAACCCAAAAGTCCCTGGCTTAAGCAAGGAGTTACTGACTAGGCTGGAGGACCCCGCCCCCAAGCACACATGAGAAGCAATCAATGGACAACTAAAGTGACGCAAGGAGTTGATGCTTCTCATCTGTCTGTCTCCCTCCCTCCCTCTCCCTCTCTCTCTTTCTCTTTCAAAGAGAAAGAATTCTGCCATCTTATTTCTACCATGAACCCTGACTATTTCTATACTGGTACACATAGTGTTTGCATAGCATTAATTGTTCTGTTTCTTGTTTTTGTCTTTTGTGCTTATTTTCTTTTGTGAAGTTTTAAAGCTCCTGAGCAAAACTATAATCCTTTTTGTCTGTATTGCCCACAAAACGTGTGTGTGTGTGTGTGTGTGTATGTGTGTGTGTGTGTGTGTGTGTGTATTCAGTAATTATTAATTGTGTAATGCCCAGGAAAGACCTTCCTTACATCTTTAGAGCAATTATTTGATATAATGTTAGGTTTGCCAATTGATGATCAGGCCTGAGGTAGAGGTACAGTTAGAAAGCCCTGAGATAGGGTCAGCAGTAAAGAGCCACACCTTATCTGTTCTGTTCTTTAAGATTAAAATGAGCACTGACTCTCATTAAGAACTGACAGTTCTTAAATGAATGACAGTCATTTTAGTAGAGAAAGGACTATAAAAGTCTAGTTGTTTTTATTACAAATGTAATGAATGCAGTGTGTTCACATGCAAGAAAAATTTACAATATAAAGACATTTGAAAAAAATAAGTATTTACTCTTCACAGATTTCCAGTCTCCCATCCCCTGCCCAATGGTAACCACTGTTAGGGTGTTTGTGTAACCTTAAAGCAACTTTTTATGAATGAGGTATGTATCTCATGTGCACTCACAAATCCATGTTTGATTTTGTTTCTATTTAAATGTGCTCAAACTATGCCTATTGTTGTGCCCTTGAGATTTTCCTCCCTTTCCATAATCTCCTTCACACAGTTTATTTCCAGTCAGCCCCATATGTCCACAGGGCTTACATCTCATATTCAGCCAAACACAGAAGGAAAATATTTGGAAAAAAATGTCACATTGTTGCTGATGTGTATTATGTAGTTAGGCCTGTGAAGGTTCAGTTCCTACTACTGAACAGATACAGAATTTTTTTCTGGTGTTTATTCTCTAAACAATACTGTATACATTGTAACAACTATTTACATAGCATTTACATTGCATTAGATGTCATAAGCAATGTAGAGATTATTAAAGTATAAGGGAGGATGTGTGCAGGTTTTGTGCAAACACTGTGCCGTTCTGTGTGAGGGACATGAGCATCAATCTATGGGGATTGTGTAATCCGTCATGCTGGATACAAGGGACAATTGTACTGTATGTAGATAATTATAATTTATCTGATCAGTCCTCTACTGGGCATTTAGGTTGTTTCCATGTTTTTGCTTTTATTGCCTCAGAGAATAGTACCCTTATACCTACATTGTTGTGTGCTTGTCCAAATAACCGCAGGCTCAATTCCTAGAAGTGGAATTTCTGGGTTAAGGGCTATGCATAACAGGAAGAACTTTGGAAAAATTCAGACATACACAAGGAAGGAGAGCATAGTATAATAAATTTCTGTATACCCTCCACCCCATTACAACTGCTATCAATGTATGCCTAATCTTATTTCATTTCTATCCATACCAACTTTCTCAGGTCAGTTTTTCACTCCTCGGGTTATTTTCAAGTTAATCCTAGGCTCAATATTATTTTATTTGTAAATATTATCTGTTACTTTTGATTTTTTGATGAATATTTTTAAATTAACTCCTGAATAAGTTGTCGGTTTTTATATCCATTTGTGTCTATTGTCTTATACTCTCATTAGCCCTGAGGATTATCTTTGCCATCTATGCTTAAAAATGTAGTTTTTAATAGCATATTTGCATTATGAGTAAAATCGAGCATTTTTTATTTGTATATTGGCACTTTCAATTGACCTTTTTCCCACAAAGTTCTATTTTTTTAATTGATTAAGAAAATGTAGCACTCCATACCCCTTCCACTTGTCTTTTTGAGCATTATTTATCTAAAGGTCTTTATTTTCCACCCTGGCCAGGTAGGTTAGTGGATAGAGCATCATCCCAGCATGCTGAAGTCACAGGTTCAATCTCAGGGCATGTATAAGAAACAGTGACTACACAACTAAATTGAGAATACTAATTAGAATAATGAGTTGAAACTTCTTTCTCAAATCAATGGAAAAATTGAAAAATAAATGAAAGTCTTTATTTTCCTTTCAAAAATATTCAGTCTTTTGTTTTTGTTTTCTGGGATTTTATTGTATGTATCTCTATATATATGTTTTTGTTTAATTATTTGTGTGTGTTTGTGTGTGTGTGTGTGACAGAGGGACAGATAGGGACAGACAGGAAGTGAGAGAGATGAGAAGCGTCAGTTCTTTGTTGTGGCTCCTTAGTTGTTCATTGATTGCTTTCTCATATATGCCTTGAGGCAGGGGGCGGGGGCTACAGCTACAGCAGAGCCAGTGATTTTGGCTTCAAGCCAGTGACCATGGGGTCATGTCTGATCCCACGCTTGAGCCAGTGACCCCGTGCTCAAGCCAGCGACCTTGGGGTTTGGGACCTGAGTCCTCTGCATTCCAGTCCAATGCTCTATCCACTGTGCCACCACCTGGTCAGGTTGAGCTTTTATTGTATTTAAAAAACCTTTTTTTTTAAAATTGAGATATAATTGACATATACAACATTATATTAATTTCAGGTATACAACAATGATTTGATATACTATGTATATATTATGAAATGATCACTACAATAAGTGTAGTTAACATTCATCACCACACAGTTAAATTTATTTTTTTATGAGAACTTTTAAGGGTTACTCTTCTACCAACTTTGAAATGCGTAATATAGTATTAAGTATATTTTTCATGCTGTACATTACATCCCTAGGATTTACTTATTTTTATAACTGGAAGTTTGTACCTTTCTTAACTAGAATTGGTTCATTTTACCTTTTAAATAGAAATATTTTATTTGTTTACAATTCTTTTTAAGAATTGAAATAGAGATTAGCTTTATTACCTCATTCTTCCTCAATCTACCCCAGACTAACAGATTATCCCAACACTATTTATTCAGTAGTTCTTCACTGATTTGAAATACCACCAGTATCACACACAGGTTTGTATTGAATACAAATTCCCATATATATTTGAATCTGTTTATGTATATTCTGAGCCAGTGCTATCTAATAGAACTTGCTTTGATGAAAATGTTCCTTGTCTGCACTGTCCTGAATAGCCAACTACAGTGGCTGAACAATTGAACTGTAGCTCTGTGATTGAGGAAATAAAGTTTTAATTTTAAAAAATTAATGTGAATTTTACTAGTCACGTGTGGCTAGTAGCTACTATATAAGTGCAGCGGGGCTACTTTATTGGTATATATCTATTTGTGGCTATTTGTGTATTACTACCAAATCTTTTTTTTTTTACTACCTTAACCTTTTTTAAAAGTACATTCACATTTTCATGCAACGTATCTCTATAACTTTCATCTTGCTAAACAACTTCCCTTTTCCCCTTCCCCGGTCCCTGGTAACCACAACTCTACTTTGATTCTATGAATTTAACTACTTAGATGTTTCATGAAAGTGGAATCATACAGTGCTTGATTTTTGTGATTGGTTCATTTCACTTTGCACAGGGTCCTCAAGATTCCAAATCTTAATATGATGTATTTAAAAATGTGGTAAGACTAGGCTAGTAGAGAGTTTTTTATGTTTCTTCTCTGGCACAGGACAACCCACTGTATTTTATTTTTAGTCTATTTTTATTTAAATGTGTGTAAATGTTTTATTAAAATTGAGGCATACTATGTCATCATTAAGCATATTCCTGTAAATACGGCCTACTTAGCATACTGTTTTCTTTTGGGGCAAGAATAGTTATTTGTAATTTTTTTAGTTCACAAAGTTATTATTTAAAATATTACAACTCCTTTGAGAAAGAGCTACAGTGATGTCTTTAAGTTCCTGTTCTACTTTTCTACATGGTAGCATTATTCAACAAATCCTGTTAAATAGTTATTTGTGGGAAGGTCCTAGCATGTTGAATAAGTACCTGTTCTTTGGACTCAGATCTGGGTTTGGTTCTTCTCTCTCTTAAGTTTTGTAACCTTTGACAAGTTTCTTTCAACGCTATACCTCAATCATCTCTATCTGGAAAATGGGTATAATACCTGCCTTGTAATGTTTTAAGGACTGGATTATGTGAAGTGGTTCATTAGTTTCTGGCCTAATTACTATTATTGTCATCATAGTAATAGCACCATTATTTTAGCTTGTAGTACTATTTTATAGGTAGTATTAATGATTCATATTGAATTTCAAATGTTATACATTAATCTGGGTCAGAGCTTCGCTTCTCTGTCTCATTTGAGTTTGTCGCAAATTTTAGAAATGTTAAACATTTTCTGGTTTATTATTATACTGTATGTTTTTTTGTTGATTGTATGTTTGAATCTAAGAAAGTTTATGGGGTAGGGGATGTGGGGATAGAGAAGAGAAATGTACTATTTTAAAACAGTGATAAAAATCAGTTTATATGATTTATCAGCGTCAAAATGAAAAATTATTATCAAATTTCAAGCCAGATGTCTTCTAACTAGGCTGTAAATATACTGAATTGTCTGCTTGCTTGATGCTTCTTCTGTTTTAAGAATTTAGGCACTTGTATTTTTCTCTGTATTTTCTGGACTTTAAACTTAGATAATTGTCAGGCTTTCACTGTATTATTCAACAAGTAATGCCACCCTGAATTTAAAACATCCATTTTTTTAACAAGCTGGTGACATTATATTACAGCCCTTATTTTGAAATTAGCAGGAGACTACTGTCTTTTTTGTTAATTATTTTATTTATGATGTTGTAACTTTAAAGGCAATTTTCGTTTAAAATGTAGGAAACTGGAGAGAACCATTTTATGCTTTTTCAGTGTTTATTAAGAATACTGGTTTAATAAAAAGAATACTGCTGATTTATTTGCCCCTTCAAAAACTTAAATTGCACTAGTCAAGATTGTTAAAAGCCTTTATTCCCACATTTTATTTCCTCTGAAATAACACAAAAATGATGTGTGAAACCATTTATATTTTTAATACTCTTTTTTAGACCTTGGAAACCAAGGCTTTACTCTTTTTTTTTTGGTTCTTTCTTTATAAATGGGATATTGAAATCTTACCTTTTTAATTTAAATATTCTGAAATAAGCATATAATCCCAGAGGGAAGAGAGGTAGAGCTTTAGTTCTTTGAAGAGTAACTCTTTAATTCAAATGTTGGGTATTTTCCTACTGAAGGAGAGCTTTCAGTTTGGAAGTTTGAATAGCATTATGGTGATTAAAAGAGTGTAAAATTTAGAAAATAAGCTTAACCTTTAGCATTCATAGATTACCATTTTTGTATGTGATGAATCAACATTAAGTTTGGAGAAATTAGTTTAGATTTATCCTTTAGTGTTGTATTTTGTGTTGTTATCTAAAACAAAGCAAAACTATATCTTATCCTTAAAAAGATTTCCTATTTGTACAATTTATCTATTATACTGACCTCTTACAGAATTCCATTTTATATTCTCAGAAATCTTGGTAAAGGCAAAGAGCATCAGCTATTGTCTTCTTGTGATATCCTGGCAAAAAGCAACAAGTACCAATTATTTTATATAACCAAATATTTTTACAGCCTGTTGACTTTAGCAGAGGAAAATAGTTAAAATTTACTACTTAGAAGTACTTGAATTTTTCCTGAGTTTACTGCTGTGGTTTGAAGTTTATACATTTATATATTTTATATATGTATTTAGTTAGTTTTAAAATTAATTTATGCTATACAAATACTTAGAATAAATTAGAGCCTACTTTAAAGTTAGAGTATTTAGATGTATGTATTGTGTATATATGTTGCTTAGGTGATGTGTTTGGGATCCTTTGTAATATTAAGACACTAATAACTTTCTGTTTTAATTTTAGATTTTTGGATTAGAAAGCATCTTTTTTTCCCAGTTAGCAATATTTTCCAATAGTTTCTGCAGCTTATTAAGATTCAACATTTATAACAATGTTTCTTTACTTTTCTTGAATAGCTCTAAACAATTACATCATTCTACATAAAAGTGATTTTTTAGAGCTATGAAAGTACAGATTTTGAATGGGAGCATGCAGTTTTACTTCTAGTGCCTTTTGTTTTCTCTCTTTTTTATTTTATTATTTTTTTTATTTTTCAATTCATTTTGAGAGAGAAGGGGGGGAAGAACACAACTCTCATTTGTGCCTTGACCAGGAAGGCCCAAGGTTTTGAATGCACCACAGGTCAAGCGTGTTTTCTTTGTTTTGTTTTTAATCACATATAAATGAGTCCTCCTGAGAACATTTAATTAATTGGCTTGAAAATACTGGTACTTCTATAAAAAATTAAAAGTGGTTACCATACCAGATCAGCTACATGGTACTTAAAGTATTTGTGTTCTAGTTTGTTGTGTTGCTTAAAATAGTGTTCATTTGCTAACCAAACTGAATAAATTATCATGTGGGTAATTATATGTACTTTCTATATAGAACTGGTTAGAGTGCTCCCTTGTATAATTCTAACCCTTTTGGGTAAAAGGAAAAAGGGCTTTGATGAAACTTTGCTTAGCAATAAATGAGAAAATTTGATTGAAAAAGTTAATTCTGGCCTGGCCAGGTGGTGGTCCAGTGGATAGAGCATTGGACTGGGACACCAAGGACCTGGGTTCGAAACCTGAGGACACTGACCTGAGCACAGGGTCACTGGCTTGAGCATGAGATCATAGACATGACCCCATGGTCGCTGGCTTGAGTAAAGGTTCACTCATTCTGCTATCGGCACCGCCCCCATCAAGGCACATATGAGGAAGCAATCAATGAAACAACTAAGGTGCCACAACGAAAAATTGATGCTTCTCATCTCTTTCCCTTCCTGTCTATCTGTGTCTCTATCTGTCCCTCTCTCTGTCACACACACAAAAAATAATTCTGATTTCAGACAAATGTATTTTTTCCACAGTAGAATTTTAATTCAGAGATGGGTGTCAGATACTGATAACAGTTTTGTTTTCACTTCCCACAATTAAGGGTCCATTCCTAAAATGCATATCTTCTTTATTAAACTTTCTAACTTGTGTTGACTTGAAAAATAAGGCATTGGGGGGGTCATACATGTAAATATTTATTTTTAAACCAAGCATTCTTTACATATTATTAACCAGGCAAATATTTAAATATAGTCAATAGCATGTTTCTACTGCAGAACCCTAAATCTAGATTTCTAGCCATTCACATTTACATGATGATCTCACTATCAGATTAGTAATAGAAGTTATCACATTGCTAAATTTTTTTCAGCAGACTTAATGAATATAGGGAAAAGAAGATGAGAAGGACTGTGTTTGAATACCATGTTAAGTTCCACTGTCAAGGATAGTTTATGCTGTATCTTACAGAACAGTGATTATATCTGGGAAAGAGATGAACTTTTGAAAAATTCTTTACCACAAATACTGTTCCACAGCAATTTGCTGTAGATATTGTTAAAAACCTTTTGTATAAACCTTAAGGTCTTTTTAATGTCTCTTTAGTAACTACCTGTTGTAGCATCTTATATTTACCTTTAGCTTTGATTTGATGTTTACGTCATTAGAGTAGTGTGTTTTATTTGGCGGGGATTATGTAGGCAGAGGGAAGGGAGTTTTCAGAAAGTTACGGGCAAACAAAATCAGGATAAAGAAAGGATGATGCTAGAAAGGAAACAAGAGTTTTAAGAATTCTCCCATATTTTCTTTTGTTTGTTATTATTTGGTATGTCTTAGAGCCTTAAAAACAACAAAAACAACATGGTTTTACTCTTTTGGACACCTGGTCCTCTGAAGGGCAGAGCACATCATTAGGGCTTTGTACATTTTAGATGTAAGATACCTCAAGGTTCAAAAATTCACTTCATAAATTTTTTTGATACCAGGTGTACAACTTTAAAAATTGTGTAGAAAAAAATGTTCTTTTGAGGAAATAAACTGAACTTATTTGAAGAAAATCAAGCTATTGATGAATCAGTGCTAAGACGATGCAAAAGTAATAAAATGCATTGTGTTTTGAAAAAAACTTCTTGAGCTTTGTTATAGAACAAGTATGTGATAGGGCTTAAGATAGCAAAGAAGAGATTTTTTTAATTGGCAGAGTTATGTTGAGTTCCCACTATTTTGAAACTTTTAATTTGATTCTTATGAAAAAGAAAAAAAATCTCTGTAGTCACATTCATAGACAGCCAGAAATTACTTGGGCATCCCATTAATTTGAAAATATTGGACAAAGAAAGTAATCTATCAAAGTTAATGGCACACCCCTCCCTATTCCTCAAGATTTAATGTGATTCCCTCAGTGTCTGAGGGAATCAGGTATCATAGGCAGCCAATAAAAGCATTACTTAGTGGAGCCCCAGAGCTGCCTCGGGGTATCTGAAGAAACCTCTGTAGAAGGTAGCCATTTTCCTCCCACCATATGAATCCTTACAGCTCTAGCTTCTCTCTTCCTCCCATTATTCCTGTGTTTCAAAGGTGTACCCCCTCTGAGTAGTGAAATTCAGCTATAAATGCCCAGTAATGATGCATTGAAGTTTTTTAAAAGATTTTATTTATTGGCCTTTAGAAGAAGAGAAAGAGAGTCTGGGGAAACTGGGATGTCCTGCAAAGGCAATGATAGTTTTGGAAACTGTTCTTTTCAAGAACGGATGAAACTCATGGTTTTTGTGTATGTCTATATCAAATAAGAGAAAGAGTCTGGAGACAGAATGGGATGGAGTCCACCATTGCTTTGTCTTCTTCAAAGAAGATGGTATTGGGGATTTGGGGGCTTAATTATTTCCACCAAGTGAGGAGCAGGATAGGGCTTTCAAAGTATGAGACCTGTGATGGCCTTCTCAAACAGGTTGCCCCACACATTTCTTTTTACCTGTTAGAAAATACTATTTTGTTTTTATTTCTTGACTTTTCTATTCCCACCTATCTTTATATAAGGATAGATATATATGATGATAGTTATATAGAATTATTAAAACCAGAGGTCTTTGAAATAGATTAAATTTCAGGGATAGCGTTTGTGTTTGTGTGCGTGTGTGTGTCAGAGACAGAGAGAGAGAGACAAAGAGAGGGACAGGTAGAGACAGAGAGGCAGGAAGGTAGAGAGATGATAAGCATCAATTCTTTATTGAGGCTCCTTAGTTGTTCATTGATTGCTTTCTCATATGTTCCTTGACCCAGGGGGCGGGGGGGGGGTGGTGTCTACAGCAGACTGATTGAGCCCTTGCTCAAACCAGATGAGCCTGCACTCAAGCTGGCGACCTCGGGGTTTCAAACCTGGGTCCTCCTTGTCCTAGTCTGACAGACACTCTATCCACTTATCCACTGCACCACCGCCTGGTCAGGCTCAGGGATAGCTTTCTGACAATGTTGAACCCTTTGAGTAGTACAAATGTTCATGTAGGTCGTGCCTCCTGACCAGAGGACGATCAATTTATTTTAAAAATGTGTAAGGCA
Organism: Rhynchonycteris naso; assembly: GCA_037038555.1. Lineage (NCBI taxonomy): Eukaryota > Metazoa > Chordata > Mammalia > Chiroptera > Emballonuridae > Rhynchonycteris > Rhynchonycteris naso. The sequence goes on along the minus strand of CM072999.1, from coordinate 169,760,740 downwards.
ATGTTAAAAAAAGGCAAATGTTATGTTCTTCTTGTTTCCATAAATTGGTTATCAAACAAACATGATTTTAAGTTAATAAAACTTTAACTGGAACTAATTTCATTTTAAAAAAACCTCACTTTCAGGGGTCAGTGAGCATAAAAATAACTCAACTACTCAAAGGGTTAAACTAGCATGAATTTTCCCAGGTATCTAATCTCTAAGACCCTTTCCAGTGCCAGCTTTTTAAGTTTTTCTGAAATGGAAATGACTCCCTAGCAGGTATTGTCAGAAGGTAGATTGCTCATTCAACAAATAATTACTGGTTTTGTGGGGAAAAGGAGCAGGGCTCCATTATCTGCATTATCCGACCTGCTTTCATACTGTAGGATACTTCTACTTAAAGCAAGGAGAGGAAAGCATAAAGCTTTTTATTTGGGGGAGAGGAGTGTTGGTTAACTCTGGTCAGAATGTCTAAATGGTATAGAAGAGTGTTAAAGACAGCTCCTAAATCTCTTGGGTATCCTTTCCAAAAATTTCCATGCATATATTAGGTTAAATCCTATGAATTTAGCATTTTTGTAGGTAAAAAAATATTCTTGACACTTCTATATAGTTCAATCTAATGCAGTCATACACACACACACTTAAAAGTGCATATATAATACTGTTATCAAGCACTTATATAGTATTATCTTATTTAGTTCTCATAACTTCTAATTTCAAACTTTTTCTTTTTCCACAATGAAAACATTAAGATACAGGGAGGATTAGTTTCCCAGAGTTCCACAGTTAGTAGGTGAAGGAGCCCAAATACATAGCCAAATAATTTGATGTTAACCACTATAATGAGATCATCCTAAAAGTACTGTTCTACAACTTGTGGACAATGTGTCTTGGCCACTTTTCCATACTGGTACATAACTTTTCTGTCATATTTCATTGATATACTAATTAACATTTAGAATATTTTCATTTTTTTAAATAAATTGGACGTTCTATATCTTCATGTACTAATTTATTTTGCAGATTGATTTCTAAAAGTGGAACTGGGTAAAAGGATTAGATTTTAAAAGGTATTTTCATAATGCTTTCCAAAGAGTCCGTGCCAGTTTCTACTGTAATAATTTGGATTTCCCCATTCCCTTAACAACAGATATGATCAATTGTTTTAAAATGTTACAGTTACTACAACTTTTCATTAATTGTATCTCTACCATTCTTGTGTGCCCTCTTCAGAGGTTGAGGTTCTATTTCCTGTGTGGAGAAAGCATGTTGTAGAAGAGTCGATCACCCTCTTAAATACCCTATAAGAGAAATACTTGAATTTTTAAAACTTTAAGTGTTAAAATTATTGATGTACAGGTTTTTTTCATAACTTAGAAATGTGTGTATTTTGAAATAGAAAACCAAGGTAAATTCTTACAGATATTCATTGAATGATTGTAGATGTCATTTTGTTGACCATATTTACTAATTTTAATCATTTGAGGATATGAGTAGATTATAAATGAAATATTAAGCCTGAAATGATTTGGGGAAACTCAATGGCTTAAAATCTGTTAGGAGACAAACAATTTGTCAGAGATATTTATCTCTTTTTCTGGTTGCTGCAGTGGGTGATTCTTCATTCCTAGAAGTACGTGAGTAATTTACCTAAAGGCTATTATTGACATGAAAGGGCACAGCTTTAATCTTCATGTCCTTGAGGGGCCCAGGCAGTACCATTCTTTACCTCTGTTCTCTTTTGCCAGGCTAAGGGGATCCTTAATTACAGCTGACTTATTAGAGATTTAAATAGATTTATTGTCATCTAACACTTTCTGTAATTATCTTATAGATTCATTAGGACTTAGAGCATGTTGTTACTTCAGATAGAGGAGCGACTGCTTATATTTTGTAGTATATTTTATTTTGTTTGTACTTGCATAAATAAATCTGCCTTTTTCATTAATGACTTAGACATAAATCTCAATTTTAGTTGGGTCTTTTAAGTTTTTTAGAGACTTAAAGGTTGACTCTTTGTCAGCTATCTTCAGGGACTTCCTGTGAAATATATTGAATTGTATAGTATGGGTTTATCTTTCCTTCTCTTCAAATTCCCCTTAAATTTTAGTAAAGTGATGAAAACAACGTAAATACAAAGAGTTAAAGAAGAGACAGTTCCATTTTTAATTTTTTGAGGTAACACCATACTGCTTTCCACAGTGGCTGCACCAGTCTGCATTCCCGCCAGCAGTGCAGGAGGGCTCCCTTTTTTCCATACCCTCCTCAGCACTTATTTGTTGATTTGTTGATGAGAGCCATTTTGACAGGTGTGAGGTGATAGATAACTCACTGTGGTTTTAATTTGCATTTCTCTGATGATTAGTAACATTGAGCATCTTCTCATATGTCTGTTGGCCATCTCTATGTCCTCTTTAGAAAAGTGACAACGCAGGTCCTTTGCCCATTTTTTAATAGGGAAACTTCTTAGAAGGTTGTTGGAATAATCTAGGCAGAAGGTGATAGTGGAAGTGAAATGTAGAAAGAAGTAGATGATTTGGAAATTGTTAAGGAGGTAGAACTGATAAGAGATGAATGGAATGTAGAGGAAGAAAGGGTTAAGATGACACCTGGTTTTCTGGCTTGGGCATAGAGAATGAATGTTATTACCATTTCTTTAAATTAGAAAGAAAAGCAGAAAGGGGAGGAGTATGATTTGAAACATGTTGAAATTTATGATGCATTCAATTGGAAACTTCACTAGGAAGGTGAACAATGAGGTCTGGAATTTAAGAAAGCATTTTTTTGAATAAAGGTGGGGGTGGTCATTAACAAGACAACCAGTATTAGTTTTATCACTCTGAATCAAACAACTAGTGAGAACTCAAAGCCCATGATTACATGTCGCATCTATTTTGGCATATTACTTTTATAAAAGACTGTTGAAACACAGATTTAGAAGTGACATAATTCTAGGGCAGAAGTTAACGTGCAGAGTTGCCAGTATTCTGAAATAACTCAAACAATAAAATGGAGATTATAAAGGCAAAACTGTTGTTTCAAAACTTCTACTTGTTGGCCAGCAGAGGGCAGTCAGACTCGAAGCTCAGTATTTTCTGCTCTGTGCTGTCTGTCCTTAAGTCTAGAAGCCCAAGTCTTTCCACTACAGATTTTCAGTGTCCTTGTTACACAAGGCCCGGCAGCCAGGCTTTTTTATTTATTCTTGCCTCCAAAATTTAGAAGATGTTTGATTCTTCTTCTGAAGTCATATCTTCATTTCACTCCCTATCCCCATTTTAGTTATCATTTTCTCCTTAAAGTCTAAGACTCGAGAGTTACGAGCTACCATGGTAAGTAACATGGGTTAGAGTCCAATCAGGTAGAGTCTGAGAAGTGTAATGAAGTTTTGCCGCTCTCTGTTAAAAATTGTTTTTTGTTTCGAGTTAACTGTTAGGATTCAGGGACACATTTCTGTTTTCTTAGTCTTATGGTTCAGGGAATAGAATGGAAGAAGTTGACACTGGCCTCTAGAAACAGTATAGCTAAGCTTGGTTGATTCCGTAAAGCAGCAGGTGCCTCCACTGTTCGATTGAAGGAGCTTGTGAAAAACGTCCTGTCCCAGGATATGTCCTTTATTTGCCTGCCACATGTCTGAGATGCCCATTAGTCTACTTTTTAGCTTTAGGCATTCAAAGCTCCGCTACATTCAACAATTTCACTGGGATGAACAGAGGAAGTGTGGCAGGACAAATTAGTTTTTTTAAGTTTGCTAGGACTTAAGTTTGCTAGAACATAAGCAGGAAAGTTTAATTAGTTTTAACTAGGCGAATGGAAGGAGAGACCTGAAACTAGGATTACACTGTTTCTTGTTTATAAGCCTTCCATGCCTCCCTATTGACTAATGAATTAATTTATTAAAGTCAGGCCAACATTTATAGAATATATACTGCATGCCAGGGATTGTTCTCATTTAATTTTCAAGCCAGCCCTATGAGATAATTACTGTTACTGTCTCTATTTTGCAGATTAGGAAACTGGGGCACAGAGAAATTAAGTAATTTGTGTGAAGTTGCTTATGGCTAGTGCTTACTGCTCTCCAGTCCTCCTGTGCTGCCTAAAACAGTTCCTTGCCCATAGTAGATGCCCAGTAACACAGCTAACTTTTGAATTGAATTAACACATGGACTCTAGCATGAAGCTAAGTTGCCTTGGGTGGCGGCTCTCGGAAAGAGAGGCGCATAAGAAGTCACTGAGAACCATGGCAGGATTCCTGGAGCCCCTGGCCTCACACAGACATGGTTTCTGAGTCTCAGTTAGGATAGCAGTATTGTAAGGAAAAGTGAAAAAGAATAAGTAGAAGAGCTTCTAAAGTTTTACTTCACAGATCTTTCTCTGTTAAGTTGAAGGAATAAAAATTTGGGTAAGTGGTTATTTTTAATTATTGTCATTCTTAAAATGGTATTATTTCTTTGAAATTGGTGACTAAGGGTGTTCATTCTTTTTTTATAAGGGCAGAAGATTTTATAAACTCACAAGTTTTGTTATAAAATGAGAAGCTTTGTTTAGTGATATAATTGAACAAATTAATGAAGGCTAACTTAATTGACCTGGCAGTGTTAGAATATGTTAACATTTAGATTTCATTACATTTCCAAGAACATCTGCCGTGCACTTAAAATAAGGGCGTTATTTTATTTCATCTTCATTGAACTTCATCTTCCATTTTACTTACCTCTTTCTTCCAGGTGAGGAATTCAGATTAAGGACTGTCCTTATGTAGAAAGTCAATTGGGAAAATCCTCTAGTTCAGAATAAACGGTACATTGTCACACAAGTCTTTCTTCTTCTTCTTCTTACAAATTTTGGGGTCTCAACTACATTAGTGTTCTTTGTCTTTGACAGTGTAGTGTGACAGAAATCAGTCCTAGGTAGCTTCAGGGAAAGAACTTGGAGGGATGGAAGAAAATTAAAACTGATGAGTTCTTATGGCTTTAAATTTTCTATACATCTACACCCTCTTACCATGGTCAGTTGAGTAGTAGCTGATTAGTCTGCCAGATCACTGTGAAAATGACAAATCAGATTGTGGGCTTTTCTAAATCACAAGCACAGGAATAAAATGCTGTGCATTTATATCTAGGTTCAAGAAAGACTGACTTTCTAAGTCAGTCATTATTTGGGAAAGAGAACGCTATCACCTTCGTAAAATTGTGAATTATGAAAGACATTTCTGTTGGGTTACTGAATGTCCCTTGGGGTCGGTTTCAGTTATAACATTGCCTCAGGCCTTCTGCTGCATCCTGTTGGAATGACCTCCTTTTCAACCCTGTGCTGGCAGCTGTAACATGGCTCTGTCCCCTGGATCCTTCAGGCTTGTCACATGACAAACATGAACTGTGACCCCTTTGTTCCTTACCCAGATTATTAGGTCTCTGTAATTTTTTAAATAATTTTAACTTGTTTTCTTTTCTCTTTCCCCCTCTTTGCTTCCCTTTATACTTTGTACCTAGTCAAGGTTTTTTTTTCTTGTGTTTTATTTTTTATATTGAGGTATATAACATGTATGCAGAAAAGTACACAGATCATATAGGCACACTGAATTTTCACAGCACAAACATGCCAATGCATACAGTACTCTGATCTGGAAAGAGAACATCACCAAGAACCTTCTAGTCCCTAGGCTTCTCCCTCAAGGGGAATCAGTATCCTGATTTCTGTAGTGTGCCTGCTTTTGTACTACATCGAAATGGAATCAAACTGTGTGTATTTCTTTGTGTCTGCCTCCTTCCATTTAACATTTTTGTGAGTCACCCACGTTACTCAGTTTGTTGCTGTATAGTATGCCATTTGTATGAATATTCTATAGTTTGTTTCTTCTACTTCTAAAGGAAATTTGATTTGACCTTTAGGTGACATGCCCCCAGTCATTTGTGACCATACATGAATTAAGAGAGAGATGAGAAGCATCAACTCATAGTTTTGTCTCTGTAGTTCTTCATTGATTGCTTCTTACATGTACCTTTAGTGGGGGGCTCCTCAAGCGGAGCCAGTGACCTCTTGCTCAAGTCAGTAACCTTGGGGTTTTGAACTTGGGTCCTCAGCATCCCAGGTTGATACTCTACCCACTACACCACCCCTGGTCAGGTTGTCTATTCTACTTCTTTTTATTATTATTAATTTTAATGGGATGACATTGATAAATCAGGGTACATATGTTCTACTTTTAATGGGTATTTTGGATTATCTCTAGTTTAGGGCTGTTAGGAAATATAGTGCTGAACATTCTCATACATGGCTTTGGGTGAACATATGACATACTTCTGGGTGTTCACATAGATGTAGAATTTCCAAGACATAATGTCTTCATCTAATTGTTTAATTTCAAAATTCATATAAAACACTAAACTGATTAGACAAAATCTTGGTAGGAACACAAGTAGATTTAGCTCTAGCATAATATATCCAGTTTTTGGCTAAGAAAAGTGCCTCTATTGAAATGTACTTTAATTTAAAACAGATAACTTTTATATGTTACAAAATTGCCACTAACTGCCCATGACATACTTTATTAACTTTCTTCCTAATGTATACTTATTAATCCAAAGCTGAAAGCTGGTGGGCCCATTCTGCAAAAATCTTATGAAAATATTTTGATGGTGATAATTTACAACAATTAAGATTACATCTGCGTTACACAACCTCTGAGTGGTATGAGTGGTAATCTTAGCAGGGACAAGTGACTCTTAGCCAAAGTTATAGAGTTTGACATGTATTTGTACAGTCACATTCAATACCAAGAACCCTGCAAAAGTGAAGAGAGACTGGCTATGTACTGTAGATGGGCTCCAGGATAAGCAGCCAGGCAGTTGTGCAGCAGATGGTCATCTCTTAGTCTTTTATTAAAATGTAGACTTTCCAAAATCTGTTCCATGGCTACTTTTGAACACATTTAACCTAAGCAGTATAGAAATATGATTATGATACCATATTGCCCCAAAACTGAGTAGTGTCTCTTTTATTTTTATTGTTTTGTTTTGTGACACAGAGACAGCGAGAGGGACATATAGGGACAGACAGACTGGAAGGGAGAGAAATGAGAAGCATTAATTCTCCATTGCGGCTTCTTGGTTGTTCATTGGTTGCTTTCTCATATGTGCCTTGGCGGGGGGGGGGGGGGGGGGGCGGCTGCTACTGTAGACCAAGTGACCCCTTGCTCAAACCAGATGAGCTCGCGCTCAAGCTGGCGACCTCGGGGTTTTGAACTTGGGCCCTCGGCATCCCAGTCCAATGTTCTATCCATTGCGCCACTACCTGGTCAGGCCTGAATAGTGTCTCTTAAGGAAATTTGATTTGACCTTTAGGTGACCTACCCCCAGTCATTTGTGACCATACATGAATTAAGTTGACTTATTTTAACCATAGTGTTTTGGGCATCATTAAAAGGACTTTCCTCCCTTCAAACAAAACAAAACGCCAAATATGTGGGGGGAATTATAATTTGATGTTTATAAAAGGATAGCAACAGAACCAGAAGATTTGCTTCCTATGCAGGATGAATATCTTTTTTTTATATAAGTCTTTTGCGTGGAGAAAGGAGGGTTCTCAACCCTATCAAGATAGGTTTGAAATGCCTGTCTGGTAGTGGTACAGTGGATAGAGAATTGACCTGGGACACTGAGGTCCCAGGTTAAAAACCTGAGGTTGCCAACTTGAGCATGGGCTCATCTGGCTTAAGCACAGGCTCACCAGCTTGAACATGGGATCATCAACATGACCCCATAGTTGTTGGCTTGAGCCCAAGGTCACTGGCTTGCACAAGGGGTCACTGGCTTGGTTGGAACCCCTCCCCCATTAAGTCACATATGAAAAGCAAGCAATGAACAACTAAAGTGATGCAACTATGAGTTGATGCTTCTCATCTCTTTCCCTCCCTGTCTCTCTTGCAAAAAAAAAAGTTTTTGAAACAAAGTATGGTTTTAAAAAATGAAAGAATCAAAGATTTTGTTTTTACAAAATTATTCTTTGCGAATTCTGTGTTTTTATTTTTTCTTCCAATCTTTTTTAAAAAGTGATATGTAGCCGTACTGATACTTAGAAAAGTGTCTTAATACAGGGTTTTGTTCACTTTTTTCTAAATTTATTGTGGTGACATTGGTAATAAGATCATATAAGTTTCAAGTGCACAGTTCTATGATACATATTGCATTCTTTGCCCACCACCCAAAGTCGGATCTTCTTCCATCCCCATATATCTGACCCCTTTACCCTTCACTACCCCCACCCCCTTTGATCCAGTAACACCATACTGTTGTCTGTGTCTGAGTGTTTGTTTTTCTTGTTCATGCATTTGTTGCTTTCAGTTTTATATCCCACATGTGAGCGAAAACATGTGGTTCTTGACTTTTTTTTCTGTCGGTCTTATTTCACTTAGCATGGTATTCTCAAGATCCACCCATGTTTTCGAAAATGACAGTATTTCATCTTTTCTTATGACTGAGTAGCATTCCATTGTCTGTATGTGCCACCTTTCTATCCAATCATCTATTGGGGAACAGTTAGAACTCGCATTGGTTCTGTTTTAAAACACTACATTTAGTTTAGGAAATATTGCTGTTAGTACTCTGTATACTCAGTACTAAGTCCTAGAGGTCATTGAAACGATAGTGTCTATTCTCGGAAAGTTTATGACCTAATATCTATGTGGGGGTGTTTAGCCTAAACTGTAATACTATGTGTGTAAGGTGATTGCCACAGTAAGAATTACTTGCAGGAAGAGGGAGGGAAAGTAAGCCCATTTGAAATGGGCTTAAAAGATGAGTACATTAGGCTAGAGTGGCCTTTCCCTGATGTTGGCTAGAGTTAAGATGCTTTTGTAAAGTAGTGATGGGAAGTAAGTCTGGGGGGGATGAGTTAGTACCTGATGGGATGGATATTATAGCACAGTGATTAAGAACACCCCCATATCAAATTAGAAATTGAGTCCCAGCTCAATATTGCTATGTGATCTTCAACACGTTTATCCTGTCTGAGCTTAGTTTCCTCATTTGATAAATGGGACATTACCCATGTAACTTAATGCATTTTTATATAAAAGAAAAGAAATGTCTGGAAGGTGTTTAACAAGTGCTTAAGTCACTACTCTGGAAAAGGGGGAGCTATTGAAGTTGACTTATTTGGACCAAAGTGTTTTGGAGACCGTAAAAAAGGACTTACGTCCTCTGCATCCAAACAAAACAAACAAAAACCCAAAATGTAGAGGAAATAATTATAATTTGATGGATATAAAAGGGCAGTAATAGAAAAGGAAAGGTAGTGACAGAACCAGAAATTTTTGAAATATGGAGTGGTGAAATCTTAACCATGTCTTTTATTTTTATAATTGACATACAAAAGACTGATGGGTTTTTACATACACATACAGCTATGAAGTCTTGATCACAATCAAAATAGTTAACCATGCCCGTCAGTCCCAATGTTTTGTCTAAGACCTTTAAAGAGAACAGTGTGATGACCTGCAATGTGCAGCAAAGAACAGAATAAGGTCGAGTCTGCAAGGAAAGAAACTGGTGAAGAGGCCCTGGCCATGGTCAGGTGAGACAGGAAGAATGAACGAGGTCCTGAACTAGTTGTTCTGGCAGTTGATCATCCCGCCCCCAAGACCCTGGGCTCCTGGAGAACAGGGTTGAGCATGCTGTCATGATATTATCTCAAACACTATGCCAGTGGCCACTTATTTTAAACTTGGTTCTCCCTTTCTTCTCTTTAGGGCTTAAAGGACAACCTTCTTGTTTCTGGAACCTCCTGCGTGACAGCCACCAGACAGTTGCTTCATCCAAGAATCACGAGAGTCTGCCTCAGGGACTTGGTGTTCTGTATGGAACAGGAAAGGGAGCTGAAGTATTCTCGAGCGCTATACCTTGCCCTTCTGAAGTGACTGCTCCACTCTCCAGGCAGGCCCTTGCTGTTCACCTCCAGGGAGGACGGAAAGAGCATGGTTACACTGTTCTGAGAATACCAGCAGGGAAGACCATTTGTTTACAGTTATAAACTTTTGTTAAGTCTTACTTATACATCCCATGGGGTTCTTAATGACCAGAATTCAGCTTTGTCTTCTGAAAATTGGTTATGAAATATAGTTTACACAGAAGTAGGCAGCAAGGTAAGGCTCTGTTTGTTACCACCTGCTTTATTTGCAAACTTAACAGGTGAGGTGCCGTTCCCTAACGCAGCCTGGATTGAGATGCAGGGGAAAGAGGAAGTCCCTGCTCACCAAAGAAATTGCATTCCATCCTGTACAGGACCTGTCTTCAACTGTCGGGTTTTCCAGGCTGGAGTAAGGATACCTTAGCTAATTATGACAGTCGCTTTCTGTAGATGAAGGTGACAAACCACAGAGTTAGGGTCTGTGGTGACTTTGGTCAGCTGAGTCCCAGTGTTGTGAAAACTGAGACAAAATGGGATAGTTTTTGCCTCAGGTTACTTATTCTCCAGTTCATGTCACTACATGCTGTGTCTGACACCAAGTGAGGTGACATCCTTGTTAGGGAAACCTTTAAGTTGGAGCTGCTGGTGCACCTCATTGGAAAAAGGAAAAGGTGGAAAATAGAAGGAATGGTGCGGCACTGCAGTCAAACTGATGAGAGGGGAATGAGATGGAATCATAAACCAGGAAATACACTGCATGTGCCCCAGGGGGCAGTGCTGGAACTAGCACGCCAAACCCAACTGTGCATGCTTTGTTGGAAGAGAACAGTCACAGCCCTACCAAACAGGAAAATGTTACCAGACATTTCTAAATTACAGTCTTTCAGAATGAAGTTCTTTTTTGTTCTGTGTGTTGTTTTAAATCTCAAGGACAGTTTTGTAAAATCTTTTAGTTACCCTATGTTTTAAGCATCTTGTTGCATTAAAAAAAAATCCTAATTGGTGATTTAAAACTTTTTAACAATAAGGATTCTATTTTTGATTCTATAATCAAAAGATAATGTTTGCATTTCTTAGAGTCTTGGCTCTAAATATATTATGAGAAGCATGTTATATACAGGTTTTGGCAAAAGTAGATTTACAGTTCATATGGAAAATAATACAATAATTAATAAGTAACAATACAAGAATAAACTTTCACATACAACTGTAAACCTACTTTTGTTTCACTCTGTATATTTATCTGAGGAGGAAGCTGATACTTTGTAAAGCAAACCTTATTTTGTTTTTTGTTTTGTTTTTTAATTCCACCTGTGTGGCATGTAGCTGGTTACAAATAATAGCTGTAGTTACAGTCACATAAAGAATAAGTTCTTGAAGAAAGTTTTTTAAAAAACGGGAAAGCTCTGCTTCTCACAAAAAGAATTTCAGAGGAAAAGCACCTCAAATATGTTATTCTCCATCCTTTTCTTTCCACAGGAACTGTACGGCCATACTCTGTACTCCAGTAAGTTTTAAATTGGCCACATTTTTTGTTTTGGCAAGTGATTATGTAAAATGTTATAAATTATGTATATGTTAAGAGTACTTTATGGAGAGATCTATACCTAAAGTTGTTTTTGTATATTTAAATGCTTAGCTTTATTTTTTTGTAAAGTGCAGCATATTCTCATATTTGTGTATAATCTTATCAATCAGATGTTTAAAATTATTTCAAATACTTCATTAAAATAATTATTTTATTATAAGAATAACTTTGTATGTCTCTGACTTTGGAAGCGGTGCCTTTAGCAGCCAGCTCTGCAGCTGGGGGCTGGGCGGTGGGTGTGGCATGTCTGCTGGGTCACTGGGCTCTATGTCTCTGATTACTTCCAGTGTCAGCTTTTGGGTTCCAGAGCCTCACTGCAGATCCAAGTTTTACTATATTACTTTCTTTGGAATAGTTGTAAATTTGCCATATTCTTTGACTCACAAAGTTTAGCATATCCATTACAAAACGTGTCCTTGGCCCATCAAGGTTTTCTCACTCAAGTATTCTTTTTCAAAGTTTATTTATTTTATTTTTAGCAAAATAGAGAGAGAGATGAGAAGCATCAACTCGGAGTTGCAGCACTTTGGTTTGGTTGTTCATTGATTACTTCTCCTATATGCCTTGACCAGGTATCTTCAGCTGAGCCAGTGTCCCTTGCTCAAGCCAGCAACTTTGAGCTCAAGCGACCTACCCTTGGGGTTTTGTCTATGATCCCATGCTTAAGCTGATGAGCCCACACTCAGGCCGGCAACATTGGGGTTTCAAACCTGCGTCCTCAGCATCCTAGATCAATGCTCTATCCACTGCTCCACCACTGGTCAGGGTTAAAGTTTATTTTTCACATACATTTTAACATTTTAACACTGTCTTGAAGTATGTCTTATACACAAAACGAATACAGTGTATCCAAGTTATTCTTCTCAGTTTGCAAAATGGTCTTGGGGTGGATTCGATCTATAAATGACTTCTCTGTGACTCATAATGTTGACAATGTTTTAATTCACAAAAATCTGTACTTCTACTTCTGAATAATTAGAAGATCCAGAATCACTAAGTATAGCTTTCTGTATGGTAATGCATTGGAGCCAACCAGTGGCTGTCCTGTTTATGTATGGAAGCACATCAGTGGTGGGATTCAAATAATTTAACAACTGGTTCTCTGCCCTAATGACCATTTTAAGTATAAAAAAAAACCCAATATACCGAAAGGTAGTTTATTATTTCATGCATTTAATAAGAACAATAAAAGGGGTACACAAAACTAGATTGTTATAGAAAGAATATTAAATAATACCTGACAAAAACAATAAAACTCATTTAAGATATTTCTGTATTGCTTCTTGATTGGTGTCCTCACTTGCAATTTTTTTCATCTATGGATGGAAGGAACATTACTACGGGCGCTTAGAATACGCTGTTGTGCAGATGAACGTTGAAAAAGAGTAAGGAATGTAAATTTGTGATTTCCACATTGGGCGGCTGCCCAGGCACCCACCTTAGAGAGAACTCTGGTTACAAGTGCCATTTTAACAACTGGTTCACCCAAACTCAACAAAATTGAGTCAAAAAATCAGTTTCTGCCGAACTGATGCGAACCAGCTGAATCCCCCCACTGGGGCACATGAATGTCTTCCCTTGTCACATCCCTTGCAGCATTGAAGTTTGTGACCCCCTGCCTTCAATATATTTCTTACGTTATGAACTGTAAAAGGGGGAAATACCAGAAGTTCTTTATCTATTTACTTTTTTTTAGCAACCTCACTGAGGCATATTTTATATATAAAATTCACCCCTTTCATTCATTTTACTTTTAATATGACTGATTGACCTTTTCAGTGGTCTCCTGAACATCTGTAAAATCCTTCTCAGTAAAAGAAGCCAAGTTTAACATTCCTTTAAAGCCTGTATTTCCTGAAACCTGCATTTGGGGTAAATTTTTTTGTTTGTTTGTTTTGTTTTGTGATAGAGACAGAGAGGGACAGACAGACAGGAAGGGAGAGAGATGAGAAGCATCAGTTTTTCATTGCAGCACCTAGTTGTTCATTGATTGCTTTCTCATATGTGCCTTGACCTGGGGGCTCCAGCAGACCAAGTGACCCTTGCTCAAGCCAGTGACCTTGGGCTCAAGCTGGTGAGCCTTGCTCAAACGTGATGAGCCTGCACTCAAGCCGGCGACCTCGGGGTTTCTAACCTGGGTCCTTCACATCCTAGTATGACACTCTATTCACTGCGCCAGCGCCTCATCAGGCATTTGGGGTAAATTTTGTTTCATCAGAATTTTGGCAAAACTTTACTTAGAATTAAGACCATTTATACTAGTTATGGTTACAGCAAAAAAAAAAAAAAGCAACGTTACGGCATATTCTGTTAGAAAAATAAGGAACCTCAGGCTGATTTGAGTTGGACATTATCTCTATGCCTAGTTGTCCAATGAACCAACTGTTCTGTAAAACTTTGATCTCAACAAGACTCAGTGATGTAAAGGTATAAAATGTCATTTGTTTATACGTGACCTGGTAGCCATTTCCTATTTTGTTGCTTTTAGTGTTTCCAGATAGTTTCATGTGTCTCATCAGACTGAAACTTCTTTTTTTTTACATGTCAGCATGATTTGACATCTGGTATCAATATCTTTTTCTCTTTTAACCATCTCTTAGTATTTTCACATATGCTGCAACCGTATTGCATTGGTGCCTTTGCTTTTTTCATGGAAGTTGTTCCATTAGTTGGAAATTGGCCCTCAGTAGAACATTTTTGCCATACTTTGGGGAAATATTGAGAGACCTGTGCTGTGCAGTGTTCACTGCCATATATTTGAATGCTAACTGGTTAGGGGAGAGGAACAGATATATAACTAATATGTTTAGAATCTTAGATCTTGCACTTCGAGCATTTGTGAGAAAATACTCCTAAGAAATTTATTTTAAGACATGACTTTTTTGGTAAACCATAACGAGAACAATTTTAATGGCAACTGTTCTTTAAAATAGAATGCCAGGTTAACATCTTTCTAAGTTCTCTTATTGTAGGTGGTCTGGAGGCAGTATTGGCCTGGCTGCCCATCTCCATCTTAACCTCTTACATCCTGGGCATGCAGCCAGACCATGGGTTGAGTCTCCCTGTAGTTAAATGTGGCTGTGTACCTGAGGTCTGGCCAATGACATGCAGACAGAAATGATGTGTGACATTTCAGAGCTGGTTCATGACAACCTGGTCAACCCGTGGTGTGTGACCTCACATTCTCTTTCTTTTTCCACAGAGACCTCAGAGGGCTTCTGATGAACAGGGTAGAGCCACCAGATAGATGGAGTCTTGGTCACTGAGTGTGGTTTAGAACAAGACTGCCTGCTAATTTAGAACACCCATTTAGGATACAACTGAGAAATAAATGTCTAACATAAACTACTAACAATATCTTTATAGCAATTAACTAATATAGATAACTATATATGTTTTACAATGTATAATATAACTAGCAGCTAAATTAATATAGATAGCTACTGCAGTTATTGCTATTTTACTGATAAGGACACGTGTGTTAAGAGATTTGCCAATTTACCTTTTTTTATTTTCTTAGCGAGAGAGAAAGGGACAGACAGACAGGGAGAGAGATAAAAAGCATCAGCTCATAGTTGTGGCACCTTAGTTGTTCATTGATTGCTTTCTTATAAGTGCCTTGACTGAGGATGGGAGGGTAAGGCTCCAGCCACCTCAGTGACCCCTTGCTCAAGCCAGCAACCTTGGGCTTCAAGCCAGTGACTTTTGGGCTCAAGCCAGTGACTGGGTCATGTCTATAATCACACGCTCAAGCTGGTGACCCTGCACTCAAGCTGGTGATCACGTACTCAAGCCAGTGACCTCGGGGTTTTGAACCTGTGTCCTCAGCATCCCAGGCTGACACTATCCACTGCGCCACCACCTGGTCAGGCAAGAGATTTGCTAATTTAGTGGAAATCACAGATAAAGTAGGGCTGTTGGAATTACAGAACCGAGGGCTGTTGGAATTACAACCCCAGAGTCTGCATTCTAGATTTCTACACTAAGCTGGGGGTTTGTCATTGTGTTATTTTCTGTTTTGTTTTCTAATACTTCAGAGTTAATCTCTGTCCTATGTGATAGCACTTTAAATATCTAAGGATAGCTTGACTGGTGGTGGCTCAATGGATAGAGTGTTGACCTAGAATGTTGAGGTCTCTGGTTTGAAACTCCAAGGTCGCCAGTTTAAGCCATGGGCTCATTGGCTTGTGTGCAGGGTCATCAGCATGATTCTAAGGTTGCTGACTTGAGCCCAAGGTCGCTGGCTTGAGCAAGGAGTCACTGGCTCAGCTTAAGAAGCAATCAATGAACAACTAAGGGGCCGCAACTACAAGTTGATGTGTCTCATAAATAAATAAATAAGAAGTACCTAATTAAGTAAATAAATAAATATCTAAGGATAGCTGTCCATTTTTTTTCCTACCCTTGGTATTTCCCTCTAGGCCGAACTAGAATCCATGAGGTAAATTCTAGTTCTCAGTATTTATTGTTGTTTTGGTCATAGTCTATGCTAAAGGCCATATTAAAACATAGTTCCCTTTGGCTCACATGTGTTGCCCCCAGCCCTGCCATGCCTGCCAACCTCAGCAGCAGCTTCGAGGGTACGTGCTGGCTCTCGGTATTGACTTTATCACTCATACGACAGCCAAATTGCTGAAGCCAGAGAACATGATTGAGCACAGTGGGATTCTTTCACCATCCACATACGTAGCAGCCTAAGGAACTCTTCTGTTCAATTTAAGTTTGGGGAAGAATTTGAAAAGATAACAAAGGCCTGGATAACAGAAAATGCAAGAGCTTGGTCACTGGGATAATGACAGACTCAGCTGTGTCCAAAGGGGGAAGAGAAGAACAGAGGCTGGCCCTACCGGATTGAAGGGATGAGCTCTACCTGGGGATGTCTCATGAGGACAAAGGGAGAGACATTCCAGGTGGCCTGATCTGGACCCAACAGAGGGGCCACATGGGAGTGCGGCTTAATACCAAATTATATTCCAGAGTGAATAGGTATTCATCTGTCCTGACTTAGTCACAGGGCCTATGGTCAGAGAGCTGTCACACAGACTGTACCAGAAACCGTTTGGATTGTGGGGACACCGCTCAACTTCAATAAACCTGTCCAATGACTGGAGAAATAAAATGTGCTTCCTCTTTGGGTGGTGAACACACAATACAATATACTTATAATGTATTATGAAATCATAACCTATATAATTTTTTATACTAATGTCACTCAATAAATCAAATATTTCTTTTTAAAAAGTTGTTCCCTATGCTAAATGCCACCCAGCAGATGGGGCTGGAGAGAGGGAGAATAGTGGGCCCATTTATGTCTCAGGTCAGAATGTCTGCTGTTGTCTGTGAGCAGTCTGACTGTGGTGGTGTGAATTCCTGGTTATCTAATCACCCCAAGGCTTTTGCACTGTCACCATTCAGAGTAGGGAGTGGACCAGCAGCAGCATCTTCACCTGGGAACTTGTTACAAATGCAGGGCCGCAAGTCCTGGTCCAGACCTACAGAACCTGTTCTTAGCGAGATCCCCAGCTGTATCTTGTGCTCACTAAAGTTTGAGAAGCACTTCTCTGGATGATTAGATCAAACAGAAGGGGAAACACCACTCTGTTCTGCTATGCTTCAGTTTGTTGTTGTTTTTCTGTTATTCTAGCCAGTCATGATCGTTAAATTTTGAGTCTCTCACCTATTGAGGACATTTGAGTTCAAGTGACTAAATCAGCTATTAATTCATTGTCCCTCTCAGCCTCGAGTTGCCCACAGATGTCATAAGCATGCCTTCTGTGTTCATTCAGCTTGTCCATAATGTGTTCAAGACAGAACCCACTATACAACCATGAAGCATGTTGCTAGCCTCCAACATCTATCTATTAATTAGCAGATAAGCACTCTATGGCCAAGTGTGACTAACTATATCCAGCTGAGAGTACTATCGCAGTGTTCATGAAGCTTTCACAAGCAGTTCTGGAGAACCTGCTCAGTTATATGCACCACCTAGCACATGCTTAACCAGCCTGGCAGGCATTTCAAAGAAGAGCATGACAATGCTTTGAAAGATCCCCCTCTGTTTGGAGCTAAATTGTGTGTGTTTCATTCCCACACCCCCAGATTCATGTACTGATGTCCTATTCTACCCCCACCGCCCCGTATGTAAGAATGTGACTGTATTTAGAGATTGAGTCTTTAAGAATGTAGGTAGCCTGACCAGGCAGTGGCACAGTGGATAGAACGTTGGACTGGGATGCGGAAGACCCAGGTTTGAGACCCCGAGCTCGCCAGCTTGAGCGCGGGCTCATCTGGCTTGAGCAAAAGCTCGCCAGCTTGGACCCAAGGTCGCTGGCTCCAGCAAGGGGTTGCTCGGTCTGCTGAAGGCCTGCAGTCAAGGCACATGTGAGAAAGCAATCAATGAACAACTAAGGTGTTGCGACGGCAACGAAAAACTAATGATTGATGCTTCTAACCTTTCTGTTCCTGTCTGTCTGTCCCTATCTATCCCTCTCTCTGACTCTCTCTGTTCCTGGAAAAAAAAACAAAACGAATGTAGGTAAGCGCCCTGGCCAGATAGCTCGGTTGGAGTGTCATACTGGAGCACAAAGGCTGCCGGTTCGATTCCCCTGTCAGGGCACATACAGGAGCAGCTCAATGTTCCTGTCTCTCTCCCTGCCTCTCTCTCAAAAAAAAAAAAAAAAATCGGTAAATTAAAGTGAGGTCATTAGGGCTGGCCATAATACAACATGACTGTTGTCCTTACAAGAAGAAATTAGGACACACGGTTCAGAGGAAAGATTATGTGAGGACATAGCAAGAAGGTAGCCACTGACAAGCCAAGGAGCGAGGGCTCAGAAACCTTACTCTGCTGACACCTGGATTCGGACTTCCAAGCTCCAGAACTGTGAAAAATTAATGTCTGTTGTTTAATACATGCCCTCCCAATTTGTGGCACTGTGTTGTGGCAGCCCCGGAAGCTACCACACCACCGCGCCCTACTTTTGCCCTTGCTCACTGGGGAGCTGGGCACCTGGCTCTGGCAAGATGATATGAGTTGGTACCCTACTGTCTGTGTGAGAAACTTGGGCATAAACTACAATTACGTTTAAAATGTCTCCCGTGTTTGCTACAGTCAAGTCCCGGGGGAAGTAAAGGATTGCCTCAAAGGGCAGCATTGCCTCTAGGGTTACAAGGTGCAGAGAAACGGTGGAGGTGTCTGCATGCATCAGTGCCTGCATTCCGGAGGTTTAATCTGAGTTTACAAGGAAAGTCAGAATATAACACCCCGGAGCCAGGCTTCTGGGAGAACAGAAGTCATTCACCATGCAGCGTACAGTCTAGCAGTCCTGTCATCTTGTCCCCTCAGTGTCAGGATCACTTTCTCTCAACTCTAGTGCTTCTGATGTGACAGTGCTGCCTGCTCTGTGCTTGTCCGACTAACTCCTCTGCTGTGGCTTTTGTTCTCTGACTAGTGCCTCCTCCCACGCTTCTGCATCTGGGCACAATTGTCTGTGTGTCCCATTCGGCCCTCCTAGGAGAGAGGAAGTGGTTGGCTCTATTCGATGCTCTTCCTTTTGACTCTCACAGCTACTCTGGAGTCAGGTGCTGGCCCCTGGTGCAGACTGCAGGGACCAGCACATCCATGTCACAGGTCCTGGCACATGAAGCCCCCTTGGCAGTGTTGGAGGGAAGCGTTACTATGGCAGGCATGCTAACCCTTACCAGTCAGAATGTGGTCCATGGACCAGCAGCACGGGCATCACCAGGAACTTGTTAGATGTAGAATCTTAGCCTCACCCCAGAGCTGCTCAGTTAGAATCTGCATTTTAACAAAGTGCCCATGGGATTTGTATGTGTGTCATAAATTTGAAAAACACTATTCTAGCAACACTCGCATTGATTTTTAGTAAATATGAACTTTTTGTGTTTGCTTAAAACTGCATACTTCTGTTGGCCAGATCAGATCCAGGCTTAGGAATTACAAAATTGTACTGAAATTTACCATATGATCAGATTGCAGAAGTTAAAACTCAGAGAGATTAGGTTGTTTGCCTAAAGGCATAACACTAGAATACATTTAATTATGCACAATTTTCTAGGAACACTGGTAATACAAAAATATGTTTTCTTATGCAACCTGGCCATGCTGAGTCAGTTTTTGAGCCAAATAAATTTAAGAACTAGGCCTAAACTTTTTAAAGCAATAGACAAATGAGCTGGCCACATGCATTAAGTGCATTCAAAGGGGTTGAGACAGAGACTGGGACAGACAGACAGGAAGGGAGATGAGAAGCATCAATTCTTCATTGCAGCTCCTTAATTGTTCATTGATTGCTTTCTCATATGTGCCTTGACCAAGGGCTACACCAGAGCACGTGACCCCTTACTTAAACCAGAAACCTTGGACTCAAGCCAGCGACCTTTGGGCTCAAGCTAGTGACCATGGGGTCATGTCCATGATCCCACGCTCAAGCCAGCGACCCCTCACTCAAGCTGGTGAGCCCGTGCTCAAGCTGGATGAGTCCACGCCCAAGCTGGTGACCTCGGGGTTTCAAACCTGGGTCCTCTGCATCCCAGTCTGATCTCTATCCACTGCGCCACTACCTGGTCAGGCTTCCCACATCTTTTATATTTTAAATTTCCAGTTGGATTCACATCAGAATACTTTGGCGCACACAATTTTTTAAATCTAAACAGACACCATGATAAAAAAAAAAAGTGCTTGTAAGAGCACTGATAGCTATAATAGTAACTAAGCATTTTAGTTGTTCTTTGTGAATGAGTTATATATGTCACAAGGATATGATTCTGAAAAATTTGTCAATACAATCTTAAGGGTTTTCCCTGATGAGTTTTCCATTTGATTCATAAATTGTGTATATTTAAAGATATTTTTCTTAAGTTTTGTGATGGTCATTGTTCAGTCAATATTTAACTATAGAATAGCCAATTTACTAAGCATTTGAGCTGGTGGAATTATACACACGAATTACTCAAAGGAATTTTAGAGAGCCTGAAATAGGTACCTCATTTTACGGGGAGGGAAATAATGTCCATAATTGATTGATGGCAAAACAGAAACTGGAGCCCAGGGGACAGAGATTTGAATCAGCCAGTCAGGCGTCCCTGTGGTGCCGAGCCTGGGCGTGGGAGCCAGAGAGCCCCGCATCCAGGCATTTGCTTGGGCCACCTCATAAAATAGGTATCCCTGTTCCAGTGACAGGTCTTAGCTTTGACTCTTCCTTTCATCTCTACAGGTTTCTTGTTTGTCACGTAGACAATCCATTCACTTTCCCACTTCTCCTCAGTTTTCTTGCTGCTGCTCTTGTCTGTGGAGCTCTCGTGTTCACTGGCTTTGCCGGGCGTCCAGCAGACGCGTGTTTGGTGCCTGCTGCATACCAGGAACTGCATCTCAGAGAGTGGGATTCAGGGGGAAGAAACCACGCGCCCTGCCTCTAGGAGCTTCCTGTGTGGTCAGGGAGACTGCAGGAAGCAGGTGACTGGGATGCAGCGTGGCGAGGGGCAAGGAGGAACCAAGCACCGTGGGGTGCATTTTGTTGTTTGCATCAACCTCTATTTGTTTCACTTTGTCAGTTTCTTTTTCTTCTTGAAAAAAGAATAAATATCAAATAGCTTAAGGATAGCAATACCTCATTTTACTTTATCATGTGTCCACTATACCCCGGGCACAGTAATGAGTACACAGAGATGAACCATGAAGGAGAGACACACCTGTCGCCAAATAACTGCATCAGGTGTGCTAAGTGCTGTGGCAGGGTGTGCAAGGCCTCGTGGGGTGCATAGGACAAGGGCCTGCTCTGGAAGACATGGGGACTTGGGAGCTTTTACACGAACACTTGGAGAATTAATGGGAGTTCCCTAGGCTGAGGAAGATGTTGTCCAGGCAGAAGGCAAAGCTGCCGTGACATGTCTTATTTGGGGAGTTGTTACTTTCCTGTTGAATGCTGGAACGTGTCAGATGCAAGGTGTAGAATGACAGCTTTTGCAATCCGAGCTAAGGAGTACAGGATGTCTGTCAGACCCCACCAGTGGTCTCACAGGGCATGTATTCAAACTCCCTTGGCTCTGGAGCCCTTTAAATTATACCATGTTGATGGTCCACAGGCCTCTCATAAGAGAGAATGCCCACTTGAATTTAGTTACAAGACGGCCTCAGCCTTTCCATAGTCTCCACTTTTACCCACTGTGGACACACTCTGAGTAAACCTTCGTCCATTGGCCTTGGTCTTCCATATATGGCACGTCTAGTGGGACGGCCAGTGGCTGGGTCACTGCCCCGTGGCCTGAGCCAGCCTTTGAAAGGGACCCCTTGTGTAACCCTGAGCCTCTTTCTAGGCTCTTCTGCCCCACCCCACCCTCTCCTCCTCTTTTTGGGATTGGTAAGGGTGGGGACTCCACTGCAGGCTGTCTGCAGAGGGCCTCACGTGGGGTTGGCCCCTGAGGCCCTACTGGATGTGGGGTATGACAAGCAAAGGAAGTGCCCCTGCAGGTTCTCAGCTGCCTGCCAGGTAGCTTGAGCCTGGGAGAAGTGCCTACTGAAGCCATAATTAGGGGTTTTATCATCTTTTTTTAGTTCCCCTGCTGGAAGTCAGCGGGAGCCAAACCTGCTGGGCAAGGCCTGGCAGTCGTCTGACTGTTGAGGGCAGCATTGGCCGCCTTTGAGTCACAGGCACTGTCCTCCGGGCTCTTCCCAGAGGGCTTAGGTGGGTCCTCCCCTTTCAAGTCACCTTCTAGAAGCCATAGCCAGCAGATTGCCTTGTGCCATTTAAGCCATGAATAAGCATTTTCATGTGTGTTCTGTAACAAAAAGACTTCCCCAGCTTTCTAGGCATCCCTTCATGGGTCCCCGGGGCTTGTCACAGGGCCCTTTCCCACATGCGGTTGTGACCTGGGAGCTGGCTGGCCCCTCGCCTGCTGTAGCCCTTCTCCTGTCGGTTGGTCATCATGTGGCGTCCCTGCCATTTCTCCCCCACAGGATTGGATGCTGTCCCTCAACCTGGAAAACCGAGGAGCGAAGGTTGGTGTGTTCCCCTTTCATCATCCTGCTCTGGGCGCAAAGCCTCCAGCTCTACACCAAGGTGGATAGACCTGTTTTACTCCCGGAACCATTTCTCTAACCAGAGCCCCACGTCTTCCACTCCGGCACCGTCTAAGGGCCTGCTAATCAGCAACTGGCTCCCTAGTTGTTTTACTGCGGGAATTAGTTTATTTCCCACTAGTTTATTTATTGTAGAAAGGGGTTTGAGGGAAGAAATTTCTTCCAATTATCACTGCTGGCTCCTGGTTGTGCCCAGAGTTGTAAGGGTTCATTCAGGCAGGCGTACATGGGTGCCAGGGAGAGTGCTATCTCTCCTGAGACCCACACAGTGCTGTCAGCACCCAGGCTGGCAGGGAAGCCCTGAACTACAGAAAGCCCAAGGCAGGTGACCTGAGTGACAGATGCTGGGTGGAGGCCTCCCTCACCTGACTCTCAGACCTCTGTCAGAGGCCCAACTTCACACCGCTCAGAAATGTGGGACTGGAGTTCAGGACAATAACGACATTTGTTTTGCACCTGAGTATGGGACAGACCAGTGGCATCCCTGGGGTGCACTCCTAGGGAGGTCTCCAAGGAGAGTGCACAGTTAAAGGGTAGAGAGGGCCACTGAGACCCTGTGGTCAGTGCCCCATCTTCTTACTCAAAACCTAGATCAGTGGCTTCACATCAGGGCGCCGAAGCTGCTGCCTCCCTAAGGCAGGAGCCTGAGAAACCAGGTTAGGTTCACGCTGTATGTCACAGGTGCCGGTGGGTCTCGCAACCTGCCTACCTAGATGGCAGAGAGGCCCGGAGGAGAAGAGCACGAGGGTTATGGTGGGAATGAGTGCAGATGGGACAGCAGCAGCTCTGCCTCCCAAACCCTCAGCACCCTAGCAGCCTAGCTCCTGGGCACCTACCTCTCCTCTCCCATCTCTGAGGGTCAGTGTGCAAGGGCAGAGATGCCTGCTTTGTGGGATCTTTGGGTGATTCAATATGCAAAAGCCCAGGGCACAAGCTGGTGAACTGGCAGGTAAACAAGCAAACTTCCTACTAGATCTGACACTCGGTAATCATCTCCTTCTAACCCAGCGCAACCTTTGGAATTTCAACTGTGGAGAAGTTTGATGGAAAAGAATCATGAAATCTTCCCTGGCAGGAAGCATGGAGTTTGGAAATGTCAGGCCGATTTGTAAGCATGAGCAGGAAAGAAGCAACCGGCGGGTTCGCTGCCCCTGCACAGACCTCTGTGAGCTCACTGGTGTCCACGCCAAGCCTCCTTGGGGTCCAAATCAACAAAATTGAATGCAATATAGGAAACAGAACCACGGAGTGTCTTTTCATCCTGGATTTAACAGTTTCAAACTTTCATCTGATGTTTTTTCAAGGGAGGGAATAGGAGGGTCTTAACTCTTAATAAAAACACAGATGTCAGCGTCCTCTGTAGAGTAGAGGCCTCTAGTACTGGACCTGGAGCCTTTGAGCTCTGAGTTTATTGTAAACATCAGCATCGCCAAAACCCACAACCCAGTGCTGTTACTGGGAAGTGAGTGGATGGGTGACTTTGTTTTTTTTTAATTCAGTAAAAAACATGGCTTTAGTCCTCATTGTTACTTCTCACAGGCTCTGAGTTTGCCAAGCTGGTCAAGCTCTTTTATAGAAAAACATGTGCCCATTTTATTAAAACAAAAGCCTGTTAAAATGTAGATGGTATGCTTCCTGCTTGCTAGTCCTCACAGATTCCTTGTTGCAACCGAAGCGGGTGTGTTACTTTGATAGTCCTATGAAATAACCTTCACTTTGCCTGGGGATATTTATAAGAAAACATGCAGAATTATTGCACCATAAAGCCAGCTTCACTGATTCTTGCTGATTAAAAACTTTAAGACTAATGTAATAAAAATAAAAAAGAAAACCCAACAGCTGGAGCTCTGAAGACGGCCGAACTGGAGCCTTGACGGCTGGCTCCCCCTCTGCCCTCTGATTCCAACCCTGAACCTGGACAAGCCGGCTGGCTCCCCCTCTGCCCTCTGATTCCAACCCTGAACCTGGACAAGCCGGCTGGCTCCCCCTCTGCCCTCTGATTCCAACCCTGAACCTGGACAAGCCGGCCGGCTCCGAGGCCTCTGCCCAGAAGCGCTTCATGCATCACCTACATTCCCGCCCAAGCTGAGGCGGAGAATAAATGGCCTGGGAGGGACTGGCTTGACTTCCTGCCACACTGGAGGTCAGTGCCAAGTTTTGCTTCAGGAAAAACTACGCAGAGCAATCCCTGGTATTAGGTGAGGCCGAGTAGTCTGCCCTGTCCCCGGGCAGACAGGCCCAACAGGACGGAGGCATTTTTAATTGATGCTAGAAGCTTGCAAGGATAAAAGTTGGCAGGAACTGACATAACCCTTTAGTCCCCCTTCCAAGGTGTGCTTTTCCCAGGCACCTGCTCAAGGGCACTATGAAATCAGGCCCAGTGGGGTTTTTTTCCCTTGGCTGTTGGCCAGAAGCAAACTGGTTTCATCAGGCCCTGAGTGTAGACGCGAGGTGCGTTAATTGGTGTGTTCAGCCTTAATCCTCGGTTTCTTTGGGTGTTATGAGGAGCCTTCCCGTCACCCCTACCATTTGGTGCCCTTTTTCCCGTCCCTAACCAGCACATCACCGCCCTCTACTCTTTTCTCACTTCCTCTCATCCTTATGCAACCCCACCCATGGCCACACACATGTTTACACATACATAATCCCTAATCATCAGAGTCAGAGGTCTCCCTGAATCTAAAAACATTTTCCTATTCCTGAGGGATGATTGAAGACTATTACAACACATTCCTCCCAAGGCCCATCTGGCTGGAAGCTCTGGATGAAGAGTAATTATTGTACTATAAAGACACCTCTGGCCATGCCGATTGCCAATCCTGGGTGCCCTTCACTGGTTGGTTTTATTTTTTCCTTAATTGATCTTAGAGAGAAAGGAAGGGGGCAGGGAGAGAGAGAGAGAAACATTGATCTGTTCCTGTATGTGCCCTGACCAGGGATCAAACCAGCAACCTCTGTGCTTCCGCACGATGCTCTAACCAACTGAGCCGTCAGGCTAGGGCAAATACAATAAAAGGATTAATGTTTCGGGAAATAAAAGACCACCTCTCCTACTTCTGGTGTCTCCTGAGCCCCTTCCTTGTTCTCTCCTTTGTCCCCTTGAAAGTGACTCATCATCCTGAATTCACCATTCCCGTTTTTTTCTTTATATTTTCACATGCAGGGTGGGGCAAAAGTAGGTTTACAGTTGTGAGTATGCAAAACACAGTTTATTTTTATACTTATTATTTATTAATTATTGTATTATTTTCCATATGAACAACTGTAAACCTACTTTTGTCCCAGCCTGTATGTTGGTATCTCTAACAAGGACATTCAGTTGCTATGTTTCCAGACTTTTCATGATGAATGAATGTCCTTCTACAACTTGCTTCTTCCCGCCAGCATCAGGTACCTAAGAAACAGCATTTTGGCCACAGCTGTGAATCTCTGTTTGATTTCCCTGTTGCATTGATCCTCATTGTATGACGGAGATATTGATTCTGATAGACAGGTTGTTTTCAGGTTTTTACTATTATTGACTTCCCTGTTGTGCTGTGTATATTCTACGTATGTCTCCTTATTCAAGACTTTCTCTAGAAGAGAAATTACTTGATTATAGAGTATGTTCTAGGAGTGACCAGGTCAACTTCCATTCTGCCATGCAGTGTGCCAAGTGTACCATTGTTTCCTTACCAACACTCGATGTTGTTTGTAATGTTTGCCAATCTGGTTGGCAGAGTGTGATAGCTCAGGGTGGTTTCAATTGACTTCCCCTGTTGGTTAATGAGGATAAGTATCTTTTAATATGCAAGTTAGCTATTGTGAAGCACCTCTGCAAATCTTATGCCTCTTTTTCTTTGAGGATTTATAGGTATGTTAATATATATTTTGGATACCAGTCCTCAATCAATTATTCATGTTGCAAATATATACTCCTGATTTTGGCTTATATTTCACTTTCTTTGTAGTGCTTTTTAATGAGCAGAAGTTATTGATTTTAACATAAATTCTTTAATCTTTCCCTTTAGAATTTATATAACTGGTCTGGTTTCAGGAATCCTCCCCTACTACATACAAATTCATAAAAATAGTCTCCTATGTTGTCTTTTAAAAGTTTTATAGTTTTACTTTTTTACATTCAATTCTTTAGCCCACCTAAAATTGATTTTTTTTATAGTATGAGTTCAGGGTCCAATATAAATTTTCCCCCATATGCATAAGTCATTATTCCACCAATTTATTGAATAGTACCTCCTTTCTATTGATCTGTAATTCTGCCAATTTCATGTGTATATTGGTCTCTTCGAGGCTCTCAATTCTATTCGTCAGTTTGTCTATCCCCATATTGCACTATTTTATGTATTAAATGAATATTGATACCTTATGAGGCAGATTTCACATATCTCCTCCCCCATTCTTCTTCAAGAGTCTTTTAGCTACTACGCTGTTCTTGTCCCTTTGTACTTCCATATAAATTTTAGAATTAGCTTGTCAAGTTCCACAAAAACTGTTGACATTTTGACTGGAACTGAACTAAATCTATAGATAAATTTATGATCTTTATTGATTAAAATGTGCTGCTACTCAGTGTCTCAATGTCACCCCAATACAATTCAGTGAAAAAGAAATTTTGCTACTACTCTAAGTTATATTCATAAAACAAAATGTCTAACATTTGCTGTCAACAGATGAAAACAAAATTGGTTTTATATATTGATTTTATATCCATTCAGCACCTTACTAAAATTCCATCAATATAATAATTTTTCTGTATATATTTTAGAGTTATTTTTTGAAGACACCTGTATCATCTGCAAATAAGTTTTGTTTTTCTTTATTTTCAATCCTTACACTTCTTATTTTTCTTGCCCTCCTCTGTTGGCTTCAATATCCAGTACAAAATAGATTAGAAGTGGTGAAAGTGAACTCATTGTTTGCACCTGATATTAGAGGAAATACATATGATATTTTACCATAATGATGATGTCTATAAATGACATCTAGGCTAAAAAAGTTCCTTTATATCCTTAGATTGTTAGAGGTCTTTTTTTAAGAAAAAAATCATAAATGGATGTAATATTTTAACACACTTTTTCTGCTTTAATGGGCAGAAACTTTTCTCCTTTAATCTGTTAATGGAGCAAGTTATAGTAATTGATTTTCTAATGTTTTGACCAACTAGGTCAAAATGATTTTATACAGTACTAGGGTTTGTTAATGTTCTGGTTATCTCTGGCTGCATAACAAGCTACTCTCAAAACTTAAGTTGATTAAAATAATCTTTATTGTAATTATCTCTAATTGTGCAGATCAGGAATTTGGGCAAGACTCAGCTCAGAGATTTCCCTGCTCCATGTGGACTCCTTAAGGTCATTCAGTGGAGTTAAGCTGGCAGATGAGCTGGTATGGTAGGCCCAAGACAGCCTTGTTTGTATGTCTGGTGCCTTGACGGAGATGGCTGAAAGACTGGAATCGTCCAGGACTGTCAATTACAGTGCCTTCATGCTGCCTCTCAGCTGGCATTCCCAGGGTAGTCTTACTTCTGACATGGCAGCTAAGGGCTCCTAGAAAAAGTTTCTTTTTTCTTTTTCATTTTTTGACAGAGACAGAAAGAGAGAGGAACAGAGGAGGACAGACAGGAAGAAAGAGAGATGAGAAGTATCAATTCTTTGTTGCAGCTCTAGTTGTTTAGTGATTGCTTTCTCATATGTGCCTTGACTGGGGGGTGCAGCAGAGCGAGTGACCCCTTGCTCAAGCCAGTGATCTTGGACTCTGGCTGGTGAGCTCATGCTCAAGCCAGATGAGCCTGCGCTCAAGTCGGTGACCTTGGGGTTTTGAACCTGGGTCCTCCGTGTCCCTGCTCCATGCTCTATCCACTGCGCCACTGCCTGGTCAGGCTAGAGAAAGTTTCTAAGAGATTAAAGTGGAACATAAGCTTCTTCCCACTAGCCTAGGAAGTCATGCACTGGCACTTCTACTGCAACCTAGATTCAAAGGAAATGAAATTAGACTCTACCTCTCAGTGAGAAGTAGAGCAAACAATGTGCAGGCATCTTTAATCTGCCATCTGTTCTTAACAAGTGAGAGTGCAACTTTCTTTCTGTTACTGTCTATCTGCTTTGGATACCAAACTTGTTCTAGTCTCATTAAAATGGGACGGTGAATTTTACCTACTTTTCTTGACTTTAAAATAATTTACAACTAGTTTGCTTTCTCCAATGTTGGTAGAAATTGCTGGTTAAATCATCTGAGCCTGGTGTTCCCTTTGTGGAAAGATTTGAAACTATTATTTCAGTTTAGCTAATGGTTATAGAACTATTTGACTTTGCTATTTGTTTGAGTCAGTTATTATGTAAAGTTAGTTACATTTATCTAGTGTTTGCTCACTTCATCTACATTTGTAAAAATTTATTGGCATAAAATTGTTTATAATAACCTTTTAAATCTTTATAATGTCTGTAGCATCTATAATTATGTCTCGTTTTTCATTTCTGATATTGTTATCTGTGTCTGCTCATTTTCTTGATTGATCTTACTAGAAATTTATCAATCTTATCAATTTTGTCAAAAACACTTTTGGCTCTGTTGATTCCACTACATTTTTGTCCTCTACTTCATTAATTTTTTCTCTTATCTTTATTTCTTCCCTTCATATTTTTGGGGGCTTATACTAGTCTTTTTCTATCTTCTTAAATTGTATGCTTAGCTCATTAATTCTAAGTTGTGTTCTTTAGCTTCTTTGAGCCATTAGTTATAAGCATAATTTAAAATTTCCAACTATTAGGAAATTATCTTTTCATTATTGATTTCTCATTTAATGGCATTGCATTAATAGCATGTGCTTTGTACGATACCAAAGTTTAAAAATCTGCTGAGATTTCTTTTAGCTCATGTGTTGCCACCAAAAATAATTTATATTCTAAACTTGTTGGGTATAGTTTTCTATAAATGTATATTAGATCAATCTGATGGTGCTATTCAAATCTATGTTGATGGTTTCTTGATATTTCAATTACTGGGACAGGTATAATAAATTCTCCTACCATAAGAGTGGATTTACTTATTTCACCTTGTAGTTGTGTATATTTTAGTTTTTATATAGTTAGAAGCTGTGTTTTAAAGTTTTACACATGTTTAAAGTTGCTGTATCTTCCCAGGGAATTAAAACTTCAGTCACTGCATAGTGATCCTGTTTAGTTCCCAGTAGTACTTCTTGCTTTAGTGTTGATTTTGTCTGCTGTTAATTTAGGTCCACTAGCTTTTTGATTAGCATTTACCTGGAATATCATTTTTCAGTCCTTTTCACTTTCAACTTCTTATGTTCCTACATTTTAAATGTTATCTCTAAGTAGCATATCAGCACATTTTTTTAAAAACTGAAACTGTCAGTTTATATAGATTGTGATTACTGATATTTGCCATTTTATTTAAAGCTTTCCATTTGTTTGTTTTTCTCTTCTTGCTTGCCTTCTTTTATTCTCTAAATATTTGTTTTCTTATTTTAACTTTTCATTATAGAAAATTTTAAACACATGCTAAAGTGGAGAAATCATCTCTGAGCTTCACCAAAGGTCAACAAGTTTTATACATTCTTTGGATCTTCTTCACAACCCAATACTGGGTTGTTTTTAAACAAAACCAAGTCACCATATAATTTTATTCATAAATTCTTCAGTGTGTATATATAATATTTAAGGGATGTTTTATAAAACAAAACCATATTACCATTATTATATTTTTAAAATAATAATTTGTTAATATCAATAAGTATCCGGTGATTATTCGAATTATCTTAGTTGTCTCACATACACGTTTCCTTTTTATTTTTTGTTTCTTTGAATTGGACTCAGTACAATCTGCCCATTTCATCTTTTAGAATAGACATTATTTTTCTTATCTCATTTTGTTCTTACTAGTTTAGAAATTACACAATTTATTTTTATTATTCTAGAAATTCTAACTTATCAAAATCTGAAGTTAATTAGTATTTTTACCTATCTAAGCAATATATAACCTCTGACATATTTTAACTCCTATCATCAGAAGCCTGCTTCTAATGTCAGATTATATGCTACCGATGTTTTGTGTTCTAATGTCAGATTATATGCTACTGATGTTTTGTGTTCTGGTTCATTAATTCTCACTTCACTTATATCCAACCTGGGGTTAAACTTGACTACTGAGTTTCAAATTTTAATTATCCTTTTCATTTCTTGAAGTTTTGTTTGGTTCTTTTTCAAATAGGGCCATATATAGTCTCTTGCTCTTTACTTACTTTAAATTCCTCATTTTATCTTTTAACACATATTAAACATTTATTTCATATTCTATATCTGATCATTCCATGGGTATGATTCTCTGGGGTCGTTTTCTTGCTTGTACTCACTTGTGCTTTGTTTCCTTGGGTATTTTGTGATTCTTGACTGTGAGCTCCTATCTGTGGGAATATTTGAGGCTTGGTTGATGAGTTTCTCTTGGGAAGATTTGTATTTGCCTTATTTAGATATCTGGGGACACTGCCTGTCATAGACATCTTGAAACTAAATAGTCAACTTGAAGTTTTTCCTTCTCTTCAGTCCAAAGTTCAAGAAAGCAAATTCCTTGCACCCTCTTAGAGTCAGAATAGGCAGGTCTATTTCTCAGTTCGCTCTTACAGGGGAGATATAACCCACTGGGGTTCTAACTTTATGCAGGGGCCTCTTCTATTAGACTCCTCACCTTGATTGGGCCGTTTCCTTTACCAAAAAAAACTGTGAAAATCAGAATTTAAGTTCATTGACCCAGCCAATGTGTAAGTTGGTCAAAGTATAAGCTAGCTTTAGAATTATGACCATTTCTCTGTTGTTGTTTATTTCAAAAAAAAAAATTATTATAAACAGGGACCAAGAAAGAGTCAGAGAGAGGGATAGATAGGGACAGACAGACAGGAACAGAGAGAGGTGAGAAGCATCAATCATTAGTTTTTCGTTGGTGTTGCGACACCTTAGTTGTTCATTGATTGCTTTCTCACATGTGCCTTGACCACGGCCTTCAGCAGACCGAGCAACCCCTTGCTGGAGCCAGCGACCTTGGGTCCAAGCTGGTGAGTTTTTGCTCAAGCCAGATGGGACTGCGCTCAAGCTGGAGACCTCAGGGTCTTGAACCTGGGTCTTCCTCATCCCCGTCCGACGCTCTATCCACTGCACCACCGCTTTGTCAGGCTCAAAAAAATTTTAAAGATTTTATTTCAGTTATTCATTTTAGAGAGGAGAGATAGAGAGAGAAAGAGAGAGAGAGAGAAAGAACGGAAGAACGGGGTGGGAGAGCAGGAAGCATCAACTTCCACATGTACCTTGACCAGGCAAGCCCAGGGTTCCAAACCAGCTACCTCAGCATTCCAGGTCAATGCTTTATCCACTGCGCCCCCACAGGTCAGGCATGGTTTTTTACTTTCACTTAGTTTTCAGTCTTTTCCCATTTTTCTCACAAAATTCAACACTGCTTGTTATCTCTCAGCATTGCTCATTGTTTTCCATGGGTGGATAGACCAGGGCATCATCTCCATCATTCTTCCCAAAGCTGAAGCCCTACAGCGCTTGCTACTGCAGTTCTTATTCCCAGAGTGCTAATGATTGCCACACGGAGTTTTTGGAGTTCCTCACTTCAGTGGAGCAAGTTCATCTGGCTGCTTTGCAGTCACTGTCTCCATGTCTTTTAGATTCACCTTTTCTTCTTGACCTTGATCCCTGAGCCTCTGCTTCCAGAGGCTTCTCTGCTTTCCTGCATTACACGGTGCAGTGAGACCACCAGGTGGGACTTCTTTCCTACACTGTCCTCTCTGTTTCACAATACCTTTTTATCCTTTTTGTCTTTCCTGCTTATTCTGTGCTAAGTCCCATGCAGAGAACTGCCTCTCCTTTCCAAGGCCAATTCCTCCATCCTTGCTATGAATACCATTTTTGCAGCTGGAATTCCTCCTTCTCCACACTCACACACCTCTGCATCTTTGCCAATAGTACTGATGCTAATCTCCCAAGGCTGAATACAGCACTTTCCCTTCTGTGATGTCTTTTGAGATGTCCCTTCCCCTTTTATCCCAAATATCCTCTCTGAACTTCAATGATACTTTATTGTTAACATGAACATGGGGCTTACACCACCATGCAATATTACTATTTGCATAACTGTCAGTTCTCCTACTAAACTGAGCTCTTCAGAAAAGGCACTGGTTTTTATTTCATCTTCACTCTTTCTTACTGTGCTGAGCACACTAGTGGCTCATTTTAAATGCTATTGAATTAACAAATGAATCCCTTCTTGGCTTCTCCAGAATTTAGCATTTTTCAATGATCTCTTCTTTACTCAATCTCCGTCTTCACTAGATCCCTCTATTCTATGGTCAGACACACATAAGTATTTGACTTTGAAGTGAAAGAAAGATCTTTACTCAGTCATGTTTCACTCACTCTCTCTCTCTCTTTTTTCCTTTTCCATTCTAACTATCGTTTTTGTGGGTTTTTTTGTGTTTTTTGTGTTTTTTTTTTTGAGAGAGAGACACGGATAGAGGAACAGACAGGAAGGGAGAGAGATGAGAAGCATCAATTCTTCGTTGTGGCACCTTAGTTCATTGATTGCTTTCTCATATGTGCCTTGACCGGGGGTTGGAGGGCTACAGCAGAGGGAGTAACCCCTTGCTCAAGCCAGCGACCTTGGGCTCAAGTCAGCAACCATGAGGTCACGTCTATGATCCCATGCTTAAGCCGGCAACTTTGGCATTTCAAACCTGGGTCTTCTGCATCCCAGTCCGACACTCTATCCACTGTGCTACCTATTTTTTTTATTATTATTTTTTATAGGGACAGAGAGAGAGTCAGAAAGAGGGATAGATAGGGATAGATGGATAGGAATGGAGAGAGGTGAGAAGCATTAATCATCAGTTCTTCGTTGCCGTTGCGACACCATAGTTGTTCATTGATTGCTTTCTCACATGTGCCTGTCACCGCAGGCCTTCAGCAGACTGAGCCACCCCTTGCTGGAGCCAGCGACCTTGGGTCCAAGCTGGTGAGCTTTTGCTCAAGCCAGATGGGCCTGCGCTCAAGCTGGCAAGCTCCGGGTCTTGAACCTGGGTCTTCTGCATCCCAGTCCGAC
The DNA here is from genome assembly GCA_037038555.1 of Rhynchonycteris naso. NCBI lineage: Eukaryota > Metazoa > Chordata > Mammalia > Chiroptera > Emballonuridae > Rhynchonycteris > Rhynchonycteris naso. The sequence continues at coordinate 169,727,057 of CM072999.1, read as the reverse complement.
TCTCTATCCACTGCGCCACCACCTGGTCAGGTTGTGCCACCTATCTTAAACATGGTCTATGATTTGTCTTCTTTCTTTCCTAAGTATTTCTTTAACTACTTGTAATCTGACTTATACCCTCACCTCTCTAATGAAATTACACTCTTAATAATGAAAACTTTCCTCTTATTACTACCACCTGCTGTCCTCAGCTCCTTGGACTGGATTCTGAGCACCACTGCTGGGAAAGTGTTCCCTTTCCCAGGTCACTTGGTCTGCTTGCCTCTTCCCTGCCCCTGACTGCTGTTCTTTCATGCTCTCCCTTCCTCTTAAGCCTCTTCTCAGCTCCAAAGCTCTCCTCTCTGTACTGGGGGACCCTACTGCCTTTGTGACTTTAGCTTTTATTAATGTGGCTGCTTTTTCTATCTTGCTTCTCTGACCTTAACGTAATCTCTTTTAAGTCCAAAATCTTGCTCAGTTTACCCAGACACTTTCATGTAGTGTTCCTATGCTCAAGATGTCTCTTTCCTAAGTTTTCTTTTGCATTTATCCTTTTTATTACCTACTGAATCATTTAGACTCAAAAACTTCAGTTTATTGGGTTCCTCCCACTTTTTTACTCCTCTCTCCCTCACCTCCTGTCAAGTTGATTCAAGCTTCACAATCTCTCTCTCCCTTCCAGCTGCTGTTCCTTTGGGTTAGGACTTCATCCTCGGTGTTAGTGTGCCAGGCGCCCTGCTCGCGCCTCTGCTATCAGTCTTTTTCCTTTCTCAGCCAACTTGTACATCACTGTCTGGTGCTCCAGAAATTTCCCTCAGGATATTAGGTAAAGGTATGGGAAAGGAGTAAGGATTTTGGAATTAGACAAACCAGGATCTGAACCCAACTCTTCTATGAGGCTAATGTCGCTCATATCATAGGACTTTAGTGAGTATTAAGTGAGATGATATAAGAAAAGTACCCTTCTCTATTTAATTTTGTTTTAACAAATGAATAAGCAGTTTCAGAGCAATTATGTAATTTTCTCAAGGTCACAGTCTGTATAGTAGAACACAGTCTCCAAAGATATTTTTCACACATTTCACAGGTCAAGGTGAATATAAGCATTTATTGGTCTAGTTAATGAGTCCATATTCCTAATGTCTGGAAGCATATTCTAGATTCATCTGTTTTTTCAGGATCTAAGAAAAGACACTGACCATGACGAGGCTGAGAGCCAGGAGGGAGGACAAGGTTGTGTGGAGTTAGTGTGGAGGCCAAGAGGTACGGACTCTGGGAGGTGGACAGGGTGAAGTGAGAGAGATGATGCCTGCCCAACATGACTGCCCCTGAAAAATGAGAAGGCCGTGGAGCTCATTGTGTGTTTTTATATTTCTGAGTCAAGGTAATCCTTTTCTGCCTATAGCAATTCACTCTTCATGGGGGTCTTGGGGACTACGCCAATTGTGAGAATGTCTGTGGTGATACTAACGGTCATTTTATGAGGTTAGCAGCCCTTACTATCAAAACATAAATATCCTTTAAAACAATAAGAATGACTGTTTTGAAAAATTCTACTTGATGATAGAAACAACAGTCATAGAAAACACACACACAAAAACTCAGGATCCCCACTTCTGTCTCAGCCCTAAAAGTGGGCTGTGGTCAGGGGGCCAGTGCCATGTGAGGGCCCGGAGCCTCCCACACAGGGGGCCCTGTGATTGACGCTGCCCTGCCCTCCAGCAACGAAAACACCCAGGAGCATAAACTTTAGAAGGATGGGAGAGACAAAGGAAAGGGAATACACTTCAGTCCATGATAGCCCATCCTTTGCTTGTCTACATGGGTCAAGCGGCTCACTTCTCCAGTGTGGTGGCAGCGCGGCCTCGACTCACTTGCCTACTCCTTGTATCCAAGAGCTGTCTCTTCTCCTTTTGCCTCATGCCCCTAGATCAGTGCTGAGGAAACCAGTCATTCAGAGCTCCTCAAATCAAGGCATTTGTGGTGAGTTTTGTTTGGGAAATGCTACATGTCATTCTCCTCGTCTGGAGATGAACAGTAAACATTAGCAGCTGTCAGTAACACTCTGGGTTTTATTATTTTCCCAAATAGCCTTCAGAGCCAGGGTGATATAGTTCCAGGGGTGTTTACAGGGGGCCTCGTCATGCTCTGCAGGAGTGGGACTTAAGGAGTTAACAGAAATTCTCGCATCTCCAGAGATTTCTCCAGTTCCCATTACTTTTTGGCAATAGCTCAGTAGTGAGCTGGTTAGAGCACACAGTGGAGGGGGAGCAGATTCTCACCTTCCAGTCTGCTCAGGACCAACTGACTCAGCTGTTTGTTTCTAAAAACCTTTAAATAACCCTTCCTCCCCCATTCATTTCTCTCTCTGATAGAAGAGAGAACCCCCATCTTTCTGTACTGATGGACATTCTTTTGCTAGTTTAAACATGAAAAGTATGGTTCAGGGATGAAAAAACTTGAAGCAGTGATTTTGGGAGCAGCTGGCATTGTTATAGCAACTAAAGACCTCTGCCGGTGTGCAGTGTGCATGGATGGACCTGTGCGATGGTGGAAAAGCTCAAGAGAATCATGGGGAATCCTGTCCATGGCCATTAGTAGGGGCCAAAGGACATGGATAAATCCAGGAATCCTGTGTGGGTTCCTGGGACAATTGGTGCCATAGGGTGGACATCTCACAGGGGTTATGATGGGGCAGTGAAGACAGTAATATTATGAAAAACCATTCTTTCCTTCAGACCATTTCTAACTGCTTGACTGCTTGAACCCTCCAGGTTGAGAATATTTGGTTATGGGAACTAGGCAGATAGACATCCTAATAGTAGCCAGCATTGATTAGACTCTCCTTGAGTGCCGGGGTTCGAAAATGCTACATGTCTACCTTCCCCCTTCACACTCATGGCACTGCTGAAATTCAGGGCAACAGAGGATTATTATGCCCATTTTACAAATGAGGAAATGGAGGCTTAGCAGGGCTAAGTCACATCCTCACGGAAGCTAGGTAGGAAGCCCAGGCACATTCTGCTCCAGGGTGCAATTCGAAGTCTTCTGTGGAAACTTCCCCACATGCCAGGCAGAAATGTCAGCACTAGAGGCGAAGCAATCACATCTATGTTCCAAAGGCCTTCCTTACACACAGCCTGCTGGGAGAAGCTTGGCTTTTCCCAGCCGGTGAGAACAAGCAGTCCCTCCTCTCTGCCCACCGGTGTGGAGAAGGGGAGGCTCTTAGGGCCGGGGCCTCCTGTGGGACGAGAGTCTGACCATGAACCCTAGGGTCACACCGCACCGATCAGGCAGAGTGTGCAGAGATAGACAACCCCAGGGTTCAGGGCAAAGGAAAGTGAGTGCGCTCCCACAAGGAGGGGCCTCACCTACCCTTTTCTATGTGATTTCTTTTCTTCTCTCCAGCTCTATCTATCTTCTACCTTCTCTGAGGGGTGGAGTGAGAGAAATCCTTAGGGAGTCTCGGAGTGAATCTGGCGGGCGTTGATTTGAAATCTGTAGAACAAGAGTTTCAAAACTCCGCTGTCACCAGATCTTAAACCTAGGTCAGGTGCCAGCCTCTGACCCAGCTGAGCTGCGTTCGGCCCAGGAACCTGGACAGCTAGCTCATCCCTGCTCCATCCCGAGACCGGAGATTGGAAAAGGCGTCTCTGAAATAAACTTCTATTAGTGTAATACTTTGTGTATTTAATGGCATATAACATTTTTAAAGTGTCAGTATCCCTAAAAGACTATAAAATATATATTTTAAAATACTGTATTTATAGAAAAAATAAAGTAGCTGTAATACAAAGACAAGTACAAGGCCTCTCCTGGCGGAGACTGCCATTGCCACTTGCGGGAACAGCAACTTCCACCTGTGGCCTGGTGGTCACTGTCACATAGGGCCCGCCTTGGAGACCCTGAACTCGATTTAATGCGCTTCTGCTGCAGCCTGGAGATTCTGAGCACACTTTGAACAAGGGGCCCCACGTTTTCCTATTGCACTGGGCCCCAGGAGCCGTGTGGCCGGCCGGCCTGCCTCGCTGGTTTGCACCCCTGCGGAATGCAGTCCAGGCGCATGCTCCCGGGCCGCCCCTCGCTGGTCTCTGGGGCAGGTCCAGGGCTGCTCCTTCCGCAGGCAGCTCCTGGTACCTGGCACTCCCCACTCGGGTTCTTTTTTTTTCTTTCTTTCTTTTTTTACTTTTTATTGATTTTATTGGGAGTGACACAAGTTTCAGATACACAATTTTTACAACACATCATCTGTACACTGTATTGTGTGTTCACCACCCCACATCAAGGGTCCACCCAGCCCTATTTATCTCCCCTCTCCCCTCTTTCATCCCCTCCCACTACCCCCACCCCACAATCGCCATACCATACTGTTGTCCGTGTCTACGAGTTTTTTTTTTTCTTTTTTGCACCATACCACCCCCACCCCAGCGACAGCCAGCTTCCCCACACAGGTTCTTGACTCTGGCTTTGCTCCTGCTGGCCCTGACCTGGGCCGCCTCCTTCTCACTCTCCTCTCGGGGCAATCTCCCACCACTCCGCGACCCCCCGGCAAGCGCCAAATGACGGCAGAAGCTTCACTCTGGCGGGATTAGGAGGGGAGCACTGCAGAGGCGCTGCTCTGCTTCCAGATAGGATGGAAGTTTTCTCTATCCTTCCCAAATATCCCTTCTTCAAACTGAATTCATTTCCTAGCTAAAAAGTCACTGTCAAATGCTAGACTCTCACGTGTGTGTGTGTGTGTGTGTGTGTGTGTGTGTGTGTGTGTGTGTGTGTACCAAGGCTACCAATAGAACTCAAAACCCTTGGTTTACCCAAACCCTCTTTCACTCCTCATGGTGTTACTCTTCTAGTGGAGCTTCACTTTTGTTAAGAGGAGCTCCTTTCTAGTTCCGTATTTCAGCACGTGCAGAGTGTTTCCACGGAGGGTTCTTTTATTCAACCAGCTTGACAGCTCAGGGAGTGACTGGCTCATTCTGAGGGGCGGGGCTATGGGCTCTGGGTGTCCCCAGCCTTCCCACTGTCCTGGCTTCACTAGGTACAGCGCACGCAGGGCCTAGGGCCCTTGGAAACGTTCTACTTTCCTTTAAAATCAGAAGAAAAAATGAATATGATAAGTATATAATATGTAACATACAAATCCAGTCTGGATTATATTTGTTGTCATGCCAATGCAGTCATAAAGCATAACGTCTTCATATTTTTTTTATGGAGGAAAGGGCCAACGAGGGTAAAAGGTGCCAAGGCCCCACAACGAGCCCTATGTGTTTGGTGTCCCCTGTGTTCTTAGACACCTCACTTCTGCTCTCGGGTTCTACCAGCAGCAGGAAGGTATGCCACAGAGTTGTGAAGGGTAATAAGCGTGGATGGCAAAGTGCCCTGGCCCTCCCTCCTGCTTCCCAAGCCTCCCTGACAGAACACCGCATTATGACCGTGGCTGTCCGTACTGAGGGCTAACGAGACTGCCTGGCCCCTCGAGGGCGCTGAGCGGCTCAGTGCTGAGGCCAAGGCTGGGCTGTACTTCCTCCAGTGAGGCCTGCACTAGGGTGCCCACTGCCCACTCTCCTATGGGATAAATGCCCTCCAGTTTCTGGGGCACCCAGGCAGCCCTCAGGACAGTTTGCTAGAGTTGCTGTCTATCATGAAAGCTTAATTTGTGCATTTTTTTTTCTGGGAAAGTGCATTTTAACTCTTAAATTTTTGAAGGATTGAGAAGCACCTATTGAACAGAAAAGGTTCTCCAGGCCTCGTGAGTAAATTCATGAGCTCTGTTGTATCCTAGGGCAGCAGGTGCCTCGAAACAGATGCCCACAGGTAAGTCATGAAGCTTCCTGAGTTCAAGTGCATGGACCTGACAGTACTGTAGGCTTAGGGGGGCAGCCTTGTGTCACGGCAGGGGCCCTAGACCAGCATGTAGGTAGTCTGGATCAAGGTGTCAACTTTACTACTTCTAGCTGTGGGAGGGCAGTGGCCATTCCAAGTAGTGAAAGTATGCCAGGTTCTGGGCGAACAGTCTACATGTCCTTTCCATTTCAGCCTCACTATATTCTTTCCAGGCAGATGCTATTATACCCATTTTACAGATGAAAAAACAGATGCAGATAGGATGTGGAGAGACAAGTAAATTGTTCAATGGATGATGCTCTAGTCTCCTGGCAACAGGGTCTCTGGAATCAGGTGTTCCTCTGCCTGAGTTGGGAGGGGCTGTGCGTGGCCTTGACTTGCTAGCTGTCTCTAGGTCCTGGGAACTAGCATTCCCAATACCTCCTGAACAGCACATGTCTGTGCTCAGACTTCCCAGGTCCTGGAATGATTTGTCCATCATGCTCCAAGGCTGCTTTTATGCCAACAGAAAGGGAGAGCTCTCTTCCGTTGGAGCCCAAGCATGGCACTCCATGCCCAGAGAATGCAGCTCCCAGGCCCCGGCTGACCCTTCTCCCTGTGACTCCAGCCTGCCCCAAGGATGCTGGCAGTTGCCTGTGTCCGTGAGCATAACTGAGGTCGAGCGGTTTCCTCAGTCACACAGCTAGCAAGGAGCAGAGAAGGGACTAGAACTGGGCTGAGTGATTTTTGAACCTGTGAGCTAAAACCCTGTATTCAGCTTACGTGTGTTTTTTGTTCATCAAAATTAGCTTCAACAGTCCTTGCCCTGGCTTTCTCACCAGCTTTTTGGAAAAGACAAGTGAGATAATGTATACAGAAGTAATTTCTAAGTTAAAAGTGCCATGTTTCTTGGTTTAATATCCCCTCCCTACCCACTCACCCTTCTTCATCTTCAAACTTTACTCAATACTGTAGCTGGTTTTGTTGTCTTAATTGGGGCAGTAACACTTTTTTGGTAAATGTTTATTTTTGTATTGATTTTAGAGAGAGAGGGAAAAGAAACAAAGACAAGAATATTCTGTATGTACCCTGACCAGGTATGGAACTGGCAACCTTTGCACTTCAGTATGATGCTCTAACCACTGAGCTATTGAGCCAGGGCAACAGTTTCTGAAAAGCAAAGTCATTGGTATGTGCAAGGTCAAAGCCCTTCAGGGGGCTGCAGTCATAGAAAGATAGAAGAGTGATATCAGGATATTTGATTTCTAGTCTTGGCAAGGTCACTGTACTTATTTCCCAACTTTCAAAGGGCACTACTCTTTTTTTTTTTTTTAATTTAAAAGAACCTACTGATTGAAGAGAGAAAGAGAGAGAGAGAAACATCGATTTGTTGTTTCACTCATCCATTGGTTGACCCTTGTACATGCCCTGACGGGGGATTGAACCTGCAGCCTTTGTGCATTCTAAGCACTAGGGGCACAGGAAAGGTCATGATTCTGGACAAGTTCAGCCTAGTCTTGCTGGCACTGTTCGCAGTAGTGTGGTAAACTATGTTATTGTTTGCAATTATTTGCTGCCCTTCTTGTGAGAGGATTATTTTGTCTACCTCATTGATACTGGCTTAGGCATATGTGACTTATATCAGCCAATGAGATGTGAGTAAACGTGGTATATCCACTTCTGAGCCATTGCATGTCACCTCCAATTCTCTTGTTGTTTTTCCTCTGCCACAGGAGCAGCTTGTCCCAGAGATGGGCTGCACCTTCTGGGTTCTGGAATGAAAGGAAAACTGAGTTGAGTCTTAAAAGATGTGAAATGTGAGCAAGAAATCAACCTGTTGTTGTCAGGCTCAGATTTGGGGGTAATTTGTAACGCAGCTTAACCTATCAAAAGCTGAGTGACGCAAGAGGAAAGAAGTGGGCTTTATTTTTCTGTCCCCTCATTTGCAGTAGTTGGTGATAAGGACCGTAATCATCACGTCTCAATTAATAGATTTCATGTGGGTTAGAAACTCATTTCATTCATTTCTTGTCTTCAGAGCTTTGGGGTCTAGGCAGCCAGGGGTCTAGGCAACCAGGACAGGCCAAATCTATGAGAGAAATTCATGAGTCACTTGCTTATGGTCTTGGTGGCCCCTAGATCCCAGACTTGAATATGTCTTTGCCACTATTTCTGGTGACTGGTTGGTTCCTTGTCTCAAAATTGCCTGAGTTGCTTCCCTGCCTACCTTTGTAAGGCAGGATCCTGGAGTTATCCGTGTTGGATGAGAAAGTTCTTTCTGTTAGAGAATCCTGAACTGGGGGCAGAGCATGCTCCTGCCTATCTTCGTTAGTTCCAAATTACCTATGGAGTCTTTCTCTGAGGGGCAGTCCTGAGTTTCTTCTTTGTCTTGCCTTTCTATATATTTTCTTTTCCTTCTTTCCTTCCTTCCTTCCTTCCTTCCTTCCTTCCTTCCTTCCTCCCTCCCTCCCTCCCTCCCTCCCTCCTTCCTTCCTTCCTTCCTTCCTTCCTTCCTTCCTTCCTCCCTCCCTCCCTCCCTCCCTCCTTCCTTCCTTCCTTCCCTCCCTCCGTCCCTTCCTCCATTCCCTCCTTCCCTCCCTCCCTTCCTCCCTTTCCTCCTTTCTTCCTTCCCTCCCTCCCTCCTTCTTTCCCTCCCTCTCTCCCTCCTTCTTTCCCTCCCTCCTTCCCTTCTTTCCCTCCTTCCTTCCCTCCTTCTTTCTCTCCTTCCTTCCTTCCTTCCTTCCTTCCTTCCCTCCCTCCCTCCCTCCCTCCCTCCCTCCCTCCCTCCCCCCTTCCTTCCTTCCTTCCTTCCTTCCTTCCTTCCTTCCTTCCTTCCTTCCTCCTTCCCTCCCTCCCTCCTTCTTTCCCTCCCTCCCTCCTTCTTTCCCTCCCTCCTTCCCTCCTTCTTTCCCTCCTTCTTTTCCTCCTTCCTTCCTTCCTTTCCTTTCCCTCTCTTTCTTTCCTTGAAAGAGACAGAGTCAGAGAGAGGAACAGATAGGGACAGACAGGAAGAAAGAAAGATGAGAAGCATCAGTTCTTCGTTGTGGCATCTTAGTTGTTCATTGATTGCTTTCTCATATGTGCCTTGATGGGGGGGGGCAGCTCCTGCAGAGCGCTTGACACCTTTTTTAAGCAAGTGAACTTGGGCTTGAGCCAGCGACCATGAGGTCATGTCTATGATCCCATGCTCAAGCCAGTAACCCCATGTTCAAACTGCTGAGCCCGTGCTCAAGCTGACGACCTCAGGGTTTCAAATGTGGGTCCTCTATGTTCCAGTTCGACACTCTATTCATTGGACCACTGCCTCAGCAGGTTCTATATCTTTTTTTTTTAAACTCATGGTTACTTTTCCATTTGATGAAACTGAAGGGGCAGAGTTAGTTTCTTCAGAGGGTAAGACCTGGAAGACAAACCAGCCTTCCTCAAGCTAATATTGAGTATCTCTTACAGCCTAATCTCCATGTATGATTATAGTAATCAGAGCCTTTCTTCCCTTCCCTTCCCTTCCCTTCCCTTCCCTTCCCTTCCCTTCCCTTCCCTTCCCTTCCCTTCCCTTCCCTTCCCTTCCTTTCCCTTCCTTTCCCTTCCTTTCCTTCTTTCCTTTCTTCTATTTCTTTCTTCCAGCAAATACTTATTGAGCCTCTATGATATTCCCAGGCACTGCCCTGGGCACTGGAGTGACTGCAACAAATAAAACAGGTCAATAGCTCCTCCTAAGGGGATGAGAGAGTGGTATGGGGTGAGTGTGCAGGGAAGACAACATGCACCTGTTATTCTTTTATATAGGAATATGGAATATTGGTATAATCTTATTTTATTATTCTAAATGTAGACCTCTGAGTGGAGATGAGGGAAGATGAAAAGGTGAAGAGATGAAGGAGAAAAATTGTAATAGAAAGTCACCAACACTTCCTCTGGCATCCTCTAAAGGTTGGTGCTAGAATGGGAATAAAAGATCATTAGGTTCAGTGTTCCCCAGAGGGTCTGCAAAGTGGGCCTAGGGGCAAAGCAGCATGAATCATTGTTCCTGAAGGAGACTTAGATTTAACATGAAGGAGCCAGATACAAGGGAAATATTTTTGAAGTATGCTTTGTGATTTAAAAATTAATGGGATTTTTGCATGCTTTTCATAACATAGCTGCTTGTTTTAATATAAAAATTATCTTCCCTATATTATGACTCCACTTCCATTGAATGACCTCAATAGACAAATCTATAGAGACAGGAAGTAGATCAGCAGTTCGTAGGGCTGCGGGGGCTGGGGACATGGGAGATGATGGCTCGAGGGTACGCGGTTTCTTTTCAGGTGATAGAAATTATCTAAAATGGATTATGCGATGGTTGCACAATCTGTGAATATATTAAAAATCATTGAATTGTATGCTTTCAATGAGTAAATGGTATGGGATGTGAATTTTATTTCATAAAGCTGTTTTAAAAAATGTTGAACCTTCTAATCTCCAAATAAAATTGGCATTCTGGGAAGATGAATAACTTGTAGCTTATTGGCCACTGAGTAAGTGGAGGTTAAATGTACTAGGTTAAGAAGTGAGATTCTGGTCCAACCCCACCGATTTACAGATTTATAGAAACTTGGGGAGGTGACATGACTTGCCCAAGGCCACCCAGAGTAGGGAGTAGAGTCAGGTTTGCTGAATCCCAGTCTAGTACAACAGGGTAAGTCTCCAAACGTACTTTGAATTGGGCTTGCATTCACCTTACTCCTGAATTATTTGCTTACCAAGGCAGTTCAGCTACACATACTCCTTGGTCTGTCATTAGTCTTCTACTCTTGGCTTTTTCTGGCTTTCCCCATCCTCATTATTTCCAAACCAAGTGGCTAAGCTTGGGGATCCCTCACCCCACCTTCCACAGGGGCTGGTTGGGAGCGGCAAGCGGAGGAGGGGCCTCACCCATTCTTGCCTTGGGTCCCACTGAGCCAAAGGCCAGCTTGCCTTCCAGAAACTGTGGGAGTAAGATCCACTATCTGTTTAATCACAGAAGAACCTGTGGTATCTGGATGCAATCTCAGCCAGGACACTTTCATCCTAACCTGCCCGGCATTGGGCAAACCGTGAAAGTGAGCTGCTGGGATCAGATAGGATGAGGGATTGTGTGGCAACCTGCAGCACCGCCCCCCCCGGCCTTGTCTTCTCCAGATGACCTCATGCCCCAGGATCCATGGATGTGTCCAGAGCATGGCCCTTTTCCAGCCAGGCCAGACCTTTTCAGGAAGGGGCCAGCCCAGATGATAGCTGATGACCTTGCCCCCCCACCCCCGTGTGGTTCTATATGGTTCTTATACCCATTCTTTCATGAGATCTTTACAAAGTTCCTGTGAGGTGGGTGAGGTGACATTATTTACCTTCATTTTTTAGATGTAGAAACCAAGGCTTAAGAATGCAAGTTGTGTCTGACCGGGCGGTGGCGCAGTGGATAGAGCGTTGAACTGGGATGCGGAAGACCCAGGTTTGAGACCCCAAGCTCGCCAGCTTGAGCATGGGCCCATCTGGCTTGAGCAAAAGCTCGCCAGCTTGGACCCAAGGTCACTGGCTCCAGCAAGGGGTGGCTCGGTCTGCTGAAGGCCCGCAGTCAACGCACATGTGAGAAAGCAATCAATGAACAAATAAGGTGTTGTGACGGCAATGAAAAACTAATGATTGATGCTTCTTACTTCTCTCCGTTCTTGTCTGTCTGTCCTATCTATCCCTCTCTCTGGCTCTCTGTCCCTGTAAAAAAAAAAAAAAAAAAGAATGCAAGTTGTTCGCCCAAGGTTTTTAAGTCACCAAAGAAGGAGCTGGGTCTACTCCACGGTTCTGTAACAGGCTATTCCAACGTGGTTCTGAGCTCAGGTTAGCAGCCATTATGGAGAAGAGCGCAGAAGGTGCCCACGGCCCAAAGGACAGTGTGGGCATTCATTGTCTTCCATTGTGTTAAGACCACCTGTAGGATAGCTGTGTTTTACATTCACTTCCCAAGATGAAACTGGGCTGAAAAGATGTGAGGGATGGCAGTCCGAAGTGTACTCAGAAGGTTTCCCTAATAATTAGCTCTCCCTCCCCTGCCCCTTTTCTTGGACGCCAGAGGTTGGGGAATGAGTGGCCAGTGGCCCCCGGCAGAGATGGCCGGGTGAGACACTCCCCAGGAGCTGTTGCACCACCACTTGTGTGGCAGATGAGCAACCAGTCCTGGAGATTCCTCTCCCAGGCAGCCAGTCCTTACTCAGCCCAGGGGAGGGCACTGGGCAAGTCTGGGGCTGGAATTTTGGCCTGGGCTGTCACACTTTCCCTGTGAGGCGAGAACCCCTACCCACTGCTAGGAGTTCAGTATCTTACCATCTTACAGACTTACAGGATTAAAAATGATCTGATTAGCTAGTCCAGAATTTTTAAAGCACTTTCAAGAAAACCTGAGGAATCCTAATTTAAAAGTTTATAAATCTGAGAAGAGCAGAGCTGGAGGAGAGAAGTGGGCCGAGTCAGACAGTACAACATAACCCTCATAGTCACTTCGGAGGTTGCTGACCAGGCAGCCTGGATGTATAAATTGGAGGTATGTTCCTCAAATGGAAGTCCATTTATTTTTAAATTATATACATGTGTGTCTGTGCTATTCTATACTATATATACTTAAATCTGTCCCCAAATGAAAAACTTAAAGAATTAATTAAAATATACACATGGAAATTCTAATATTTTCTTCTCTCCAGTTGGATTGTGTTAGAAATACAGTGTGTCCATAAAGTCATGGTGCACTTTTGACTGGTCAACCGGTCAAAAGTGCACCATGACTTTACGGACACACTGTAGATTTAGAGCACTCACTTTGGAGAGCTGCATGTCAGCCACCTTACAAACTGGGAAACTAGGAACCCTGAGTTTGATGTTCAGTTGTAGGTTACTTTTTATTCTGAACTGCAACCCTTATGTATATAGGCAGTCCCTGAGTTACGAACGAGATAGGTTCTGTAGGGTTAAAAATGTTTAGGTATTTATATGTACAGAAAGGTAAGAATAAATAGTATGTTAAGACAAACAGCTGTCTAAGTTGCATTTAAATAGGTAAAACATATCTGTTCCAACTTACACACAAATTCAACTTAAGAACAAACCTATAGAATCTATCTCGTTCGTCACCTGGAGACTGCCTGTGATATCATTACATCATTTAATTTTTTTATTGTGATGAAATATACACAACATAACAACCATCTTAGCCATTCTTAAGTGCACACTTAGGTGGCATTCACACTGTTGTGTAGACATCACTGCCATCTGTCTTGAACTTTTTCATCCCCTCAAACTGAAATTCTGTACCCGTTAGACAATGCTTCCTGCTCTTCCAGGCCCTGATCACCACCATTCTGCTTTCTGCTTTGGTGAACTTGACTATTCTAGGTCAATAATCATTTGTAAGCTTCTGTGATGACTCAGGTAGTGGTTTGGCATGTGGGATTCAGTGGTGAGCAAGGCAATGAAGTTTCTGCCCACTAACCCCCAGTTAAGTCTGTGTTAATTTACTTAAGCTGACCTAACCTAACCTAGGTTCATGTATTTGGAGAGGCAAGGAGGTGGGCTATTTCCAAACTTGTGGCCACAGGGGGTAGTCAGAACAGGTGAGAAAAGAAAGGGTGGAAGAGATGGGCTGGAATTGAGTGACACGTGACAGGTGACTACAGGAAAAAAGAGAAATACCTTCCAAGAGGATGTCTTAGAAATTGGAGAAGAGGTAGGACTTCCTGCATTATGTAGGATGAGGCTGGATTTATCTTAGTTAAATGCTATAAGAAAAGGTGATCCCAAAAGGCCGGCGGACATGTGAACATTAGGGTGTCATCATTATCAATACACTTTTATGACTCAGGCTTCAGGGCTTGGGAGAAACAGGTTTTAGGTGTGGAGAGAATATGAAAGGGGCTGGGAGTGCACCTCCCAGAGCAAAGCTTTGCTGTGTGGCTGGAAGGGCATGTCACATCACGCTCTGCCCCTCACTAGTCTTTACCTTAGGATAAAATTATTCATTGCCAATTACAGCGCTAGTCGAAAATCAATACAAAGGTGGGAGAAAACGGATCATTTTTCTTATGGAAGTAACTGTTCTCATTAATTTTTCATTAGGGCTGCCTTTGTTTTGCTATCCATCACTGGTGGAGCTGTAGCCTACCTTTAGGCCAGTGTGCACACCTCTTGGATTCAGGAGATACTGGATGATGACGCCAACAGGTGACTACCCAGGACGACTGCCTGCCGAACCGGTTTACGCGAATGTTCTAAGATCATCCTGTCAGGTTAAAACATACTTCAGTGAGTTTTACTCACTGAAACTCAGTCTTAACTCTGTTGTGAAAAATCTATTTATAGACTAAATGCATTTTGAGCTCCTGCCATATTTATTTTCAGTATATAAGTCAGTGTCTCCGTGGGCACTTTTGGTGTTGAGTGATATGATGGGTCCATTTGGCTGGTGCACTTGGCTGAGGGTTGGTAGGTTTATGCCTTTGGGGCCTGGGATCTTGGATGGGGAGGAACAGGAGGAAAGTTCCTGTGTCTTTACACATGTGTGTCTGTCCCTGTGCTTTTAATGCAGTTATTTTATTTGCAAACTCATCTTCTCAGTTCCTGACCTTGGCCTGTCTTAGCCTCTTGGAAGCTTAAGCATCTTCCCTTTGACGACTTCACAATATAACTTTTTTGAGATTCATCCCCACCTTAGCAGAACTGTTTGACCAGTAAACCTAATCCCCCTCCATGAACTCTCCCTACTACAGTGTGCTGTCTGTGTGGGTCCCCTAACCAACCTCAAGTTATCTGAGAACAGGGGCAGTGGCTTTATCTTTTTGGATTTTCAGCACCTAACAGCACCTGGCCAATGGTAGGTAGTTAACAAATGCTTATTAAATTGTAAAAAAAAATAATAATAATAAGAAATCATTCCTGGCTTTGTGTAAGCAATGATTAGAATCCTCAGTAACAATGAATGATGTGGGAAGCCTGAACCTTTTCAACTAACTTATCCTAGTGATGTAAAATAATGAAGTGCTAATCCCAGCTCTTCTGATCAGCTCTGTAACCGTGAAGAAGTTCCTAACACTGGGTCTTTATATGTAAAGGGGAATTCTCTCCCACCCCTAACGTCCTTAACCCCAAGAACCTGTGCCCTTAGGGAAGATCTCCCCCCTGTGTTCATTCCTCCAGCTAAGTGACACATGAGCCTTCTGATGCTGACTTGCTCAGTTGGCTCCTATCCAGGCCATGGAGCTGACCCTCCCTTCTTCTTGGGCCTCTCAGCCTGATCTTGGCCTTGCTCCATCAATTATCTCTGAACCATTTCCTATTTTCTAAAATCTACTTAGATGTGACTACATTTGGGACAATCATTCTTATAGAAAACATCTTCGTTACCCCGGAAGGTTCCCTCGAGCCTGTTCTAGCCACTAATCCCCATCCCTCACCTCCATCACTACTCTGATTTCTGTACTAGAAACTAGTTTTGCCAGTTCTGGAACTTCATATTAATATAACCGTGCAGCATGTGTTTCTTTGCTTGCCCAGTTTTTCATTCAATATAACTTTTTTGAGATTCATTCATGTTGTTGTAGTTGTCAGTAGTTCGTTCTTTTTTATCACTGAATTGTATTTTGTTGTCTGAATAGGTCATAATATATTTCCTGAGTCTTTTGTTGGAGGACATTTGGATTGTTTCTGGGTTTGGCCTTTTTGTGGCTTTAACTTCTACATCTGGCTGTTTCCCCTTTATTTCTAAACATAATAAAATCATTAAAAAATTTACTCCCACTTACTAGATATTTGACATTGAGTGGCGTACTTAGAATCTCTGTGCTATGGTTTTCATATCTGTTAAATGGGAAAATAATATCTTTTTTATAAGATTGATTTTTTCTTTCAAAGGCAAAAATGTTATATTTGAGAACTTTCATCCTGCCATCTTTTCAAAGAGTCAAGTAAGAAAACAAAAGTTATCCTCCCCTTAGCTTGGAAATAAATAAAAAGGGCATAAAATTACTTTTTAAATTATAACACTTGGAAATTTAACACTAGCATCCCAAGTAAAGAAAAAGAAGGCATCTTCTATATATTTCAGATTACTTTGGTTGGGATTTTCCCCATGTGGTATTAATATTTCTTTATTCAATTCATATTACCAAAATAGCAAAAACCAGGAGAAAATATTTATTTCATATACTCATGTGAATATATACCCAAATTATAATGATTAGGTTCATGTATTGAAGCACTTAGGATATTGTCTGGAATATACATATTTGTTATTAGTTATATTATTACTGAACTGTTGGGAGGATTAAATGGGTCACATCCTATTCATAGCAACACACCTGTGGTGCATGCACGCGCTATGCAAGAAGTGTGGATTTTGAACCTCATTCTTATCACTTTCATTCCTTCTTACAAACATCAGGTAGACTCACTCGTAACTCTGGTGTTAATTATTTTACTGCAAAAATATGAGATGACACAAATAGATATGTTTCTCAAATATTCAGACTGAAAACTGTTATCACCTTGACTTGCTGAGCCTGTATCCTCTGCAAAGACATTGTTAGGAATTGCTGGCATAGAAAATGTTTCCAGCCTGACCAGGCGGTGATGCAGTGGATAGAGCATCGGACTGGGATGCAGAAGACTCAGGTTCGAGACCCTAAGGTTGCCAGCTTGAGTGTGGGCCCATCTGGCTTGAGCAAAAGCTCTCCAGATTGGACCCAAGGTCGCTGGCTCTAGCAGGGGGTGGCTCGGTCTGCTGAAGGCCCGCGGTCAAAGCATGTGTGAGAAAGCAATCAATGAACAACTAAGGTGTCGCAACGGCAACGAAAAACTAATGATTGATGCTTCTAATCTCTCTCTGTTCCTGTCTGTCTGTCCCTGTCTATCCCTCTCTCTGACTCTCTCTCTGTCCCTGTAAAAAAAAAAAAAAAAGAATATGTTTTCAATAATTGTTGGTTATAGACTGTATGCAAATGACTTGTGTTAAAGCATGCCTTATTAATAAAGAAAAAGTTTTAAAAGAAAAAAAAGGATCCGAGTATGTCACCAGGCTATTTCCTTTTACTACCTTGGCCTCGCTTTCTGTCATGATTTCTAAAAGGACAGTCTACAGTCACTGTCTTCACTTAGCGCCTTTGCTTTCCCTTCTCAGCCTGCTGTGTCTGGCTCTGGATCCCAGCTCTTCCCCATTGTCCCCTCCAAGGCTGGCTGTGGCCTTGTCATTGCTGTACCTGATTGACGGGTTTCAGTCTTGTTCCTGTGTGACCTTGCTCAGACATTGGACACTCTCTTTCTCTTTTTGAAATTTCCCGTCCACGCCAGGACCACACCCCCTGTCCACTCTTCCTGGCATCGTGGGCCATCTTACCAGTCAGCACTCCAAAGCCACATGTTACATTCAGCTCCTCCCCCAGTGCCCACTCTGACTGCCAGTGCCCCCATTTCTGGACACTGGGTTGCCCGCGGGCACTTCCTGCCACATGCTTAAAATTAAGCCCTCTTGAGAGGCCACATTACCCGCCCTACAAAAGCAGCCTTCCTATAGGCCTCCATCCCCCCCGTTCTTCCGAGGGCTCCCCACCATCTGGAAGCCCGAGGTAGAAACTGTGGAATCATTCTTGATTCCTTTCCCTCCTTCACCACCCACATCTAATTGCTCATCAAGTTCTGTTGTTTCTACCTTGAAAATATCTCATGAATTTGCCCCCACTTGCACCTCGCAATTGCTTCCATTTATCATAGCTCCGCAAGACAGCTGGAATAATCTCCTGATTTATCTCTGCAGTCCCTGTCTGTTCTACTTCCGTCTCTAGTCAGTCACAAAAATAGTGTTTCTTAAAAGCAAATCTAGTGACACCAGTCTTCTGCTTAAAAATGTCATCGATTCATTGTTGCCTAGATCTGGTTTCCACACAGGGCCCGCCCGGCCTCAGGGTCACCTGGAGGTAGATTTCTGGGGCCCTGCCCAGAGATTCCGAGTCAGTCAGCAGGGCCTGCATATCTGCAGTAAGAAGAGCTCCCTTCTTTACTTCCCCAGGCGGTCCCCAGATCTCTTCCCTGCCCTGACCCACCAGGAACTTGCTATTCTGAGACTACTGGCCTCGCGTCTCCCTGGTGGGGTCATCCTACAAGGTTCTGCTCTTGCCCCCAGCCCTGTGAAGCCTTCTCTGGCTCCCTGCAATGAACTGGTTGTTCTCTCCTTCATGTTCCCAGGACAGTGTGCCGCATCAAGGCACTTACCAGCTCTGCTGACATATGCATTCCAAGGCCACCCCCACCACTTGCTGGGAGCACCCCGTCAAAAGCAGGATGCCATCTCTCCTGCATGCGTGCGTGCGTCTTCGGTGTCTAGCACAGTCCCTGGTTCACCAGTGCCACTCAGTGCTTGGCCAGTAAGTCACTGAGTGAACCTCCCTTCTCCCTTCTCTCCTTATTTTAATTACTGCTTGTCAGATGGTGCCATTGGCAGCGCTAATAGTTAATAAAAATCGAGTGTGGTTTTGTAAATGGTGCTCTAGTTAGGGCCCCAAGTTTCTCCCGGTCAGATCTGGTAAATTTTATTTTACTTATTTCTTTTATTTCAGTACGAGAAAATTGACTAGGACTGACAGGGAAGAGAATCCTGGGCCTCCCTCCCATGGGAGGCTTCTCAACTCGGATGTCTCCCACAGCTGTTTCATCTGGGCGTATTGAGAGACTCCTCAATTTTGCTGTGAAGAACTTCAGGCTGACAAGCCCCGCTGAGCTGTAATCCTGGTTCCTGGGAGATAACATTCGTTTCTTCCCCAGCAGGGCACTGCCTTCTGGCCAGGCTTTCAGGACAGGGGGAAGGTCTTGGCAGCAAGGCCCAAGGCCAGCGGAAGGGGATGCCTGGGCAGAAAGGGGTTTTCTGGAAAGACAAATGTAGGGTTGAGCACCCATCTGGAGGGTGCAGCAACGCATTCCAGGCGTGAGTTCTTATCTGTGGGCTTGGCCCTTTAACTCAGTAATTGGCGTTGGCTCTATTTTCATATTCACCAGAAAGCAGGAAGGGCCTGAGTAAAAAATTTTCAAAATGTGAAAAATGACAAGAAGACTAAAAGTAGAGCTCATAGGAACTTTGCATGCACACATGAAAGAGAAATATTTTATGCCTGACCAGGTGGTGGCGCAGTGGATAGAGCATCAGACTGGGATGCGGAAGACCCAGGTTCGAGACCCCGAGCTCGCCAGCTTGAGCGCGGGCCCATCTGGCTTGAGCAAAAGCTCGCCAGCTTGGACCCAAGGTCGCTGGCTCCAGCAGGGGGTTACTCCGTCTGCTGAAGGCCCGCGGTCAAGGCACATGTGAGAGAGCAATCAATGAATAACTATGGTGTCACAAGGGCAACAAAAAACTAATGATTGATGCTTCTCATCTCTCTCCGTTCCTGTCTGTCTGTCCCTATCTATCTCTCTCTCTGACTCTCTCTCTCTATCTCTGTAAAAAAAAAAAAAAAAAATAGCTTTAGTCAGAGTAAGAAGGGACAAAATAATAGTCAAGATGTATTGAGCCCTGTCCTCTAGGTATATTAATTTCATTTATTCAAATCCTCACAAGATGTAGATACTACTGCCAGTATCCCTAGTTTATAGATGAAAACTTTTAGGCACAGAAAGGTTGCCCAGCTTCCCCAAGGTTACCCAGCCAGTGAGCAGAGCAGGGATGTGAACCGATTGCTGGTCTCTGCTGCGCACAGTGCTCCTCAGGACAGGAAGAAGCTGAGGCCCTGCTGAGAGGGGTCAGTGCAGTGTTATTTGTGGCTGAGAAAAGGTGACCTCACAGTTGTCCTGCTTCTGCCTTTCTGATGTCTGACAAATGACCTCAGATTGGCAGGTGTAGAACAAACACATTGAGGAAGGAGCTGGACATCGGAATTGGTGCAGAATGTGGGCTGGCCCCTGGCAGTTTTATGTGAATTTGAGTCTCTTGGTTTAGATGAAATACCTTTCCAGGCAATTAAAGGAGCTGTAGATGCATTCACCAGTGATATTTCATGGAGAAAGAGGCCAGAGGATGCAGTTGGAAGTCAGTAATGTCCAGTGATGAAAAAGGATCTAAAAGCAGACTGTTAATGGCATCTTTCCTATGTTATGTCTTAAGTAGGATTTTTAAAATTGCAAATAACATAAACCAATTTAAACAGCTTAAATATAGTAGAGCTTGGGGTGGGAAGATGGCGATGGAGTAGGCGGACGTACCAACTTCCAACTCCCAGAACCAAAGTGGATTATAACTCAATTTTAAGAACCATCATCTGGATAAACCAACTTTGAACTAAACTGAGTGGACTCTTCAACCAAGGAACACTGCAGAAGCCACATTGAGACTGGTAGGAATAGCAAAAACACGAAGAGGGCTGCCCAGCTCCCCGGAGCAAACGGCAGCCCGGAGAGACCCGCGTGGTGGGAGGAGAGTTTGGCAGAGAGGGAGGGACCTGGGTCCCAGGAACCAAGCCCCAGCCTGCAGTCCCAGAGCCTAGAAGAGGCGTTTGGACAGTAGTGAGCTGTGAAACAAGTGAGGATACTGTTTGTGAGAGAGAGACAGCTTTCTCAGACCCAAGATTCTTTTTAAAGGGACAGCGCAGAAAACCTCTCTCACAACCACACACCCAGGGCTCCGGGGAACGGACACAGAGGAGAGGACAAGAGCAGCGGGAACAGAGTGTGGACTGAAGGCACAGGGACACTCTGAGGGACAGCCACCCTAACTCCTGGGCAAAGTCACTTCCCTAATCGAAAATGAATATTTCCCCTGGAACTAGCAATACCAGCAAAGGGAGACAGGACACTAGCCAAACAAGCTCTCCTGCGGCAATTAGAGCAGAGCTGCTTAGAGGGAGGGAGCTCCCAGGACTACAGTATGGAGACTTAGGGCACTTCCATCTCTACTGAGGGTTGCTGGAGGGTATGGTGGCAGCAGGATGCTGAAACGCGGTTCTGTCAGCATGGGCAGAGGCCAAGCCGGTGTGAGCTCGGTCCAGCCCAGCAGGGGAGGAGGGGACGCGCGAAAGCGGTCCGGCAGCTGCAGGCCCGCCTGTAATCCCACCTGCGGGAAAAAAGCAGGAGGCAAGGAACAGGCAGAGATCTGCTCTGCGACCCTGCGCAAGCAAGCCCTGACCGCGGGGACGGGGCTAGGACCAGAGACGGGCAGGAGGCTCGTGGCTGAGCTCATGCTACCAGCCCAGACCGGCCGGAGAGACGGCGGTTTGCCATCCTACGGGCACGAGCTAACTCGGAACGCAGGGGCGGGGTAGAGTCCAGACGAGCAGAAGCTCGCAGCTGACCTCAAGCGCCAGCAAACGCGCCCGGCCGAATAAACTGCGGTTTGAGACCCTGCGCAGGAGGGCCCTGGCCTCGAGGGTGGGGCTAAAGCTCCAAACAGGCAAAGGCTCACAGCTGAGAGCACGTCAAAAGCCCCGCCCATCCTGCGAAACTGTGGCAAGCAGGCTCTGACTGCGGGGGCTGGGCGTAAGCCCGGAAACAGGCTGGGTCTGCAGCTGAGCAAAGGTGCTCACCTCTGCCCTTGGTGGAGTGACAGCCCCTTCCGCGGAGTGACAGCCCCTCTTGCGGAGGAGAGGCGGAAATCACAGCAACAGACGCAGTAGGCTGGTGCTGGCAATGCCCATACCCAACCGCCCTAGGCAGTGGCAGAGGGGGTGGCGGGCCTGCAGACAGACCACACCTAGAGAACACAAAGGCAACACCTACTAGACTCCAGTGGCCACAACTTGCTTATACACAGAAAAAATGGGCAGGCAGAGGAATGTAAACCAAATGAATCAAGAGAAATCCCCAGAGAAGGACCTGAATGAACCAGATATAACCAAACTACCAGAAGCAGGATTTAGAATAATGATAATTAGGATGTTCAAAGAAATAAGAGCAACAATGGATAGTTATTATGAACACCTAAATAAAGAGATAACAAGTATAAAAACGAAATTGAAATAATAAAAAAGAATCAGACAGAAATGACAAATACAATATCAGAACTGAAGACCACAATAGAAGGAATTAAAAGCAGGATGAATCACGCTGAGGACCGAATCAGCGAGTTAGAGGACACAATAAACAAATGCACAGAAGCAGAGAAGAAAAAGGAAAGGGACTCAAAAAATGTGAGGAAACTCTAAGGGAGCTCCGTGACAACCTGAAGAGAAACAACATTCACATCATAGGGGTGCCTGAAGAAGAGGAAAGAGGACAGGAAATGGAAACTTTGTTCAATTAAATCATAGCAGAAAACTTCCCTAAATTAAGGCTGGGAAACATTCCATACGTTCAAGAAGCACACAGAACTCCATTAAAGAGAAACCCAAAAAAATCTACACCAAGACACATCATAGTTAAAATACCAAAGCTAATGGATAAAGAAAAAATTTTAAAAGCTGCTAGAGAAAAAAAGGCTATCACCTACAAAGGAGCCCCCATAAGGATGACATCAGACTTCTCAACAGAAACACTTGAGGCCAGAAGGGAATGGCAAGATATAATCAAAGTAATGCAGAACAAGAACCTACAACCAAGACTACTCTATCCAGCAAGGCTAACGTTTAAAATTGAAGGAGAAATAAACAGCTTTCCAGACAAAGAAAGCCTGAAGGAATTCATAAAAACCAAACCAATTCTGCAAGAGATACTAAGGGGCCTGTTGTGAACAGTTCAAAGGGAAGAAAGAATATAGCAAAAAGAAAAAAAAAAAAACAGCTTTAAAGAATAAAATGGCAATAAACTACTACATATCAATAATAACCTTAAATGTAAATGGATTAAATGATCCAATCAAAAGAAATACGATAGCTGCGTGGATAAAGAAACAGGACCCATACATATGCTGTCTACAAGAGACACACCTTAAAACAAAAGATGTACATAGACTGAAGGTAAAAGGATGGAAAAAAATATTTCATGCAAATGGAAATGAAAAAAAAGCCGGGGTAGCAGTACTTATATCTGACAAAATGGACTTTAAAACAAAGGCTGTAGTAAGAGATAAAGAAGGTCACTACATAATGATAAAGGGAACAATTCAACAGGAAGATATAACTATTATAAATATCTATGCACCAAATATAGGAGCCCCGACATACATAAAGCAGACTTTGATGGATATAAAGGGTGAGATTAACAGCAATACTATCATAGAAGGGGATTTCAATACCCCACTAACAACACTGGATAGATCCCCAAGAAAGAGAATTAGTAAAGAAACAGCAGACTTAAAGGAGACACTAGATCAACTTGATTTAATAGATATCTTCAGAACCTTTCACCCTAAAGCCGTAGAATATACATTCTTCTCAAACACTCATGGTATGTTTTCTAGGATAGACCACATGTTAGGACACAAAAATGGTCTCAATAAATTTAAGAAGATTGAAATCATATCAAGCATTTTCTCTGATCACAATGCCATGAAACTAGAAATTAACCACAAAAGAAAAACTGAAAAATACTCAAACACTTGGAAACTTAATAGCATGATATTAAATAAAGAATGGATTAACAATGAGATCAAAGAAAAAATAAAAAAGTTTCTAGAAACAAATGATAATGAGCATACATCAACTCAAAATTTATGGGACACAGCAAAAGCAGTACTGAGAGGGAAGTTTATTGCACTACAGGCATATCAGAAGAAGCTAGAAAAAGCTCAAATAAGCAACCTGACCCTGCATCTAAAAGAACTAGAAAAACAACAGCAAATAAAACCCAAGACAAGTAGAAGGAAGGAAATAATAAAGATCAGAGCAGAAATAAATGACATAGAGGCTAAGGAAACAATACAGAGGATCAATGAAACCAGAAACTGGTTCTTTGAAAAGGTAAACAAGATTGATGAGCCTTTAACTATACTCACCAAGAAAAAAAGAGAGAGGACTCAAATAAATAAAATTAGAAAGGACAGTGGAGAAATAACAACTGACACATCAGAAATACAAAGCATTGTAAGAAAATACTATGAAGAACTCTATGCCAAAAAATTAGACAATCTAGGTGAAATGGACAAATTTCTTGAATCATATAAACTTCCAAAAATCAATCTGGAAGAATCAAAACACGTAAACAGACCAATTACAACAAATGAGATCAAAACAGTTATCAAAAAACTCCCAAAAAAGAAATGTCCTGGGCCTGATGGCTTCACAAGTGAATTCTATCAAAAATTCAAAGAAGAACTAACTCCTATCCTCCTCAAGCTATTTCAAAAAATTCAAGAGGAAAGAAGACTTCCAAATTCCTTTCATGAGGTGAGCATAAATCTGATCCCAAAACCGGGCAAAGACAACACAAAGAAAGAAAATTATAGGCCAATATCCTTGATGAATTTAGACGCTAAAATTCTCAACAAAATATTAGCCAACCAGATCCAGCAATATATGAAAAAAATCATACACCATGATCAAATGGGATTTATTCTGGAGAGGCAAGGCTGGTTCAATATTCGCAAATCAATCAATGTGATTCATCACATAAACAAAAGGAAGGACAAAAATCACATGATAATTTCAATAGATGCAGAAAAGGCATTTGATAAAATCCAGCACCCATTCATGCTCAAAACTCTCAGTAAAGTGGGAAGACAGGGAACATTCCTTAACATGATAAACCATCTTCAACAAACCCACAGCAAACATCATACCAAATGGACAAAAACTAAAAGCAATCCCCTTAAGATCAGGAACCAGGCAGGGGTGCCCCCTTTTACCACTTTTATTTAACATAGTTCTGGAAGTCCTAGCTACTGTAATCAGACAAGAAGAAGAAATAAAAGGCATCCAAATTGGAAAAGAAGAAGTAAAACTGTCACTATTTGCAGATGATATGATATTGTATATAGAAAACCTTAAAGTCTCAGTCAAAAAACTACTGGACCTTATAAATGAATTCAGCAAGGTGGCAGGATACAAAATTAATACTCAGAAATCAGAGGCATTTCTATATACCAACAATGAACTGTCAGCAAAAGAAATTAAGGAAACAATCCTTTTCACTATTGCAGCCACAAAAAATAGTACCTAGGAGTAAATTTAACCAAGGAGGTTAAGGACTTGTACTCGGAAAATTATAAAACATTGATAAAAGAAATCAAGGAAGATACAAACAAGTAGAAGCATATACCGTGCTCACGGCTAGGAAGAATAAACATCATTAAAATGTCTATATTACCCAAAGCTATTTATAAATTCAATGCAATACCAATTAAAATACCAATGACATACTTCAAATATATAGAACACATATTCCAAAAATTTATATGGAACCAAAAAGGAACACGAATAGCCTCAGCAATCTTAAAAAGAAAAAATAAAGCAGGAAGTATCACTCTTCCGGATATCAAGGTTTACTACAAGGCCATTATACTCAAGACAGCTGGTACTGGCATAAGAACAGGCACATTGATCAATGGAACAGAACAGAGAACCCAGAAATAAGCCCACACCTATATGGACAACTGATATTTGACAAAGGGGGAAAGAACATACAATGGAGTAAAGACAGCCTCTTTAACAAATGGTGCTGGGAAAATTGGACATCTACCTGCAAAAAAATGAAACTAGACCATCAACTTACACCATTCACAAAAACAAATTCAAAATGGATAAAAGACTTAAACGTAAGCCGTGAAACCATAAGCATCTTAGAAGAAAACAGAGGCAGCAAGCTCTCCGACATCTGTAGCAGCAATATATTTGCCGATTTATCTCTACCGGCAAATGAAATAAAAGGCAAGATAAACAAATGGGACTATATCAAACTAAAAAGTTTTTGCACAGCTAAAGACAATAAGAACAGAATAAAAAGACAAACCACACAATGGGAGAACATATTCGACAGCACATCTGATAAGGGGTTAATAACTAAAATTTATAAAGAACTTATAAAACTCAACAACAGGAAGACAAACAATCCAATCAAAAAATGGGCTAAAGAAATGAATAGAAATTTCTCCAAAGAGGACATACAGATGGCCAAAAGGCATATGAAAAAATGCTCAACATCACTAATCATTAGAGAAATGCAAATTAAAACCACAATGAGATATCACCTCACACCAGTCAGAATGGCGCTCATCAGCAAAACAACACAGAATAAGTGCTGGCGAGGATGTGGAGAAAAGGGAACCCTTCTGCACTGCTGGTGGGAATGCAGACTGGTGCAACCACTGTGGAAAACAGTTTGGAGATTCCTCAGAAAATTAAAAATCGAACTGCCTTTTTCACCCGGCTATCCCACTTTTAGGAATATACCCTAAGAACACCATAACATTGTTCGAAAAGAAGAAATGCACCCCCATGTTCGTGGCAGCGTTGTTCACAATAGCGAAGATCTGGAACCAGCCCAAGTGTCCGTCAGAAGACGAGTGGATTAAAAAGCTTTGGTACATATATACTATGGAATACTACTTAGCCATAAGAAATGATGACATTGGATCATTTATAACAAAATGGATGTACCTTGATAACATTATACGGAGTGAAATAAGTAAATTAGAAAAAAAAAAACTGAGAACAGCATGATTTCATACATAGGTGGGACATAAGAGTGAGACTATGAGATATGGACAAGAGAGTGGTGGTTACGGGGTGGGGGGAGGGAGGAGAGGGTGAGATAGAAGGAGGGGAGGGGCACAGGGAAAACCAGATAGAAGGTGACAGAGGACAATTTGACTTTTGGTGATGGGTATGCAACACAATTGAATGATAAGATAATCTGGAGATGTTTTCATTATACATATGTACCCTGATTTATTGGTGTCACCCCATTAAAATTAATAAAAATAAATAAATAAAATCTAAATATATATATATATATATATATATATATATATATAGTAGAGCTTATTATGAGCTCATAGAGCTGTCTCATAGCAGTGAGAGCAGGGGCCTGACCAGGCCTCCACAGCGAACCAGAACCAGTTAATCAATTGCTGTCATTGGCTGCTTTTGCTGTGCATTCACCTCTGGATTTTCTCTTGGCTGTGAACTTGGTGGCTTGCAGAGCCTGGCTTGATAGTTCCTCTTTTCAGGAGCCCAGCCAGACTGAGACTAGATTCTCTTAGACCCAATTATATATTCAAAAGTAAAGGACTCTGGGCTGACCAATGTGGGGAGGGTCCTGGGTGAAAGCGCTGCTCCAGCTATAAAGGGGGGTGGAATGTGGAAAGGGGGGTGTATGTGGCTAATTCACGAGGCAGAGGGCTAAGGAACTGTTCTCAGAAGTGGGGGTGGGGAAATGTTCTTTAAGCTCACACCCAAATTTCTTGCCAAATTCTGGTCTAAATGCTTATAAATAGTTTATTCAAAAAACCAGACACCCTTAACCCCTTCAAAAGAAGTCATTTCTTTTTTGATGTACGTACAGGTGGACAAGGAGACTTACATAAACATAATAATCAGGATGATCTTGCTGTGGAAAAGCTGTAAGGGCACCAATTTCATCTCCTTTGTCTTCGAGGGGCTGGTGCCTTTGCAGTCTGGCACACGGTGGGTTCCCAGTGACTGAATAAACGAATGAACAATGCTCAGTGATAACACAGTCCTGTGAGGTCATCTTTCCCGCAGAGTACTGATTAATGGCTGGGTGTCCATCTGGAGTGGGAGCTTTGACGGTCTGCTTCAGATAGAGAACTACATCAGTGGCTTGGGGAAATGGACAGGCCGTGCTTACAGAATTCTCAGGTGACTCAAGACTCCAAGGAGAGTGAACAGCCTCTTGGAGGACAGATGTAAAATTCCCAAATCATCCAAGAGGCAAGAATAAAACAACAAATCTATGAAATATCAGAGATTAGTGGTAAATTTTTCCTTTGATTATAAATGATCAATTGCTCAAGGGATACAAGGTAACTGGCTTGCTGGAAGTCTAGGTCAGGGTGGTGTCTGTTTCTTGGGCTGCATTAAGCTGGGTATACAGTTGACCTTTGAACAACATGGATTTGAACCGGGCGGGTCCACTTACATGAGGACTTTTTCAATAAATATACAGTTGGTCCTCTGTATTCCTAGGTTTCTAATCCACAGATTTAACTAACCACAGATCAAAACCAGTATTTTCAATCTGCATTGGGAATGCATGGATGTAGGGGTGGGAGGTTGCTATGCACTGTTCTATGCTATTTTACATAAGGAACTTGAACATCCTTTGAGTTTTATTTCAGTGGGGGTTCTGGAACCAATCCTCTTTGGATACAGATGGAGGACTGTAGTTAAGTTTTTAGGGAGTGAAAAGTTATAGTGCATGTTCAGCTGTGCCAGAGTGGGGGGATGTCAGCACCCCTAATTCCTGGTTGTTCAATGGTCAACTATACTGTCAAGATCAAGGGCATTTTATTTAAGCAAGAGGAAGGGTGATAGTAAGACTCCTGCATGTGCCCCAACTGGGATCCACCTGGCAACCCCAGTCTAGGGCCAATGCTCTGATCAACCAAGCTATTTTTAACACCTAAAGTTGATGCTCGGACCAAACAAGCTATCTTACGTGCCTGGGGTGATGCTTGAACCACTCGAGCCACTGGCTGTGTATGTGTATGTGTGTGGGGGGGGAGCAAAAGGGGAGTGGAAGGGGGAGAGAAGCAGATGGTCGCTTCTCCTGTGTGCCCTGACTGGGAATTGAATTCGGGAGGTCCACATGCTGGGCGACGCTCTATCCACTGAGCAAACCAGCCAGGGCCAAATCAAGGGCATTTTAGTTGAAGAAAATGGGGCTGCTTAATCTTATAAAGAAAATATTAAGGGCAGTTTCAATTCCTTTTTTGAAACAGTGGAACACATAGCCCAAGGAGAAGATGAGCAAGGTAACAAGGGCAAGCGGCCCATAATGGCAGCAGTGACTTACATTCATGCAGAGGATTGCCGTTCCACATTCTTTCTTGTTTGTTACCCGCGCAGCCTTTGGGGAGAGTTGGGGCAGATGATGAAATACTGTCATCATAGCTAAAGGAAATGAACAGCTAAAGAGTGGTTTAAGTGACCTTCCCAAGGTCACATAGTTCACAAGCTGCAGAACTAAAAGTGGAGAGTAGGTGTTCTGGCTTCCAGTGATGGACTCCCTATGATCAGGCTG
This sequence comes from Rhynchonycteris naso, assembly GCA_037038555.1. NCBI lineage: Eukaryota > Metazoa > Chordata > Mammalia > Chiroptera > Emballonuridae > Rhynchonycteris > Rhynchonycteris naso. The sequence continues at coordinate 169,698,152 of CM072999.1, read as the reverse complement.
CTGAAGGAGAAGCTGAAAACCATGGCAGAGGTGTTGTGGAGGTGAGTGGTTTCACGTGCCCCCTTTCACCAAGTGTCTGATTGTGAGGAGACGGGATGTCATCCTGTGCGGGATGTCATCCTGTGCAGGATGTCTACGTTCTTGACTTTCGCCGATGATGAGAGGTTGAGATGGATTGATGGGTCAATGTCCCCCACCAACGCCCCCACCAGCAAACTCCAGCATAGCTTGTGAGGGGAATGTCGATGTGAGGGCTGGAAGTCAGTGCTTCCCTGACATCAGTGCCCTGCACCACTTCTCAATGAGTTAAGTCATATATTCAAATGAATGATTTAATGAAATAGCTCTTTCTGCCTTTTGAAACACTATGTCTAGTACTGGGGCTTTACTTCAAAGGCTATTGCTTCTGAATTAATTGCAAACTTGAGCTTTCATTTATCTGAGACTTCCTAGTTGGTGGAAGTGACAAATCAGACATTTAGTGTGGGTTACAAAGTACTAAGCCATATGACAACTAAATGCAATGTGTGGTCCTGGACTGGTGCCAGTTGGCAAACGCAACAAGACAGTTCTAAAAAAAAAACTATTGGGGTAGTTGGGGAAATCTGAATATCGACACTGTGTGTGTGTGTTTGTGTGATACGGTCACATGAGGTTAATTTCTGAGAGTCATGTAGGAGTGTGTTCTTTTTCTTAGGAGATTTCATGCTGAAGTACTTAGGGTGCATTGTCACGGTGGTTTCAATTTATTTTCAAGTGGCTCAGCAAAACCATACACACAGAGAAAAGGGGAAGAGCAAATGTAGCAAAATGTTAACAACTGAGGGATCGAAGTGAAGGGTATATGGTGTGATTTGTACTATTATTTCAATTTCTCTGTAGGCTTGCATATTTTCAAATGAAAGTTTGGGCAAAAGTGGTTAACACTGAAACAAAGGCAAATTTCCAAAAAAGGCTTTTACTGTCCTGTGAGCCCCCCAAAATGAAATGGCTCCAGTGGTAAGTAGGCAAGTTGAAGCAAACCACGTTACTCCTCTCAGCAGCAGAAACCCAGTAAGCTACAGAATAAAACAAAGGTTATTTTGTGTGGTAGATGAACTCATTTATCAGCCTCATTCAGACTGGAGAGGCAGAGAAAAAGATCAGACTGTTTAAGTTTCTTTTCTCCACCCCATCCTGTCACTCTGATTAACCCTGTAGTTGCTACCCACTGTTTCTAAGAAGAGGACACAGCCCTATCTAAAACTCAAATAGTTAGAATTCCAGTATGTAGCCAGGCATCAAGCATTTCTGAAATACAAACCATAGTTATTTTTGTTTTTCTGACAAGTACTCTTAGTTTCAAAGAAATACAGAATTTAAGAATCTATTTTTTTAAAAAAGACATTTTAATGTTTAAAGTGAGACAATTTGCCAAATATAAAAGTAATTAAAAATTCATTACAAATTTATCTAAAATATATATATATTTTAAACAGAGAATGTGTTGCTGACAAGTGTTTAGGTCGCAAATGTGTCATTTAGAAGGTGATTAAACTTGTTAGAGACACTTTTATGGACCTAGGAAAACTTCACCTAAGCAGCCTCCAACCTGTTTGTCAATCTGGTGTGCCTCTCTGAACCAGGCAGTCCACTGGGCATGGGTGTGACAGACAGTTGGCCAGGCCTGGCTTAGAATCCGGGCTCCTTCCTCCGTTCACTAGTTAGCTCACTGCAGATACTGACTATTGGCGTCCGCTCACGGTTTCCCCCAATTCAGTGTGTCTAGATGTTCATCAATGCTACTAATTTTCTCAGAGAACCAGCTTTAGATTTCATTTTCTCCACTGTTTATTGTTTTCCATTTTAGTGGTTTCTGTTCTGATCCTTATTTACTTATTTCTATTTTTGTTCTTCTGATTCTTATTTATTTTTATTTTTGTTCTTCTGCTCACTTTGGATTTTATTGGCTCTTCTTTTTCTAGTTTTTTTCTTTTTTTTTGACAGATACAGAGAGAAAGTCAGAGAGAAGGACAGATAGGGACAGACAGACAGGAAAGGAGAGAGATGAGAAACATCAATTTTCGTTGTTGTTCATTGATTGCTTTCTCATATGTGCCTTGGTAGGGGGGCTCCAGCAGATCCAGTGACCCATTGCTCAAGCCAGTGACCTTGGGCTCAAACCAGTGACCTCTGGGCTCAAGCCAGCGACCATGGGATCATGTCTGTGATCCCATGCTCAACCCAGTAACCCCATGCTTAAACTGGTGAGTCTGCGCTCAAGCCAGATGAGCCTTTTCTGAAGGCAGTAACCTTGGGGTTTCGAACCTGGGTCCTCTGCGTCTTAGTTTGATGCTCTATTCACTGTGTCTCTGCCTGGTCAGACTTCATTTTTCTAGTTTCTTTTGGTGGAAGCTGGGGTTGCTGATTTGAAACCTTTCATCTTATGTCATATAGATGTTTAATGCTATACTTTCTCCCTTAAGTACTACTTTAGCAGAATCCCACACATTTTGAAATGTTGTATTTTCATTTTCATTCCATTCAAAATACTTCCTAATTGCCCTTTTGTGTGTGTGTGTATGACAGAGACAGAGAGAGGAACAGATAGGGACAGACAGGCAGGAAGGGAGAAAGATGACAAGCATCAATTTTTCATTGTGGCTCCTTAGTCTCCTTAGTTGTTCATTGATTGCTTTCTCATAAGTGCCTTGACCCTAGAGCTACAGCAGTGCAAGTGACCCTTTGCTCAAGCCAGTGACCTTGGGCACAAGCCAGCGACCTTGACCTTCAAGCCAGTGACCCCATGCTCAAGCTGGTGAGCCCCCGCTCAAGCCAGATGAGCCCATGCTCAAGCTGGCGACCTCGGGGTCTCAAACCTGGGTCCTCCGTGTCCCAGTCCGATGCTCTATCCATTGCGCCACTGGCTAATCAGGTCCTAATTGCCTTTTTGATTTCTTTCCTGACTCAGGGTTGTTTAGAGATGTATTATTTAGTTTTAAAATATTTGAGGATTGTCCAGAGACCTTTTTGTTACTGATTTATAATTTAATACCATTGTGATTAGAGAACATCCTTTGTATTACTTATTTCTTTTTCACATTGTTAGAGTTGCTCAAGTCATCTATATCCTTACTGATTTTCTGAATACTTTTTCTATCGGTTCTTGAGAGAGCTCTGTTGAAGTTTCTGACAATAATTGTCATTTGCCTGTATCTCCTTGCAATTCTATCAATTTTTATTTCCTGTATTCTATTATAATTGTTATCTGAACAATTTTTTTTTAAATGGCAAGGTGTGTGTTCTCTTGACCTCTTTATAATTATGAAATGCCTTCTTATCCCTGGTAATATTCTCTGTTCTGAAATCTGTCCCACCACTAAGGCATTCTGAGTTATCTTGACAATGCCCATTAATTATAAGGTTTTCTACCCTGGCTGATGCGAACAGGAACTATTATTGCTGGCCCTATGTGAGCTATGGGGATTTTTTTTTTCTAATTCTTCTACATAGTTCTTTGCCTAGCCTTGCGTAGTTTTCTCAGACACATGCGTTGGTCAGTACTTAGCTAAAACCTCTGGATTCACTCTTCATTGATTTCTCTCTCTCTCTCTCTTTCTGTGTGTGTGTGTGTGTGTGTGTGTGTGTGTGTGTGTCTCCTCTTCATTACTCTGCTCTGTAAACTCTAGCTGTCTTGACTTTTCTAGACAGCCAGCTCTGTCTCTTCAACTCAGGGAGACCACAGGCCTATGACTTGGTTTCCTTTTCTTGTACCATTCTTGAAAACTTCTTAAGGTAGTTAGGGCAATTGAAGGGCTCACCTTGCCTGTTATCCAACTGTCAGAGATCACTGTCCTCTTGTTTAATATCCAATGGCTTGGAAACCGATTGTTTAATATGTTTTGTTAGTTCTTTAGTTTTTTCAGGTAGGAGAGTAGATCTGTTATTCCATATTGGTCAAATGTGGAAGTCCTCCATCACTTTTAATGGAGCAAAATCCAAAGTAAGCATTAAAAAACCCATTGTGTTTGATGAACTTACTATTGCTAATAATTGATTCCTTATTACATGTTAGTTATGTTATATACCTTTTCATTTAACCTAGTTTTTATAAGTACTAGCAAGCTGTCCAAGTGAAGGAATTAGTCACATGAAACCCATACTCTGCTTTGTTTTAGGACTCATAGATTTCACTTATTTATTTCATCTGCCATCAAAAAGCATTTCTTTAGTGCCTGCTAAGTGTGACATACATATAAATAAGTCAGATTTCTCCTGTTGAAGATATAAGTTTGGTCCTTAGATGTAGTTATGTAAGCAGATAATTCAATATTATGTGGTAAGGGTAATAATAAAAGTACAAATAGAGTTAGAACCACAGGAAAGGGTCAGACAGCTGAGGGACACATGGGAAGGTGGTGATAATGAAGAAGGTCTTAAAGAATGAGTGGTAGGTGATCAAGTAATGAAGAGGATAAATATATTCCAAAGCAGGGAGACTTAAAACAATATGGCACTTGGGAGAACTAAAAGCATTATGCACTGTTTAATATGTTTTGTTAGTTCTTTAGTTTTTTCAGGTAGGAGTCTGGGGTGGCCACAGATGAGGTTGAAGGGTAGGTAGAGTTATATCAAAAAGGGACTTGGATGCCACAACAGGAGAAAAGATGGTTCTGAAAGCAATGAGGAAATACTTTTGAGGTTTTAACAGGGCAGTGAGCAGGTTGTAACAGGGAGGATGCTTTGCAGGGACCATACTCTTGATTCCCAGCAGAAAGTCCAATTAAGATACCCTAGAAATAGTCTACATAAGAGGAGTTGATAATATGACATTGGAAAGTGGCAGTAGAGAGGGAGAGACTGACGAGAAACATTAGGAGATACTCTCTATAGACCTTGATGACCAACTTAAGTGGGGAAGGCAGGAAGTGGATTCCTGGTTTGGATGGAAGGGATCATCTCGAACTGAGATAGGAAATCTAAGAAGAGAAAGAAAAAGTCTAGGGGCCAAAATAAGTTTAGTTCTGTATAGTCAAATAGAAACATTTTATAGACTCTACATCTGTCATTGCTTTTGACAAAATATATTGAAATGATCTGATTACATCTTACCTGCCTAATTAAAAGTCAAATGACAGGATAATGTCTTATTTGTCACTGTATCCCCAGAGCTGGCTACCCTGCCCAAAGCACTGGGAAAGGTCAGGCCTGAAGCACAGGTGACAGGAAAGCCATTGATGGGTGAGGTCACCCAGGGAGAGAGACAGGAGACCCAGAAGAGCAGTGACACACACACAAAAAGATGTTTACACTTTGGGGTGAGCGTTTGAGAATTGAGTGACCCATGGCCTCACATTGTCGTGTGGCTCTTCTATGGACCCTGTGAAATGCCACTTCTGTGCAGTCCTGCTACCTTGTCAGTGTTTTTGTTTTAGGGAAGTCATTCCCTTTTTAATATTTTTAATATTAACAGAAAGGCTTTTTTTTTTTTTTTAAATTGTATTTATTGATTGATATTACAGAGAGAGGACAGGGGTAAGGGAGCAAGAAGTATCAACTCATAGTTGCTTCAGTTTATTTGTGCATTGATTGCTTCTCATATGTGTCTTTACCAGGCAAGCCCAGGGTTTCGAACTGGCGACCTCTGCATTCCAGGTAGATGCTCTATCCACTGCACCACCACAGGCTAAGCAGAAAAGGCTTTTAATGATTATGCAGAAATTATTTTGATTCATCACTTGACTAGCTTTGCTTAAAAGAAAAGCTCCAAGGAGCAGGCAGGGCTGTGGGTGGGGAGTCGAGGGTAGACTAGAGAGAAGCAGAAACCTATCGAAGGGAAGGCCTGGGGCAGGGGTGTATGCAGTCTGTCCCCCCCACCCCCGTCCCAGCTATGAGAAATAACTCTGATTTTGAAGTTATAATGGCATTAGGGAAAAGATGATAAGGTCAATGTTCCATTTTAGAAACACATCTATTCTGCTTAAAGTAAAGAGGTATAACTGAATTGTTTTCATGAATATGTAAACAAAATTTTGGGTGTTTATAGACATTAAGAGACCAAATATTTGAGAATAGGACTTATAAGAAAGCAGTATTTTATACAATGTAATGTTTCAAATAAAGAATAATAAATGAAAATGTAAATGTCAGCCTCTATAAGCAATCTGCCTTCACCATTTCCTGTTGCCAATCCAGTTGCCCATACTGCTAATAGGAAAACTAGCTTCACCAAATAGGTCACTCAACATTCAGACCTTTAGGTGATCCTTTAAGCTCTCCTCAGACTCGGTTTAGTCACCTCTCCCTCTGGACTTGCTTCTTTTCCAACTAATGTGATGCTTCTGTGACAAGGATTTGGTCTTCAGCTTCCAGAACAAGCTTTCTGAGTCGAGTTCCAGAGTTTGAACAAAATGCATGGCAAGTGTTTCTTGGGCTTTCTCAGTCCTCAAACAGCCTGCACAGTATCCGTCTGTCTGTTCCTTATTCCCTATTCCAACAAGCACGTCCTCATAGACAGGTTGGGAGAAGTGATGACACGCTGGGTCTCACATTGAGAGTGAGGGGGAGTGGAGAAACAGAGAGAGGGGCATGGACTTGGGTCATGTGCAACACAGTTGGGTGGAGCTCTCTGACTCAGGTATCAAAGCATAACCGAAGGAGATGTATGCGCATTGCGGTCAATGGGGGCGGTGATAGGTTTACACAGTTCTTCAAATTCTGAAGTAATTTTTTTTTTTTAACAGGAAAGACAGAGAGAGAGAAGAGAGGGACAGATAGGAACAGACAGAAAAGAAGGGAGAGAGATGAGAAGCATCAATTCTTCATTGCGGCTCCTAGTTGTTCATTGACTGCTTTCTTATATGTGCCTTGATGGTAGGGTGCGGGAGGAGGGGGCTACAGCAGAGGGAATAACTCCTTGCTTAAGCCTGCGACCTTGGGCTCAAGCCAGTGACCTTTGGGCTCAATTCAGTGACCATGGGGTCATGTCTGTGATCCCATGCTCAAGCCAGCGACCCACACTCAAGCCGGATGAACCCGCACGCCAGCCAGCAATTTCAGGGTTTTGAATCTGGGTCCTCTGCGTTCCAGGCAACGCTCTATCCACTGTGCCACAGCCTGGTCAGGTGAGGGTTTGAAATAATTTAAATTTAGAGAAACTCACAAATTAAAATATAGGAGGAAAGGGAATGCCAGCATGCCTGTAGTAAGCTATTGTTATTGGTGGTATTTCTTCTCTGTAAAATTTGTGTTCATTCAAGTCTCTGACAGCTTTTGAAGGGGAGGTCTAACTGGTGGACTATTTCCACAGGTTGGGGGCATTTCTCTACCTCACAAGAAAAGGATGTAGGCCCTCAGGTTAAATTTCAGGTAAGTACTCCATTCCCACAAACTCCACCTGAGGTATTCAGTCTGGCCTTCAAAAAATAAAGCCAACCATTGTTTAACAAGCATCAATGAATCAGAAAAAGGCATGTCACAAAAGTACTCCCAGAATAGTTTCATCTACTTACTGTTTTAGCCTGGATTGAGGGAGCACAGCATTATGCAGTCTTTAGCAAACTTGCCTGAATGCAGAGTTGCTTATGAGGGGTATTGTTAAAATACAGATTCCCAAGCTCTTCACTTAGAGAACTAGAATCAGTACATCTTTGGGGAGATGGAGTGGAGAGGGTGGCGATTGACTTTCAGAATCTATAACTTTAACAAGTGCCTTTTGTATGTCTTCCAATCAGGCAAGTTGAGGAACCCCTGATATAACCAATGTAAACTTATATTGAGAAGAGCTGCTTGAGACGTACAAAGTCAGAGACAACATGTCTTCTCAGGGCTGTCGTTAGCCACAGATTTTATTTGTAATTCTTACTCTATAACTGGTAAATTACTATAGTGACATTTTTGTCTGTGTCTTGTAATAAAGTACACCGCAGTTCCCAAGGACAGAGCAAAATCACTTTTTTGCATGTGTTAGGAAACCAGAAAGAGTTGAATACAGGCATCGGCTGTGGAAAAATTTTGTATTTACCAACGTTCTGATCTGTAAAATTGGGATGATAATGAATGCCAACTTTATAAAGTTTCTATGCAGGTTGAAGAAAAGAGCATCTTTAAAGCCCTTAGCATGGTTCCTGGCATATGGTAAGCATTCAATGAAGGTAGCTTATTTTTGCTATTGTCAATGACATGCCAGGGTTTAACTCTTTACAATCAAATGGTATTATGCCTAAAAGTTTGCCTCAAATTATCATTTTTAAAATAAAACTTATGTCATCAAACAATTTAATTCTTGTGTCATCACATATGATTCCACCCTAATAGGATTTTTCTAGAATGCCTAACATTGCTTTATTATTTCATAACCCTCAGAGTTACAAACCCTATAAACGTCTTCTTTGGTCTGTGCATTTGAAAAAATGAATTAGTTCCAACACCTGCATATCTAGATTTCACAGACCTCTGATTAGATGTGCAGGAGCCTTGTTCTCTTGCTGGAGAACCTGTGCAGGTGAGTGAGGGCTGCCCTTTGAACGGGGCACACATGCTTCTCTCTCTCCTAATCAATGGGACTCACCTGGCTCTTGTAAACATTTGAGTTTGTCACCTCTACACCCAAGGCAATGTCTTATTTTCTCACATATCTTTGGATTGTCAGCTCTTAGCCAGGTAGGTTATGATGGATGGAATGGAAAAATATCGACTTAATTGCCTGCCACACCAACAGACTATTTCCAATCAAGTCTGCAGATCCCTGGTAAATATCCACAGAGCCCACCTCCCATGTTTCTCCAACAACTCCTAAATGAAGTCAAACCCAGCTTGCCACTTGAGATCAACCCCCACTCCAGTCCAGTTCCACCTTCCTTTTCTAGTATACTCCATCTTCCCCAGTTAGCCAGCTGCACCCCACACCATGCTCTGAACCTGCCTTATGCTTCCCCAGCTGAGCCTCTGCCTGCCTTCTGTTGCCCTTCATGTGAAAGCCTACCCATCTTTCAAGTGCCACCTCCCCTCTGATGCTTTTCTAATATCCCCAAGTAGATGCGATCCCTTATCATCTGGCATTTCCATATCCTTGGTTTGTAAATATGAAATAACACATATTCTTAGTGCTTTGTCCTATAGTTAGCTATATGCATCCCCTAATTCTGCCACTTGATGTGCGGGCTCCTACCCATCTAGTCTGGCATGGCAGAAACCATGTCAGGGTCACCATAGTGCTACCAAAATTGAGTGCCCAACATATTGTAAAGGATGGGCTAAATATTTAAATACAGGGAGACATTTCCATTGTGAGGAATACATTTCTCTAAGAAGAAAGTGCTTTAAATTAATAATCTACCTTCTTCCTCATTCTATTACAACACAGAAACTTACTTCTTCTCAAATACTTAGGGGCTCTCCTTCTAAAGCTAAACTGAACATCAGTTTTTATCATATCATTTACTTGACGTCTTGGAGTTTTAGTTTCCTTCACTGAGACACATGGCTAATACAACCTCTAGTGTGAGCATAAGGATTCAATGAGTTAATGCCAGTTAGAGTGCTTGGCCAGTGCTGGCATGGAGCAAATATGAAGTCCATGACTATTATTATTACTATGTAGAAACTCACTTTGTGTTTAGAAAGCAGTTTGGAAATGACTTGCTTTATTCAACTTTCCTAAAATGCTTGTTAGAAAATAGCAGGTCAGAAATATAGTTTGTGTGCCCTGGACTAAAGGACTGTATTTTGCTCAAAAAATAAACCTAAAAGATTGCCAGTGAATGTCATCGGTGAAAGTGTGTTGAGGGACAAGATATTTGTGCGGTTGACCACTTACTGATTGCAAAGGGAAAAGCTACTTTTACATTAGAGAAATATGGTGGCTGTCACTTTAACCAAGTGGTCAAAATTATCATCACCAAAGAAAAACCACAGCTGACATACAATAGGATTTATAAAAGCAAAAAATAAAAATAGAAAAAATATTACTGTCACATGTGCCAAACAGACCCCTGTGATATGATACTGTGAGAAGGATGTAACATCATCTATATAGATTTCTTGCAAAAAAAAATTTAATCTGACTCTACCAATGGGAGACCAACCAAACATTCAGATTGTGCAACAGAACTACAAAACAATTGACTTAGACTCTTTGAATAAATTAATGTCATAGAAGACCAATAAATAAAGAGGGGGAGGGACTTTTCTATGTGAGAATCTAAAAAGACATTATTAATAAATGACATGCATGAACTTTGATCAGGTCCTCTGGGAAATAAGCACAGCTATTATAATCCTCATTGTGACAATTGGTAAAGTTTTAATATGAGCTATATATTGGATAGATGGGGAAACTATGATTGTGACTCACGTATATTTTGATGTATCCCTTTTTTCCTGGAGTAATTTGGTATCTGGGAATCTATGTTTTAAGACCTAAAAATGTGAGAATGACATGTAACATGGTAGCTCCACTCTGTTGCATGAGTTTTTGTAGAATGTACAAATTGCATGATGGAGTATATAGGTGTTGTATTCTAAAGTTATACATCTGAAATTCATATAACATTATTAACCAATGTCATCTCAATAAATATAATTTATAAAAATCCGGAGGAAAAAAGAATGTGCAGTTGGATCATAGTTGTAAAAGTGGGCCTAGAACTTGGAAAATAATAAAGTGGATGATGACAGCGAAGGCACAGAATTGGGTGGAGGGACAGATTGGGGCAGTACTAAGTGTACATAGGGAGTGCTGAGTTAATGTTGACCAGTGACAGTAACCAGCAGAATGTCCGGGGGGCGGGGGACTCTTGATTTATTAATTTAGGAAAATTTTGCCTGATGAGAATGGATTCCTAGTAGAAGTTATATAGCAATTAAATTTTCCTTTTAGTAGGATGTGATGACCAAGCAGCCAGTGGAGGCAGCCTGAGCTGTCCCCATCTGAGACAGTGCTAATCTCAAATAAAGGGAAATCACACAACTATGCCGAAGCCTGGCTGGCAATCATTAGAGTAATTGAGTGTTTGGGCCATCTCTGTGTTTCAGGGGGTGATAGGAGCCATTAATAGCTTACTTTAGTTTCAGAAGCCAGAGATATTTTCATTACTAGTGTCCTCGGGCACAGACTTTTTAATTTAAAAAAAAGTAAGTTCAGGATGGAAATCGCCCATCACCACAGGAAGATCTCTGTAGCAGAAACACATTCCAGTTTACCTGTCGATCTTATCATCATGCCAGGTTTATTCTGAGTGTCTGGAATGAGTAAAGAGGAAGTAGAGCAGAGAGGTGATGGCAGGGCTGACGGAGGAGCCTCCGGAATCACTAATGCCTTGGAAAAGCTGAGGGTTGAATTCCAAAGTAGTATTGAAACCTCAGGGTTCTTACCTCTCTGGCTGATATGAAAGTGATCATCTGGCCCTGAGATTCACCCTACATCTTCCAAAGCCAGAAAGCCCTACATTCTGTATCTTTTGGAACAGGTGTTCCAGTAGGTTTAGGTTGGCTACAGATTCTGTGTCACTTTCTCCAGCAGGTGGATATTATTGCCCTGCTCCCCGCTCAGTGTCCCCCCACTTCCCCCAGAGTCTGGGTTGGTTCTGTGTCTGTTGAATGAACTGATCGCTGCAGAACTACACGAAGTAGTTCCAAGCCTAACCTGTCAAGAGACGGTGGCTTCTGCTTCCTCCTTCTTGGAACTCTTGAGCTTAGGACACTCCCTCTTGGAACCCAGTTCCCATGCTGGGAGGGGCCCAAGCCACATGAAAGGCCCCAAGCCAGTATCAATTGGCAGCCCTATGCGGGAGCCATCTTGGATGTCCCAGCCCAGTCACACCCTGGATGACATCACATGCAGCAGCAGCAGACTGCTGAGGGCCAGTCTACTACAACAGGACCACAGAGTCACAAGAGAGGAGAAAATGTTGTTTTAAGCTGCTACATTGGTGTTGTTGGCTCTGCAGCAATAGGTAACTGGTATTTGTAAACAAAGAGTTCAAAAGAAGAAAGATTATCTTGCTAACCAACACAGAATAGCCAAGCACGGGACATACACAGGCTGAGTGAGAACAGTACTGTTTAGGATAGGCGGTGACATCTTTAGCTTTCAGTGGGTTTTGACCTTGAAACTGGCCTCAATTTTTAGGCCTCTTTTTGATGCTCAACACAGAAAATTGAAAAAAGGAAAAATTTCATTTTAATATAGTTTCACCCCACCATGTGTGTTTCACACAGACCTTATTTTTTAAACAGAGTTTATTGTATTTAATACATTATAAAATTTGAAAAATTGTAGGAAAGCAGCAGACTCAAACTGGTGCAACTCTAACAAGTAATAATTCTGGCCCCTCTGCAAAACTGATCAGTTTAATAAACAAAGTAATGTTCGCTTCCGTGAGGCGGACAAAAAGGTGTGACTTCTGTACAAACCACATTTAATATTTCATGTCTAACGTCTTTCCAATGCAATGTGCTCATAAGAGTTTTTCTGAAGTTCTGCCCGGTCCCCGCCTAAAAAGAGACATGAAACCTTCCTACGCAAAGAAACTGATTCAAAGTGTGTTTTTTTAAAAAAAAAAGGAAGAGAGAAAGAAAAAGAAAGACAAAAGAAAAAGAAACAATGGATGGCTGTTGGCAATGAAAACGGTAAGGAGATGCGTCCTCACTGCTCATGGCTTATTGGTCAGGGGCCACGGGCCCAGGACACCGCATGGCCATCGCAGCACCAACTGTAGCTACCACAAGTATTTTTTTTGTTTTTTGTTTCTTTTTTGCATTTCCTACCTTTTGACATATATATATATATTTATATATTTTTTACACCTTGAGGATATCACTATTCCAATTGTTCCCATATGAATACAGATGTGGTCTCTATTGGATATAAACGTGTCTTTAATTCAATTTTAGGTCCAGGACTTGGTTTGCTGTTCCAACTGCACATAAAGGTCCCTTTTTTGTTTGCGGTCTTCGTGTGTATGTTTTCTTTTTGCATAAGAAATATGTCCTTTTAGTCCAGAGGCTCTTGCTTTATCCGGATGACGGAGGGTCCACGGGGCGTCCGCCTCAGTTCTCGCCGCAGGACGTATTCGCTGAACTGAGACGAGTCCACTCCTCCCCCACAGGAGCCCACGATTTCAAACCCCCTTTGCTGCAACCTCTCGAGGACCTGGGAGGGGCCAAAACAAGCATCTGGTTAGTGGAGAAATACAACAGCCTGAAGAATTACCCCAGAATTTGAGATCATGTGCAGCTCTGGTCAAGCTTATCTAACCTCTAAGTCTCTCTAAGTTTCTGCTTTCAAACAAAGACTCAATTAGAGGGCAGGGAGGGACGAAGGGAGGGAGAGAACATTTCTAACACCTAAAATGTGCTTTACATGCTAGCTTTCCACATGCCAAGTTCATTTAATCATTACAACCTCCTGGCAGAATAGGTGGAGTTAGCTTGTTATATAGATGAGAAAACAGGTTCACAGTAAGTGATGAAATTGGGCTTCTAACTCAGGTCTGTTTTGCCTCAAATCCCATGGGGTTTTTTTGCAATATGTGACACTCTCTTCTCTAAAAAAAAAAGGCTCACATTTCAAAGCTCATTTGCACTAAAATATATTCTGTGAGGTAAAGGATATGGGAAGTCAGCGATATTATCTAAATTTACTCAACCAGTGATTCACTCTCAACTCAATTGTTCCTAACTCTGCCATTGTTCAAGTTTCATGACGCTGAGTTACTATATTTCAGCGTGAAAGATTGATGTCAGTTCAAAAACAGAACAAACTAAAGACAATTGAGGCTGACCTGCAGGTTTTTAAGTCTGTGGCATTTGAAACAGATTTATTGACTTGTGTGCATTCAGGGAGGCAAGAATAAACGTAATGGTGATATATCAGCACGCATATCCAAAATAAAGAAATTCTGAACGTCTCATATAAACATTAGGTAATCTATTCTTTAATGAAATCAAATACCCAATGCCAGAAAGATCTCTGGGTGTGTCACTACATGCCTGACCCTTAATGCTGGAAACAGTTCCTACAACACTTAGGCAAAATACAGGCAACTGAGCTACTACATTCTGTTTCCTTAGGAATCCAACAAATATTAGACTTGCAAATGTCCCCTGCCAGGATTCTGAATATAATTAAATCACTTCTACGCCACTCTAAAGGTAGAATGACGCCATCATAACCTAAAAAAAAAATGTTTGGCTTAATTTGTTTTTTGAATGAAGTAAAATGTTATTAAATACCTTTCAAAATGTAGTCAAAGTGAACCCTTACTGTTTTTTAAAATTATTATTCTTTTTTTGGTCACCTAGTTTTATATATGCTATAATCTTAATATCTTGCAAAATTGGTAACCAGATAAGATTAGAAAGCAAGTGTATGATTTCTGAAAATTAAAACTACATATGCTGGCAAATTTTAAAAGAAGTCCTTATGGGGGAAAAAACCGAACCTTCTACCCTCTATTGCTCTATTTCTGGAGATATATTCACAATGCATAACCACACACACCAGTCAACAGAAGGACGGGATGAAAGAGACACTCACTCCCTAAGTTCAAAATCAAGATGTGCTTTGGTGGCAGGTGAAGAGGCGAAGAACAGCCCTCTAAGGGGATTTCCCTGGTAGAGGTAGGAATGTAGCCTGTCAGCAAGAAAAACCCCAGTTTGCTGGGCCAAACCACCTCACTGCAAAGGCTTCCTTGCCATGAGGAGGACAGGAATTACAAAGGTAGTAGAAGCTTTGAACAATAAAGAACTGAAGTCTGATAGCTTTTGTCTTTCAGCATTGTTAAAGTTGCTAAATTGCTAATAAAAGGAAATCCCATAGCTTCCTCCCCAGGGGGTTCAATATGCATAATATGATAATTATGCAAAATGATTCAATGCTACCTTGGATGTGGTCAAAGCTTAGTCCAATAGAATGCAAATAGCTTTTGTTTCTTAGCCATGGCTTCATAAACATCAACTTAAAAGTTCTATAAAGTTAGTTATCATTTGAGAATATTATTTTTTGCATGTGTGCACAAAAGAGAGTGACAGAGAGAGAGAGAGAGAGAGGGAGAGAGATGAGAAGCATCAACTCGTAGTTGTAGCACTTTAGTTCTTCACTGAATGCTTCTCATATGTGTTTTGATGGGGGGGCTCCAACCGAACCAGTGACCCCTTGCTCAAGCCAGTGACCTTTGGGATTAAACTGGCAACACTGTGCTCAAGTCAGAAGAGCCTGTGCTCAAGCCGGTGACCTCAGGGTTTTGAACCTGGGACCTCAGCGTCCCAGGTTGATGCTCTATCCACTGTGCCACAACCAGTCAGATTTGAGAATATTAAAATCATTCCGTGGGGTCTCAGGTCTCAAGTGCCTTATCTCAAAGCCTCTGAAGGCCTAGAGGATAGTGCCTATTTCTTTGTCAGTGGAGCAGGGAGTTAGAGTGGGCCATGGCCATGTTGTACGCTGGCAGTAATCCAAGAGAAAAGTCTCCACAGCTGATCAAATTTGAATGATGGGAAAACTTGTTAGGCATCTGATTTTATTCAATGGCCCAAGGGGTAGACTAAGGCTTTACACATGAGAGGAGAGTAGGCAGGGCGTGGGAGGGGAGGGTGTCAGGAAGGCCCCCCCAGGAACCTGCATGGGGTGGTGTGGGCGTACCTCTGGACCTGGAGAACCGGCTCCCTGAGAGCGTGGGACCTCTAGCATGCCTAGGGCCAGTTTCTGCCAATAGTTTCTGCTATTCTGCTCTCAAGCATCTGCTCATCAATTTAAAAGAGTAGAAATATAAAAAAATAAAATAAAATATTATAAATAGCTGTGGAAGACCCCTCAGGAGGCAGAATGGTAGAGTGGGTGCTTATCGTCTGAGCTTTGGGAGAGGTTTTGTTGGGTCAATACTGAAAGTCATGGGCCCATTCCAATGAAAACCCACTGCAGAGGGAACCCCAAATCCTCATGCCATTTACTTCAAATCTTTTTGAGTCACATAGACCTGGAGTCACAACCCAGGTGTGCCTCTGTTTTCTCATCAGCAAAATAGGGGGACAGTGGCGCTCACACGCTAGGGTGGTTAGACAACAGTGCAGGTTGCGACCCCTGCACTGTGCCTGGCGATGCATGTGTTCATTGATGACCACACCCACCAGCATCTGAGGCACATGGCACCTCACGTGGTGGGACCAGAACTTCTGAGTTCCACCACTCTCCCACACACTTCTCCATCTCAGGAAATGGCAATTTCATTCATCTAGTTCCCCCGTCATAAACTTTAATCATCCTTGCCTTCTGACAACCTGCAGCCCTCATCAGAAAACCCCGTTAGCTGCCACTCAGCATACCCAGAATTGACACTTCTCAGCTCCTGCACGGCCCACAGCTTTCGGTCGGCCCCTGCTTCCACTGTCTTCTGCCTGCTGCCGGACCATTCACTTTCAGATACGAGTTGCATCATGTCACTTGTTTCCTCAAAATCCTCAGTGGCTTTCCCTTTCCATTTACTCATGCCAGCAAATGTACCCAAACCAAAAGAAACCAAAACCCCAAGTTTTGGAGTCCTAACCACCCCTATGAGGCAGTCATCTGTCCCCGGCCACCCGCTGGCCTCATGTCTTAGTACTCCCCGCCCCGCTTCACTCTCTTCCGGTCACAGTGGCCTTCCCGATATTCCTCAACCTCCCAAACACACTCCAACCTCAGGGACTTCAGGACTTCCCGGTAACTGCGATCCCAGATGCCCTTGTCTCACTACCTGACCTACATTTCTGCTGGTTACTCCTTGCTCTCCCAGCTCCATTCTCATAATGCAGGTTCCATGAAAATGGAGCTGTCGTCTCCATTTTCTCTTCTCTGTCTCCAGGGCTCAGACCAGCACCTGGCACATAGCAGATGTTCAATAAATATCTGTGACATGACTGAGTGAATGCTGTAGCGGGGTGAACAGGTTTACCAACCCAACAGAAGGGTTACCACAAGAGAGTTTCTCAGCTCCTTGGAGGAAAGGCACCACACGAAGGCAAGGTTAAGTCGGTAACCGCATTGAGAGTGACATTCGATGCCACACAGCGTATGGCAACGCAATATACCTGGACTGAGTTGAGGTGACAGTAGCCATTCAGTGGAAACCTGATGACATGCGTTGAGTCGTGATTCCAGCCTGCATTGACAGAGTTGCACATCACGTCGCCGATCTCCGGAAACACTTCTTCTATCAAGGATTTGTCACCGCTGAGTGTGATCCTCTCTCCGAGGTCGGGAGCAACGCGCACCACGAGGCACTCACAGGGCCTGGAAAAGCGACCGCTCTCTCTGTCCTGCTTCCATCTTTCCATCTCCAACAACATAGGCTGAAGCTGAAAATATTTTGCCTCTTCATATAACAAAGTGTAGTCCTAGAAAAAGGAAAAAGAAACCTGTGTCACAGTGCAAAATACAAACACAAAGTACCAAAAACGTCTACACATAAGAGGTGAACTTTTCACCTCTGTTTATTTCAATAATTAAATCTGGGTGTAAAATTTTCACTTATAACACATTTGTACAGACTCAATTTGCATTCACTCACTCATTCATTCATTCAGTGATGAGAAAAGGAGCTGAGAGTACTAGGGGTCTGGCAGGCCCTCTTCCAAATGCTTCACATGACTAAAGTCCTCCAATCGCCGTAACTTCCCGGTGACTTGGGAATCATTATTACTCCCATTTCACAGATGAGAAAACTGGGATGTGAAAAGATTCACTCAAGGCTTTTCTCTTTTTGTAGAGAAATAAATGCCTTTGAGGATTTCAAGACTGACTGTGTTGATGGAAATCCACTTTCTAGCCTCTCAGATAAAACACGAACCGTTCCCCCGAAGCCTGGATTCCTGGTCATCTTCAGTGGCAGCTTCAGGACTTTTCGCAGGAGAGTTGGGGGCAGTGTTACAGTGGACGTGGGGCTGGAGAGGTGGTGAGTGGGCACCTGGAGGGCATGCTGCGGTCACTGAAACTTGGGTGTTGACCTGTGACGGTGTGGGGGAGGCTGGGGCAGATATGGGGGTTGACACACTGCCCTTGGCCACTGGTTGGTGCTGCCGTCATAAAGTGAGAGAGGCAAACAGCATTTGGCCTTGACCTCTGCAGGACAGAGTGCTGGAATGGAAACAAGTTCATTTCTGAAAGTGCCATTGCCCCATAAACCATCTTTAGGCATGATTTCTTTTTCTCTTGTCCTAAAAAATCTATTCAATTAAAAGAGAAATTTAGCCAACAGGTATTAAAACACACACAAAGGACACTGAAGGGGAGAGCAGAGCAGGATGAGGAGGAGGCAGAAACTTGGGAACAATGTTATCGAGCAGGTCAATATTATGCCTAAACGTAGCTATGGCCACAATCATATCTGGGTGTGAGGTAAGTGGATACTTGTCCAGACACATCCACTGAGAACATTGTAATCAACTGACATCGGCATTTCTGCCTCCGTTCCCTAGGCCAGAGCTGGCAGGCGGTGCCTGGAGCCTGCAGGACAGCTGATGCTTGAAGCTGGGGCCTTAGGGCTGTGGGTGGCCTCTGCTTTCCCCACGGGATGCATGGGGAGAGGAAGACCACAGCAGAACTGTTTCTATTAAGTCACTTGCTCTTTCTCTTGCAAATCCAGCAGCAGCATTATGAAGGCATCCAGAAAAAACCAGTGTGGAAAGACGAGAAAGTACCATTGGGCCTCTAGCTGGATCATCTACTTTCTATATTGAGAAACTTGGGCCAGGTTGAAGATATCGTCGATACTCATCGGCAAAATGGGCTGCTTCTCTGTTCTGTCTTCTCCTAGCAACTCCATTCTACAGGAGTCTTCATTCCCTACAGGAGAGCAGCTTACTGCTTTGATTATCATGTCACATATTGCTCTCTGCCGAGCCTCCGGACCCACAGGAGATCCTGTTTGGTTTGAGGACTTGAGAGCTAAGCTGAGGTGTGACCTCTCTTAACATAGGGCAGAACTGTGGCCTCTAGCACAGCCTGAGGGTCAAAGTGAGGAGACTGCATTTCCTCCTGGTCAACCTGGGACCCCCCACTCTGGTGGCCTTGCTGTCTTTGTTTTATTTATTTAAGTGAGTGAGAGAGAGAGAGACAGACAGACAGGAAGGAAGGGAGAGAGATGAGAAGCGTCCACTTCCAGTTGTGGCACTTTATTTTTAGTTGTTCAGTGACTGCTATCTCATATGTGCCTTGATCAGGGAGGCTCCAGCTGAGCCAGTGACCTTGGGCTCAAGCCAGTGACCTTGGGCTCAAGCCAGTGACCTTTGGGCTCAAGCCAGCAACCATGGGGTAATGTCTATGATCCCACACTCAAAGGGCAACCTGGCCCTCAAGCTGGTGAGCCTGTGCTCAAGCCAGTGACCTCAGGGTCTCAAACCTGGGTCCTCAGTGTCCTGGGCTGACTCTCTATCCACTGCCCCACCACCTGGTCAGGTCCTCGATGTCTTTGACGTACACTGTGAGAGGCTGACGTCAATACTTCAATTACTCATCAAGATGATAGTTCTCAAGGAGATTTAAAAACAGCATTGAGAATTACACAAGCAAGAGAAGTGGGGACCCCTGGCTACCTGCAAAAAAGATGAAACTAGACCACCAAGTTATACCATGCACAAAAATAAACTCAAAATGGATAAAGGACTTAAATGTAAGTTGTGAAACCATTAGCATTCTAGAAGAAAACATAGGCAGTAAACTCTGTGACATCTATTGAAGCAATATATTTGCTGATTTATCTCCTCGGGCAAATGAAATAAAAGACAGGATAAACAAATAGGACTATATCAAACTAAAAAGCTTTTGCACAGCTAAAGACAATATGAACAGGATAAAAAGACAAACCACACAATGGGAGAACATATTCGACAACACATCTGATAAAGGGTTAATAACCAAAATTTATAATGAACTTGTAAAACTCAACACCAGGAAGACAAACAATCCAATCAAAAAATGGGCACAAGAAATGAATGGGCACACTTCTCCAAAGAGGACCTACAGATGGCCAAAAGGCATATGAAAAAATGTTCAACGTCACTAATCATTAGAGAAATGCAAATTAAAATCACAATGAGATACCACCTCACACCAGTCAGAATGGCGCTCATTAACAAAACAACACATTATAGGTGCTGGCGAGGATGTGGAGAAAGGGGAACCCTCTTGCACTGCTGGTAGGAATGCAGACTGGTGTACCCACTGTGGAAAACAGTATGCAGATTCCTCAAAAAATTAGAAATGGAATTGCCCTTTGACCCAGCTATCCCACTTATAGGAATATATCCCAAGGACACCATATCACCGACTTAAAAAAAGAAATGCACCCCCATGTTTATGGCAGCATTGTTCACAATAGCGAAGAGCTGGAAACATCCCAAGTGTCAGTGTCTATCAGTGGATGAGTGGATTAAAAAGCTTTGGTACATATATACAATGGAATACTATGGCGCCATGAAAAAGAAGGAAATATTACCTTTTGCAACAATATGGAGGGGCCTGGAAACTATTATGTTGATTGAAATAAGCCAGGCAGAAAAAGAAAAATATTATATGACCTCACGCATTTGAGGAATCCAAGGAACTCTGAGAACTGAGGAAAGGAATTGACACAGAGAAGGGATCAAAGGGACCAGAGGAAAAGAGGACAGAGGGAAAGGGGATAATAGGATGGGATAAACCTGAAGGGAAGGGGGGAGGGCGCTGTAGGGCAGGGGGGTAAGGGAGATGTTGAGGGGAATATGGGGGAGGGGGATGCAGTCGGGGTCACCCTAGAATCTATGTAAACAGAATTAATTAAATAAATTGAAAAAAAAGAAATATATTTGTATACAATCCTCAGCAACTTTAATGTTATACATTGTTTATATGTATTCAAATTTTTTATGAAAACACTTTTTGCCAGTACATAGATAACAGTAACATATTGCCAGTAAAAATATCTTTTTGAAAGAAAAAAAAAGAGAGAAGTGAGGACCCCTTCCACTGTCTTTTATTTCCCTATGAGGTTTAATTAAAATTTTAGCCTGAGGAAGACTTGGACTCCAGTGCAAATATGTTTTATCTTTCTAGAGTAATCAAGTCCTCAAACCTTAAAGGTGCTTAGATCAGTCTTCTTCACCAGTTTTGACCTTATGGAGGAATTCTTCCTAACATCTCTGAATAGTGACTATTCAGCTTCTGACTGAATACGTCCAGTGATGGGAAGCTTACTACCTAACAAGGTACAGCATTTACTCTGCAGCTCTGATTGTTGTGAATGTTTTTGTTAAAATGACCTAAATTTCCCTGTAACTCCAACGTACTTGTTCTAATTGGGGTTTCAGTGATCTTAATCTTTCCTTGCCATGTTAACCCTTTAAATATTTGAGGACAACTGTTATGTCTTAATATTATTCAGGGTGAAAGTTCCCAATCTTTTCAGCTTTTTCATTTGTTATGACATTGACATTCTTCAACATCTGGTATGTACTTGACATTGTCAATATGCTTCTGAATACACAAACCAGAACTGATGCAATCACATTTTAGATACAATCTAATGAGTGCATTGTACAACCTTTGCTTGGCTGGACATTCTCACCACTACTAATGCAGCTTGTATTAGTTTACTGTAGCTACTGTAACAATTACCATAAATGTATTGGCTTCAAACAACACAAACTTATTATCTTATTGTTTTAAAAGCCAGAAGTCTAAAATGTGTCATTAAGTCTGTGTTTCTTCTGGAAGCTCTAGGGAAGAATCCATTCCCTTGCCTCTTCCAGCTTCCAGAGACTTGTGACCCTGCCTCACTCTCGCCTCTGCTTCTGTTGTTACATCTCCTCTCTTACCCTGACCCTCTTGCTTCCTTCTTTCACCCTTAAGAACACTGTGAATGCTGCCTGACCAGGTGGTGGCACAGTGGATAGAGTGACAGCCTGGGACACAGAGGACCCAGGTTCAAAACCCTGAGGTCACCGGGTTGATGCAGACTCATCTGGCTTGGGCACGGGCTCACCAGCTTGAGCATGGAATCATAGAACATAACCCAATGGTTGCTGGCTTGAGCCCAGAGGTCACTGGTTGGAGTCCAAAGTCAGTGGCTTGAGCAAGGGGTCACTGGCGTGGCTAGAGTTCCCCAGTCAAGGCACATATGAGAAAGCAATCAATGAACAACTGAAGTGCTGCAACTATGAGTTGGTCCTTCTCATCTTTCTCACTTCCTGTCTCTCTCTGTCCCTTTCTTACTCTTTTTTTAAAAAATGCACTGGGTCAACCTGGATAATCCAGGATAATCTCCCTATCTCAAGATTCTTAATTTTATCATATCTGTAAAATTCCTTTGCCAGGTAAATTGACATATTCATAGCTGCCAGGAATTAGGACACGGACCTCTCTGGAGGCCATTATTCTGCCTACCACACAGCACATCTGCACTGGCATTCCTGGCAGTCCCGTCAGTCTCTTCACATTTTGCTTAAAGTGAAATCCCTACACCTTCTTCACAAGAGCTGGTATTGAGCTAAGTTTCCCTCATTCAACATTTGTAAAAAAAACTTAAACCCTCCATTCTTTATCCCTTTATTTTTTAAAAATTATTTTTCAATTACAGTTGACATAACAATATTATCTCTCTTTAAATTGCATTTGTTCCACTGTATTGTGAAGATGTGAATCCTTTCATACACTGTTCTAGGTCTTCCTTTCATTTTTGCGTCATTTTAATCTGGGTGTTCCGTTTCCACATGTGAATCATGTCTTAAAGTACTGAGAGGTCAGGGTTACACACAGGACTTTGTTCAGGCTGGTGCTCAGGTAATAAATTAAGACTCTGGATTTTGGTTGCCCAAGCAGTTATAAAACCTGTAATTCTAAGATCATCCAACTCATAATTGTGGCCTTGGCTAGATGTCTTGTTGAAACATCACGTGTTTGGGTGGGACTCCAAGAGACAGGCTGGAGGTGAGGGAGGGCCCAAGTCTCCATAGCGCCCAGAGATTCTCTAACCATTTAGGGCTCCAGTCCCCAATCTGTAAAGGACATTAACATTGCATCTGGCCCTGATATTGTGAGTCTATGTCCATGACAATGCCCTGATCTACCTGTTTTCCTAGCAAAACCCAGAGGCGATGAGGCTAACAGGACTTGGGGCATCAAGTCCCCCTATGCTGACTCTGAATCTTCACCACCTTCTTTTCCCTCTAAATTCACAAACTGCACATGCAATAATCCACCCTGAAGTCTGGCCATGGATGGACAGAGTGCCTCCCTATACAACATATTTCACATTCATCATGATCTGCTCTTAGAAAATTAGAGAAATACTGGCCTTTATAGACTTTTGACCCTGCTCCGTGATTTTGCAAGGATCCTGCTAGCAGCTATGAAAGTGAAGGTTTAAAAGGGCTCCCCCAAGGTCATCCTGCATTTGGGACATAATCTCATGGGCCTAATCTGAACCTATTTCAAGCCAACAGGTATTCGTTTCTTTCCTCTCTTGATCATTGGGGCCCCATTTCCTCCTTCACCACACTGTTCTAGCAGGTCTGCGCTGGGGGAGCAGACACTAGAGAACCCCTGAGCACGTGGGCTTCACACAGCCATCAGCTTCCATGCTGACTTACCCCCAAGCGCCAGCCAGCCCAAGAACTAAGAAAGGTCCCCGCTATTGTTGCTACCATTTTCTGCATAGTTAAACGCACGCTGGCCATTCATTTCCTCAAAAGGCCCCTTTGTATACGTCTTCCTCTCCTTCCTAACGGGAGCTTCCTGCCCGAGCTCCTTGGAGGATTCCCCACAGAGCAGACTCAGTCCCCAAGGCTGCTTTCTTTAAAACCTTGCCCTCCTTTCCTTGCTCAATCAGGATCATTTCACTGTATTGTCTGAGTCCCATATTCTTAAGAGTTTACCACGTTTCCTTTCAGATTCTCTGGACTTATGCTCATTTCCTTCTGGCCTCTGAGTCTTTTGAAATCTTCTTTCCTAGAGCTTCAGTTCTTATCTGACAACGCCCACCATCCCTTTTCCTGGCTTCTCCGGGCTCTAGCACACTTGGTCTCTTATGCCCAAGGTACCGGTGAAAACGAGCTGGAGTTCATAGGGCAGCAGCCTGTTAGGCCCAGTTCTTCATTCGAAGGAAATGAATACAACTCCAGAATGTTCTAGATGCCATCACTCTTCTCTGCTTCCATGCCAATTTAATCTTCTCTAATTAAGATAGTATCACCCATATTTCTTGCTTAGCTTCATATCCAGGTAAAGGGAAAGAAGTTATTTACACACCTATGATCATGTTTAACTAGTTTTAAAATCTTAGAAAACATATTTTTTAAAGTACTTTTTTTTTTTTTGAAATTTACAGTGGTTTTTCAAGGTAGAAGGACCAAGACCTCATTTTACAGATGAATAAATAGAGCCCCCCGAGAGAGAGGTATGTGGAACAAGAAGGTAAATATGAGTGGGCTCCCAAATGCAAATGGGTCATGTTTCAAAAGCTTATTTCTTGAATCAATATTTGGAATACGGAAAAAATTTTCCCTAGAAAGAGAAAAGTCACACATACACACACACACACACACACACACACACACACACACACACACACACACACACACACACCGCATTGCTTTCCTATTGCCGCTCTACGAAATTTCCATATATTTAGTAGCTTACAACAACACATATTTTCTCTTTCACAGTCCTGGGGTCAGAAATCAGAGGTGGTTCTCACAGAACGATGTCAAGGTGTCAGCAGTGCTGCCTTCCTTCTGCAGGCCTCAGGGGAGATGTTTCCTGTCTCGCAGCTTCCTGAGGCTGCCTGTGTTTTGGTTCATGGCCATCCATCACTCCCTTCAGTATATCTCCTTCTCTGACTCTGACCCTCTCTCACTTATGGGGACCCTTGTGATTCCAGAGGGCCTACCCGGATGAGCCAGGATAATCTCCTATTTCAAGACCCTGGTAAGGCCCCTTTTGCCATGCAATATTTTGATAGGTTCTGGGGAGTAGGATATTGACACCTTTGGGGGCCATAATTCAACTTACCACATACAGTTTCTAGTTCTATAAAAAGAGTTCAAAGGCTTATTGATCTCCTAATGTACTTGAAGTTATTACGTAGCAGTTGACGGGTTCTTACACTCAAAAGGCAACTCAACCACTCACTCATTTTAAGATCTGTTTATGTGCTGGACGTCATGCTGGGCACTGTGGGTACAAAGGTGGAATGTACCCAACTCCTCCCAAGAACTCTAACCGCTCTTCTCCTACTCCTGCTGGGACAGTGGGATCCTGCCCATGGGCCCTGGGCAGTGCTTGGTTCCCCCGAAGGAAGGCATGTATGTATCAGGGCACCTGCCAAGTAGAGGCACTGAGAAATGAGGGGAAATGAAAAGATCTTATATTTTACATTTCAAAAATAGCATTCAAGTAGTAGTCATCTTAAGAAAAAAACATCTCTGCAGAACTTACTTTCCCCTAACGATTTATTTTGAGGGGGAAGTAAACCACCCTAGTTTTCTTAGTCTTCACCTGTCCGGTGGCACCCACTTGCAGCTTCTCCCGACTAGTCTTGTTTTGGGGGGGCAAGGGTACCCAGTCTGAGAGACCCTGATAACTATTCAAGGAAACAGAAGCAACAGCAACGTGCTCTTTCTCTCCCTGGCACTGTCTCCAGCCCCCACCCTCGGAATCTTGTAGAGAAAGGCTGAAGTATACACAGGTGATAATGATGGGGTGCTGAGCAGTGGTGGGATTCAGCCAGTTCGCACCAGTTAAGCAGAACCATACGTAATTTTTTGCTGAGTTTGGCGAACTGGTTGTTAAAATGGCACTTGTAATCAGGGTTCTCTCTAACGTGGTTGCCTGGGCAGCTGCCCAATGTGGAAATCACAAGTTTACATTCCTTACTCTTTTTTAACATTCATCTGCACAACAGTGTATTCTAAGCGCCTGCAGTAATGTTCATTCCGTCCACAGGTAAAGGAATGGGATCCTACTCCTACAGTGAAAAGATGGTTAAGGATAAGTCACACGGCCAATGATGCTCGGATAAAAGTGAAGAAAACTGTAAATGAGGATACCAATCAAGAAGCAATATGGAAATATCTTAAGTAAGTTTTATTGTCTTTTGTCAGATATTACTTAATATTTTTTCATTAATATTTTAAAACTATTATAATCTCGTTTTGTGTACCTCTTTTATTATTCTTATTTAAGTATTAAATGTATGAAATAAACTACTTTTCAGTATCTTTTTTTATACTTAAAACGGTCATTAGGGCAGAGAACCGGTTGTTAACTTATTTGAGTCCCACCACTGGCGCTGACCGCAGAGCTGAAGGCAGCGACATCTGTAGTCTGAAGGCACACTCTGGCTTGACCAGTCACCTGGAGACTATGCTGCATGAGTTGGGCCTGATGTGTAGGGTGTGGTGAGGGCAGGGGCTAGAGATGCTACCTGCAATGGTCCCGGGGATGGGTAGGGGCCGGCTTCTGCAGTCTTGCCTCTAAAGGAGAGAAGTAGCCTGGGCAGGAATACTGGGAATACAGTCCATATAGCAGGGACACAAATTCTAGGTGGCAGCAGCTGAGACCATGGGCTGCAGCAGATGTTCTAAGTGGGCACACTCTCAGGTAGTGGAGAAGAAGAAACTTCTTGAGGGTCTACCCAGCTTACTACTCTGCTTTCTCTGAGAAACTTCAACCTCTCCTGAGGGACCTAGAAGCCAGGCCACAGCTGATTGGCTAAATTGTAAGTGTCAGAGCCAACCTGAGCCAATCAGATGGTCTCTCTGTAGAACAAGAAAGAAGAAAGAGGCCCTGGGCATTGCTGGCACACAGCCATGCTAAGGACAGCACACTAGAAGCCCACAAACTCTCAGAGTCAAGGTCCTCAGAGCTGCCCTGGTGCTCTCACTAGTTCAATGAAATAAAATAGTATCTTGCCCATAAATACTGCCTTCCTCTTTTTTTTTAAGCTACTCTACTGGTCTTCAGCTGGAAGTAATTTTGACCCTAGAGGACTTTTTTTTATCAGTGTCTGCAGACATTCTTGGTTGTCATAACTGGGAGGGGAGTGCTGATGGCATCTGGTGCTGCTCAAGAGCTTACAACACAACACGGCCACAAAGAATTTAAATTCTACCACAAAAAATTATTTGGCCCAAAATGTTAATAGTGCAAAGTGAGAAACTGAGCTTGACAGAGATCGTTGTTGTTGCAACCTAAGGCACACGTAAATCACCCTGATTGAACGGTCATTCCTGACATCAGGAACAGTGAGAGGTACAACCACACATATTTGCTAATGTGATATAATATAAAGTACACAATACCACTAGAGATGTTTTCTCCCCAAAATGTTTAACTTAACCCCATCAAGTCCTTAGATATAACTGACAGTTTACAGGATAGAGGAATGAGCTAAACTACATATGCCAAGGCAATCAGACAAATACAGATGGTGTCACGTTCTGTAGGGCACCTGGCACGTACCATCTCTTCAGCAAGTCTGCATCTTAGGAAAAGAGACTGTGGTAGATAATAAAAGGAAGGGACATCACTGGATTCAATGTGGTCTTAGATCAGAAACCATCGTAAAAAAACTACCTACCTACAAAAGACATTTTGGCGCGAACAAGGGAAATTTGAATATGGTTACAGTATTGGAGGAAAAAAAAATTTATTAAAGTAAAAAGGTAGAGATTATTGTCTGACATAAGTATTAAGAAATTCAGAAGAGCCTGACCAGACAGTGGCGCAGTGGATAGAGCGTCGGACTGGGATACGGAAGACCCAGGTTCGAGACCCTGAGGTTGCCAGCTTGAGCGCGGGCCCATCTGGCTTGAGCTAAAGCTCATCAGCTTGGACCCAAGGTCACTGGCTCCAGCAAGGGGTGGCTTGGTCTGCTGAAGGCCCGCTGTCAGGGCACATGTGAGAAAGCAATCAATGAACAACTAAGGTGTTGCGACAGCAACGAAAAACTAATGATCGATGCTTCTCACCTCTCTCTGTTCCTGTCTGTCTGTTCCTATCTATCTCTGTCTGTTCCTATCTATCCCTCTCTCTGACTCTCTCTCTGTTCCTGTAAAAAAAAAAAAGAAATTCAGAAGACTAAGTACTAAGGTTTTAACACTGGCAATCTCTGAGTGGTTGGAATATGCCGTTTAAACATTTTTTTCCCACTTGTCTATTTTCAGATTTTCTCTAATGTACATATACTTCTATAATATTAACAGGTTACTAAAATAGCTAATAGACTTTTGAACTTAACCAGGGATAGGTAAGTCGGGGGCTGACTGACAGCAAATTATTCTTTTTAATTTTTTCTTCTATCTTTCATTTAGATTTTAGAGAGAAAGGGAGAGAGAGAGACAAAAACATTAATCTGTTCCTGTAGGTGCCCTGACCAGCGATCAAACCCACAACCGTTGCATGTCAGAACAATGCTCCAACCACCCAAGCTATTTGGCCAGGGCAACAGCAAATTTTTCTATATATAGAAAGGTTGCACATTCATCCAGACACTACAAAAGATGCTAGCTAGCAACATGGGGGACACTAACCAATGTTCAAAATAAAAGGCAAGAGATAGAATTTTGTGGTTCCCCATCAAAAAGGGAACCGAAGCTCTGAATTCCTGGGAATTATAACTCTGTGTGTGTGTGTGTGTGTGTGTTTGAGCATGTATATAAGCAGAAAAATAAAGCAACAAAGAATCAATCAGTATAATTGGGAGGGGCAGAAATTATGAGAAGAAGGATGCACAGTCATATCCATAATAAAATACTGCAGAGTTCTGCAATATCTTTTCTAGAGAACAGATTCCAACAGCTATCAGTGGGTGCAGGGCACAAGCAGCTGCCACTTAAATGTTATTCTGAAATATGAAATTATCTAAATTGTCAAATGGGTATCTAGCTTAGTCAGCATGTTTGCAGAATGAAATTTTGAGGGATGTAGGATGCTGTAATTTCGAGATGTCATGCATTTGCTCAACCCAGCATTAAACAGCTGAAGAGGGAAGCAGGTAATTAAGGAATGTGCTCGCTAGAATCCCAGTAACAGAGGTTCTCTCCACATGCCAAATGCTATCTATGTCCCTTTTCCAAGGCCAAGAAATAAACCCAGATGAATAAGAAAGAACCTATTACATTGCTCAGGAACAGGCAGTCTTGAGAGCTCATCTGTGCACCTGTACAGTATTTGTGATTCGTACAGTCCGGTGGTGTAGGTGCAATTCCATCATCAACCACAAGGGCTGAATGGATGCCTTCACCGACTGACTGCTCTGCCAGCTTCCAGAACACCCAGTAATTTATCACCTGTCACCCAGAGGTTCCATGGGAAACATTTCAGGGCCCTGGGATATGTGAGTTTCATTTGACATGCTTTTTATCTTCTGTCTCCCTGATGCTCTTTTCTTGGCTTTTACTTGTCACTCGGGGCTCATCATATTCGTTACTAAGCCACCTTGTGCCTAGTCTAGCTTAGGTTTCCCGGTACGGTCCCCATTCTCTGTAGTCACACACAGTATATTTGTAATTATTAGTCTCTGTTGTTCAGGAAAGAGCATCAGGCAGACAGAATGGTCTTTTATGAAGGGGGCAAAAAGATGGCGTGTGTGAAAAACCAAGAGAAGTCCTGTAGAGCATATCTGTAGGGTAAGAGTCAGGTGAGTGGGCAGGGGCTGGAACCTTCTGGGTCTCTGTGGGTTCGAACAAGACTGTGCCGCTTTGTTCCATGAATAATGGGAAGCCCCTGCAGAGTTCTAAGCAGAGCAAGTTATGGTGCACTATCTTTTTAAAACGTGTTCCCTGGTGAGGAATAAGGTGGGAGATGGAGGAGCAGGTATGTGACTATAGAATGGCCCCCGGAAGGATCCTGGCCACGACGGAAATGGTATGGACCTCGGCCGTATCAATGTCAATATCAATGTCAATAGTAACATCGTTGCACAAGATGTTACTATTTGGGGGAACTGGGCAACACAGGATCTCTCTAGTATTTCTCACAACTGCATGAGAATCTACAATGATCTCAAAATGAAAAGTTCAATTTATAAGTGTCTCCTGGTCTCAACATGGAGAGAGTATGAGAGAGGGTAAGGATGGGAGAGGGGAGATGGTTCTGAAGTGACTCCAAATCATCCAGAGAGCTGGGCCTTGGACTAGGGAGGTGGATGAGAGGAGTGGATTGACTCAAGATGTATCTGGAAGGTGCTATGGACACACTCACCCACATGGGAGGGGAAGGAGAGGAGAAGTGAAAATGACTCCCAGGTTCTTGCCTGCAGCAGGCAGGTGGACTCTGGCCCCTTTCAGTGAGATAGGACGTGAGGAAGCGGTTCGGATTGCTTGGCGGAGGCGTGGTGAAGGGAGGTCAGCTCGTGCTTGGGCAGCGTAAGTTTAAAGAGCCAATGAATTATCCATGTACAGGTTTTGAATGGGCACTTGGAAATGCAATCACCTTAAAACAGAACTAAAAGTGAAATTTCCCTTTATCACCCCCTTTCCCAACTCCAGGCCTTCCTTCTAGGAAAACAGAAGAGAATAAGACTCACCCGCCACATCACACCCCCAACCCTTTTCTCTCAACTCACTTAACTTCCCTCCCATATGGGATAAAGTCCAGACTTGATTGGCAAACGCTGGCCACGCGTTGAGCAGCTTTGATTAGTGGGGCCGACATCCCTGTCCGTGTACAGTAGGCCCTGCCGGATACCTTGTGCCAGGGCAGGGATTCAGCTCTGTTTACTTCCTCATGGGTCCAGTGCCGGCTTCCTAGAAACAGTCCTGACATTCTTCCTAGCCCCGTGATGGCAAACCTATTACACGCGTGTCAGCACTGACACCGTAGCCATTTTCGATGACACGTGGCCACATGTGGCTGCATACCAGAGAAGTATGGGGCCGCATGCCGAGAAGGACATTTCATCCTTGGCTCCTGCACGGCCAGGTGCAGGAGCCAAGGATAAAACATTTGCTGTAGTGTAGACACTCTGTGCCGGAGGTCTGTAGGCGAAAACATTTTTGTTATTTAAACTATAAATATCGTGAAATTATGGTTTATTTTTCTCGAAGTGATACACCATCTGAGTTATGCTCGTTTTTTTGGCGAATTTTGACACACCAAGCTCAAAAGATTGCCATCTCTGTCCTAGCCCTCTGTTCTGCCTACAGCTAGTATGTGAAGCGGTCTGCTGTCCTCAACTATGCAGCTGGATAACCTAGCAGCCTCAGGGCTTGCTGTCCAAACCCAGCCTGCTCTCTCTGTGCTTGTGTCTGAGTAGGTGTGTCCCCAGGTTTGAGAGTGAGGACTGGAGGTAGAAGACTCCACTTTGACCTTTGCATAAATGCTTGCCAGATGAATGAAGTGGCATGAGGGGAAGGCAGGAAAAAGATCTGAATGTTGGCATCAAAAGCAAAGGTATACACAGTACATTGAAGATGATCCTTGAAAACATTCTAGGAAGATGCCATACTAGAAACAGACTCTCAGTTTGTTTTCCTTTCTGAGTTGGAAGAAATCACAATTGATGAAGTAGTGAATTTAATGTAGGATCCATCTTGCATAAACCAACTTCATATGTCCTTAAATCCTGGACTCACTGGCTCCTTAAACTCAGCACCTTGAGACGCACACTCTGCGCCGCTCAGGGACCTACCATTGACTGGGGAGTAGCAGGGTCTGCAGTCTTCCTCAGAATCAGTCCAGGGCCGCAAGGGACTTCACATGCTAGTTACAGTCCCTCTTCCCTCTTATTTTCTTACCCAATGTACAATAGTTGTTTTTATGTAAGATAAATGTGTATAAGGCATAACTCTTCTATACTCTTTTCCATGTGTCTAATCATCTTTGGCACGTGCCCTGCTGCTAAAAGTCCTGAAGGAGAGGATGGATGAGAAGTCTCCTGAACCCTTTATTCATTTGGGGTCTAGTCTTCTAGATCTTTTTAATGCATTTATACATACACATAATTTTTTTTACATAAACAAGGGCATACTATACATATTCTAAACTTAATATTTTCACTGAATAAAATTTTGGTAGTCCCCCCTCCCCCGACAGCAACAGATACAGAGCTACCACATTCTTCTAAATTTAAACTATTCCAAGTATAGATAGCCTATAATATTTGTAAGCATCTGCCATTGCATAACATTTTTGTGTCCAGTTTTTACTATTGCAAATATGACTACAAAATAAACATCCTGTATATATATCTTTGCATATTTATGTGAACATTTCTAGATGATAAATTAATAAACATGGAATTGCTAGATCAAAGAGTATATATGTTTGAAAATTTAGAAATGGCTGCTGAATTGCCCTCCAAAATTGTTTAGCTTTCACTCCCACCCACACTGTCAATTCCCCAAGTTTTATATTATCAATTAAAAGGTTTTTTTTGTTTTTTTTTTTTGCTAATCTAAGTTTTGCTTCTCTGATATTATAAAGATTGAATATCTTTTCAAATGTTTATGGGCAATTTCTATTTTTTTATTTAGAAAATTCTTCTATATCTAAAAGTGTTTTCATCAGGTTGTTTGTATGGTTCTTATAGATTTTTAGAAGCTTTTTTATGATAGATACTGCTCTCCTGTTGCAAATATTTCTTCTAGTCTGATTCTTGTCTTTTATTAATATATAGTATCTTTAATTTAAAAAATACTTAAAGGATACCTTCTGAGTATTAAGTTTTGCTTAGGTAGACCCTCTCTGCCTCAAAATTATACTTTAGAAATTATTTTATATTTTTTCTAATACTTTTATAGTTTTAGTTTATTTATGTTTATTTCTAGAACATTTGTAAACTCTGCCTTTATATTTTTTCCAAATGTCTTGATGACAATTGTGTCAGTGCTAATTACTGACTATTCCTTTCTTTTCCCACCTTTATAATATATCAAATCCTTATATACACACATCTATCTCTGAACCCTGTTCTTCTTCATTGATGTATTTGTAAATTTTTGCCCTGTCAGGATCATACTTTTTAATTACTGTAGCTCTATAATATGTTTTGATATCTGATAGAACACATCTATCATTGCCTGCAACAAACACCACAATTACCACTCAAAATATTATTCCT
The DNA here is from genome assembly GCA_037038555.1 of Rhynchonycteris naso. Classification (NCBI taxonomy): domain Eukaryota; kingdom Metazoa; phylum Chordata; class Mammalia; order Chiroptera; family Emballonuridae; genus Rhynchonycteris; species Rhynchonycteris naso. The sequence goes on along the minus strand of CM072999.1, from coordinate 169,665,099 downwards.
AAGCATTTTTTACACAAACTTTATAAATGGATCAAATTTCATTTTTAAAAATATCTGTGACTAAAAGGCGCTTGAATTGCCTATGTAGCCTAATTTCCCATCCAGGAACACAGACTGTCCCTTCCTTTATTCAACTCTTCTTTTATACTTGTAAGTAGAGAGTTGCAGTTTTCTTAAACAGGCTTTTGGTTTTTCTTGTTAGATTTATTCCTAGGTGCTATAGTTTTTGTTGTTACTGTGAGTGGATTATTTTTCCATTGAATCTTTTGATTGTCTCTTGCAAGAATAGCTATTGATTGTAATATATTCTGAATTTAGATGCTTTAGTGAGCTCTTTATTAGTTTTAATAGTGTTTCATTGATTCTTTAGAATCATCTAGGTCCGTGATGGCGAACCTAGAACATGCGTGTCAGCACTGACACACGTAGCCATTTTTGATGACACATGGCCGCATGTGGCCGCATGCGGCCGCATACCAGAGAAGTATGGGGCCGCATGCCGAGAAGGACGTTTCATCCTTGGCTCCTGCACGGCCAGGTGCTGTAGCCGAGGATAAAACATTTGCTGTAGTGTAGACACTCTGTGCCGGAGGTCTGTAGGCCAAGACAACAGAACTCCGGCACAGAGCATCTAGTTTTGGGACTTCCGATTAGGCTGTTTTTCTCGAAGTGACACACCACCCGAGTTATGCTTGGTTTTTTGGCGAATTTTGACACACCAAGCTCAAAAGATTGTCCATCACTGGTCTAGGTAGAGAAGTATTAACAGCTGCATTTGATTAACATTAATATTTTCTATTTGTTCTTCTTATCTAATTGCATTGCCTATGTGGGACTAACTTTAACATAAGGTACTAACTTTAAAGGGAGCAATTCTAAAATTTTATTGCTAATATGTTTCTTTTAAATTTCTGGGAGAGATAGTCCTTATTAAGCTAAGGAGGTTTTCTTTTATTCTCTATCTCATTAAGATTTATCAGAAATAAGCTATGAATTTCACCAACTTATTTTCAATGGGTTAAAATGAATTGTAATTCTGTTCTTTAACTAAAAAGTGGTCTTCTTTTGGTCATGTAAAACTTTAATGACCATGTGCTCTATTTCATGAAGAAAGTATGATGAAGTCAGAGACCTCTGATGTCATCTGAGAGAGACCTCTGATGTCATCTGAGTTGGCAAATCTTAAAAATGTAGAATTAGAAATATTTTGGGGGGAAGTACATCAAAACAAATCATATATTTATGCTATTGGCAATTTAACATGAATCCCTCACCTTGAAATCATCGGGAATGAGGAGTTTTGATGTTCGTAGAAAATTCAAGATATATCTGAACATCTGTCCATCTCTGTCAATGAAATAGTGCTGTTTGAGACTGTCCAAAACAATGGGCTCTGTACCATCAAAAAGTCTTCCGATTCTGTGATAGAAAAGAGGGAACAGTGAAGATAATTAGAATCAATTGTTCGGCCACTAAAACTGAGAGCTACCATTTTGTGTCACCATCAAAGGTAGTAGTTTTGAAGATGGCAGGCAGAAAAAATTACCCCTTAAATAGTTATGGTTCTTTGAGAGGCACTTACTGGTCCCTGCTTGATAAATATCTCAGGAGTAGGCAATTCAAAATAGTCTTAGGTTTTCTCAAGTAAATTCTTTTATTCACTGTCTTTTACCTGTTAAAAAAAATGTTCCTGACATGATTATGGCTAAGTGCTGTCAGTGTAGTGGAAGATCAGTCTTTGCTCCTGTGCTACTTAAAACAACTTTCTCTGCTACCCAAAATGTTATTGTTCCAAACTGTCTTTTAAGTGAATGCTACAAAAATGATAAATTTTGTTTTTAAGATATTTGTTTTCTCGCCTGACCAGGCAGTGGCACAGTGGATAGACTGGGATGTGAAGGACTCAGGTTTGAGACCCCGAGGTCGCTAGCTTAACCGTGGACTCATATGGTTTGAGCAAGGCTCACCAGCTTGAGCCCAAGGTCGCTGGCTCGAGCAAGGGGTCATTCAGCCTGCTATAGCCCGCCCACCCCCCACCCCATGTCAAGGCACATGTGAGAAGACAATCAATGAACAACTAAGGTGCCAGGACAAGGAATGGATACTTCTCATCTCTCTCCCTTCTTGTCTGTCTGTCCCTCTCTCTGACTCTCTCTCTGACACACACACACACACACACACACACACACACACACACACACACACACACACAGAGATATTTGTTTCTAAGCCTTCCCCACCCATGAATCCCAAACTTTCCAAAAATAAAGCAATGCCTATATGCTAACATCTAGTTTCAATTATACAAAAGAATAACTGAAAATATCACTCATCTAACAGAATATGTTTTTCATCAGCAATATACAGTCTAATTTCTTGGGTGTCAGCTAAAATCATTTGTAACAGCCAGGCATCATGATAAAAATGCATATTTGACCACCCAAAAAATATGACCAAAAAAAATACATTAGACCACCCAAAAAATGTGACCTAGTTTTGGAACATAAGTGACTATGGGTAATTTTTAAAAACAGGAATCGATAATATGTTTTCCCCATTTATAGAGTAAACATTTGAATGCTGTGCTACAGTTAAAGTATTTTTCACTCATTATCATTTAACTGTTCAAGGAAGGCTGAGCCTAGATACTTTAGTATATATTTAGTTAACAGAAAGTGGTCACATCTACATAAGCAAGTAAAGGGTTAGCTAAGGACAAACAAATATCCTATGTCAAAATATAGATTTACACACTAGAAATCACTTTGGCCAAAAGGTGTTGTTTTGCTTTTCATTAACAGTGTAGACAGGCAAATGGCTCCATTTTTTTAAAAAAAAGACTAAGTATTGTATTTATTTATTTATTCATTTTAGTGAGGAGAGAGAGAGAAAGAGAGAAATAGAGAGATGGTGGGGAGGAGCAGGAAGCATCAACTCCCATATGTGCCTTGACCAGGCAAGTCCCAGGGTTTCACACCGGCGACCTCAGCGTTCCAGGTTGAGGAACGCTGCTTTATCCACTGAGCCACCACAGGTCAGGCTCCATTTCTTAATGAAAAGTTTTTGTGGAACTCATATCTTTGATTTGGATTATCATTTTATTACTTTGAAGATGATTTTGAAATACATTTTCTAATCTTACGTAGAAGTGGGACAGATGTAATGATAAATCAATAATTCCACCCCTCTTAAAATACAACAAATAGAAAAACTGCTCCTCTCACTATCAAGAAAGAAAAGCGTGTGAATTTCTGTTTCAATAAAAATCTTTACTGTAATTAGAAAACCCATGTCCTACTTGGAAGTAGTAAATGTCAAGAAGAAAGCAACTAATTATGGTCAGGTCACATTTCTAAAACTTTTCTCAGCTCATGTATTTCATCCAACTTTCCATGAATTGAGAGTGATTAACCCAAGGTGTGGATTACAACACACCTAGATTGCGCCAATGCATTCCACCTTGTCGTTCATTTCTCATTAATGCACCAAACAGTAGACTATATGAAAAAGAAGCAGTGAAACAAAAATACACTTAGTCACTTATTTATAGTGTTTCCAGGATAGTATGTTGCAGGATGGGAAATAATGAGACTAGTTTGCCTATTTTTAAAATATTTTACGCTTTACTGTGAATAACATATATTTACAGTTGACATGTAAAGAAAAGAGAGCTAGATTTATGGCTTTCCAGATACCTTGCACTATCCTAAGCTTATATATGTAACAAAACCATTATCTTTTTTTAAAATATAAATAAATAGGTTTAAAATGATAAGTAACTTGCCCAACTAGTTAAGCAGTATAGAAGGATTGTGCATGGTCTGTTTGATCTTAAAGGGGCCTCCCAACAACGATTGGAATGAAAGAATTACTGCTACTTAATGAAAAGTTTTGGTCTAGAGTTTTTATTTTGATCTTATATTTGTTCAGCAAGAGCTTTACAATGAAACCCAAGCGTGTGCAGTGATTATTGTATGGCCTGAAAAATATTAGTATTAATGATTGCAACTCACTAGTAAAAAGATATAAAGTAAATATTTTCTTCTTAAATAAATCTTATGCTTTTTATACTTATGTGTTCATTCCCAAAACCTAGACTTGGGTGTACAATGATTACTAAATCTCTGCAGAGTGAATAAGTTAAGAAGTGACTAGGTCAGAGTAGCCAGTTACTAGCTGTAACCTTGGTGAAATAAATTCTCTGTCGCCATTTCTGCTATAAAATTGTCTGTTTCGTCCTTAAAATTATACTAACTTGTTCTTGGAGTTTATGAAAATATCAAATAGGGTAATATCATGATCAGAAAGAGTACTGCAATAGAAGATATCCCACGCAAACAAAAATTTATATGAAAAATTTTTAGAAGACTACAGGCACTAAAAGATGGGATTTAAGGACAATCTTGGTTGAAGCGTATTGTTATACTTTTCTGAGACAGGAGAGACATGCCACTTCAATAGTTTGTTGTTGTTGTTGTTTTTTTTACAGAGACAGAGAGAGAGAGAGAGAGAGAGTCAAAGGGAGGGCCAGATGGAAGGGAGAGAGATGAGAAGCATCAAGTCTTCATTGGGGTGCCTTAGTTGTTCATTGACTACTTTCTCATATGTGCCTTGATGGGCGGAATGGGGGGTCTATAGCAGAGCTAGTAACCCTTTGCTCAAGCCAGTGACCTTGGGCTCAAGTCAGCGACCTTGGCTCAAGCCAGCGATTTTTGGTCTCAAGCCAACAACCATGGTGTTATGTCTATGATCTCACGCTCAAGCTAGCGACCGGTGCTCAAGCTGGTGAGCCCATGCTCAAGCTGTGACCTCTGGGTTTTGAATCTGGGTCTTGAATCTGGGTCCTCTGCATCCCAGTTCACACTCCATCACTGCTCCACTGCCTGGTCAGGCGCCACTTCAATAGTTTTTTTTTTTTTTTTTTTTTACAGGGACAGAGAGAGAGTCAGAGAGAGGGATAGATAGGGACAGACAGACAGGAACAAAGAGAGGTGAGAAGCATCAATCATTAGTTTTTCCTTGCCGTCGCAACACCTTAGTTGTTCATTGATTGCTTTCTCACATGTGCCTTGACCACGGGCCTTTAGGAGACTGAGCAATCCCTTGCTGGAGCCAGCGACCTTGGGTCCAAGCTGACGAGCTTTTGTTCAAGCCAGATGGACCCGTACTCAAGCTGGAGAGCTCAGGGTCTCGAACCAGGGTCTTCCGCATCCCAGTCCAACGCTCTATCCGCTGTGCCGCCTGGTCAGGCCACTTCAGTAGTTTTTAAAGCACCATATACATCTGACTTAGATGAAATGGGAGAAGATGCTAAAGAAAGAGCAGGAGGGTAATCTGAAAGGAGGCCGTGTGTGTGTGTGTGTGTGTGTGTGGATTCAGGAGGGTGACATTGGCCTCTGGGCGAGGGAGTGGGAGAAGTGGTGTCACCATGCGTAATCATTCAAAACAAAAGGGGACAAGAAGCTGAGAAGAAAAGATTGGATTTCACCAGGCAAACAAGAACCCCTAGCCAGGCCAAGGTCCCAGGTTCAGAATTGCGAGGGCCCGGAACCTGCGAGGCCCGGAACCTTCGCGGGTGCTCGGGGAACCCAGGGGAAGACTAGCTTGGAGGCCTGGAAGGCAGGAAGCTAGTGGGAAAACCCTCCTGGCCTCCTGCTCAGGGCCGAAACCACTGTGTGGGTGACACCACACAGAGAGGGAGCTGCTGTGAATAGGGAACAGCTTAGAAAGGAAGAGCCCCAGGGCCGCGCCTGATGCGCAGCCCTGACTCAGGGGAAAGGTGTCACGGAGAAGGAAGAGTCCCCACATTTGAGGCTACAAGTCTTAAGAATAATGAAAGAAAACACAGTGGTGCCGATTTTTGCCAACTTGAAAGGGAGTTATGTTTGGAGTTCTGAAAACACTGTGGAAAGACAGGGCTGTGTCCCTGATGGGAAAGTGGCGTCCCTGGGCTGGTTTTGAGATGGGGCCGAATGAGCTGTAGAAAAGCATTGTTTGGCTAAGCAAAGAAAGGGGCAAATCGACACAGGCTGTATTTCTTGTGGACATATGAATGGAGTTACAGATCACAACTGCAGTGATTTGTAAACGCTGGTGCCAGAAAACTATGTGGAACTGATTACAGTTTACCAACCTTGGAGAACATTCCTGTTTTTCAACTGACCAAGACCAAGCCGGCTCCACATGATGGATCACTGCCTTTTTTTTTTTTTTTTTTAAAGCACTCATTGAAGCAAGTGGCAACGTTGAGAAAAAATTCCCAGCACAATTTTATTCTTACATTTATTTTTTTATTTTACATTTTATTTTGGACATTTTCGAACTTATGCTAAAGCAGAGAAAATAATATAAGGAAACCCAATGTGTCCATCCGGTTTCAGAAGCTATCAACTCTTGGCCTGTCTAGTTCTGCCTCTGCCTCAATGCCTCATTCTTCCTACAGGGATTTATAAAGTAAATTCCAAACATCTGTTATTTTTTGGTAAATATTTATTGACAATAAATAGGTTATAAAAGTTTATTAAAAATACACATTAACAGATAATGAAATGTATTTCCTTTTTTTGCTTTTCAGTATTAGTACACTATTGATTACTCTTGTTTATGAAGCAAATATTGCAGAACCAGGTCTCTGAGGAAATTAAGCTCCTTTTGGCAGAAAATAAGTCTGGTTCCCTGCCATGGCTCCCTGCTCTCTGGTAGTACAGAATGGTATTTAATGAACTGAAATGAGACTATAGAGATAGGACCTGATTTTCCTGGTTCAGTGTAAATCAGTCAATAAGGATACGTATATTTTTTTTCTCGTGTATTCATTCATTTATGGGACCTGGTTTCCCTAATTTACCGTGACTCAGTTCCTTAAGAAGTTTTCTTTCCTTTGTACTGTGCATTCAGGTATTGATGCATTCTTTGCACCAGTATTCACTAAGCCTGGCCATGTGGAATATAGGAGATGCGGTGGTGAATTTTGGAGTGTATGGGGTAGACTCCAAGTGTGTGATGGAGTGTGTCACTGGGTATGTAGATAGCTACGGGATATATGCCCAGTTCAATTTTGGGGAGGCAGGGAAGCAAGTGGATCTTCATTGGAGACCTGAAGGACAAGCAGAAATTGGCAAAGTACAAAGATGGGAGGTAAGGTTAAGTAAGAATGGAGTGGGATGGGCAAACTACAAAGGTTTGCAGCTGGAAACAGCCTAGCACTGTGATGGCGAACCTATGACACACGTGTCAGCACTGACACATGTAGCCATTTTTGATGACACGCGGCCGCATACCAGAGAAGTATGGGGCCGCATGCCGTGAAAGACATTTCATCCTCCGCTCCTGCAGTGCCAGGTACAGTACCAGAGGATAAAACATTTGCTGCAGTGTAGACACTGTGCTGGAGGTTTGTAGGCCAAAACAACAGAACTCGGGCACAGAGCGTCTAGTTCTGGGACTTCCGGTTACGCCGTTTTATCTCGAAGTGACACACCACCCGAGTTATGCTCAGTTTTTTTGGCGAATTTTGACACATCAAGCTCAAAAGATTGCCCATCACTGCCCTAGCACAGCACGTGATCATGCCCTGCTGGGGTGCAGAATCGGGTCAGCTGAAAACTGAGGCTGGAGCAGCAGAAGCCAGATCACGAAGAGCTGTCAAGGATTTGGTTTCAAGGGCGATGGGGACTGATGCCAGGCTCTGCTCTCAGCGATGTCAAAGAAGAGAACAAATTTAGAAGTGAGACAGAATTGAAATACTGTATCTGAAATCACATCTCACAGGTGCAGCTTGGGGCTTATTCAAATCCTGTCTCCTTTGCCTTGCTTTTGATTCTGTCATTTATTTGCATATAGCGGTGGTTCTTAACCTTGGCTACACAATGGAATCACCTGGGGAGCTTTTAGAAAATACTGACGCCTGCAGTCAGGTAGATACTCTGAGGTCAGGGCTGGGGCCCAGGCATCTGTCTTCATTTCTTAAAAACCTCCCTAAGTAAGTGTAATGAACAGCTGAGTTGAGAACCAGTGCAGATGAGGGTGAGCAGAGAATCTAGAGGAGCAAGTCAATGTCATCCACTTGAAAATGCTTTCAGTTAGTCATTCTGTCACTCTCAACTGTCACAGCAATCCTTAAATAACCAACCACACTTTTATAAGTGAAGGATCTCCCGGATGACCTAGTTCAGCCTCCCGTTTTACAAATGAAGGAAGAGTTACAAATATGTAATGCTCAAGGATGCATCGCTGGCTAGGCACAGAGCTAGCTCGAAAGCCACCATGCTGCACCCAGAAAGAAGACAGTCTCGTTCAAGCCGATCGAGGACAAATGCTCTAATGCTAGTTACTATTTATTGAATAGTATTATGTGCCAAAGAGTGAGCTGGCTCTTTTATGGGCTTTATCTCATTTCATTCTTACAATAATCTTGCGAGGCAGTCATATTGTTCCCATTTCACAGATGAGGAAAATGAAACCCAGAATGTTCATTACTTGCATTGGGCTCCAATCTAGGTCTGACATTAAAGCCTGTGCTTCTGACCACTAAATATACTGCTTTTTCATTTATGATCTCCAAAAATAACAACAAACACAAAAACAAAAAGGCAAGAACTGAATGACTTCCCTGTGGAAATTAACAATTTTTATAGTTCAGTAGAGTTTGCTAATAATGTTGCAAGTTATCCCAAGCAAGTTGGTTATCAACTTTTTAGAGAAACTAATTTACCTAATAGCTGGGCTGCCAAAAGAGGCTCGGGAGCTTGGTGTAGTTGAGGTCTGGGTATGCTGACAAGATACCCTAAACTGAACCAAACCAAAACACCCCCAAACTGCAGAGGGCACTTTCGAACCGTTGCTATAACCGTGGAGGCATGTAACGAGGGATGAGAAAGTGAGGATTCTTAAGACAGTGAAAGTTCTGCGCAGAGGAAAACACGAGACTCCAATGCCATTTCCCTTGAAGCTCTTGTATTCCACTATGTGCTGTGTCCCTACATTTAATTCTGACGAAACCCCTGTGGGATTTGTCACTTTACAGCTAAGGAAATTTAACTTGAAGAGGCTTCCAACCCTTCTGAGGTGGCACACACCCCGTCCTCCTACACTGCCTGAGCACAATGTCCATCTAGCACCGTCGCGTGTAACATGACACTGGACCCTACTTTACCAGAGGCAAGAGTTAAGCCTTTCAACTCTCTGAGCTGGTGCACACACGGTAATTACACAGGGAGGGAGGCACTAGAGAAGGGCTCTGCAGTGCCCCAGGGAGGGTGGAGAAGGCTCTGCCCAGGGGTGGGGTTGGGAACCAGGTGCCAGAGACAGACTGGGATAAAGATGGTGAGAAAAGGGCAGGACCCAGGTTGTTGGGCCCTTTCACCCAATGGCTCTCCTTGGCCAAGAAATAAATCCCTTTACCCTCCCTCTCTGGGTGTTTAAGGCATGAAAAATATCTTTTGGACTTGAGGAAAAGATTTCACTTAGTTTCTGGTCCAGATTTATTTTGCTAAGCAATTCAGAAGCAACTTCCAAATTCCCTGTTTTTCATGTAAATTATAAAAGGGACACCTAATCATTGTTGAAAATTGGAAAAATATGCGGAAGAAGAAACAGTGAATCAGAAAAACAATCTGCCATGAGTCCAACAACCAGTAGGTCGTTGCTTTAAAAAAAAAAATCCAATTTAAAGAGTATATTTCTGTTGAATAATTTGGTTTCCAGAAGCAGTTGTAGCTCTGTACTTTTTTCTATCTAATCTAAGTTAGTAGATTCCCAATAAAGTTTCTGTCCTAATATTTGAAACCTAAGAAAGATGGTGAGTGGGGTAGAAGGCTGGGTGAGGGTGTATGTACAGTCGTGTGTGTGTGTGTGTGTAAGCGTGCGCGCATGCACGTGTGCACACGAGTGAGAGCTGTCACTGTAGGTGAAACCTGGATTCAGAATAGCACGGAGGAAAGGAGATACGAATGGAGGTGGCTGCACTACAACCAGTGGGGACCTTTTCCTCTTTTCTGTTGACAGGGAAGAGGATGGAAACACAGTGGGTGGGTGGGAAGACAAATGCTAAGTTCACATCTGAAACTGTTTTAAATATGGGAGTTCAATACTGTATTCTCTCTCTATTTGCATGTATTTTTTTTTTTTTTTTTTTTTTTTTTTTTACAGGGACAGAGAGAGATTCAGAGAGAGGGATAGATAGGGACAGACAGACAGGAACAGAGAGAGATGAGAAGCATCAATCATTAGTTTTTCGTTGCTGTTGTGATACCTTAGTTGTTCATTGATTGGTTTCTTACATGTGCCTTGACCGCGGGCCTTCAGCAGACCGAGCAACCCCTTGCTGGAGCCAGCGACCTTGGATCCAAGCTGGCGAGCTTTTGCTCAAGCCAGATGGGCCCACACTCAAGCTGGTGAGCTCGGGGTCTCGAACCTGGGTCTTCCACATCCCAGTCCGACGCTCTATCCACTGCGCCACCGCCTGGTCAGGCTGCATGTATTTTTAAATTCCCATAATAAAAGGTTTTCTTTTTTAAAAAAGAGAATGTCATGCTGGACATTTATTTCAATGTAAAAAAAATAAAAATAAATCACTAGTCAACTTGCAGTTTTTAAAGTCTGAATGATTATAAACAACATTTAATTTGTTTAAAGTGTTAGAACTTAAAAAAAGGTCTAGGAATTATTCTTTATAGTTTCCACACTTGGGAAATTTCATCTATATTTCATGAACACAGATAAAAAGTAATTCAGAGCTTGTTATAGAAATGGATAGAAGTAATTTAAGAGAAGGGAGAAAATACATTCTTAGTAAAAACAAACAGAACAAATTATATCTACTATGGGAAAGTAATGTTTCCCGTATTTGTTCCCGGAGGCAGCATCATTTTCTTAAATGATACGTAGAATTGAAGGAAGTAGGGGAGAAAGGAAAGGCAAGTTTAAAATATGAAAAAAAGTCTGAGCAAAAACAAGCCGGAACTCGGTATTTTGGAGAGCATTACTGATAGTGGTACTGATGGCACAGGGAGCTCAAGGCCACACAGGGGCTGCTTGTGCTCCAGAAATCCCATGAGTCTTCCCCGTGACTCTAGCTAGCAACATTTTCTAAATCAGCAGTTACATCATTTATTATGAACAATATATTATTACAATTAACCTGGTTTAAAAAAAAATCACCAGAATTTACATAAGTATGCTTTTAATATCTGTATTTATTGAACGTCTACCTTGTTCTTGATGCTTTGTCAGGCCTCTTAAAATGACTGTGACACAGGACAGTCCCACTGGGAGCCACAGGACAGAGGAAAAGGACCAAGCCAGCCAGGAGCGGGCAGGGAAGGCTTCCTGAAGGAGGTGATGCTTATGCAGGTTTTCAACAATCACTAAGTATAAGGAAGGGGAGAAGGGATTCAGGCAAAAAAGAGCATGATGGGTGAGGTGGGTACACAGCGAGGGAAGAGCATTTCTTTCAAAGTGTTGACCTAAGTAGAGCCTACGAAGTCACCATTCTTCACAAGAGCTTGGGCATGGTGCTTTCAGTAACGTCTTAGGAGCCCCTGGCACAATCAGTTCTAAGACTCGTAGACCTGGGTTTGGATCCTGGCTTTACCATCTTTAAGATTAAATCAGTTTTAGTTTTAATTTCTTCACCTGAGAAATAGGAAGATATATAGCCCAAAGAATTCTTAGGAGGAATAAATGATTATCCAACAAAAGCTACATTTACTAAGTGTTCATTCACTACATGTAGGACATGGTACTGAGTCTTCACAACAACTCCACCAGATAAACAGTATTAGCCCATTGTACAGATGAGGATAGTGCAGCCAGCTAATCGATGCTGAGGCCAGAATTTACCATCAGGTTGTAGGGTTGCTCGGCCCCGCTCAGAGCCAAGCCCTTGCTGCCCAGCGACCCCCTTACTGCTCGTGGGTAAGACTATGCGGGCCTGGCACGGGCTCAGTCAATGCCGACAGACTCCCACTCTTCCGAGTGTGTGCTGTGCCAAAACAGAGTTCTGAAATGTATAAAATCCTGCTGTGTTTTTGGAATTGGAAGAAACCTTTTAAGATAACCTAGTACTGCCCTTTGGTTTGATAGAGTGCCTGCTTTAAAATGATTTCTAGGGGAAATGGCCATTTTTCTAAGATCAGTCCAGGACCAGATCATCACACTCTTCCTTGGGAGCCCACTTGGGTTTTTTCAGCTCCAGTGGTTTCTGTTCAGGTTTCCTCTGGCTTTCTGCTGGGGCAGCCAAGCTTATACACGTGCCCACGAGCCTGTCCCGCAGCCCACCCTTCCTTCCTCCCAACAGTCTGTCTATATTTGGAGGAATTTCTGGCACACTCTATTTTTCTCTTGATTTAAAACTCTAGAGCAGGGGTCCCCAAACTTTTTACACAGGGGGCCAGTTCACTGTCCCTCAAACTGTTGGAGGGCCGAACTATAAAAAAAACTATGAACAAATCCCTATGCACACTACACATATCTTATTTTAAAGTAAAAAAACAAAATGGGAACAAATACAATATTTAAAATAACAAGTATATTTAGATCAACAAACTGACCAGTATTCCAATGGGAACTATGGGTGCGGATGTATCCTGTGGTCCTCTCACTGACCACCAGTGAAAGAGGTGCCCCTTCCGGAAGTGCGATGGGGGCCGGATAAATGGTCTCAGGAGGCCACATTCGGCCAGCCGGCCCGTAGTTTGGGGACCCCTGCTCTATAGCCTGATCAGGCAGTGGTGCAGTGGATAGTGGGTCAGACTGAGACGCGGAGGACTCAGGTTCGAAACCCTGAGGTTGCCGGCTTGAGTGCGGGCTCATCTGGTTTGAGCAAAGCTCAGCAGCTTGAGTCAAGATCGCTGGTGTGAGCAAGGGGTCACTCTGTCTGCTGGAGCCCCCCGGTCAAGGCACATATGAGAAAGCAATCAATGAACAACTAAGGAGCTGCAACAAAGAATTGATGCTTCTTATCTCTTCCCTTACTATCTGTTCCTCTCTGTCTCTCTCTCTCTCTCTGTCCCTGTCACAAAATAAATAAATAAATAAATAAAACTTTAGAATATGTTTTCCATTAATAATTACTATTTGGAAAAAAATACTATAATAGCTAATATTTTTTCTGAGTTTGTGTTAGGCATTGTGATACATTTATAGATGATCTGATTTAATCCTCACAACTCGATGAAGTATTTACATGCAACATTTTGATTTTACTGATGGAGAAACCAAGGCACAGAACCGTCAGATAACTTGCCAAGGGTTGCTGAGCTATGAAGTCTCTCTTCCCCCCTAGAGTAAAGGCCAGCACACCCTCCACCCACACTGTCCCCGACTCTCACCGTCCCTCTGTCCCTGGCCTCCCAGCTCCTCTCCCGCATCAACCCGACAACCCATCTTTCTTCCTCTCACAGCTGCATTCCAGTTTTCATGTTTCAGTTTCTTGTCACACATCCTTTTTAGCATATGTTCCCATTGAATTTAATCTGGTTTTGAAGAACTGCTCTTATTCCTGGGCCCTAATTATTGAACCAGTGCCAACCTAGCTGATGAAACATTCCTGATTCTTCTATCTCTGCCATGAATCTCTCTAACAAATGGACCGGATACTTGGCGCCTTCCCCTTGACTGCTGCTCTCCCAGTGGTCCTGCTCTCTTCTGTACTTTGAGATTATCAATGACAATAGGACATGGAGCGGAACCTGTCCCCAAATCCTTTGGAGTTTACTATTCCAGACAGTTAGAATCTGCTTACAATGTCATAGTAGTCACTTCAAAGCATAATGTTAATTATATAACACTAAGAGAGGACTATGGCAAAGCCAGCTGTCTCTACTTTCAATTTATGAGTTCTCCTCCTTGTAATGGGGCCAGAAAAACAGCAGCTTGCAATGAGGGCAGCTTTATTTACATTTCCAATTTCAACTTTTTGGTTAGTATCTATATGCAAAAACAAAAGACTTAATTCAGTGCTTAATAAAAAAGAAAGAATAAGAAAAATATAATTTACCTAGAGTCTAGGTAAATGCTTTTCAAAAGCCTAGTAGAAGCTATATGGAAGAAAATAAGTGAATCTACCCTGACACCCTGACTTATTTGTACCCCTTTCTTGCGCGCGCGCGTGCACACACACACACACACACACACACACCCAGTATTGACACCATTGAAGGGTCTTATAACAGCCCAGAGTATTATTCAAATACTCAAGATTATCAATAGATGGCTGGATGAATGAAAATGAGTGAATTATTTTCTCACTGCATGATTTCAGAATGACTAGGAAGCTTAAGAACACTTTCAGAAAGTAGGCTTTATGATGACAAAGCCAAAGTGAGGAGATTTTGCCTCAGTACTGTGAGTTATGCCACCTTAGAACAAGGGAAGAAACCTGAAAATTGCAGAAGAGTCATAGTGCAGCTTCAACAGTACCTAAACATTTTAAAGAATTCATAAAATGTCACTACCACCCTTTTGCTTAAAACATACCTAATTGTTTCTTCAAATCCCTATGAATGGTGTGCCTTGTTGGCTTTATACTCTGAGAAACTTAAGATTTCAAATTTATGTAGAAAGATTATTTAAATAGTCATCAAATCAAAATGACATGTGCGAAATATTAAGTATATATCAGCTCATGATTCAAAGACAACATTCTCGGGTGTGTGTGGTTGGGAAATAATGAAAGAGGCTGCTGACAGCATTTTGCCTTTGGCTGCACCACAGCCAACAATGCGCTGTCGTAGGTGTGTGTCTTGTGTAACAGTCTACACCCTTCTGGGGCTCAGGCTTGGTTTCTCATAGTTCAAGAATTTACCCAGAGGCACCAAGCTGGTCCCTCGACAGGTTGGGCAGTAGGTTTAGCTATTGATATTTCTCCTCATCCCTTTCAACAAAACACAGAATCAAGCCCTAATCAGCAAAAACATTAAAGCTTCCCAGCCAATAACAGGAATTCCTCATTTTTTTCTCTTCCTTTTCAGATGATCCTACAGAGAAGTGGACAACTTTTAGTAGTCATTTGACACCATTATTTCCCACATGTTGTTCTTATCCTTCATTTGGAAATCCTGTGTGAGAAGTGCACTAAAGCCAAATCTCGTTTTTCAAATGAATACTTCTGCTAAATTTTAAAAATCTATACAAAATACTACAAATGGCTTCTTTAAGAGCCTGACTAGAGGTGTACTTGAAAAAACAAACCATATAGTCACTGTTTGGTTTTCTAATTACCATAGACGTCCTGCCATGGTGAAGAACAGAATTTTATTCATATTTAACACATGCACCTATTTTGGTGCATGTTAATGTGTCTGACAGTTTTCTCTGAATTCCTCCCTTTATGCCACCTGCTTCCTCCTGCCATGTGTCATCAAAATGGTGATGTTTTGATGAAGAGCCTTCCTGAGGGCCCCTCGGATTATGGATCAGTGTGATACACTTAAAAAATCCTTACTTCTTCTTTGATATTGACTATCTGCACTGCTTTGAGACTAGAAGAGCTTTCATTTTTTAAGTAAGCTCTCGAGCCCTCAGGGCCTTTTAAACTGTTGCTTAAAGAAATCAATTTTCAGAGGGGTGGCAGGGGCTTAGCCAAGCCTGATGAGGCTGGGTGGGAGTTCTGGAATACACTCAGCTGAAGTCACGGAAACAAGTTAGGGCGAGCCCAAATTCACCTTTCATTTACGAAGCCCTCTCAGCCTGGTAAGGTGTGCCACCATTTGAAAGTGATGGTTGGCTGTTATGCACAGTTGCAATTTATCTGCTGAATGTAGGGAACACAATAAGAAAAGTTGCACAAGAGTAAAAATAATCATTACCAACAAAAACGATAAACAGCAAACAATATCATTACAAGAACAATGACACGTGTATAGCCACGGAAGCCATTATCCAGTGATAGTGTCATTCCCATTGACATTGCATCTCAATTAGATTCAGACAGTCCCGCCAATATAATTGTGGGTCTGAGATATGAATTTAAAAGTATATTTTTTCTTTTGCAAATGGGAACGCCACCAGATTGGAGCTTCCAGTATCTGCCTTTGTAATATACCCACACATGAAATGGGCACGTCCTGTGAGAGGACAACAAGATTCTCATCCTCTACCACCAATCACACCTCCACATTCGCCCTCCAGGACCATCCTGGCCACACTCAGAAGTCCAGGGTGTAAAGCACTATGCACCCACGCCAGCGTGTTGCTTTGGGGACAAGTTATTGCTACTTTCTATCTCCAGGTATCTTGAGACTAATCTTTTGGAAGCAATACATTGAAAATTCATCTATCTGAAGCTATAAATCCTGCATTTCTAATGAAAAGAAATGACATTTTATTAGATTATTTATACAATAAAAGTCTGAACATTCTGGCAGACATAGTGACCTAGACTTTTCTATGAACACTCCTCAGGTTCAGCAGATGGCACCTGTGTGCTCAGTAGACTGTAAGGCATCCCTCAGTGTGACTTGTTCAGAGGTTTTTTTTAAGACTCTGCAAGGTTCAAATGTAAGTTATAATATCATGTGTTTGGGTTGTGAATAAATGCTTCTGTCTGAACGTTAAGAGAGGAAAAGTTTATTTTCTGCATTGGCTTAATAAGAAATTCCCCCAACTTGAGAATAACTTGCACACTGTTCCAGCAAGAATACACGAAACACAGACCCTTCGCTGTGCTCCGACGTTGGGGTGCTTTCTTTCTGAGGTAAGATCTCAAACCTAATATGAAGTAGATCACGGCCTGGAAAGGTGATGTCAGAATCATACAGCAGACACGAGAATAAAGCTCTGGGGTGTGATATACCTGCCCACAAAGCTCTCTACATGGCCAGAATGCAGTTTGTCCTTTGGAAATTCATCTCAAACAGAGTTATGCAATGGAAAAGAAATTACAGGGGCCAAAATCATGAGATTTGTGAGTGGGGCTGCATCAGAAAACAATTTTAAGCCATTTTGATGAAATTATTCATGAGAACATAGTAGAGTATATTTTTCATACGATAATTTTGTCAGAGATGATCAGACTCTTCTATAAAATATCTTTCGAATTAACTTTTCAAACAGTAAACAGAATAGTTTATTATAAAGGTTCTTTCTTGTACGATGAGGGGAAGCATGAAAATATGATTTTTAAAAAAGCAAAGTGTCCTTGGCATTGCTCAATGACACTATTCACCACGACAGATCAAAATGAGTTTAGTGGTATTATTGTTCCAAGTGATAAGAATCAAGCCAGAATCAATAAGAAAAGGCTTGCTTTAACAACCTGTCCCCTGCCACAACACTGCTGTCCCCACTGTGCTGTGCGATGACAAATTTGTTTCACCACCCTTCTCTGCAGATGAGTGCCAAGGCCAAGATGCTGGTGGACAGCTCGTGGTTGCTGAAAATGGGCAGATCTCCCTCCTGTCCTGATAGGGATTATGTAAATGGATAGAGCCCAGGGCTCTGCATTTTTTCCCAAGCATCCCCAGATGACTGTGCGATGGGGGGTGGGGGGCTTAGGAAGACAGTACCAGCTGGAGGAAACATTCTGAAGACAGGTGTCACCCTTCTGTCCATCTATTTTCTTGGTGTGTGGGTTGTGACTGGTTGATTTATTCCCTTCTTCTTACTTTCCCCTTTTGGGATAACTAGAAAATCCCTTTATGGGCTCTGCCTCGAAGAAAAAAGGATGTGAATCTTTGCTGCCCATATTGGACTAGGCCTGCTTTTGAGTCCTAACTTCTCTCAGGCACGTGATGATTCAACATGTTTGACTTTCACGCTACAGCAGCCCTGTGGGGGCTGAGCTGCTCCAGGCCATAGCAAAAACTATTCAACTAAATTATGCACAACTCAACACTCACCAAATTCTTATCAAGCATTTGCTGTGTGCCAGGCACAGTGTAAAAGGCACTGAAGACTACTAGCATGTCTGATACTGTTTAAAAACTCAAGGCACAGGTTTAGAGGGCATATTTGTTTTATTTATTTATTTATTTATTTATTTATTTATTTCAGAGACAGAAAGAGAGTCAGAGAGGGGGATAGATAGGGACAGATGGACAGAAACTGAGAAAGATGAGAAGCATCAATCATCAGTTTCTCGTTGTGGCACTTTAGTTGTTCATTGATTGCTTTCTCAATGTGCCTTGACCATGGGGTTACAGCAGACTGAGTAACCCCTTGCTCAAGCCAGTGACCTTGGGTCCAAGCTGGTGAGCCTTGCTCAAGCCAGATGAGCCCGCACTCAAACTGGTGAGCTTGGGGTCTCGAACCTGGGTCCTCCGCATCCCAGTCTGACACTCAATCCACTGCGCCACCACCTGGTCAGGCTAGAGGGCATGTTTTAGGGATGTATTTTTGAAATGTGTGTGATTATTTTCTGGTTAGTGCATGCATATGTGGTTTGTGTACATGTGCAAACCCTGAGATAGTTTGCTTCATTGGTGGGCTCTCCTGGGTGTACTGTTCTATTAGCAAGAGGAAAGGAGTCACCCAGCAGGAAGGGGGTGACTAATGCATCAAAGGGCCTAGATGCCTGCAGTGTGGTAAGCAGCCCTGCACATCGTGGTGTTGCCCGGTATACCATTTCTCCCGGTGGGCACAGCCTGCTAGAGTCAGAACTGGTCACTGAATGCTTTGCTAATGATCTCTTGACAGGTACAACCGAGCAGTGACAAGGTCAGTGGTCCAAGGTAACTTTGTCCCTCGCTGAGCGCAGACTTTATACACTGAAAAGAAGAACTTCCCGTCATCCACAGGCAAATAACAACAAGACCCATGTATTCCACTGTCCAGTCTAGAGAAGCCTGCTCATGGCTGGGGGTGACCAGCCTGGGAGTACCAGCTATCTTGAGGGTGGAAGAGGGTTTGAGTGTAGGCCATCATGAGAATCAAGTGGCTTAAACTATTGTAGGTGACTGGCCCTGTGGGCTAAAGACCTCCTATAGAACAGTTCCAGAGACCCAGACCAATAAAATCAGACCCTTTGTGGGCAGGGCTAATATTTTTAAATAAAGAGTCACAGCTGATTCTAACATGCCCTTGGGGTTGAGAAGCATGGCTACACCATGGGAAAACAAGGGGCCTGAGGTCAGAGTGGGAATTAGAACCTGAGCTCTTCCCCATTTGCTGAATAAGACTAAACATGTTGCTTAATCTCGCAGAATTTCCGTGCGGTATCTGTAAACGGAGGTAATAGCCCCTACCTACAAGGTTATTGCGGTATATTAAATGAGGTAACATAGGTAATGAACCCAGCCCAGCCCTTAAACTTCTAGTCTGAATAGCTTCACTCAGTTATTTGTCCTTCATTGTTCTGAGTATCTGGTCTCTGTCTACAATACCTTACCCACTAATTAATCCATATACTAAATAAACTTCGGCACGCTCACTCTGTGGCAGGTGCAATACTAGGTACCAACAATACAAGGACGAAAACTAAGTGAGAAAGAACTCTCCAGGGGGAGGGTTTCTTTCTTCATAAGTGAGAAGTTAAGCCTGACTGGTGGTGGCACAGTGGATAGAGCATCGACCTGGGACACTGAGGTCCTAGGTTCAAAACCCTGAGGTCACCGGCTTTGAGTGTGGCCTCACCCAGCTTGAGCACAGGCTCACCAGCTGGCACGTGGCATCGCCAGCTTGAGCGTGTGTTCACCAGCTTGAGTGCAGGGTCACTGACTTGAGCAAGGGGTCACTGGCTCAACAGTCAAAGCACATATGAGAAGCAATTAATGAACTAACGTGCCGCAACTATGAGTTAATGCTTCTTATTTATTTCCCTTTCTCTCTCTCTCTCAAAAAAAAATAATAATAAATAAAAAATAAAAAGAAGTTAATAAAAATCAAGACCATGACCCACAGTTCTGTACTGAGTTGTTTTTGCTACTCAGTGTTGTCCCCAGTGTCACTGCTCTGAAATCATAGGCACATAGGTCTGTCTGTGTGTGCGGGGCTTTCACCTTCCTCCTGCTCCACCCTGGGAGTGGGCTAAGGGATAAACCAGCCTATTACTGGTCTCCAAGGAACTTCTGTCCACATTGATTTCAATATCTCTCTCTCTCTCTTTTTTTTTTACAGAGAGTCAGAGAAAGGGACAGATAGGGACAGACAGACAGGAACGGAGAGAGATAAGAAGCATCAATCATCAGTTTTTCGTTGTGACACCTTAGTTGTTCATTGATTGCTTTCTCATATGTGCCTTGACTGTGGGCCTTCAGCAGACCGAGCAACCCCTTACTCAAGCCAGTGACCTTGGATCCAAGCTAGTGAGCTTTGCTCAAACCAGATGAGCCCGTGCTCAAGCTGGCAACCTCGAGGTCTTGAACCTGGGTCCTCCGCATCCCAGTCCAATGCTCTATCCACTGCGCCACCACCTGGTCAGGAGATTTCAACATCTCTTAATTTTACTTAAGTCAAAACCAAATATAATATCAGTGACCAAAAGTGCAAAATTAAAGAAAATGTATCAAAACAGTATTATGGTTAATATAGTAGCAAGGTAATCTGAAGATGATCAACTGGCCTTCAGCTGTCCCACAACTGTGGCCCAGAGAGTTAACTTCACTAAACATTTTCCTCCCACTGAAATGCAGGGTGAATATACACGAATATACTCATATGTATGGATCATAAATTAGGAATGATGTATGATACTGAAGCAACAAAAATCTGATTCTAAATTTAAACTAAAATATAAACTGGATTTTTGTCTTGAAAATGTAGACAAAACAAATAAAGATGTTTCTTGAAAAACAAAACAAAACAGGAATAAAATTATCTTCAGGCTTACAATAAGGGGCAAACAACACCCCAAAGTGGCCTATTTGTGTTGTTATTTTTCTTCCTACTTCACATGGTCCTAATTCAGATATTGTTTATTGATTGTTTACTTGTTGATTATCTGTCCTCCCCCTCCCTCATGTAAATTATGAGAGAACAAAAACTTATGTTGGTCAGTATATGCCCTGGCCAATGGGAAGTACAGAAACAATCTGTTGAATGAATAAAAGAACATGACAGGGGCCTGACCAGTGGTGGCACAGTGGCTAGAGTGTTGACCTGGGATGCTGAGGTCCTAGGTTCAAAACCCCTAGGTCACTGGCTTGAGCGCAGGCTCACCAGCTTGAACACAGGGGTTGCTGGCTTGAGCCCAAGGTTGCTGGCTTGAGCAAGGGGTCTCTTGGTCTGCTGTAGCCTCTCGGTCAAGACACATATGAGAAAGCAATCAAGGAACAGCTAAGGTGCCGCAACAAAGAATTCATGCTTCTTATCTCTCTCCCTTCTTGTCTATCTGTCTCTCTCTTGAAAAAAAAAATAATTAAAAAAAGAAAACATGACAGAGAAAACATTATAGGCACTGGAGCGTGGCTGCATTTTCCTTTGAATTATGCTCTAAAACAAGACTTTATGAATCAGATAACTTTAAAGGCTAGGCTTATTTTCTTCTTAAGTGGCAAAGAGTTTGCTGAATCTGCCAGTAGCTCTGAGTAAGTTTACTGAAGAGCTGGCTTTTTAGAACTTAACAGAAAATCCAATTTCATCGTTAAATAAAAAAGGCTTTTGAAGCTTGTTTCATTTACTATTTGCCTATATAACTGAGGAACAATTTTAAAAAAGCAGTATTGCAAGATGAAGAGACAGAGAAGAGGAAAACTTCCCCTATTGCTCTGGAGAAACTTTCCATTTTTCATATGCTAGGTGCTTTTCTTCCTTTTAAATCCTCTGTAAACTACTTTCCTTCTTTTAAAGACCAAACAATCTCACCAATCAAAACTGTTCACCATTAGTCAGACTGTCCTTATTTTATGCGTTTCTATAGACCCGTGATGGCGAACCTATGACACGTGTGTCAGCATTGACACGCATAGCCATTTTCGATGACATGTGGCCACATACCAGAGAGGTATGGAGCCGCATGCTGAGAAGGACATTTCATTCTTGGCTCCTGCACGGCCAGGTGCAGTAGCCGAGGATAAAACATTTGCTGTAGTGCAGACACTCTGTGCCGGAAGTCTGTAGGCCAAAACAACAGAACTCCGGCACAGAGCGTCTAGCTCTGGGACTTCCAGTTAGGCTTTTTCTCGAAGTGACACACCACCTGAGTTATGCTCGGTTTTTTGGCGAATTTTGACACATCAAGCTCAAAAGATTGCACATCACTGCTATAGATGTTTTCACAGCAGTGAAGATATGCTTCCTTTGTCCATTTGTGTTGAGCCTATAGATCTCAGGTTGATGTCTAGTCATCTAAAAACAACCTATTCTGTGACTTGTTAACTTGATATGCACTTTGCATGATACATCATGATGATCTAAGGGACAGATTATAATTGAAAGCTTTCTCTTCAGTGCCATGCAAGCATTCTGAAAGAAAGTCCAGGTTCCAGTTTGGCAAATAGGACACATTCCTTTTTTGGCATTTTTGTGGAGATTCTGAAACGTGGGCCTGAGGCTGCTGGACCCACATCTAGGTATGGTAGTGTGAAACTGGAACTGTGAGTCATAAAGTCACAGCACAGATCCCCAGCCCTAATACAGTATTACAGGGAACTCCCTAGGCTGGCAGGCAACAGTAACATGGAAAGGCAAACGTTAGAATTCAGTTAACCTGAGAGTGTGTGCGCCAGCCCCTTAATGTTGCCCTCATCGGACTTTCAGTGCGAGGTGACTGACACATCAGAGTGAAGCAGGAGCCACATGTCTGCTGGGGAAGTGTCTCCATCCTCAATCTACAAACACACACCCCCCTTGGGTGGCCATGGGTGTGTTGATTGCAAGACTGGGTGTCTTGAGTTTTGCAATTATGTACATATGTCATTGTGCTTAGTAACTCGGCTGCTATTCAGGAGACTGATTCGGCATAATCCATCTACGTGGGAGTTAACTCGTGTATTAGGTTTAAAATATACAAAAGCTCTGTCCAGCAGTGAGATCGAATGGCTCGAATTGTAACAGGAGATCTTGTCTTTCACCTCTAGGTCACCAACTGGCAGTCAGCTCTTTTACCTAAGATCTCTGTTTCGTTACCACTCCATGGTTTTAGTGAATTAGTAGTATCAGCCCACTTTCTGGTTTGAAAAAGTCCACATCGAACAACTAGTGTAGCTGCTATTAATACTGTTTTTGTTCCAGGTGATAGTAGAAAATGACATAGACCTAAACTTGAACTCAGACTTGTGTCTTTTAAAGCAGTCATAGAATGATTCTTCAATATCACAAACTCATGTGGCTCAAAAGATATTTCAGAGTGTCAAAGGTAGGAGGTTTTTAAAAGGCCATGTAATTTGGTACCAATCTTAATTCCTTATGACAAATTAGTTAGATACCTAGATTTTTTTGTTATCAATGATATTAACAATGGATGCCTTGGATTTCTGAATCAAATATAATCAGGTATGCTCTTAAAGTCTGCAGGGCTCAGGACAAGAGATTAAAGTGAGGCCCGCTTCCCATGTCTAGATATTTACAACTTATAAATGAAGCTGTTAAGTATGTTCTATCTTCTTTGCATAGCCATTGAAAATCTTTTCATGACAGTGATATATTTTTCTTAACTTTTTGTTTTACCTGTTTGATGTAAAATTATTGCAGATCTGAAAATGGGTGTTTTTCTTGGTGGTTGCAATTCAAAACAGCAACTGGGACTGGACAGTCAGAGGCTCCTCTGAAGGGAACAGAGTTCACCATGGAAGTGGTGGGGGCCAGCTTCTGTCTCAACAACACCTCCTAAGAGCTGTTTTGCATTTTATACAAAGGATTGGTAAACACAGAGCACATTACCAATGCATGCCAAAACTTCATTAATTTCAAAATTGCAGTCCCTTTAGCTAAAAAGCACCCGATGATGGAAGAGAATAACAATGGGAGTGATTAACCTTGCCAGATGTACAAGTCAACTTGCATATTGAATCCCTACTCAGTCAGGGCTCACAAGCCAAAATAAAGCACAGGGGTGCTCACACAGTAGAACCAGGTGACCTTGGTAATTAAAAAATGAAAATCCAAGGTATTTTCTTTTGGTGGAATGGCCACTTTCTGGGGATGATGTTCTAAAGGTGGTCACCAGCCAAGAGGGCAGTAAATAGACACAGAATAAGAAACATCACTTTCAGCATTGAAAATTGGAGTAAAGGCTTTTTGCAGGACCTTTGAAATCGTAGGAAGACATAACATCTTTTAAGCTCATGTGTTACAAACAAATTAGTATTTTTACACTACAAGTCTGCCCTTGAATCCTAGAAAACAAAACAAAACAAAAGCCTCCCTCCCCTCTGGGAAGCAGGGTGCTGTAAAGGAGGTGGGCAGGGGCGGGGAAGGGTCCCAGAGGGTGAGGAGGGCTCCGAGTACACCAGAATCCTGAGAACTTGAATTGGAGTTATTTGTAATGCTCTGTTCCCGGGTATTCTAATGTCCTAGAATTTATCCCCAAAGGGCTGATGAGAGGCAAGAGATTTTCCCAGAAACAGGAAGGAGTGCCTGGTATCTATGGGAAAAGCATGAAAAACTGTTACTTTCCTGTATCTTTGACTACTAAAATTTGTATATGACTTCCATTAAACTGACTGTTGCTGTAAAATGAATATTTCATTACATACCAAACACACACACACACACACACACCCAAGAGGGAAGAAAGCAACACACAGTGGTCAACTCAGCATCGAAACCCGTGTCATCTACTTTAAGTATAAGCGACAGAAACAGGAGTTGCTTTGTAAAGCTCGTTTCAAAGAGTCCTGCTATACATTTAAATATATCTCCTAATGATAGAGATGGTTCTGCAACAAGTGGGGGCATTTAAGATCAGGAGCCAGAAGGCGCAGGTGAGGAGTTTCTCGAGTCTGTAGTAATTTGGGCAAGAATCCAGAAGTCAGGCTGTTTCCATGGTCTAGGAAATGAAGGAATGAAATATACTTGGAATTTGGAAGGCAGTTTGAAAAGAAACAATTGCTGGGTTTGGCAGAAGATTAAGTATAAAGGCAATACGATGCATTTGGCGTGGAGCCATAGCGTGCTTTTCGCAATCATATTTAATCCTCCCAATAACCTCGCAAGAAGACATATTTGTGTTGGCTTTATAAGAAGACAGGCGCTCTGAAACTGGACCTATCCAGGGCCAAACAACTATTAGATAAACAGCAGCATCAACATTCACACCTGGGACTAATGAGCTAGAAATTATTTTTATGTAGCCCCTTGAGACTGTGACCCCCAGCACAGGGAAAAACTGGGAAAGGAAGATGAACCATTTCATCTTTTCTAATTTAGCTAGTGAAAGACAAATTCAATTTATGATGTATAAGTATCCGGTTGGGGAGGGATAGGTTTGATTCGATTTTTTTTGTGTGTTTGTGTATGTTTTTAAACCTGTGTACAAAAGCAAAACATATATAATTTTGTGTTTTCCAGTAACCACATTAAAAAAGTAAAAAGAAACGTGAAATTAATTTTAATGACATATTTTATTTAACTCAATATATTATTATTGCAACAGGAAATCAATATAAAAATTATTGAGACAGTGTAGATTCTTTTGTACTCTTTATGATTTGGTGTGTATTTTACATGTAGAGGACATTTTGGTTTGGATCAGCCACATTTCAAAGGCTCTACAGTTGCATGTGGCTAGCGGTTGTCACAAGAAAGAATGTAGATGTCCTGGACAGAGATGAATGAAATCATGAAGTGTGGCTGATGAGGGGCAAAAGGTAGACTTTTAGAAATACCCATGAGAGCCTGACCAGGCGGTGGCGCAGTGGATAGAGCGTCGGACTGGGATGCGGAGGACCCAGGTTCGAGACCCCGAGGTCACCAGCTTGAGCGCGGGGCCCATCTGGCTTGAGCAAAAAGCTCGCCAGCTTGGACCCAAGGTCGCTGGCTCCAGCAAGGGGTTACTTGGTCTGCTGAAGGCCCGCGGTCAAGGCACATGTGAAAAAGCAATCAATGAACAACTAAGGTGTTGCAACCAAAAACTGATGATTGATGCTTCTCATCTCTCTCCATTCCTGTCTGTCTGTCCCTGTCTATCTCTCTCTCTCTCTCTCTGTCCCTGTAGGAAAAAAAATAAACAAAAAAATAAAATAGACATACCCATGAGAAAAGAAAGAAATACCCATGGTGAGGCAGCCAGAGAAAGACTCTCCAATAAGACACAATTTGAGCTCTTTAATTGTATGAAGCACAAAAATGATTCAAGTGGCAAATTCTTCTGGAGATAAGAACTGAATAAACAAAAGCCTCCAACCACTGCCAATGGCCCAAGTGACATCCGGGAGCTTTCCAAAGATCTGCACCCCATTGGGCCTTTAGCTAGAGGGAAGTCACCCACCCAGCTGCAGTGAGCCCTAGAAGAAAACCTGCTTACATCAGAGGCAAACGGTGTCATTATTAACTTCCCTCCTGGCTCAGAGTTTAATGATCAGACTGAAGCAAAAGGCCATCAGACCAGACTGGTGAATTTTTCTATAGATAAGGATCTGCTGTTTGACTCTCACATATGTTTTGTGACTTGTCCCCTAGCGTTAAGTGTCATCTGAAGAGACACAGTGATTTTCTATTGTTAATGCTGGTATTAGCAGGTTAGAAGAAATGGAAATAGATATTTTTAAAAAGAGCACTACCTATACAATGATATTCTTGAGAAGTATAGCTACTATGTAACATGATTTTGTGGGCCCACTACAATGCACTTAGTCACGGTGGGACTCAAGAATACTATAGTACTGATGTGATCATTTCATTTAAAAATACATACTTATTTTGGATAATTGAAAAAATAGGCATCTATTTATTTAAATAATTTCATTTTGATTGTAGAAATTAAATCTGGAAATCGAGAGAAAGAATTTCATCTTTCTTCTTCTCAACCTTTATGTTCTTTCATAAAGTATAGATAAGGATACTTTATCAGGTAGTGCAGTGAGATTAACTAAAGAAACAAACAAACCAAAACCCCCAGTGTTCATACAGTGCTATCTACTCAGGTAGTAAGCCACCTTGTCACTTTATAAGAGAGCCTTGAAAATGCAATTGGTGCCCTCCTGAAGCCCAAGTGGTGTGCGTGCATTTCACATGAACAGAGAGAGAGAAACCCCCTTTCCCTTAAATCAGCCCACCTGAGTTCATGCCTCCTCCCCTATCCACCAGTAGAGCTAGTGAAGGTAAATTTCCTTATGGTATCTGGGCACAGCCCCCAAACCTAGGCAGAGCCAGGAGGGTTGTCCCAGGGTACAAACACAATTGACTCCCCAGAACTCCTTTACAAATGAGTGGGTGGGGGTCATGGGAAGGCACATCTCGCAAGCATAGTGTTACCTCTAGGTGTAAGCCATTCTTACATCCGTTCATACATGTTCTGTATTTACTGAACTGCTCTCATAAGTTCCATTGCTTTTTTTTTTTAAACAAGACTATCTTGGTTTCCTGGACTTTTGCATACTGTTCTGAATATACTGCCCCACTGATAACAGTCTCTTTTATTTTTTCCCCTGAGTTCACAAGTTGGTGGGACAAGTGATTGCCTATAAAACTCTAAGAATTGATACACAAGTGTTTTAGAAGAAGAGGACAGAAGAAAGGTTTGGGGTAAAAATCACTGTCCTTTTTGTACTACACTAAAAAAAAAAATGTGAAGACCTCTGCAGAGTGAAATAGCATTGGACTCCATTCTCATGTGACTTTTTTACGTGTCCTTGATTAAACTGTGGGTCAATCCCTAACTTGTAGAAGATTTAAAGCACGTCCAAGAGCAGCCTTGGGAGCAGGGTGGCCCGCATGGGACTTTCAAGTCCTAACCCTGGCCCCGGTGAGGCCAGTCTGCTATGCTGGTCAAAGGAAAAACAGATCATCAAATACATGCACTTCTGAGTGTGACATTTCCATGTTTTGAATTACCTTGATTCAGGGTATTTGGTGAGGGTGGCCAGGCTGCTGGTGTACATGTGGCCGCCCACATCAATGTGGACGGGAGCATTGGATTTTGTGAGTTGTGCTGGAGTAGGAATGCCTTGGTTGTTCAGTGGAGACGCAGGAGATCTAGTGATCAGAGGTCTTGACATATTGGGCCGACTGTCCTACAGAGAGAAAAGCAAGTTATGCATATTTTCTTTTTTCAATGGAGAGAAAGAAAACACATACATCATAAGGAATAAGCCAGCATTGGGCAATAAAATCAGCAAGCTCTCACTGTTGTTATAATGAATGTTAGAAAAACAAATTCTGTAACAAAGGGGGAAACCTTCCCATGCCTTGAACCAAGGAGCTGAACTAATGTTCATTTCAAATCATTCTGAGCACTATGACAAATCGTACTCATAAATTCTCTCACTTAACAACTGGTAAATGGTATGTGGAGAAGTACTATTCATTCCAAATGAAAAGATAATCAACACTTAAAACAATACACATTCAAATAAAATGTGTATGCTTTGTCCTTCTCTTTGAAAACCTTAATGTGGTGCTGTTGAAGTAAATACAGACTTTTTAGCACCTGTGTTCCACAAAATGTTTTCTCCAATTAGGAAAAAGAGGACATGACTGGTTTAGCCAGCAGCTCCCATACTCAAAGCAACTTTGTAAATAGGTACCATAAGTTTATCTGTCAACAGATGAGAAAAAAAGTCTATCCTCACTATCCCCATTTGTGTCCTGTTTCTCTTCCTATAGGACTGTGGTCTGGGGATGCTTTGAAAAAAGTGTACAACAGTCCCTCCTATTCGTGGTCTCACTTTCCACAGTTTTAATGACCCACAGTGAATCGTGGTCCGAAAATATAAAACAGAAAATTCTAGAAATAAACAGTTCGTAACTTTTACATTGTGCACCATTTTGAGTAGGATGATGACCTCTCTCTCCATCCTGTTCACAGGATGAGTCATCCCTTTGTCCAATGTATCCATGCTGTAGGCCAATGGTAGTCTGGGTGTTCCAGCTTTCATGGTGGGTGGTAGCAGATCAACCAAAGTATAAATAAAAAGATAGATTTAACTATAGTAAGTTGTTTTATAAAGATTTATTCTGCCAAACAGCAAAAATCCAACATAAAGTACTTGGTAAGTAATTGTTATTATATGCTTTAACTTGCTGTAAGTCTGCTTTATACATTTTATAAAGTAAAGTTACTTCCCTACTTTATAAATCACCATTACTGTGGAACCGGTGGGCGGTTAGAAAATTTTACTGCTAAGAGATACAAAAGTGGGCGGTTGATATAAAAAGGTTGACTACCCCTGCTCTAGGCACTCCCCACCCATTAGTCCCTTTACCAGGTCTTGGTTATCAGATTGACTGTCACAGTACGGCAGTGCCTGTGTTCAAATAAACATTTTACTTAATGTCCCCAAAGCACGAGAATGGCTTAAACTTTGTCATAGGTACACATGCGTAAGAAAAAACAGAGCATATATGCAGCGTTCGGCAGTATCTGCAGTGTCAGGTATCCCCTGCGCTACGGGGGGACTACTGTACTCTCCAGTGATCAGTGTGTGGTTACAAGCCACAAGAGAGCTGCTCTTCTGTAGGGACTTTTTGAAGATGCCAAGTTCCGGAGGCAAAGCGGAGACAGATGTTGATGTGCAATGTTTAGTCCCACAGCAAAGGTGCAAATGTGAGGAAACAGAGCAGAAGGCGATCACATGGTGGCAGCAAGAACATGTAGAAGAAACTGTCCTCTTTGAGAAAATGAAATATTACATCTTTTCCACGGAGACAATATAAATATTTCAAACACTCTCCAAACATGGCTGATTGCTTCTAGAGGCCAAACCACAGACAAGTAAAGTCAGGTCTCGGGCACTCAATGAAGGCGTCAGATATTTAAAGTCTACAATTGAGGCATAAGCTAAAATAACATTCATGTCTGAATTCTGAATACAAGTATGCTCTCAGATTTATAATGTAGCCAGAGATGGTTTTCAAACATGGGAACAATGTGTGCCAGAGCCAGTGATGAGCAGAATAAAGGGATTTTGAAAAATGCTTTTGATGGAGATTACGAATGGGAAGCCATCTAATTTTTGTACATAAAACCCAGCACGATAAAATATAAATTTGCAAAACATCATAGATTTTATGATGTGAAACAGCTTTAGGAGCTACCTGGGGCTCAAGTGTTTGACTCCTTAGCATTAAGCACATGTACAGCAAGGCGGCAACGCCCTGCTGCCTGAAACCCCACATCTGCTGGGAATGCGGTGGGGCCCCCCTTTACACAAAACGCTGACCACCTGTGTCGCACTCTTCCCCACGCTGAATTTATCAGAGCCCGGGGCGGTCACAGAAAAGGAGTTCATGTTTTATTTCTTAAATTGAGTGGTGGGTTCATGGGTGTTCACTAATTATTCCTTATATATTCCTGGATGTTTTCAATAATGCAAAATAGATATGGAAGAAGAAAAACCCCAAAGGATGTTTGTTATGCAGAGAAAAAGAAGTTACAGAGGTATTGTGCAGGGGGAAGAAAACCTAAAAGAAACAAAGACACAGTTGGTAGGAAATATAAAACAGTTAAGGTTTGGAAATTTTAATAAAATCTGGTGGCCAGAAAACACATTTTTCCTTTGAAAATGCAATCATACGACCTCTACTTTCAAGAGCTAAATACTACCTGACTTCCTTTTAGAAAAAGAATTCCTGGCTAAAGATCTGCTCCCCCTCCCCTCCCTGTTATAATTCAGCCCATCACAGCACACTGCAGTGTCTGTAATAGTTTTTCAATTGGACACATTCTATATCCTGCCCGAGGGTGCTCGGACAAAAATGAACAGATTTGCAGGGTTAATGCTGTACTTAGACTGTGACCTCATTCAGCACAGCTCTAACACTGCGAGGTTTATCTAAAAGGAGAAAAAAAAAGCATAACTGAACTGTTGAAGGATTCCAGATTTCTCACAATATGTACCATTTACATTGTAAATCATAAATGTATGGATATTGCTAAATTTAAAATTAAATCAGTGTTTCCTTAGCTGGGGTTGGGGAGGGGGATTCACCCCTAAGGGCAAGGAGGGAGTTTCATGATGGCTGGGCTCAGGCTGCCTGGGTTTCTGGGGAGCCCTCCCGGCTCTTGTATAGACTCTCTTTCCATCCTGGAAGTGCTTCCTGTTCTGCATTGTCCCCTTAGTTAAGATCACTTCTAAGGCATTAGTTGATACTAGCTAAAGGAGTCAAGGGTTTGCATTCAGTATTTTCTGTAGTGGTCCAGACTGAAAGTACTTTTAAAACCAACAGGCTGGGAATGGGGGAGGGTATCTGGGGTGGTTGTATCAACTCCAGATGCTTTATCAGACTTCTGGCAAGCCCCTTCCTCATCTGTGACTGGAGCTGAGGCTTCCTCTTCATGTAGACACTGAAGTCCCGGATGGGATGTCTGTCCGTGCAGCAGCAATTTCGCCACCAGCTCAGGGATGTGGCCAGTGTTCAGAATGGCCGACCCAGAGCCGGAGAGAACCTGGGTTCTCACTGACAGTGCTGGGACACCAAGTCAACCGCTCTGAGCCTCCTATCTCTAATTTTCCTGTTATTTGGCAAAATAAATTTATTTTTGAAGTGAGGTTGAGTTGGGATTTCTGTTACCTAAGGTAACAGGTAAAATATTACCCTTCCCCTTTTCCACAGCTGACTTTCCACGAGGTCATCTGGCTTGTTGACATTTGGCCAGTGATGCCAAGGACAGCCGCCGCCTAATAGATGCAGCAGAATTTTCTGTCATACTATCACCATTATTCAACTCTACTTTCCCATCTGTTCTTCCCTTGAATCACTCACCCGTCATCACCTCAGCTTGCATGTCTTTTCATGCTACTTCTGATGAAATGAAAACCATAAACTTTAACCAGGAAAAGGGGTACAAATGTCTTAGATGTGCGTCATCACTACTGAAACACAGCTCAGGGCACTGATGTGTATTCGGGATGGTGGCCAGACAGAAGACTGTCTCTGATGAACCCCTTCTGGATGGAACACTCACCTAAGGGAGAGGAACCACGCCCTAACACTAAGCTATGTGTCACTGCCCCTTCCCTGTGTAGATCCTTGTTCCTTTCTTCCATGTGATTTATGAGCTGCTCCTATGTGCCAGGTACTGGACCGAGGGATGGATACGTAACAGTGAATGTGACAGACTGCTCCTTGGCCTTCTAGGCTTGCTGTCCAGTGGGACAGAGAAGAAAGAGAACAAGCAAGTACTACCAGGCAGGGAAGGCCAGGTTACTATGGTCTTTTAATCGAGGACACGTACCCAGGCTTGAGGGCAGGAGGGACAGAGAAGGTTCCCTAGAAACAGTCTATGCTGAGATCTGACTGATGAGTGATCCGCACACAGTGGGATGCTGGAAGGAGGGTTCCAAACAGTACTGCCAAGTCTCCAAAGTGGGAGAGCATAATTTTTGCCTCAAGGTAGAGGGCTAATGCAGGGAACGGAAGCTTGTAACATCAGGGACTGAGAACCACAGGACTGCAGTTGACCCTTGAACAACAGGGAATTTGAACTATTCAGTTTCACGTATACGCAGATTTTTTTTCCAATAAGTACCTGTACTGTTTTTTATCTGTGACTGGGCGTCCACAGATATGAAGGGCTGACTACCTGCACTGATCTACACCACTTCATACAGGGGACTTGAGCATTCTCGGATCCTGATATCTGTGGGGGGTCCTGGAACAAATCCCCCTTGGATACCAGGGGACAAAAGTTCTGGGGGAGTCAAAAGTTATAATCAAATTTTTTACTGCCTGGGGGTCAGTGCTCTCAACCCTAACGCTGTTCTGTTCATGGGCCACCTGTAAACAATAATTTACAATGAAAGAAATAAAACCCACCATAACATCCTTATGTGTGGAAAAGAGTAAGATGAGGAGGAAGGGAGCTAACAGCCAGCTTTCTAAACAGCACCATCCAACAGAACTTCCTGCAGTAATGGAAAAAGCCGATATCTGCACCATCCAGTATGGCAACCACCGCCACGTGTGGCTGCTTGAGCATTTGACCTGTAGGTAGTGCAACTGAGGAACTGAATTGTAATTTTAATTTAATTAATTTTAATTTAGGTAGCCACATGTAGCTGGTGGCTATCATATTGGATAGCACAGAACACTTTGCTTGATTTTTTGTTAATACATGAAACCCAAATCATGACAAACATGAACTTATCGCTCACGTGGAAGCAGAACCAAATACAAATGGTCTATGACCCCGCAACACATGCATTTCCCTCCCCCTTCTAACACTATTTCTCCCTTCTTTATTGATTTTATGAAAATAAAAGGAATTAATAGCCACATGGCGAGGAAGAAGAACGATGATGCCCACACAGCATCGATGGAGCTGACAGAGAAAGTGCTAGGAAAAGGCGCCAGACAAAAGCCGGATCGCGCGGACTTGTGGAGATTACCGCGAATCTGTGATGCCAGAGCTCAGGACACTGGCCACCATATTGGGCACTGACAGGGTGGAGTAAGGAGGAACCGTCTGGAGAGCGTGAGAACTTCTAAATTTGATCTGGGTGATTACACAGTTGTATCCATATGGATACCTAAGATTTATTCACTTTTGTTTTTCTAAATTCTACTTAAAAAGAAAATAAATCAAAAATTATCTTGGAAAAAACTCCTCCAATGAAAACAATTTACTGTTCACACACTCATTTATATTTGTGTGAAATGTTGTTTTAAAAAACACTTTTCCATTGATTTGAGGTGGGGTGGAAGGGAGAGGAAGTGAGAGAAAGAAGCATCAACTCGTTCCAGTTAGTTGTTCCATTTAGTTGTGCACTCATTGGTTGCTTCTCATATGACCAGAGATTGAACCCATGACCTTGGCGTGCCAGGACAATGCTCTAATCACTGAGATCCCAGCCAGGGCCAAAATGTTGCTTAAAAAAAAAAAAAGCCAAAATGATGTTTACTATTTATTCTCACCAAATTTGACTAAAAATCCTCTGAAAGAAAACAGCCGTCTAAAATTTTATTTTTAACTCTTCTTTTTCCTCATTTTATTCCTGGATGGATTTTCCAGGCATGTGGATTGGTTTCTCTTTAACATTCCCAGCTCCCAGCTGCTTCTAGTCTGCGGCTTCCTTGTAGCTTAATCATCCATCACACCTACCCAGCAGAGCGGCAATGATTTTTTGGTACGTAGGAGAATCCTTTAAGGGATTTGACTTCAGGCATGTTTCAAAAGAAGCTAATGAAAAAGTTGCCTCCTAAATCTAACCTAGCTGTGTGCTGTTCAAACAGGAGCCTCAGGGGCACTGCCTCAAACAAATGAGCAGAAGTTTAAACCTAAAGTTTTAATGACTTTATTTGTTAAGAATGTATGCCCCTGTCTTATGTCAGGTTTCGCTATCAAGCTGGATTATATTACCTTTTTTCATTGGGAAAAGAAAGAGGTTTCTTATGGCTATTTCGGGAAAAGCATGTCAATAGTCAAATACTTACCTATATAATTTGATATTGTAATTTATATCATTTAATAGAGCAGCAAAAGTATTTAATTCAAATCATAACTTTTCCACAAATATCAACCTCGTTTAAAATACATGTGCACATACACACACACAGACACTCACACCTTGCATACACGCACTTAAGCAGCATCTACATTATATACTGTCTGGAGCATAGGGTGTTTTGGTTAATTCTATTTTCTGATAGTTGGCCAACCATTTAGGACATGCAAACTGTGATCAAAGTATCTTTGTGAAGGATCCTGCTTCCTAGGATAGTAATTTGTGGTTGCCTCGGGAGTGTTATTTCAGGACTGACACAATCCTATTGGACTCACCATAACAGCTTTGTAGAGAAACATCACTTTACTGACCAGTTACTTAATCATATAAGAAGATTCTCTACAACAATGTCAGTGTATCTGTGATAACTCTCATTTGTTTCTTCATTCATTCAGGTATTATTGGGCGCTGGCCAGGTGTCAAGCTATATGGTCTCTACTGACTTGAACTAAATAGCAGAATAACCCTGAAGAGGAAAAAATTTTATTTTTCTTATAATTTCACATGAATTTTAAAAAGGCCCCAGTAGTGCTTTAAAATTGCTGAGTACTGTATATATGATGTAGAGGACAGTTTCTGTCTATGTCTAAAGTCAGAGGATAATTAGAATGAAAGTCTTCTGAGCAGCCAAATATGACACTAAATCTCCCACTCACTTTATTCTCAGGAGCCCCCTTCAAACTCATAGAGCCTACTGACTCTAAATTCATACATTCATAATAGTGCGGTCACTCGTTTTTCAGCCTATGCAAAAATCATCCAAAATTAAGTCATCCCAAAACCAAACCCCAGACCAACTTAGATTAGAAAGTATATAACATATTATTGAAGAAAAATTTCTTCTCATAACGAGTAAAGAGAAACATTTTTAAAGGAAAAAACAACATAGCTGGGAAAGTCACCTATAAACAACACCTGAAGGTGACAGGAGAGTCCTGGTTTTTGAAATCTGAACACCTGGTTTGAGCTCAGGCTTAGCCTTTGTGTCATCTTGAAGAAGTTATCAAACCTGTTGGACTCCAGTTTCCTCATCTCCAAGACAGGGGTGACTCTTCCCACCCTAAAGATAGGTGAAGCCGCCAGCAGTCAAAGAAACAAGTTTGCGATGGCAGACAATACAAGCAAAGAGAGTTTCTTTCCTTCTGCACGTGAAAAATGAGATTTGACAAACCAGTAAACCAGATGTGCAGAGGAGACTTCTGTGGATCTAGTGTAAGGTGACCAGATTTTAAAATTGGTAAAGCGGGACACCATTGACCAGGAGGGGGTGTGTGCTTGATTAAAAATTTGTCTATATGGAGCAAAAAAATTTTTCATAGAATGCAAAAATAGTATTTTAATATATTTTTTTAAATTTCAACATAAGTACAATTTACAAACATAATACATTAAAAATTATGTATAGTATTATTTTATTCTTTGGCATATTTCTCATTTGAGTGAAATTTTTTTAGTAGGTTGCTGTCGTTGTTTAAAAGGTCATGAAAATTTTCACAAGAATTTGTTAAATTATATTTCACACATAAAATGGCTTTCAAAGTCTCAACACTTAATTGTGATTTTTCTGATGTCCACACTTTATTTACCGTAGAAAAAACGCGTTCAGTTGCAGCATTAGTTCCTGGTCAAGACAGCACGTATTCCACAATTTTTAGTGCATTATTGTATGGAACGTGGTTTGTTTCCAAATGATGAACTATTTCTAACCGTTTGTTCTTTATTGTGATTTTTGCTGATGGCCAAGATTTAACCTTTTCCTTATCAATATATATTTTTAATAATGATACCTCATTAAAAAGGTAATTTTCGGAAATATTACTATATGGGAAATTATGAGTGAGTCAGAAGGATCGGATTACATGGTCCCGAAACCGATGCCGGAGCTGCACGAGTGGGCAGGAGCAGGCAGGACAGCGCTGCTGCTGCTGCCGCGCTCGCACACCCCGCCTGGACTCGTCCTTGTGTAGGCCACGCTCCCTGCATCCAGCCCCACTGCCCGCTGGAGACCGAGCAGCTTGTGCCTCGTGGAGCCCAGAGCCGCACGCGAGCAACCAGGACATGGGCCTATGGGTAGTTAGGGGACTTGAGAGCCGCCACCACAGCAGGTACGTCTGGCCCGAAGTTCTTTGTTTCAGCCCCGCATGGGGCAGCCAGCTCTTGCGGCAGTGCGGGCGCTTCCAGGTCAAGGTGGGGTCTCCCTGGCGAAAACAGTATATTCCCTTCCCATTCTCTCGCCGTTCTCTAGCTTCTCGTGCATTCTTTCCAAAAATCAGGAGTTTTTTAAAACACTGCAGGATGCAGAACAAATTATTAAAAATCAGGACTGTCCCGCCAAAAGCGGGACGTCTGGTCACCTTAATTCTAGTGAGATGTTCAGAGAACACTTAAAGTAGTTGAGGAGGTAAGATTCATGGGTGAGGAAAGAAGCATTTTAACTGACAAAATATTACATTGTGGGGTATAGGTAAATTTTAAAAATAGGACAGATCATAACAAGATGCTAGTTACGTGCTTTGGACAAAGTGTATGGAAAGGAAGAGAGAAAATGAAATCATCATAGTATTGCTTTTTCTCTTCAGATCAAAATCTTATTTCCACATCTTAAAAATCGTAGGCTTGAAAGTTGTTCCAAAATGACTGCAACACCCCAGCTGGATAGCTCGGTTGGTTAGCGGCGCCCCCATACACAGATATTGAGGGTTGGATCCCTGGTCAGGGCACATACAGGAACAGATCAATGTTTCTGTGTGCCTCTCTCCCTTTCTCTCTCTTTAAAATCAATAAATAAAATGAAATTTAAAAACCAAATTACAAGTTTTCTCTTTTTTTAAAAAAATGACTGCAACTATGTTAAATTAATCTGCAATTACTTCCTAATCTGAAATAGCAAAATGTTACCCTTCTTACTACTATTTATCTATTTCAATGCACAACTTCTGCTAGAGATGGTGTGCCCCCACGGTGCCTTTTTGTTCTTCTCTTTCTCATAACGAAATATGCATTGGAAAAGCTCCCTTATTAGATTACCACGCTAGGACCATGAAAAGAACAACCATTTGCCAAACTTTCTCTGCTTTTTCTTTTTTCCAAAAGGAAAAATAACTGGAAAAATAGAACATTTTGATAGAATTTTGCTGTGTCTTTTACTACCAGATTAATTTTTAAATCAGATTCCTTGGGTACTTTTAAATGTACTTAAAACAGACTTCAGCTCAACCAAAAATGTTACTAATTTCTTAAAAGTTAAATCAGCATTAATGTCAAAGCGGTCTCTGTGACAGTTTGGGGAAAGGCCGTTTTTGCAAAAGTATGAATATATAACAATAAATCAACTCCGGAATCAAAGACACCAAATATGAGTAGGGGTTACTACCAGGGGGTGATGTTACCAGCAAATTTTGGTTTTGTTTTTTCTTCTTTTGTGCTTTATGGTGTTGAACATTTGTTACTTTTGAAATTTTTTAAAAAATTCAGTTTTTAATAAGGGAAAACATTTATTGCCAAATTAAATGAATTACTACAAGCTCAGCATGCTGCTACGTTTTAGCTTCATAATCAGGATTTCTTGGACATTTTAAATGAAGGACCGAATGAAGAAATACAGACATAAAACTGAATTTAGGGACAAGGCTTCCTTCCCCTTTATTTTTCTGCTAGAGAGGAAACGTGCAGGACAGAAAATTAAATGACCTCAGGTCATGGTAAGCTCATATTCAGCTGACACAGGAGTCTATTTAGCTTGGTACTGAAAGAAAGGGGCTGGAGCCTGTGAGTTCCACACTCTTGGGGACTATCTGGTCCTCTGTACCCTCTCCCCCAGGGTCCCTCCGCCCCGGAATCCCAAACACAGCAACAGCAGGGGGCTCAAAGCCGCAGGCGCACACTGCGCTCAGAAGCCGTGTTGTGTGCGCACGCTCCTGGAAGGAAGAGGCAAACAGCAGCAACAGTTGGCAACGAAGCAGTACCTCGAGTTCAGACATGGCCTTCTCGTCTGAAACCAGAAACCTCTGCACAATGTTAAGTATTCTCACCATTTCACAGAGAAGGAAGTTGACTCTGAGGTGAGGTGGCCCGGCCGGTAATTATCTAGTAATGAATTTACCGTGATAGTTGCATGCTGGCCATTGTGTACCAGGATAAGGTTACCACTCTCCATTACTGAGCTATCCGTGCTCTGGCTTTCACAAGAGGAGGGACAGATCTGCCTGGATCCATCCACCTTCTTCCACTCGGTCTGTTCCAGGAGGAACATAACTGGCTGAGGGCTTGGAAGGAGGGTCAGTGGTCACGGAAGGCAGGGCCAGCCCGCCCAGGAAGTGAGCTCCTCCACCCACAATGGACTATTTCCCCACCACAGAGACGTGGCATTTTTATTTACTCCTCCAACTGCTAGTCCTAGATGTTAACTACCGGGCACGTCTGCCTCTAAATAGACAATAAACTTGACTTATTGACTTTGGGGATGTGGTCATAAAAATTCCTTGTCCAGCAGTGTCAACAGCTAAATTCCTTCTAACCTTAATTGAGCCCCGGGGAACCTCCTCTTGGGATTCTTAGATGCCTATTGCTTGACGTTTTGTGCATAAAAAAATAAATAAATAAGACACAGAGGTTTGTAAATATATTGGCTTATTCTAATTTACATAGTAGGTGTGTTCAAAAAGTTTATTTGCTCTCTTGTTCATTCATTTAGAAAATGTCAGCTGGCTACTCTACTTGGTGCTAGGCTGGGCACTGAGGAAGTAAACTATTCAGGGAGTTGAGAGTCTAATGTGGGAATTAGCCACATGCACAGGGAATTCATGAGGACAGGGGATCCCCATGCCAATAAAATTTTTTTCAATCAAATTATGCTTTAAATGCTCTGCCAATTATGTACTGACACTCCTAAAGGAGCCATTTTGGGGGATAAACAATAGTTTGGTATAGCAAGGAACACACCGTTCTGGGTTTTATGAATCCAGGACACGTTATTTTTAAATAAGACATAGCTATATTTGGTAATTCCACATTACAGGGATCATACTCCTGACTCTGACCCAATTACCTTTTAAAGAGTAACGGAGCTGCGCAGTTTCTCATGCTGTTGACATCGATCGAGGTTTCTAAATTCAGAAACAGTTTCCCAAGGATTCGGGAAAACAGACCCAAGTTTTAGCCTGGGCCATGTCACTGATGATAAAAGTTTATGTTTTTGTCAAGTTATTTTGTCTCTCACTTCAAGTTTTTGCATTTATAATACATGCAAGTTGATTCAGTTGGCCTATCGTGCTTTTATCAGTCCCGATTTTTTTACAATTCTATGATTTTTAAGAAGTGTGAACAATTGAGATTCAAATGTCTTCAGAAAGTTGGCATTTAAGCTCAGAACTGGAATTTAAAATTCCTTTGAAAGAAAGGAGGAGTGGTCATGAAATGAAAGGCATTCCAAAAGTATGAGTGGAAAAAAAAAAAGATTTTCTAACAATCAACGGCATTTTCTCGGGCTGATTAGGAAGATTAAATTTTAATCACCACTGCTTTTTATTTGCCTTCACAGACAGGAGGAAATGGCCAATAAAATATGGTGCTTAATGAACAGAATGCCTTCTTCAGACAGATTCTTTATTTAGTACCATTTTACTGGAGTATTGTTTATTTATTTATATCTGGCACTGTTCTAAAACACTATAGAAACTGTCTTGTTTCAGATTCCCCTACAATAGAAAAAAACTGTTTGGTGATACAAAACAGATCCTTTTTAATAAACTGAGAACCTCTTTCATGCAAAAGCAGTGTCATCTTTTCAAAAAGACAGATTGAATAATAAAAAAATTGGGGCATTTGAAGGAAGCAGTCTCAATGTTTACACACAGAACCAGGGCGAGGGGTGCTGAGAGGCAGGCCAACAAGGCTCCTAGGTGATACCTGGTACTAGGTATCTTTATCTTCATACATGATTCCTTTCGGGCTGTTTGGGTCATTCTGG
Organism: Rhynchonycteris naso; assembly: GCA_037038555.1. Lineage (NCBI taxonomy): Eukaryota > Metazoa > Chordata > Mammalia > Chiroptera > Emballonuridae > Rhynchonycteris > Rhynchonycteris naso. Next base: position 169,624,650 of record CM072999.1, on the reverse strand, counting down.
TTCTTAGTTACATTATTCCCACCCGAATCGCATTATTTCCCTTTGAACTAGTATGAAATAAAAGTGGAGGCAAATTAATGAGCTACTATGATATGGCCGAAGCCGGGTCTGCCAACAGTTGACTGTGGCCAGTGACCCTGGGAGACCCACCAGTGCCTGCAGCTGTATGGCTCGGCCTGGTATGAGCACTTGCTTCTCAGGCTGTTTTAGAGGGGACATTGATTGATGAAACTTCCCGCTTAGGACCTGATGGGAGAGGAGATAGCACTGAAGGCACAGATTAGGAAGAAGGTGAATGAGCAGTGAAGACAGCAGCGAGGTAATCACCCTCCTTGGTATTTTATTGCGATGAGCTATGCTTTACAATATTTATACTATAAAGGAGGCATCTGTGTTCTGGGAGAAATACTTTAAAATAAATAACAAAAAAGAGTGAAAAAACAAACCAATATTTTAAAAGAGCAATCTGAGTGGCAAAAAAAGTATAGTACAAAAGTGGAAATACATTAGAAAAAAATCATACCCGGACTTTATATAGCACCTTACGCATTTGAAGTAGTTACCTATGAGATCCCAGAATGCCAAAGACCTTATAAACAATCATAAGCCATAAGCCTTTGAAAAGGTCCAGAGAGGGAGAAAGGCAAGGCCAATATACTCTTTTACAAAGAAGGAAAACTGAGGCAGATTAATTGACCAAGGTCAAAAGAGTAACCTAATTTAAAGTGAGGAGGAAAATATCTGGAAACTAAGCCTGCATCCTCCTATCTCAAACGTGCTGTCTCAGTCTGTGGCAATCTCGTGGTATCTGACCCATTAGGACTTGGACTGACCTGAAAACAGGCCTTACATTTGCCCGTGGCAGCGGATGGCGCTGCACTGGAGCTTTTCCGCTCCAGGAAGTGAAATGTGCAGCAGAATGTCTTTGGCATTCTTAAAAGCCCCAGCTTAATTTTATTAGATGGTTATTTAACCACAAGACACGGTATATAATGCTCTGGTGGGGGTGGCGGGGTGAGGTAGGTAATGAAATTTTGTCTAAGGAGGAAAGTGGTCAGTGTTAGAGAAGCAGGAAAGGGACAGAAAACAGCCCAAGAACAGAGTCTAAGATGAAATGAGAAGACAAAAAGGAATGGAAGAGGGGCAGGAAGTGAGAAAAAGAAAAGGTCAGTGATGTGGAGGGAGATGAGAAATTGATGACAAGAAAAACCACAGGAGAGACAAGAAGAGTGTGAGAGTATTGGGGGGAGTGGGGTGGATCGGACTAGTTTTATCTCATTTTCCAACCACCTGTCTACTCATGTATTCAGGAGGTCAGTTTCTAATGCCCTTGGGCTTGCCCATCGCTCCCCTTGGTTTACTCCATAGTAGGATCTTGATCCCTACAAGTGGGTAGCCATGAGAGGGGTTTTGGAGGAGGATTGAAAAGTTCCTCCAATTCCTCAAAAACTTAAAAATCAAACTGCCTTTTGACCCAGCCATCCCACTTTTAGGAATATACCCTAAGAACACCATAGCACTGTTCGAAAAGAAGAAATGCGCCCCCATGTTTGTGGCAGCATTGTTCACAATAGCGAAGATCTGGAAACAGCCCAAGTGTCCGTCAGTGGACAAGTGGATTAAAAAGCTTTGGTACAGCCTGACCTGTGGTGGCGCAGTGGATAAAACGTCGACCTGGGAACACTGAGGTCGCCAGTTCAAAACCCTGCACTGGTCTGGTCAAGGCACATGTGGGAGTTGAGCTTCCAGCTACTCCCCCCTTTCTCTCTTTCTCTCTCTCTCTCTCTCACTCTGTATCTCCTCTCTAAAATGAATAAAATAAAATAAAAAAGCTTTGGTACATATATACTATGGAATACTACTCAGCCATAAGAAATGATGACATCAGATCATTTACAACAACATGGATGGACTTTGAATAACATTATACTGAGTAAAATAAGTAAATCAGAAAAATCTAAGAACTATATGATTCCATACATAGATGGGACATAAAAATGAGACTCAGAGACATGGACAAGAGTGCGCTGGTTACAGCGGCGGCGGGGGGGGGGAGGAGAGGGAGAGGTGAGGGGTGGGCAGGGGCACAAATAAAACCAGATAGAAGGTGACGGAAGACAATTTGACTTTGGGTGATGGGTATGCAACATAATCAAATGTCAAAATAACCTGGAGATGTTTTCTCTGAACATATGTACCCTGATTTATTAATGTCACCCCATTAAAATTAATAAAAACAATTCATATTAAAAAAAAAGAAAGAAAACTATTTCTCCAGGAAAAAAAAAAGAAAGAAATAAAAGTTTCTCCAGGTCTTGCAATTTGCTATGAGCTTCTTGATAACAAATCTGAACGATCCCTCTTTGTTACTACTTCCTTCTGAAGATTGTGAGGCCGAAGCCTCATTTTTAGAGAACCATGTAGATCCTTGACCCAGATGTAAAGTTCACTGACAAATGAGCTCACAGAGCCCTAGCCTGTTGAATGGAGGATTAGAGGCATCAACTGAAAGTCTACAGATACAATCAGAATGAAATCAGTGGGTAAGCACTAACAACTCAGTTATTTTTCCTATCAACTCCCCCCACTGTACTTAATGAAGTACTTTTTTATATTTGCACACAGTAGAGAATGAATAAACAGCACTGATGATGACAAAGCAAGTCTATAAGGCTCTATAATTGAGTGCTCTGATCTCCTTCCAGGAAATGATCTCAGCGATTTTCCCCTCAGGGCAATGGCCCTCAACCACTGTTTGATTTGATACCTACCCATCCCACCCGACAAATAAAAAGAAAAACAAAACCCACAATCTCATGGAGTTAATAGGCACAAATGCCAACTAAGGAAAAATTAAACTCTAGTACAGTAAAAGGGATTTTGTGGAAATAAACACCTAGTACTTCCCCAAAGGAGAAGCCTGATGCTGTCATACTGCAGAGTAAAGACATTCGTGCTGCAGGGAACCTCCAGGGTGAGCAGTCCACACTCTGGGAAGCAGGGACTTAGGAGTGGTGGTATTGCTAAGGTTTAAAAAAATGACAAGGGCCCTGGCCAGATAGCTCAGTTGGTTAGAGCATCATTCCAAAGTACAGAGGTTGCTGGTTCAATCCCTGGTCAGGGCACACACAGGAACAGCTTGATGTTCCTGTCTGTCTCTCCCCCTTCCTCTCTCAGATCCACTTTAGTGTACGGAAGAGCAGCAGAAGGGGAAACAAAAACTAAGCTAGGGCTCAAAAGGGCAGAATGCTTCATGGAACATAATTCAGCAGTATAGCTGCACATTATTTAAATACAGAAACTATAAGAAATGTTATGAACAACTTGGGTGGATGCTTATTCTATAACAAAAGTAACATTTTAAAATGAACTAAAATATTTTACAGTATAATCTTATGGATTTACAGCTATTGTTTATAAATTCTATTTGGCAAACTATTACCAACTCATTAGCAGTGGTGTGCAGAGCAGAATGGGCCCGTGAGCTCCAGGGCCCGGGTGCTGGGCTTCCATCCTACAGCCACCACGTGCCTGCTGCATGACTTCCTGCTCTGTGCCTCAGTTTCCCCACCTTCAAGATAATAATAATGCCTTTTGATTACTGTGAAAAATCAGTAATTCATGTAAAAAAGTAGAAAGTTATGAAAAGTAGTTACTTAATGCCTGAAACAGAACTAACAAAAAAAGCAAGCTACTATTTTTATTGATGGTTTTAAAGACTTTACAATGATAATTATTTCTGAAGAATTTAATGGTTATTTGTAAGGGAGAGTTATAAAATACCAGTCTATACATACACCGCACATACAGCCATTCTGATTTCTTTATTCCCTCTGTTTTCCAGTGGCTTGGAACTGACTGAGATCCCAGCTTAGTGTATACTGCAGAGTATGTAGCATTATACAGAGTTGGCCCTCCTCTCTGGGTTTTGCATCCACAAATTCAACCAACTGTGGACTGAGAACATTATTTTCCATTTGCCATTGGGAATCCGTAGACATGGAGGGCCGACAGTATGTGTACATCTGTGGACTTTGAGCATCCACAGATTTTGGTACTCATGAGGGGATTCACAGAACCAAACCCCCATGGATACTGAGGGATGACTGTACCCAGAAACTTAAACTTTACGAGTATTACCTTTTCCACCGAGAAGAGATAATACACATCATATATACATGTTTATCAACAAACGTTTGATATTACTAACCACCGATAACAATAAATATATTTTTTCCTGCTTTACTTTATTCTCCAATCTGTTTAAGTACAACTTCTGTCTCAGTGAAGACTGTTCATGTATAATTTGCCAAACTGTCACAATTACATTAAATCTCACAAGTAGTGTTTGTAACAGATCTTAAACTCCTAACTCTCACAATAAATAGCCTTAGCCACTGCTTCCAGAATGCCCATGGGAATGGAAGTGCCCTCCCAAATACAGGACACCCTCCTTTCTCTAGCTCTTATGTGTGACAGATGTGCAGAAGAAGACACTGGGACGAGACTGATACTAAACTATTAACAACCTGTTTCTAAGTCAGTCCAGCGTTTTATGGAAAAGAGTTTTGTTGAAACAAACCATTCTAAATCTTTACATCTAAAACTGCACATCTTCACCTAAAAAGTCATCAGATGAAGTTCATAATAATGGCCCTTAACTTTCTGGTCTGTTTACCACCATTTGGAGAAGGTGATCTGAGTATTAATATTCATTCAACCATTTATATAAACTAGGACTCAAATCCCATCACTGGAATTATTTTATCTGCTAACAATGTACTTAACATTGTTTCATGCAGTTGGTATATAGAAATTAAAATGTTAAACAAATGGCCCTGGCCGGCTGGCTCAGTGTTGAGCTGGCATATGGATGTCCCGGGTACGATCCTGGGTCAGGGCTCGCATGAGAAGCAACCATCTGCTTCTCTTCTCCTTCCTTTCCCCCTTCTCTCTCTCTCTTCCCCTCTTGCAGCCAGTGGCTCAATTGGTTCAAACACTGGCCCAGGCACTGAGGATAGCTTGGATGATTCGAGCACTGGCCCCAGGTGGGAGTTGCCAGGTGGATCCCAGCCAGGGTGGATGTAGGTGTTTATCTCTTCTCCAAAAGGGGAAAAAAAAAAGTTAAACAAATTAAGCAGTGATTACCACTTATCTGTCTAAAGCTGTCTTTGGTAGGACTAATATAATTTAGTTAGATGGTAATAAAGAAGGAGATAGAATGAGGTAAGAAATTAGCATAGTTTAAATGTAAAATAACGACTGTGGAGAGAAATGGTGGCTGTTCGAGGTAAAAGTCTATATACTTAGAGCCAATTGCTATTTGTTACTCTTAATTTAAAAATTTGTAAGAAAGCATCAAAATCAATTCAATTCAGTCTTAATGAGACAACTCTAGCAGGAGCCTATTCACTGTACCTGTCCCAATTAGCATGAATACGTCCTCAGTGTCAAGTCTGACAATACGTTGAACTAAATTAATGTTAATACCGTAAAACAGGATCCTATTTAAGTTAGCAGCTCTATAACAGAATCTGCATATTAATATTTTGATAATGAATAGCAAATGACCTCAAGGCTAGAAGAGAACTGAATCATGATGTTAGCTCCCAAAAAAGAAACTGAGGCTCAGGGAAACTCGAAGACCTGCTCAGAGCCGAGAGCTGAGAATAGCCAGGTCACCTCTGCTTCAATGCACACGTGTGCCCAGCGATTTTTCTCTCTGCCATCTCCCCAGAGAGAACCGGTGTCATGTGTGACCTTGTAACACTAAGTGGAAGTCAGATGATAGCCCACCTAAATTATTGATGATGAGTAGTATTTGTTAAGACTCCACAATAGAGGACCTCAGGTAAACCCAGTAGAAGTTACTAAGTATACTTCTTGCTTTTTAATTGCCACTTATGCTGAAATTACTACCTCTTCAAGATTTATAAGAAGATAATTTGAAGATTTAGTTTAACATGGATGTCAACACACATACTAATTGACCTTCATTATACATATTTCAAAAGTGAGACGCAGGATAAGGAATGAGGAAAATATGACAGATTAGAACTAAAAAATGGGCCCAAACTAAAGTAAGTGCTAAAAAGATGGTGTCAGCCAATTCCATATTTTAGCTCTAAAACGTTTTGTACATCCCTTGTGGGGAACTGTTAAATGGTGAACTTTCACTTACGCCCATCAGTGTTTGCTCCAGTCTGGCACGGACTGGGAGAACAGTCCCCGCTCTGAGCTGGAAGGACACTGCACTGTCCCTGTGTCGGGTTGCTGGCATCTCCGCTCCTCACTTCCTAAGGCTGTATGTACATCGTCGCAAGAGCAGAGTCTGAGAGCTCTGCACAGGGCCGTGGCCCCAAGTCACTAAACCTTTTCCCGCCATAAAGAGTGGGGGCAGAACTCCTTCAGGGCACTGCTAGGGGAGGGAAGGGAATGAGAGGGGCAGGACCACCCTCCCTCTGCCAGGACCACCCCTCTCTGGAGGAGGGTGGAAAGTCCACGGCTCTGAAGGATCATAACAGAGGAGCTCCAGCTATGATAGCCTCTGAAGTCCACTAATAAAGTAATGACAAATGGCACTTTGGGGGCCCTTCCTGTGTGTCAGGCACCACACTCAACACTTGACATGCACAATCTCATTTAATCTTTACCATGATCTTGTGACATTTCACTAAAAATATGACTACAATCATATTCCAATATTATAAAGCTCTAATCTTGGCACCTGTTCAACTTTCCTCAATTAAACCCATTTTCCAGGTAGCAGTAATCAAAGAAACTGCCTCTTTTATAAATGGGGAAAAGAAAACTTACCTTACAAGGCTGATCTGAGGATTTAAGAAGGGTATGAGGTGTCTAATCAGTGGTTCTTAACCTTTTTTGAGGTACAGAACCCACCAGTTTCATATGCGCATTCACCGAACCCTTCTTTAGTGATAAATAAAATACGATTTTTTCCCCAAATTCAAGGCATAGGTATACATTTTTTTACTGGTGCACGAAATGAGCTGTGCATGAACATCACCTTGCTCAAAGAACAAAACCAACAAAAGTGCATGAACTCACAACAAATTACGGTATTACTTTATTCTGGCCTCTGCGGCAGAGGTTTCTCCGAATCCCTGAGACAGACTCATCGAACCCCTAGGGTTCGAAAGAACCCAGGTTAAGAACCACTGATCTAATATAAGACCATGAGCCTAGTAAGGAAAGAATAGATATTTTAAAAATATCTCTCAAAATTATGTTCCTTCTAGCTACAGAATTCTAAGGACTTGGTTTATAGTTACTAAAAACTTCTACACTAGATTCCTGTGGATTAATTTGCTCTCTTTAATAACAGACACAAGCAAAAGACCCAGCACAGAATATATATGTGCTGTATAATTTCATTTATACGAAATGCTAGAAAAGATACAATTACAACTAATCTACAGTGGCAGAAAGCAGAGGAGTGATTGCCTAGGGGCAGGGTGTGGGGAGGGGGAGGGACAGGAGAAAACTTAGAATGATGGAAGTGATCTATATCTTGATTGGGGTGATGGTTACAAAGGTAATACATTTGTCAAAACTCATTGAACTGTCACTTAAAATAGATTTTGTTGCGCAAAGTTGATTGAAAAAATAGTTCTAAGAAAAAAAAGGAAGCACAAAATTTCACAACGGTATGTTTAATCAAGTCTTTTCTCTTGCATGCTCTTATAGGGATTGAATTATTATATTGCAGTTGTGGGTTGAACTGTGTCCCCCAAATATTCATATGTTAAAGTCCTAACCTCTAGCACCTCAAAATGTGACCTTATTTGGAAATAGGGTCCTTACAGATCTGATTAACATGAGGTCACACTGGAGAAGGTTAGGCCCTAATCCAATATGACTGGTGTCCTTATTAAAAGGGGAAACTTGAACACAGAGACAGAGGTACAGGGAGAACGCCAGGAGAATGTGAAGGCAGAGATCAGGGTGATGTGACCACAAGCAAAGAACACCAAAGACTTCCAGAAATTACCAGAAACTAGAAGAAAGGCCTAGATCAGATGTGACCCATTATCCCTCGGGAGGAACCAACCCTGCAGACAGTGTGACTTCTGGCCTTCAGAACAGTGAGACAATACATTTCTGTTGTTCAAGCCACTTAGTCTGTGATACGTTGTTATGGTAGCTCTGGAAGCTAATACAGTAGGCCACTTTTTTTCATACAGTTATATTAAGATGGGACACTTGATTCAACTGTAATTTTCTCAAGTACAATCAAATCATGATCGCATGCCCGAGACAAGACTGTCTACCAGACTCCGCTGAACAGCAAATCTGCATGGAGCTCACGAAATAATTAAGGTTAGTATTTTCTGAGCACTTACTAATATGCCACTGTGTCAAGTGCTTTATGTGAGTCAACTCATTTAATCCTTGCTATGACCATAAAGTAATAATATAACACCATTTTCAGCCAGAGCAACAGGCTTACAAAGGTTAAGTAATTTAAGTGGCCGAGACTTAGAGTGGATCTCACCTCTCCCATAGCACCTGTACACTGCTCCATGAATCTCAAAACACTATTGGAGGCTGACAGCCACATGGGTCCCTTCTGCACTTTTTAAATTATTATATGTAAGATTATTAGAGCAAAATTATTTTAAATAGCACAAATAAACTTTTATAGAAATATATTTTTATTACTAAAAAATTACATTTTTTCCTGGTGTTTCCCAAAATGTTATGAGAAACAGTACCATTAGATACTACCAGGTGAGGAAAGTGGTGAATTAATGATCAAATAAATTTGGAAAACACTGAGTTAAATAGGTTTCTTCATATGGGGTTTCCAAAATAATAGCATTGTTCCTCAAACTTAACAGACCTGGAACCCTGTTTATAGACAGACATCTACTTTTGTAGGACCAGTGTTTCCCCTCACATGCTCTGAGGAATGTTAACTGTGCACAATGACTTACTTTTTATTTGAACTTGCTAAGCGCTTTGGCTATTACGAGACTCAATTTCTGCATCTCTAACATGTTTTAATAATCAACGTTTTACTATCTCAAAGGGCTGCTGTAAGGAGAACTAGGTAACATACACGAAAGGATATTAAAATCCGAAAGACTATAAATCTAAGGCAAACCTTGTGTGGCTTTGTGAAAATCTTACTATTTAACACAGTTATTAAATTTGGAAAACCAATGGTGGCGAGCCTCCCTTCGCCTGCTGCTGGCTCTTTGCTTGTTTAAGAAAAGCTTCTAGCAGGTTGGAAAATGTAATCTGTGGAACGAGGGCTAAGGTTTAGGTGCCCAGACTCTGGCTGGCACCATTCTAAACCTCTCCTGGGCGTCAGTGTCTGAACACCCTCACGAGAAAGCCCACCTAAAACCAGGGGGCCCTAAACACAGGACAGACGGGCCTCTGCAGCCCAGTGCCTGTGGCAGGTGTTTACTGAAGTCACTGAGAGATACGGAGATTTAGAGAGTCCAGGACAGGATTTGAGGGCTTCAGGGGTGGCACTGGGGAGCTATTAGCTCAGGAGTTTCTCAACTGTCACCAGAGTAGCTACTAATGCAAATGCCAATGCCCTGCATGACCCCCTCCCCCTGCCTGGAGGACAGGGCTCACTGACTACTGGGTTACCATGCAGACAGTCACCTGCGTGAAGGGCCCATTTTCCAGCAGGGGGGCCTGCTTGTCGCTAGGGACAGCATGTATGCCCTTACTCGTGGACCACATTTGCCTGCCAGAAATGCCAAAGTGAAGGTGTCACAGGCTTTCCCTTTCAGGCTGGGATCAGAGAGAGAAAAAGACACCGGAAAATGTCCCTAGCGAATACAGAACGAGAATAGTCTAGGTCCCATTGTATTTCCACAACACTCTGTCTCCGCAGATAGAATTAGCTCCATTTAATTTGAGCAGTATGAACGTTCACGTACGTCCTCGTGCCTCCTGACCATCCGGAGTACGATCGTACACATGTAAGGCAACATTAAAAAACGGCAAATGTATGTGCTTGTTTCCATAAATTGGTGATCAAACAAACATGATTTTGTTAATAAAATTGTAACTAATTTTATTTTTTGAAAAAAACCCCTCACTCTAGGGGGTCATCGAGCATGAAAAAACTCACTACTCACAGGGTTAACTGTATATAGATATTTTTGCCCCTTGTCCATGGTTTCTATTATTTCTGTGAGCCCCCATATTCACTCATGGTCAAGAATAAACATCCCCATGACAGGTCCCATTTTCCTTCTGTCCTATGTTATTCTTTCCAGACCTTTGAGCAACTGCTATATATACCCAAACATTTAAGAAAGCTCCACCTGTCATCAAAAATCTTATGGGATGCATACAACATGTTTGAGTTGCGGATTACATGTTGGCTTTTATAAGAATTCGTAAGAAAATAAAAACAGTGGTTTTCTCTAGGGAGGAAAATACGGAATTAAGAGTCAGAAGTAGAAGGCAAGGTTATTTTTCATGGTATGTTTTTAAATTGTAACATGTACCTGTGTGAAATGATAAAGACATTTTTAAAATTTAAAAATATCTAAAGAAAAATACCTAAAGACACAACACCATACACGCCCTTCCAGAGCGACTCGCTTGTGCCACAGTCGACACTCTTCCTCTACAAACACCTTGATTTCACCGTTTATAAGGACGTTCTGGGTGAACTCCACTCCACAGGCCCTCTGGGAAGGATGCGGAGAATCAAAAATTCGTTTCCCTAAAGAAATTTAGAAAACCCAGCCCATCCCAGCCACCAGTCTCCAGAGACTTCCTCGAGGAGTCCGGTGAAAAACAGAATTATCCAAAGACCAACTTTTATACTCCTGGCTTATTTTTCACATGCAGCTTTCTTTCTCCCAATAAGGACTTTCTAGAAGGCTTGATGGGTTAAGAGGAAGACACTGCTAGCTACAGACACCTGCCTCAGGAGGCAGGGCTGCTAATACCCTCACAGAGTAGAGGTAGTTCGGAGATCACATGACCCGCTTGAGGCCTCATGATAAACCGCAGGGTGCTAAGCTCTGGTCCGCTCTGCACTACACGTGTCAGGGGCTCAGTCCTGGGACCTGACTACTCGGTGTGAACCAGTGCTCAGAACTCCCCGTTCTCTCCAGGGAGGTCCAGCTTGCCGCCCCACGGCGTTCCCTCCTTTGCCCTCCAGAGCAGGGGTCCCCAAACTGCCGCCCCCTGAGGCCATTTATCCGGCCCCCACCGCACTTCCGGAAGGGGCACCTCTATCATTGGTAGTCAGTGAGAGAAGCACAGGATGCATCTGCACCCATAGTTCCCACTGACATACTGGTCAGTTTGTTGATTTAAATTTACTTGTTCTTTAAATATTATTTGTTCCCGTTTTGTTTTTTTACTTTAAAATAAGATATGTGCAGTGTGCATAGGGATTTGTTCATAGTTTTTTTTTTATAGTCCAGCCCTCCAACGGTCTGAGGGATAGTGAACTGGCCCCCTGTGTAAAAAGTTTGGGGACCCCTGCTCCAGAGTTAGATGGAACTAATTAGGTATTTCCCAAAACTTCTGCACAAGCTCCTCCCCCTGCCTAGAATGTTCTTCACGCCTCTGAAATGTCTTCCCTGAAGGCCCTACCTCTGCAACCCCATTTGCCCACAACCACCTGTCATGTTCCTTCGTCTCATTGTCTGTAGAACATTTACTATTTTTTTTTTTTTTTTTGCCCTTACCTGCTTTCCCCTTTTTGTCTGGCTCACACCCCCTAGAAAATCAGTCAGTCTGGTGGGTCAGTGTCATTTCCAAAGCTTACACAGCACCTGGCGCAGGTGTTTACTGAAGAGTAGTTGAGAGATATGGAAATTATTTAAATAACGCTAGCCCTCCCCCTCAGCTGATCCCCCACCCAGGCAGGGGCCCTAGTCATCGAGGCAGGCAGCCAGTCATTAACAGCATTTTCTTCTGGGTGGAAAACAAAAACCCGAGGACCTACAGAATTGCGAGTTTAAAGAGAAAGAGCCAGCAAGGATGCGTGCCTGCCTTGGCGTTGCCAGCACCTGGAGAAGAGACTCCGCCTCTCACTGCAGAATGAACCTCCTGCCCCTCTATTCAGGACCTCAGGACATCTGGGGCTTCCCTCCAGGGGAGATGCAAGGTTATTTTACCGTGCAACAGGTGACTGTTTTCTTGTTTTTAAATATGTATGATCAGAGGTGGATTAAGGTCAGTGGAGGCTGGAGCGCAGAAGAAAACATCGGGCCCCTTACATCAGAAAAAAGTGTAAAGTTGAGGTTTTTATGGGGCCCTTCAGAAGTCGGGGCCTAGGCCACGCGCCTGGTATGTCCGCTGTTAAATCTGCCTCTGTGTATAAGTGTGTTTTATTAAGTACTAGAAAACAGAAAACACATCAGATTTGTATTTCCCTGGCTGCTATCTCTGGCAATGGGTCTAAAACAGTCAACAGAAATGTAGTACTTTGTAAAAATGAATACTGGTGAATGAGAAAGAGCCAAAGTCCGGGCAGTCAGCGGTGCCCAGCGACCGTGGAGAAGTGGTTCCTGCAGCAATTATGTCTGCTCCAGGCTCCAGAGGGAGGCTGGGAGGCTGGGAGCCGAGCTGAGCTGGGCCGACTGGGTAATGAGAACACTGTGCAGACAGATAAAGCAGCTTCATGCCGAGGTGGCCCCCTCTGAAGAGCTGGTATTTCCATCCAATTCACCCTGTATGTTTCCCAACAACCTTCAATCCTCAGAATTTACAGTTAACCATTTCCCTAAGCCTTCCAGCAACATATCTTCTGTACAAAGTAGCAGTGAATAAACAGCAGAGCCTTGAAACCGAGTGCTTTAACCCCTTAATCATCAAACTGCTTTTCTCCGACTTTCTTTTTTAAGGTCTCTGCCATGAACATGGTAGTCAGTACCTTGAGAAGCCACAGGCTGCCTTCCTGGGCCCCCTAGGAACAGAAATGCACACTGCAATACATAGGAGAGGCCCAGAATCATCCTCAGCTGGAGGCCACAGTCAAGGACAGTCTCTCTGCACTCTCCTCCATTCCGTCCAAAGAGGTAGGGGAAAAACCTACGGCAGTGATGGGCAATCTTTTGAGCTTGGTATGTCAAAATTCGCCAAAAAACCGAGCATAACTCGGGTGGTGTGTCACTTCGAGAAAAACGGCCTAACTGAAAGTCCCGGAACTAGACGCTCTGTGCCGGAGTTCTGTTATTTTGGCCTACAGACCTCCGGCACAGAGTGTCTACACTACAGCAAATGTTTTATCCTCGGCTACTGCACCTGGCCGTGCAGGAGCCAAAGATAAAATGTCCTTCTCGGAATGTGGTCCCATACTTTTGCGGCAGCAAGTCATTGAAAATGGCTACGCGTGTCAGTGCTGACATGCATGTCATAGGTTCGCCATCGTGGGCCTATGGTGAAATGTTCACCACAGAGAGCTTAAAGGGGGGGGGGCAGGGAATACTTACAGAGAAAAAAGTAAAGCTGGAATTACATGTCATTGTTATTTTATTAGCAATTCACTTATTTTTAATTTTTCTGAAGTGAGAAGCGGGGAGGCAGAGAGACAGACTCCCGCATGCGACCAACCAGGATCCACCCAGCAAGCCCACCAGGGGGCAATGCTTGGCCCATCTGGGCCATTGCTCTGTTGCAACCAGAGCCATTCTATCTAGCGCTTGAGGTGGAGGCCATGGAGCCGTCCCCAGCGCCCAGGCCAACTTTGCTCTAATGGAGCCTTGGCTACGGGAGGGGAAGAGAGAGATAGAAAGGAAGGAGAGGAAGAAGGGTGGAGAAGCAGATGGGCACTTCTCCTGTGTACCCTGGCCAAGAATCAAACCCGGGACTTCAACACACCGGGCTGAAGCTCTACTACTGAGCCAACTGGCCAGAGTCATACATGTCATTGTTTTAAAGCAGCGATTTTCAACTGGTGTGTTGCACAACTTTAAAACATGCAGTAGCTGACTATTTAGTTAGGGGCACTAACCTCTTTTCCCTTAAATTGTCAAATTAAAAAATGCTAACAACTAACACAACAATAGCCATCTGGTGTGAATGAATCAAAATTATACCTATTTATTTTTGTCACATCAGCAAAAAGGCATTTTTTTTTTTTTTTGGTGTGCCGCAGAATTTTGGTAGTTGGTTTATGTGTGCCGTGAGATGAAAAAGGTTGAAAATTGCTGTGTTCAAGTCACAAGTCCAGACCTGTGTATGAATGTTCCCTGTGCACAAAGGTAATCAAACCAAAACAAAGCCATTAATAAGGCTCTATCTAGGTCTTCATTTATGTTTACATGGGAGAGGGTTATTGCAGACAAATACATAGAGGGGAGGGGGATATGAGTGGGTGGAGCACAGAGGAGTCCCGGGCAGCGACACTACTCTGTACGATTACCACAGTGGTAGACACATGTCATTGCACACCAAGCCCATCACGTGTACAATACTGAGAATGAACCCTAATGTGAACTATGGAGTTTGGGTGCTAAATTCATTCATTGTAACCAAGTACCACCCCTTTGTTATGGGGATGTTGCTAGTAGAGGAGGGTGCACATTTGGGGAAATGGTATATATGGGTATTCCCTAGATTTTCTGCTCAATTTTTCTGTGAACTTAAAACTGCTCTAAAAAAATTAAGTTTATTGAATAAGAAAAATATTCATTTAAAAACTGCATATTGCAAATCACAGTATCATTTTCCCAGAAAAAGTCCCTAAACAGAAACCTGTCTTTACCCCGTATGAACATCTACTTTACTCAAGCCCAAATCAGAGCAAAGTCTAGAAACCGTCTCTCTGCACACAACAGACACTTAAAATCAATGTGATACTAACAAGAGAGCTGGTCAGAATTCCAAGAAATTCAAGACCCGGCATGTCCGCTGAACAGAATGCAGCTCATCTGTTCTTTCCGTGGTCGGAGAAACATTTCAGACAGTGCTTTTATCTTATCTCACTCTTTTTCAGTAAAACAGGCCCCACCTTGAACTTGATCCTGTTCGCATACAAAGGGATGTTCAGGTTCTCCTCCTAAACGGGGAGGACTTGGGTTGAAAGAGGATCAGCCTTTAAATGGGAGGCAAGATCTCTTATGACCAAGAACTGGGCCTCCCCAGGGAGACTGTGGGTAGATTCCGGGAGGGGCTCTAAGGACCATCCAGGGAGTCGCGGCTGTGTACTATCTGAGTCTACTCTTGGTCAATCTTTCCCTTCCATGGTGTTAGAAAAATAAATAAAACATTAATAAAACAACCAAAGTCAGTCATACCACCTGCCCTTCTTATTTATACTCTACTGATTTCATCCTGTCATCACAGAAACATGTCCAGGTCACTCTCGTCTTAATCTATACAAAATTCCCCCAAAACTCATCTTCAGCTCCCCCTCAGAGAGTCAAACCTGAAAGGAGCCCCCCGTTTCCGCTGGCTGTTACCTTTCCTCGCCTCTCATTGCTCCCTCGGCTTACCCTAGTATGGCTTTTGTGCACTGCCCCTCATCCCACAAAACAGCCCTGCAAAGATGACTAATGGCTTTCCTGTAGAGAAGCAGACGACATGCACTGAGCCTCGTCTCACCTGAAGTCTCAGTTGCTTGAGCAAAACTGACCACTCCCTTGCTCCTGGTATGTGTGTCCCATGAGTGCCCTCCTTCCCCTCTGGCCCCTGTTGCGGCTCCACACCAGCAACTCCATCTCTTCCCTGACTCTGAACGTTCAAGTTTCCTGGGAGTCCTCTTCTATTCTCCCACTATGATTTCTTTCCAAGCAAAAGAACCCACCCAAGTGGCTTCAGTGATCATCCATAAACCAGTGAACTTCCAAATTCACCTCTCCAAAGTAGAACTCACAGTGTCCACCGTGTCCTCCTGCAGTGGCCAGTTTTCGTCAGCAGCACCTCCATTCACCCGGTACATTGCCAGGACACCTTCCATCCCCCAACATCCATGTCCATGTCCTGTGGGTTCTACCTCCTCCCACCCCCACTACTGCCATCTCAGTCCTTAGACACCCTCACCTCTACCCTTGCTCTAGTTCCTCTGCAACTATGGCCCACCTCTCAGCTGAAGAGAACTTTAAAAAACAACGAGTGGCATTCTGTCCCCCTCTGCTAAAGGTCTTCCCTAACTGCCCACACCACAAGGTGAGGTCTGAAACCTTGAACGTGGCCTAGATACCACGGGGTGCTTGCCAAACCCTTCATGTTTCTCTCGCACCACTTCCCGATTGCTCTCTATGCACAACACTCACACACTGCCTTTCTAGTCTGGAATATTCTGGAATATTCATGCTCTTTTCTGTCTGCGTTTTCGCTCATGCACTGCCCTCTGTCTACCATGTCTTTCAGATCAAAATCCTTCTTCCCATCTCTGTTCTCTCCGCACTCCTTGAAGTGAAAACAGAGTAGAGCCCAAAAGAAAATAAAAACTAAGGGAAATAGACCAGTTGAAAAAAAACTACCTAGAAGGAAAAACAGACAAGTAGGTTTGCATCCTTTCCTTAGCTGTACTTGGCCAGCTCAGCATAATTTGTTTTATTTATTTATTTACTTATTTATTTTAGTGCGAGAAAGAGAGAGAGAGAGAGAGAGAGAAGGTGGGAGGAGCAGGAAGCATTAGCTCCCATATGTGGCCTGACCAGGTAAGTCTGGGGTTTTGAACCAGGGACCTCAGCATCCAGGTTGACACTTTATCCACTGCACCACCACAGATCGGGCATCAGAGCATAATTTTTAGGTTTAAAAGAAAATGAATCCAAGGAGACTGTGCTTCAATCAGAACAGACATAAATTCCCAAATAATTTTTAGGTTTAAAAGAAAATGAATCCAAGGAGACTGTGCTTAAACCAGGACAGACATAAGTTCCCAAGTAGTTAAACAACTGTGATAGTACTGACTTTACTTTCCATAGCTGTGATCAAATGGCGTCAAGAGTCTGTGATCAAATCTTGTAAAAGTAAAAACGGAATTAGTGACAACAGTCACTGATATTTCTTAATACAGTATGATAGGTCCTAAGTGTAATAAAATTAACAGAGGAGAGTAAGAAGAATCCAGATAACAATCATAAAAAACCCAACATAGACAGCTGGACAGGCAAACCTAGAGAGACAAGTCAAAGCAACTTGTCTCCCCTGAACCCAAACTGTAACTGTAACACTGACCCCCTGAAGCTGGAGCTCCCCCCCTAAGAAATTTTCATTTGTGTACTGGAAATGCTATAATTTGAGCAAATAACTAAATACTGGATGATTCTGAGAAATCAAATGTGTACCTTCAGAAAAGGAGGCTGGAGGTGGAGCTGGAGAAAGAGGGATGAAAAATGAGGGTTACAGGGAAAGGAGAAAGGAAAGAAAAGGAACTCTGAAGAGGCTTGAGGTAGAGAGGGGAGGGATATTGGTCCAGACCTAAAGCTCAGGAGAGGCTGCAGTCCAGGTTTGGTGACCTCAGGCAAGTCCATCTTAGACCTGCGCCTCCGCCAGCCCTGGCGGGCGCAACCTGCCTACAGGACCACGCCTGTCCTAGGACAGCACTGCTACCTTCCCCACTTGTAACGTGCCTGGTGATTTACTTGGGTGTCTGTGATTCCCACTGTGTGCTAAGAAATCAACAGAAGAGAATGAATTAAATTGGGAATACACGCAGTAGAGGACACGGCTTAATCTTCTGGACATTGTCATAATCATCTGACTTTTCAGAGCACAGCTCAGTGCCAGGCACACAGAAGGTGTGCAACAAATATTGAAGAAAAGGTGTTTTCCCCCCTATGTGCTATTGAAAAAGCTTTTAATTTCTAACCTTGACATCTAATATATTAGTTTTCATTTTATCTATAAGGGTAAAACATTTAGAGCCTTTCTGCTCAGGGCTGGGAGGGCAAAGATTAGAAATTAACCTTAAGATGTTATTGTAAAATATCTGTGTTAATTTCCACAAATACTTTTGAGCATCTAAAATGTGCACAGTACTGTGTGAAGCATTGGCAATAAAGCAGGAACAAAAGAGGCAATGCCCCAAGAACAGACTTTTCTATAGAACAGTATGAAAAAAAAAACATAAAAACATTAAGTCTTGCTCTTAAAAACATTCAACCATTGAATTTTGAAGGGTTATCCTGCATACAGCAAACAAAAGATAAAATAATGACCATTTTGTAAGTTATAGAAATGTCTAATCACTATGCTGTACACCTGAAACTAATGTGTATATCAACTGTAATTGAAAAATACAAATATTATTTAAGAAAAGATAATATTTTATCTAAATCAATTAGAAAATTTCAATCACAGGTTGAAACACATTGAGTCAGTTACATTACTTTATACATGTATCATATGAAGTCAAATATCATTAAAAAAAGATAGAGTGTACACACACACACACACAAACAATCTTTAAAACATAAATTCCAATTAGAAATGGCAACAGACACTGTAAGTATACCAAGGTATGTTTAACTTTAAACAGCCTGACCCGAGACCATATCAAGGACAAACAAGAAGACATTTCCTCAGTGTAAATACTGTGATCTAATTTACAAATATTTGATTTGTTAAAAACTGATTTGCAGACATTTTTGCCAGGACAGAATCATAGGTTCTTAGGACAAAAGTGATTCTAAAGGTCACCAACCCAGCTAATCCTGTAACAGCTGTTTTACTGAGGGGCTGGTTGAGGTGAGTTAGTCTGGTTAAAACCAGTGAGGTTAGGATCCCGTTCAGCCTTGTTTAGCTAGTAGGAGGCTCCTGGCTGGCTGATCCCTCATTCCCAAAAGCTAATCCCATGATTCTTTTGAATCACAAATAGGGACTAAACGTTTCACAAAAAAGTGCCTCCCTATGCTAATATTTTCTTTTGATTCCATCAATAGTGTACCTGCCTTCTTTTACAAGAGGGAGAGAGGAGAAAAGCCCAGGTTTTCTGACAGACCTATTTGGGGAAGCAGTTTGGGAAAGTGTGTATCCAAAAGAAAGATCTCAGTCCCTCAGTCATCTATGCAGCATGTGATGACACAGGGAACATTGTCCAGGCTGAGAATCAAAGGAATAGTCTGAGGCAATCCCATCATATCTCTTAGTTATGGTGACATAAAACCTAGGCCATGATGGCGAACATATGACAAGCGCGTCAACACTGACATACGCAGCCATTTTGATGACACGTGGCTGCATGCGGCTGCATACCAGAGAAGTATGGGGCCACATGCCGAGAAGGACGTTTCATCCTCGGCTCCTGCACGGCCAGGTGCAGTAGCCAAGGATAAAACATTTGCTGTAGTGTAGACACTCTGAGCCGGAGGTCTATAGGCCAAAACAACAGAACTCTGGCACAGAGCGTCTAGTTCTGGGACTTCCAGTTACGCCGTTTTTCTTGAAGTGACACACCGCCCGAGTTATGCTCGTTTTTTTGGCAAATTTCGACACACCAAGCTCAAAAGATTGCCCATCACTGACTTAGGCAGTGAGGACACATGGCTTTGTTGACCAGGAAAGATATGTTGGGCCTATAAAGGAAGGTCAGTCCCCAACTCGACCAGGCTACTTACTCTCTCTCTGGGCCTCTATTACCTATCCCCACCTACCAAGGTGAGGGGGCAGGTGTGTCATCCACTCTGAGTTCTTAAGAAAGAAACTATGCTAACACCTACTCTCTACTGTTTAGCCATTTTCTTCCTAATATTTTAATCAAGGAAACGCTCAGTCTAATGTGGTTCATTCAAAAGTAACCACTTGATCTAGAAGAGGGGAGGCCAGTAGCAGCTCCATTTGCTCCAGGTCCATGCAGAGCAGCCACATTGGTGATCATGCAGCACGAGTGACCAGTGTATGGCCTGCTTCTGTTAGGGTGAGCCCCCACTGATGGAAGGGGAGACTGCCTGTTAGCAGGGAAGTACCACCCCATCACTTGTCTATTTTCATGATACTTTTAATGTCTGTCACTCTTACTTGAATGTCAAGTCCATGAGAAATGAGACTTTCTGTTTTATTCTACACTGGGTCATCAATGACTAGCACATAGTAAGTGCTCAAAAAATGAGTGGACAAGTGAGAGAGCTGGGATACAGTCCTGGGCTTGCCATTTACTAACTGTACTTTGTGGGGCAGGCTACTGAATCTCTCTACCCTACAAAACTGTTATGATCAGATGGAATTATGGACACTAAGGATTTACTGTAACCTGTTACATATTGTTGGGGCCCATGGCAGGCCACTCCAAGATGTCCCCCAATGGCATGTTGATTACTTTGAACTCAAGTTATTTGACCAGAAGCCTGTGTCAGAAGAGCACCTCGACCTTCCCTTGTCTTCTTGAATGAAGTAACTATCTCTCCCCCGTGAAAGGAGTCCTTCCGCTCCTGGAAGACACTACTGTTAAAACAACTCAGAACTGAAAAGTCTGTGTAATCGGACCTCACTGCCTCTAATTTACTACTGTGTTTAAATTCCTCACTAAGGAATACCGGTAAAGCTTGCTTAGATTTCTTTCTAAAGAGCACGAACTTTCTTTGTCCTGCCAATTTCTCAGAAATTTATTGTTTACCTGTCTAAGAAGTTTTAAAAGGTGCCTGGTTCAATCATGTCTTTGAGCCACATTTTATGATCTGAGCATCACACTGTTATTCTCTTGTGTGCACATATTAAATTGGCTTTTCTCTGTTAATCTCGTCTTGTGTTAATTTTATTACTTTACTACTATTCCAGCTGTAAGAACTAAAGGGCAAAAGGAAGGAATCCTTCCCCTCCCCGACAATCTACATGGTGGCTACCGGAATCATTATGGGGAAGAATTCTTCAGGAATGAGATACATAGCGCTGATACCAAGCAATGCCCTGAAGGCTAATAATCTAATTACAATTGATAATTCATAATGCAGATATTTACTGACTCATTTCTAAACAAGTTCATATAAACTTAAGATTAAAATGTGAATAATTCAGTGATTTCTGTCATTTGAGCAAGTATTTCATTTGTCAAATAGGAAAAGAGAGTTAAGAGAATGACATAATCCCTCCCAAGTTAACACTTTAACAGAGTGCCACTGTTTGATGCCATACATGACCAGAAAGTTTCATATTCTTTCTTGTATCTGGATGAGATCGTTCCTGGTTGTAAAGTGGCCATGTGAATTTTTAAAACCTATTATCAAAAAAATAAATAAATAAAACTCTGTAATTTATCATCTGGTCATATGTATTGCTTTTAATGATGGACATTTAAAAGACCCTAGCTATGTATACACATGATTAAGGTATTTGTTTATTCAAACACATTTAGAATATGATTTACCAGTATCACACATTCTAATGAAAATTGCAGAGATCAATTTCTATAAATTCATTGCTGATAATGAAAAAATAAAATTGTATATTTTAATGACAAATAATTTTATTGAACACTGAAGACCTATTAGTACTTGTAAGTAATTTAAACTTTTTTCTGTTTAAAATCTACTTAATTTAGAGTATACTGAAAATATCTTCTTCATGATATAACTGAGGAGAGAATAAAAGCTTGAGGATTTAATTTTATTTTTATAATTTAGTGAGTTACACACTGCCCCAAGTAAGAATACCTAAAATTTAATATGAATTTTCCTCTAAACTTCGTTTAAAAAAGATTCTTTTTTCTTTTTTTTTTTAGCTAGAGAGACTGAGAGAGAGAGGAATAGGGATAAACAGGGACACGCAGGGAGGGAAAGTGATGAAAAACATCAATTCTTCATTGTGGCACCTTACTTGCTCACTGACTACTTTCTCAAATGTGCCTTGATGGAGTAGTGGGGGGAGCTCCAGCCATGCCAGTGACCCCTTGCTCAAGCCAGCGACCTTGGGCTTTAAGTCAGTGACCTTTGGACTCAAACCAGTGACTATGAGGTCATGTCTATGATCCTTCACACAAGCCAGCAACCCTGTGCTCACCAGGGAGCTCACGGTTTCCAGCCTGGATCCTCTGTGTTCCAGGCCAATAAATACTCTATCCACTGTGCAACTGCCCGGTCAGGCTAAACTTCAGTTTTTATTATTTGCCTTTTGATTATCATTATTTTATTCTTACCATAAAATGTGGGTTCTCCAACTGGTTTCTTTGCGTATTTCCATTCTTCCACCTATGTTTATAAATATTTTGTGAACTTTGGGGATCCTCTGTCTTAACTTTAAGAGAAAAAATTGAGGATCGGTTGTAAATTGCATGTAATCCTACTTTTCCTCTAGCTTGTCAATAATCTCTAACCAAATGAAAAAATTTTTTAAAAGTTACCAATTATTGAGCACTTACTTTTATGGGCTTTTATTAATCATAACAGTAGTATTCCCACTATCCTTACTGAACAGATGAGAAACTAGGTAACTTGCCTAAGGCAATTCAGGTTAGTTATTCACATAACTTTAACCTAGTCTAGGCTTTGAGAAGTCTAGTTGGAACTTATAGAGCAGGGGTCCCCAAACTATGGCCCAGCCCATGGGCCGCATACGGGCCCGAGGCCATTTATCTGGCCCCCACCGCACTTCCGGAAGGGGCACCTCTTTCACTGGTGGTCAGTGAGAGGAGCACAGGATGCATCCACACCCATATTTCCCATTGAAATACTGGTCAGTTTGTTGGTTTAAATTTACTTGTTATTTTAAATATTGTATTTGTTCCCATTTTATTTTTTTTACTTTAAAATAAGTGTAGTATGCATAGGGATTTATTCGTAGTTTTTTTTATAGTCCGGCCCTCCAATGGTCTGAGGGACAGTGAACTGGCCCCCTTTGTAAAAAGTTTGGGGACCCCTGTTATAGAGAATACTGGTTTTGCTTCAAACTTCCCATAAGACTGGAGGTGCCTTAGCTACTTGCCTCTCCTTTCCTTTTCTTCCTACTGTTTTATTCTTGTCTTCTCTTGTGTCACTGAAGTGCTGTCTTTGTGTTATCTACATGTTTGTCATGGTCACTTCCCAACATGCTTGCAGTAAGAAGTCGGGTGACCCCAGAACGACGGAATCCATTTTGCTCACCTGTTCAGGCTGGGCAAGAACTGCCTGCCAAGGGCAGCATCCCGGAAGAGCTTCCACAGAAAGCCTGTCATCCTGTGCCAAGGGGTAAACCCTTGCCCCACAAAGCACCTTAGTATTATTAAACATTTTCTATTTGTCAAGCACTTTATAGTTATTTTTATTGGTCCTTTTTACTAGTCATAACTCATCAGTCTTGTGCTCACTTTCCTTTTAATTAAGTGCTCTGACTGAAGTGGGTAAGACTGGAGGCCCTGGGGAGCAAGTCTTCAGTCACCCAAGAGTCCAGGAGCAGACAGAGAGTGGGAGATCAGGCCCTGAGACCCCTACCTGCTGCTTCCAGCACTTGTCTGAGCGAGCGGAGGGAGTGAGGGGCCGCTCAGCACTCAACTGCTGCAGGAAGTTCACCTCTATATTAGGAAAAGATCCCCAAACTAGATAGCTTTCAGCCACTTCCATCTTGTGGAAGTGGGGAGATTTGTAAGATTGGGCCATTCTGTGTCACTGTAACCTAGAATGTTCCCTTTTATATTCCTGAAATGTGAAACACAAAAACCAGTGTATTTTCTTTTAATGGCTAACAACAGTGCTTTTAAAACTTTAGCTATACGTTACAGCTAAAAAAAAATACCGCTGTATAAGAGGCCTGGACCTGGAGTTGGAACTTTAACTTTGCTCCTTGGTAGCAAGGTGAACTTGAGAAACTGCTTCACCTCTCTGGGGATTTGTTGAATGGGTATCTCAGCTCCTGTCCCCTGCCTTCAGTTTGCTCATACTGTATGTGTGCAGATTACCATGGGACTTACCCCACCATCAGGGTCTATTCTTCAGGTTGCTTGTCTCTCTCCCCTACAAGACTGTGAGTGAGTCTCCAAGGATCAGGATTATATCTGTGTCCCCATCATTATCTATCCCAGTATTTGACACTAGGAAGTGCCTTACAAAGCTTCCTTAGCATGAAATCACATTCAAGAAAGTCCTTCGCAAACTATAAAGCACTATTCACAAGTGCCTTAATAATCAATTATTCACAGTAACGGTCCCACAGACCAAAGATGTGAAAGAAATATGTTGGGTACCAAAGGAGCCAGACTTTCAGTAATCATTAAGACCTATAATTAAAATGCAAACTGTGGCACTGGCCAGATAGCTCAGTTGTTAGAACATCATCTCCAAGCACAGAGGTTGCCGGTTCGATCCCCGGTCAGGGTACATACAGGAACAGATTCATGTTCCTGTCTCTCTCTCTCTCTGTCTTGCTAAATCAATAAGTAGTAAACTTTTAAAACTAAAAACAATAACAAAATGCAAACTGTGGCATAGTACCAGTTCTGAACGTTTTTGGATTAGTACCTAATACTCAATCTTAAATATAATCTGTGGATTAACAACACAGCGAACACTGATAAGCAGTGAGATGTGGCAGCCTACCTAGTGCTGGGATACCTCCCGTTGTACGGTACCAAGGCTTTCTAAGAGGTCTCAGTGTGAGAGCAAAAAAAAGACTTAAATTTTTGACAAGGCAAGATTTTATTTCTTCCAAATTTTCACATTCTCCTTACATGCTTTTAGGTTTAAATGTTTAAGCCGGTTAGGCCAACTTCGGTCCCCTTTCTTAAATAGTAATACACACCGTTAGCTCTCCAGGGTTTCCTTGTGAGCAGTCATAAAGAGATAAGACCCCTTTCTTCCTCTCCAGCAGTCCTTCTCACTTGCCCTAAGTATTCCCATGCAATTTCTCCAGTGTTATCTCTGAACTATTTCTAAGTTATTTCTTACCTCCAAATGCCCACCCTGGTACACAGTAACTGCTCAATAAAAGCTTTTACAAATGAATCCTACATTCAGAGAGATTCTGAATAGCAATCTCCTTCCCCTTGACTTTCCTCTTCTTTGATTCTCACTCACATCCCAAGGGGTGGTTCTAAAATTGAACTTGAAATAGTGGTTAAGTGCTGGGAATAGAATCTATGATTGGATGATCCTCTTCATAAATTAAAAAAAAAAAAAAAACCTTGAGAAACATACCTGGAACTTTACCACTTCCCTTCCCCTGATAAAATAATCCTTTAAACAGTGAGATCACTAGCACTATGAATATCCTACTGTTAATTATAAAAAGTTAACATTAGGTCTGACCAGGCAGTGGTACAATGGATAGAGCACAGACCTGGGATGCAGAGGACCCAGGTTCAAAACTCTGAGGTTGCCGGCTTGAGTGCAGGCTCATCCAAATTGAGCACAGGCTTACCAGCTTGAGCACAGGATCCTAGACATGAACTCAAGGTTGCTGGCTTGAGCCCAAAGGTCCCTGGCTTGAAGCCCAAGGTCACTGGCTTGAGCCCAAGGTTGCTGGCTTGAGCAAGGGATCAATGGCTCAGCTGGATCCCCCACTCCACGTCAGTATGAGAAAGCAATCAATGAACAACCGAAGTGCTGAAACTACGAGCTGATGCTTCTCATCTCTCTCCCTTCCTGTCTGCCTGTCCCTGTCTGCCCCTACTGCCCAATCTCTGTTGGAAAGAAAACATTGTTAACATGTGAATGAACACTAGTTGAGAGAAGAAGAAAAGGGAGTTAGCATAATCAGTTTTCTAATAATCTTGTTATACTTTTATTTATGTCTGTTTGTATCTGCAGCAACATGTTTTTAAACTGTGGTCCACTGAAAAATATATACAAATCTCTTTTTTTTTTTGGAGTAGAAAATAATATAATATCTGTTCCAGAATGAATATCTAATGCTTACTCATACGTAGCTTTCGTCAAAGAATGCCACAAAGTAGAAAATGACATTCCAGAGAAGCTTCCTTAATAAATATCAATAGCATTATTAAAGTTATTAATAAAATTAAAGTTTTAAAAGCCCACGAAGTTATCCTATTAGGACTGTGGTAGCTGAATACTGACTATTAGATGGGCAAACTAAATTAGACATAATAAATCCTGCATAGTCATAGCAATCATTTCTACTTTTTAAGAGCACCTTGTCAAACTAAAAAAAAAAGTCACAGGAGTGTTAATTGGTCAGTAATATTGCATCAAAACACCAACCAATTACCCCGATTCTACAGTCTATTCAAAACATGTATTAGGACTCATCAACTTTAAGTAGAGGTACTAGATTTATACAGTCTCCAAGACAAAAGTCAAGTATTAGGAAAAGCCCAATTATGCATCAGGGAAATACAAATACCACAACACAGGATCAAGCTAAATATAGGCCCTACTCCTAGAATATGGAAATTAGAATTTACCAAAGTTATTGCTATAACAACAGTTAGAATGTTTTAAGACCCAGAGTATTCTGACAGCTCCCCTAATCCCAAATCCTATTCCACATCATACTTATTTTTTATGAAAAGCTGTTGATTTCATTCTAATTTAACTTTTGTGAATCCACAAAAGTGGAGTTTGGGCGTCAATTATGCCCACCAGAGCTCCCACACCCCCTTTAGCACTTGAAATTTGCCAAGGCTCTGTGAAGAGAAATGGGAAGGGTCCACAGCAAACCTAGAAGCAGGTGTGGAGAGAAATCCCTCCTGGGCCTCGGCATATGCAAATCTTATTTATTTGTTTTGTTTGCTTGTTTGTTTTTAATTGATTTTAGAAAGAGGCGAGAGAGAAAGGGAGGAGAAGCGGGAAGCATTAACTCGTAGTCGTTGCTTCTTTTATGTGCCTTGACCAGGCATGCCTGGGTTTCAAACTGTGACCTCAGCACCCTAGGTGGATGGATGCTTTATCCACTGTGCCACCACAGGCCAAATGGCATAGGCAAATCCTAAAGAAGAGTAGAGGCGAGGAAGGCAGGCTTTCGGGTACATATAAAGCACCCACATGGATGGGCTTTCTGAATTGACAGTGAGAAGACACAGGGCCAGGCTGAGCCAGGGTGCAAGAGGCCCTGAGGTTTCCTATCTGGAGAGCAGAGGAAGGGCAACTGAGCTGAGGCAATGGACGCCCCAGAAGGAGGACCCGCAGAACGGCCCTGCACAGCACCCAGAAAGGTATTTACAAGAGAAGAACTGAATGAAGACTGTAACTAGGACTTCATTACTGGGTCAGCTGTTTTTCAAACAACAACACTTGTGCTAAGATAAAATAAAATGATAGGAGACATTTTAACCACTTTTCAAAACACGATTCATTTAGCACCCATCCCCATCTTACTGAGGAGGAAACTCGGGCACAGGGAGGTTCTGGGCCAAGCTGAGATTTGGCACAGGGGGCCTGGCCTGCTCTTAATCACTATGACACAAGGCTTCCCAAAAGAGGCCGTTACAGTCCCCAGACCCAGCAAAGGCTGGGGACCACACAGCAAAACAGAAACTTGTTATACACTGGAAACACAGCTGACCCTGAACAACACCGATTTGAACTACAGGAGTCCACATACATGCAGATTTTTTTCAATACTAAAATTGTATTTTCTCTTATGATTTTCTTTTATTTGAGAGAGAGAGAGAGAGAAGCAGACAGGAAAGGAGAGAGATGATGAGCATCAACCTGCAGTCATGTCACTTTAGTTGTTCATTGACTGTTTCACATCCATCCCTTGACAGGGGGTGTAGACGAGGAGTCAGGGGGTCGGGAGGTTCAACCAAGCCAGTGACCTTTGGGCTCAAGCCAGAGACCATGGGGTCATGTCTATGATTCCATGCTCAAGCCGGTGACCTTGGGGTTCTGAATCTGGGACCTCAGCGTCCCAGGTCAATGCTCTATCCACTGAACCACCACTGGTCAGACTCTTATGATTTTCTTAATAGCATTTTCTTTTCTCTAGCCTACTTCATTTTATAGTATAATAGATGTAACATACAGAATACATGTTAATCCACTGTTTATGTCATCGGTAAGGCTTCCAGTCAGCAAAAAGGTAATTAGTAGTTAAGTTCTGCAGGAGTCAGAAGTTATTTGTGGATTTTCGACTATGTGTGTGGGGGGGGGGGAGATCAATGCCCCTAAACCTGCATCTTCAAGAGTCAATTATATTCTATTCTGTTCTCTGCTTTTAAATTTTTTCCCTGAGTTTTAACATGTTCTCTATGTTGCTCTAGAAAAGCATTAAGGTAGTGATAGAAATCTAACATTATATCATCTTCTCCTTACTGTATTCTTTCATTTGATAAGAATTTTGGAATTAACAAACCAAAGATTGAAAAGCAGAGACTCCAAGATCAGACAGGTCTCAATTCCAATGCCAACACACTTACTAGTTCCTAGATCTTCAGCAAGTTATTCAACATATGTTCACCTTACTTTGTTCCTTTGTAAAATGGAAATAATAACTATAACTCCTTGAAGGACTGTGTGAGGATTAAATGAGATCACAGAGCCCACTGCTCATCAGGATGTTCTGTGCATAAATTGCCTGGAAATCTTATTAAAATTCAGGTATTGATTCAGGGGAACAGACTGGTGAGATTCTAGATTATCGATAAACTCTCCAGTGATGCAGAAGCTGCCAGTAGGGGAAACACTTTAAAGCCCACAGTACATCTACATCTTGGTTACTATTAATGATTATACTTCATAACTACTTCGTAATTACTGAATCCATGAGAAGATGGCGCAGTTGACATCAAAACTCTGCGAAAAGAGAATCATGTTTTTTTCTAGCCCACTGAAAGGGCAGCCTCATGGACCCAACACCGCTTCAAACACTCCTGCCTGGGTCTGGCCCAATGTGCTCTCACTCTCTCAGAACAGCTAGAAAGCCGGGAACAGCAAAAAATTCACATTTCTAAGTTAACAATCCTCAACTACATGGCCAAAACCGTCACAAACTCAGGCATCAGAACTAATGCACAAGCTCAAGGAACTCATCCTCAACACTTATTTTTCAGAGTATCAAAAGAGTTTTCTCATAGATCAAATTTGTGTGTATTTAAATCTATCTGAACATACTATCCATGAACATTCTGTCTAAACCAGTGATGGGCAATCTTTAGACCTTGGTGTGTCAAAATTCGCCAAAAAACTGAGCATAACTTGGGTGGTGTGTCACTTTGAGAAAAACTGCCTAACCGGAAGTCCCAGAACTAGACACTCTGTGCCGGAGTTCTGTTGTTTTGGCCTACAGACCTCCGGCACAGAGTGTCTACACTGCAGCAAATGTTTTATCCTTGGCTACTGCACCTGGCCATGCAGGAGCTGAGGATGAAACGTCCTTCTCAGCATGCGGTCCCACACTTCTCTGGTATGCGGCCATGTGTCATCGAAAATGGCTACGCATGTCAGTGCTCACACGTGTGTCATAGGTTCGCCATAACGGGTCTAAACAGAGGTGGAGGTAGATAAATCTACGATTATTGAATTAGAACACATAAGGTGCACTTACTAGCCAGCCCTCTGGCAGCTGGTAGAAAGTTCACACATGGGAACCAGAGCCACTGACAATAGCTCCCTTTGTCCTGTGTTCAAAGAGGAAGGAAGAGGGTTACATGGTAGGACACCTGGCTAACCCGGGGTTAACCTGGACAGGAGACCTGGAGTAAAACTAGATGTTGATGATTACAATCTGCCAAACTAGTATTAACATTCTAATTTGGTAATTGGATTACTCACAAAGGAAGCGACATTTATCTCTGTCATCCTTGAGCATTCCTTTCCAAATTCCTTTCCTTTTTCCCCAGGAGCTGACTACCAATGCTCTCTTAAATCTGTCAGCCTTTTCAGGTAGCACATTTTTACCTCCTGCCTCACAGATCAGATCAAAACGCCTGTCTGCCAATGTTCACTGCCGGGTGAGCCGGGAAAGCAGTAATTCAAGGCATGAAAGAGCCTGGGTACTCCCAGGACAGCACCACACTCTAAAGACGATTTTTCAAATGTCTGTATCTGGGCAGGGATGGAGCCCAAGGAGGTGAGAGGCTGAGGATGGGCTGGTGATGGGAAATAACTGAGCTGCTCCAGTGTATCCCCATCCTCTCCTTCAAGATATCCCCAAGTTCCTGTGGTTTCCAGGGTTATCTAAATGAACTCAATGTGGGAGAACTTCAGCATCCCCACACTGCTCCTTCAGCATGAGGGGCACACTTTGGGACTTCCAGGTACCCCACAGATTAAAGGCAACCCAACTCACTGCCTGGAGTCAGAATACAGAGGGTAACAAATCTCAGAACACACAAGGATGCCAGAAAAGGAAGTTCCCACTGGGGTTCCCAGAGCATCCCAAGGGCCAACTGCTGTGATGGAAACTCCAATGAAAGCTGAGACACTCCACTAATAAGACTAGATGATACTCTGACTTCCATTACGTTTTAAAATTCTGTTATCCAAGGCTTGGACAAAATTTAGGACCATGATGGCAAACCTATGACACCCGTGTCAGCACTGACAACGCGTAGCCATTTTTGATGACACGCGGCCTTATGCGGCCGCATGCCGAGAAGTATAGGGCCGCATGCCGAGAAGGACGTTTTATTCTTGGCTCCTGCACGGCCAGGTGCAGTAGCCGAGGATAAAACATTTGCTGTAGTATAGACACTCTGTGCTGAAGGTCTGTAGGCCAAAACATTTTTGTTATTTAAACTATAAATATCACAAAATTATGGGGTTTTTTTCTCGAAGTGACACACCATCTGAATTATGCTCGGTTTTTTAGCAAATTTTGACACACCAAGCTCAAAAGATTGCCCATCACTGGTTTAAGATATGACATGAATAGAAATATATTAGTCACTAATGGAAGTTTTCTGTCATATATAAATGTATCTTTTTTTTGGGGGGGGGGAGAAAGAAGAGTCTCTGTGAGGCTGAAGTCTAAGCTGAAAGGAAGAAGTCTGACTATGAAGAAAGTACTGAACAGAAGGATGTGGACAATTACTGAAAACCTAAAACATATCAAATTGGGGTGGGTTTCCTGTAGTACTAGGTCTGCTGGTTAGTTTATGGCCATGGGTGTGAGATAATACAATTTCAAATGCAGATTTAATCTCAGCCCAGTGCCCTTGTTATAGTGAAGTATCTCAAAGGGCTTAAACACTCATTTAGTTCTAGATCCTATAGAATAGAAGCTCATTCTCTGTTATAAAGACTCGACAACATTCAGAGCCCAACCACTGTCAGTGGAGAATAGCAGGCAAAGAGAAACTTCTCATCAATCTGAAAAACCACAGAGGCTAAAACTTTACAGAGCTTAACATTTTAAAAGCTCATCTGTTTCCACTGTGATGTTCATGTAGCAAGCAGAGAGAGAATCACTTCAGCTTGAAGTCCACAAACTTGCCCATCCTCTGCAAACCCCAAAGGAGGGTGAGGACTACTGAACTCACTCAGCAGGTAGAAAGAGGCTCAAGTAACAATGTTTGAGTTGAATTCAGCATCTTTAAGAACACCACTGGTGTTAAAGAAAAAAAAGCTTACCAGCACAAAGTTTCAAACCCTAAAGTTATGTTTTCTTTCATTTTAGTTTATCAAAGCCAATCAGTAATCATTTTGGACTAATTAATTCCCACTGCCCTACCCCCTACCTAAATACTCCAGTGAAATCTTTAAAAAGGCACCCTGACTAACTGGTACAATACACTGATGATCAATCAAGAGAGGTAAATTAGGCCTCAGAAATAGAAGTTTGAGCCTATGACAGACCCATAGGTTACTGGTATGTTTGGCTCTAAGATTTTCAACAGAGATAATCACACAGTAACTCCTGTATAAATTTTGCTTTTTAAATAGCTGTTATGACACCAAAAGATAACTTGAAACTTAGGTTTTTATTAAATGACCAAAGTGGAATTTTGATTGGCCTAAGCCGAGGTGAGGACCTGCCTAAGTGATGTCACATGTTATTAGCAGTCCTATTAGAAGAAGATCTATTTGCTTCAGATTCATTTGCAATGAAAAGAGAATGACCGTTTCAGTGTCATTTGTTAGGGGAGCCAGATATTTAAATCAAGATGACACAAAGACTTAAGTTTTAGATAAATGGGATCCACTTTCTTCTTTGGCAGCAAATACTTATTTTTTAAAACTTTTTATTTCCCGCCTGACCAGGCGGTGCAGTAAATAGAGTGTCGGACTGGGACATGGAAGACCCAGGTTCGAGACCCCGAGGTTGCCAGCTTGAGGGCAGGTTCACCTGGTTTGAGCAAGGCTCACCAGCTTGAGCTCAAGGTTGCTGGCTCAAGCAAGGAGTCATTTGGTCTGCTATAACCCCCCACCCCCCCCATCAAGGCACATATGAGAAAACAATCAATGAACAATTAAGGTGCCACAACGAAGGATTGATGCTTCTCATCTCTCTTCCTTTCTGTCTGTCTGTCCCTCTGTCTGTCACACACACACACACACACACACACACACACACACACACACACAAATTCCTGAGTGAGATTTAATAGATAGTAAACTGACATATGTGGGTTTATATCAGTTTAAAATAATAAACCAGAGTACTGACTACAACATGCAAAAGTAAAACTATAGATTTTTTTCCCCAAAATGACTGCTTCAAAACATTGAATGCATTACCTTTTTATTTTCTTTATTTTGATCTAGTTCTAGTATTTCATGAGGTCCAAATCTTGCCAATGAGACTACTTGCCAAGTGGAAAATAGGTTAATTTATAGAGATCCTAGTATAAGAGCCAGATTAGTAGGTGCTCAGTAATTGTTTCCTGAATGAATGAAAAGTTACATACTTAATGACATTTCGTTTCTTCACCAGTTTGAACTTTCCATAAATCAGAGCAAATACTCTTGCAGCAGAAATAAATGTAGCCACAAACTAACATTAAAAATCAGGAAAATATCCATTTTAAATAGAGCACTTAATCCTAATAGCTCCAGATACCCATTGCAAAAGCATTCTTACAACTGCTATGGTTGTTAAAACACACTACTCCTTTTACTTTTATAGAAGTCTGTATCCATCTTTAAGTAGAAAAGAATATGCCTCCTGCCTCATCTCCAACTGCAAAATAAAGCTATTAAGTAAATAGATGGAATATTCCTTTTCCCTTCCCACAATGCAGTGCCTGAATCTGAATGAAAACGGGTTTCCCAGTGCTTTCAGCATCTGGCTTTTCAAAGGCAAGGTCATGAAGGACTGTGTGTGCTCACAGGGAGGCTGTTCTGATTTTCAGCCTGGAAAATGTAAGGACCAACTCTGGCCCCCAGTGAAGACAATCAAAACAGAAACAGAGGATATGTACTACTGACTCCAGAATCTTTCCACTAACAGACACTTTACTTCCAGAATTTCATAAAAGTATTTCTGGAAATAATCTGGGTTAGGGTCAAGTAAGTGCAACTTACTTGCAGCTTTGTTACAAGTTTATGAATGCTTCAAAGTGTATTTTAGGGAACTAATGTTCACATTTTTGTTGGTACTAGAGAGAGGTACAGTCTTTAAAAACTTAAGCAACAAAACTATGAAATTTAAAATCTAAGCTCCTATTAGTATTCCATTTTTGTGTAAATTAAAAAGACTAACGTTAGAAATAACTGTCATCTATCTAAGCTAATGTACTGTTTTCTTAGGCGGGAAAAATGCTGTATTTTCATGCAGAGAGAACAGTTATGAAGATGTAGGATAAGCCCCATAAACCTTTTTAAAATAGACCATGTGATCTCCATCTGGGAGCTAGGAAGTTGCATCTACAACTGGATCATCTTCTATTACAACAGCTAATGGGGGAAAAGGGAATTCAAACTACCCTTTACTTTGAACATAGCCACACAAGGGAATTAAAGAGTGAATCAGTTAAAGCAACTTTCACCCCCCCCAAAACAAACAAACAAAAGACAAAAACAAAACCCAGGCATTACACATGAGTAAAAATCACAAATTCCATAATCTTTGTTAATCCTTAAGTGCATTCATTTTTCAACCAGTCCCATAAATGAAGCACTTATTAATATCCTCAAGAAGTAAAAAGAGTCACTGCATTTAAAGTAATAGGCTCTTTTTTTGCGGGGGCGGGGGGGACTTGTAATGTTAGAATTAAAACATCAGGGTGTATCAAGAAGTCTAGAATAACATGTTCAACAGTGGAATTCAGTGACACCCCACTTGATGAGGTCCAGTCAGCATTAAGATTAGACAGCCTATGCTTATAATTAAGTAAAAATGACTGAAACTTGAAGTACACATGGCATTTCCTGGGGATTAATGGCCAGCCAGAGGAGTTGACAACCTAGAGCAATGCCCTGGGCCAGTCATTAATCCCCAGGAAATGCCCTGGACCTCAATTGTTATCGTGATTTTAATAAATGGAGGAAGAGAAAGTTTAATATCAGCTTTTTACTTAAACATTTATTTTATATTTAGAATGCTAAAACTTCATAAAGTAAGTTCTACAGGATTTACTAAGTTACTGTAAATTTCTTAATGCTGATTTAAAAAAAATTACTCTAATGTAAGTGAAAAGCTATTAAATATGTGCAAAGAGAACAACTTTTTGCAGTATTTAACTACAGGGGACTTAGTTTGAGAGCCATAGTAATAATATAATAAACATATAGATACTCAAATCTATTCTTGGGAATTAACTAACAACTCAAGAAAAATAAGAGAATTAGTATCCAGATTTATGGAACTGATTTATCTCACTGGGTTAAAAGAAAAGACTGTGACAGTGATTGCATTCCTTACAACAAAACAAAGCCAAGTAAACAAACCCCAGCCTAATCTTTTGTGGATCTTAGGTCATGATTCTATAATGACACTGGTGTCAAGAAACCAGCAGAGATGCCAGTACACAAACTGTTTAATTATTATTCCCTGATATATACTTCAATAAACTCTCTTAGGCTTTTAATTCTTGATCAGATGCTATTCTGAACCAGGGCATTTTGAGGATTTTTACTTCAGCAGAAGAATATGAACATTTATTTTTGCTTTCAAAGAAAAAGCAAACACAAATTCTCCAAAGAGGAAAAAAATTCTCCTCTCCATCCTTAAAACTTCCTAAAACAACCCCTGATCTGTCAGAAATGTACTACAGATACTAAAAGTACAGAAAAAAAGACACATAGCCTGCAGATCTTGTGTATTTTAGAGAACTCTGGTGTTTATATCATCGTTCACAGCCCCTTTCGCAGTTGGCCTTGAGGCTTGCTGATTAGCTGGTAAATGTTTGAAAGGGTCAGTCTGTCCAGAACTGGAATTTCCACTTTGGAAAAAGCACTGAGGTACCTGACATCTGTTCCTTGAAGGGCCTGCACTATACCTCCAGACTTATAGTTGAAATTCCTACTTCTGCTTGATGGCAGGGAGGTCACAGTTGTCAACCTCCAGAGGCTACTCCTGCCTGCAGAATAGAGCCTAGTCCCCAAAGACCTCTGGTTTTTGGCTCCTAGACATGAGTATCCAAAAGATGAACATCAATTTAATAATACAAATATATTCCTCCAGGAAAAATCATAAGAAGCATCCACTTAACCTCCCGGTCTCAACCTAGATTTTAGTACTGTTTAGAAGTAGGTAATTTCAACGTTAGAACAGTCCCTTATTTTTCATGAGGACACTGAAGCCCAGAGGTGAACTGATCCGCTCAATGAAGCTCAGCTCCTGCGCTACAACTCTTTACTTCTGTGTTCTTGCCACACTCCTGTGGCTACTTGTTTTAATTATATTCATAAGTCTTATCTGTCCCCTAGATAGTGAGATCCAGCAGGCTAGGGAAAGACAGCAGCGTTTTAGTGCCCATAATGCTGGGCACCACAGGGCATATGCTCCAAGTCGGAGCCTGGCTGGTAGAGCAGCTAGTCTTTCCATCTAATAACTTCTAACAACTGACTTTTAGTTTATGGAAACTACATCCCGAATGTCACTTTACATTCTGCTACATGTTACTGGCACTTGACTGCCAGTCTCTCCATTCCCCCACCCCCTTACAGGAAGTGTAATTGTCATGTTTTCTTTTTAATAATTTATAACTTTTTCTAAATTCATGTTATGGTGAATATGTAATAGAGCATTTTAATGGTTACTTCATTCAAATATATTTTAAGTAACTGCATCCTTTATATTACAGTATCCCTGCACTCTTCACCTCATAAAACTCATGCATTCAATGGAGAGACTGAGCTAAAAACCTTTTGTTCTGTGAACTTGAAAGATTTTAGTTACTGCGAAGCAGTGATTGTTGGGGAGACTGCCCTCTCACATATTAAGGCAAGGAGTAAACTTTCCTGAAAAGCACCAACAAGAATTAAGCTTTTAAAGGTGAAATAGAATCTGATTCAGTACATTTTGCTAGTTTTTCAAACTTCCCCAAACCAGACCTGCAGTAGCACAAGTTAGTCTCCAAGTGGTACCAAAGAAACATTTCAAGCATATCGTTTAGTTTGGTTACCTGGGTGGGGGAAACAATAGCAGGTGAAACTATGGTGGGAGAATTGGTGCTTCTGTGCCCATTGGCTTCTGGAAGAAGAGGCAGGGGGTCGTGTTTCACGGAAACCACCACCACCGCATCCACAGGCTCCGAGGGGCGGATACAAAGTCTTTTGGGGGAAGAGGGGCCGCAGATTTCCCCCGACCTGAACACCGACTCGTACAGGGCGCGCTTGGGCGCAGCCTCGGATTTCACGTCGGGCCCGATCTGGCTGTCTTTGGGGAGGATATAGGTGTTTCCCAGCAAGGGCGGCTGGGGGCGGTGGTGGTGGGAGGGATGTGTAGGGGGGTGGTGGGAGTGGTGGCGAGCAGCCCCGTTCAGAGCCTCGGTGTAGCAGCCCTGCAGGGCAGGCGAGCCCAGTTTGGTACCGATGCCCGCGATGCTGTTGAGTGTGGCGATGGAGACGGCGCCGATGCAATGGTTGGTGTAGGTCTTAGAGAGCTTGGCTGCCTTGGAGAGCATCTGCATTCTGGTGCCCAACAAGTTCTTGCCGATGGCTTTGTTCTCATACCAGGTCACATCCCCCTCGCTGCAGTGGTCCCGGGGCCGCTGGAAGAACGCCTTGCAGAGGGGGTTGCGCTTCGACAAGTACTTGACGAAGCTAGCATAGGGGCAGAACTCGGTGCCAGTCTCGTACATGCGGGGCAAATTCTCCTCGTCGCTGCTCTCCGCGCGCTTCTTACTCCAAGACGATGAGCGCGACTTGTGGTAGGGCCCGAGGGACTTAAAGTAGACGAACTTGCGGCCGTCCTCGTCCATGGCCAGCCCGAAAGAGTCCTCCTCCAGCTCGCGCTGGTTCTCGCGGCCGCGCGTGCAGAAGTACATACACGTCTCGAACCAGACCTTGTTGAGCAGCCCGAAGGGCGTGTTGGTGCTGAAGACGCTGGAGGTGTAGAGCTTGCGCAGGTCGGCGCGCGTGATGGCTTGCTTTTGCACCACCGGACCCGCGCCCTGCTCCTCGAGCTTGCGGATGACCGCGGCCAACGTCAGGTTGGCGCTGCGCAGCTCTGGGTCCTTGGTGAGGTCGAGCGTGCGGCAGTACGGGGGCTCGTTGAGGTAGCGGTTGAGGGAGCTGCGAATGCTGATGAGCGACGACTTGCTGTAGAGCTGGCCGCTCTTGGAGCGGGCCTCGGCGTAGAAGGAGCGCAGCACGCGGCACAGCGCCCCCTTGTCCATGGTCTCGAAGTCCGGGCTCTGCGCCTTCTCGCTCAGGTACTCCCGGAAGATGCGCACCGCGTAGCGGGTGGCCAGCCGGGTGTTCTCGCTCAGCCGGGCCCGCTCGGGGCGCTGCAGCACCTCGGGGTCCAGCTCGGCGCCGTCCCCGGGAGGCCCGCCGCGGGCTCGGGGCGCTAGCAGTCGCGGCGGCGCCTCCGGCTCCAGCGCGGCGCTCTGGTCCATATTGATCATATGGACCGGCTCCGGCTCCAGCTCTTCCCCGGCCGAATCCTCGGGCTCCAGGGGCTCGTCCCAGTCCAGCCCCATCTCTTCCTCCTCCTCTTCCTCCTCCAGCCCTCCACCTCCGTCCTCCTCCTCCTCGTCCCCCGTTATCTGCACCTCCTGGATCTCGTCCTCCTCCTCCTCCTCCTCTTCCTCCTCCTCCTCCTCCTCGCCCGCGCTGCAGTAGTGCGGACGGCCGTGGCGGCGTCCGCGGCCCCCTGCACCGCGATCGCCCTCGCCCCGCTCCCCATTGTTCTCGGCGGCGGCGGCGGCGGCGCTGGCGCTGCCGCCCGCGCTGGTGTTACAGTCCCCGCTGCCAGGCATTCTCGCCATATTGCCGTCTCTCTGCCAGTCCTCGGGCAGGGCGCATGCGCTATATTGGACCGCAGCGCTGAGAGCTTTTGTGTTTAATGACCTTCAGCTACCGGGAGGCAAAGCCGGGCTCTTAAAGGAGCCGCGTTCCAATTGTCAGTTCCGAGCGCGGCTCCAGAGAGGCAGCGGCGCTCAGGGGATGGAGGGGAGGTGGGGAAAGTTAGACAGGAAGAGGCTAAAGACCGAGGATGGCTGGATCCTCTTTTTCCCCCACCCCTCTCCCCACTCCTAAGAAAACTTTGAAGGTGAAAAAAAAAATGAAAAGGGAGGGAGAGCTATCGGTGGGGGTGAAACACTCCCAACTTACCCTCTGGCGTAGTGGCGCGCGGGCCCGGGCGGGAGAAAGGGAGGGCCGGCGGGAGGGCGGGGCGGTCTCGCTTCTCTAAGTAATGCCCGAGGAGCAGTGCCCCTTCCACCACCCCCTCATTGCCCCCTGGAGCCGGGGGTTCGGGGAGGCGGCTGCGTCGGGCGGGCCGCGGGTGCTGCTTCGAGAAGCCCGTGTCTGGGGCCGCCCGGAGCGGAGCAGAGCAGGCAGGTTAATGAGCAGGGTGGAGGAGGCACTGCGAGGCCCCGCACCCTCTCTGCGCCCGCGGCCAGGGTGCAGCGGGCGAGGCTTGGGAGCGGGATGGGGCTGGCGGCGGCTCCCCCACCTACTTGCTGGCGGCAAGGCGAGGGGGCCTGGGGCCAGCCGCACAGCTCCCAGCTCCCTTTTCGACTCTTGCAAAGAAGCGAAACACGCCCCACGTCATCAGCCTCATCCCTTTCGACTTTTCCAACAGCCACTTTTAAGCTGTCATTAAAGACCTGGGGCGCTCCCCGTAGGTCTGGGGCAAGTCCGCGCCGGTCCAGCCAGCCTGGGGAAGGAGCGACAGGGAACGACTGGGAGGGGCTGTTGGGAGGGGAGACGCGGGAGAGGCGCTCGGGACCTCAGGGACCGTTCCCCACCTGCCCAGGCCACCGCCCTCCTTGTCTCGGAGCAAACTTGACACAACCCCCTCTGTCGAGGCGCTCCACCTGGTTGGAGCCAGAGTAATGCCGGTCCCTAAGGCCCGTCGGGCAAGTGAGTAAGCGAGTGGAAAAAGTGAACTTGGGTATCTGCTGTCCCCACCGCCGTCACAATTCCGGCAATTCGGATCCTGAGCGCGCTCTCCTTCCAAGTTTGCCAACCGTCACTCTTTCGCCCTCAGGGCTGCGCTGCCTCCGGCGCACGGGGGCGGGCACCTGCGAAACTGGAAAGGCGGCCAAAGAGCTCGCTGGGTCCCGCTTTCCCATAGGAGGCAGTGCCCCACTTCCAGCCAAACGCCCGCCCCCGGCGCGCTCGGGTTCCGCGCGCCCTTTCGTTGAGGTCTCCCGCTGTGCCGGCGCGGGCAGCGTCCCCAGAGCCGCCAGAGATCTCGGCTGTTTACTTTGGCGGCACTGCCAGGCCACCTGTGGAGCTCGTGCTGCATCTTCACTTTCTTCTCCTCGGGCAGACCGAGTGTCCCCTGGCCCGCGGGCCAGCTCTGAGTCCCACGGGTGAGGGGAACCGATGGAATGAGGTCCTACTAGCACGACCCCGGCCTAGGTCGGTCCTCCTTTGAGGCAGCCTCTCCAGCTCTTCGAATGCGTGCTCGGATTTAGCTCGGGAATCTATCCAGTTCCACTGTGGAAGTCTTGTCAATTGCCCAATCCCCTCCCCTGTCCCCCCTCCCCACCGGCAGTTTATGCATCAATGGAAACTCATGTGTCAATTTGTAATTTAAAGAAAAAGGAAAAGTAAAACTAGGTTTCTGTGCCGCGTGAGCCTCTAAGTGGGAGTTGATGGTGTCTTCTCCACGGATCAACCCTCGTCCTCCGCGTGCCTGCTCGGCCTTGGACGCCGCGGAGCGTTGGGGAAACAACGCCAGGTGTGAACAAGTTACAGCAAGTCCCTGCCTCGCGGGCCCCCTCCTGCTCCTGGGGAAGCAACACGCACACACACACACACACACACACACACACACACTCCCTGCTCTCTTCAGAGAACCGTCACGGGAGGCGAGAAATTTTGGAGGTTACACTCCTAGGGAATCGTCCCCAAGGTGCAAAGCCGGCTTTGTTCAGACTGCATCCATTGCCTTTCCCCTACCAATAGATAGAAAAGCCTGTTTCCCGTAGCCCAGGACAGTAAGATGCTAAGTTAGCTGCACACGCGGACCCGCGCACATGAACTGGTACACATCAATCACATACTGCTACTTCTGGAAGTCTGACCCTGTCCCGGGATGCTCCCAGGTTTTCTGGCCGCCGGAACGCTTGGGCGGGAAATTTCAGCGATGTTGAGAACTCAGGTGGGAGCCAGGCAAGTTACCTACCAGGGGCTGCTCCCAGGCGGCCCTCACCGCAAGAGAAGTGAACTAGGGACTGTGCTCCGGGCTCCGCGGGAGACTCAGGCCCATGCTCCAGCCCAGGAGCCAAAGCGCTCCCTGGACCTCCCCACTTCTGTGGGCGGCGGGGGTACCTCCGCGTCCCCCCGC
This sequence comes from Rhynchonycteris naso, assembly GCA_037038555.1. NCBI lineage: Eukaryota > Metazoa > Chordata > Mammalia > Chiroptera > Emballonuridae > Rhynchonycteris > Rhynchonycteris naso. The sequence continues at coordinate 169,584,027 of CM072999.1, read as the reverse complement.
CCCAGCTCTCCTCCCTGCCAGGCAAGCTGCTTTGAATTGCTCGCAGTTTACCGGAGGCGGTATGCTGGGCGGAACGCTCCGGGAAACAAAGCAACCAAAAACAGCTCCCAGTTGACGTCAACGGATTTTCAGAAAAGAAAATAGTTTTGTGGTCCCAGGACAAAATATCCCCTAGGGCAGGTCTCCACTGGAAAAAGCCAGGGGGCGGGGGTGGGGAACGGCAGAACCAAAAAAATCCAATAGCAAATAACTTTTTAACGGACTTGGAAAAACAACAGTTTCAGATGCTGCCTGGATAGTTTGCAAACCACCCGCAGAACTCTCGCTTACGTGAGATACGAAGAACGCACCTTGGCCTGATTATAGGGGACTGTGAATCTGCTTCGTGGCACCAGCCCTTGAAACGCTACCAAAATTCTTTGCCCACCATAAAACGTCATCAAATATTGGAAAAGACCTCTTTAGGTCAGTACCTACCTTTTTAGGTTAGTATTTACCAGGAAGAACACCCAGAGAAACCTCTCGACCCCCCACCCCCACCCCCGGTGCTTAATTTTTAAAACGCAACAATACAAAATTACAGTTAAGTTCATAAAGGAGGTTTAATGAACAATCTTAAAAACACCCTGTGTTTCCATATATACAATTCCAATTGAGATAATAAAAAAAGCTTTCTAATTATTTTGGTACGCAATATTGGTTGACAACCCAGGTCTCCACTTTAATTTTGCCCTATCATGAAGTCCATTCAGTCCACCACTTAGAACTGATAGCCGCCCTCACTCTTTGTCAGGAAACTTTATTTCTTGTGCACAATGCATAGCTTCTTTATATAAAAACAATTTCAGTGCTGTATGGGACATTTGTTGCAATTATTTAACTGTCAAAACTCTTTTCTAGAAACTAAACTTAAGATGTTTACAACTTCGACAAGATGTGCCATCTTTCTTGTTTCTATCTTGTCTCTTCCTTGTCTCTATCTGATGGAGAGAAGATACATCTGTGCTTCTCCATTTCTTAGATTGCTTGAAGGTAGTGACATGACGGTTTTGGAAAGAAGAACTCCAAATGTTTCCTCTTCATTTTATAACCACCTATTCCCATTTCAGGTTTACACTTCATGAAAGGTTATGTTATCCAGAAACACATGCAGCTCATCCTCCTCTTGGCTCCCAGTCTTCTGAGCATCATCTGTTATGTAATTGATGTGGTTGCTTTTAATCTACCTGGTTCCTCTACTAATCCAATATACCTTTATGATTTAGGCTGGTGCCTGGAACCTGGTTAGCACTCCAGTCATTTACATTGAAGGAATGAATGAACCAGCTCTGTGTTTAGAGAAATCTATGTTTAATGGAAACTTTTCTTGTGGAAAACCTAAAATAACATGGACCTAAATTTCTGTATTAAAAATCAGGACAAAAAGTAACTAGAAGGCAACATTATTGTTTACAACTTAAAAAGAATAATGACTTTATTGGTTTAATATTTCCTTACCATGAATTCCCTCTCTAGTAGAACACACTGTATGTAGGAAGTTATTGTAGAAGTAAGTGAAGGGTCAGGGAATTAAGGTATCTATGTATTAAGAGAGGTGAGTTGGGGGAGGATGTAAACTGATAAATCCAAGTAACTGTATGGCCCCTGGGGGCAGAGGCTAGAAAATCTTCACCACTTTAAGTCACTTTTTAGTTCATCCCTTATTTTTAGTTCATCACTTTTAGGTCAGGCTTTCTTGATTTGATTACTAAAAGATTCAGAAGTATTTTGGAGGTTAAATATGAATTCAGATCGAAGCTCTTTGATATATCTGCTTCAGTTTCACTACAAAATTCAGTTGAATATCATATTGAGTAATGTTTTTCTGAACTCAGATGAAAATAGAACCATGTACTCTAATGCTACAAAGTGGAAGAAAACTCCAGAAGAACAAAAAACTATGTCTTATTTATTTCTGCAGGCCTGACTCATTTCCAATATAGTTCCTTAGCATATTTTAGAAGAGTGGCTGGCACTTAGTAGACACTCAATAAACATATAAATATGTGTGGAGAGAGAGCTAACCTCTACAAAAGGTTATGTAGCAGAATGGTTAAAAGGTTCATCTTTGAAAACAGACTGCCTGGGTTTGATTCTTAGTTTGGCTTTACCAGCTGCCCTATTTTAGGTCTCAGTTCTTTCATTTTATTATCTGGATGATAATAACAGCCCCTATTGATATTAGTCAAGGACCTGATACAGTGTCTTGAGCATTAGTAAACATTCAACTGTTAGCTCTTATGTATCAAGGCTTGATTGTAAAGAAAACCAAGGCCAGGAGTCTCACAAAGATTAAGCCACTTGACCAGGTATCCCAGACCTCGTAGGGCAGTAAGTGGGGTTCCAGAGCTTATACTTGAGCCACTTGATTACATTCAGCTTCTAGGAACCAAAGAATGGGAGAAAAAAATCTTCAGGAACAACTCTCTTAAAATTCTTCTGTGTGTCATTTGCTTTGGGAATCTTCAAAAGCCAGGCTAGTCCTAAACTGAGGCCTTGGACTGTGAGCACAGCAGATACGGCCTAAGAAACAATGTCACCTTTGTCACTGGCACCTAAAACACAGGTACTATTGGAAGTAGGGACCCATTTGTGTCCTAGAAGAATGACAGTAAAGCATTTAGAGGTAAAGGAAATGTCCACACACCCAACAAAACTACGATGAGTTGTTTTCTACTGAAATCCTCGGCTGTTCTGCCTAAATCTCCTGAGAGCAAGGAGAGTATTACCTATTTTTATCTTTGATGCTTTGTCAAAAAAAACAGGTCAGCTTGAACTTAACACAACAATTGACAGTAGTGGAATTTTTAGTTTGTAATTGCTACCTGGTAATTATAATTCTTGATTACTAGATGTTTTTAAAGCAAGAATTGTATGAGGGGAATATAGTTTTTCATAAGTTGATAGTGTTTTTGTGGAGCTTAAAAGTGCACTGTGTGGTATAATATTCGATAATAAAACTTCTTTGATTAATAAAAAAGTCAAGTATAAGGGCTGTCAAAGTTAAATCAGACAAAATGAATAATGATAGTAATTTTTTATCTTCTAGTCATATATCTTTAAAGGGTATGTGGGATTGAAGTGGATGTTAGCCCTATTATTAAATAATGTTTATTTCAGTGTCACAGCAATACTAATTAAGGTGGAAAAGAGATAAAGATATGTGTTAATGTCATGTAACAAATACATATATTTTAAATAATGGAGGAGCTATTTACACTTCTCTCAGAACATAAACTATTCCTGAAACTATCTGCTATATATGTATATATATAAAAAAGCCTTCATTGCCTAGGTAGCTCAGTTGTAGAGCATTGTCCAAATACATCAATGTTGAGGGTTCAATCCCCAGTCAGGGCACATACAAGAATAAACCAATGAATGTATAAATAAGTAGAACGACAAATTGATGTTTTTCTCACTCTTTCTCTCTAAAAATCAATCCATAAATAAAAAAATTAAAAATATCCTATTAATTTAGTAAAGGCAATAAATAAAACACACAACAAATATGTAAAAAATACCCCAACACTTTAAACCCTAATATTGGTATGAAAATGTTACTTTCATGGTTTTTATTGTCAATATCAATTCAGATGCCTTTTGAGAAAGCCATGAAAACCTTCATATTCTATGACCTAGGAATTGCTTCTGGAAATTTATTTTCTTGAGAAATACCTAATTTTATTTGTATTCTGATAAAGTTTGGTTTATTGCATCTAGATAGCTTGGGGAAAAGAGTTTTGCTGTACATGTCACAAAGTGTGGTCTAGAACTGCATTTCATAATGTCTTGGAGACCTACCTTTGTTTACAAAAGTTTAGACAGTAAGTATTTGTTAAATGAAGGAAGGAAGAAATTCAATTACGGAAAATCATGCTCTATAGAGCATGACTGTTGTTGACTGTTGATACTGATGGTAAAAATAAAGGATATAAACTAAAAAGGCAAAGCAAGATAAAATTTTAAGCTCCTATTTCAGAGTCTTCATGACTTTGAGAAAGTTTAAGGACCAGATTGTGAAGCTCTAGATATCAGAATTTAGTATCTAGGTATATAGTGACAATTCACAGGATGTGCTGAGGAGTGGGTATATACCTGCCCTGTGGCTATGTTTCTAAATGAACTACAAAAGAAAAAAAAATCCCCTTTTAAATACCCAGAAGCACTAACCCACATTTTGAACTAATTGACTTACTTTTTCTTAGAAAAGCTTAATTTAACTATTAGGGGCACATGGGTTTATCTGAATATTTAAAGAAGCCCTGGGATGGACTTGTTCTATTTCTTTAATTTGATGCTGGAGATCCAGGCTTTCCACCTGATGGAAGAGGACAGCCGTGAAGAGGAACAGGGAGCAGGATACACTGTGACCTAATCCCTCTAAAATGGGATATAAGTGTGCAGGGCCAGAGCATGATATATACTAGTATAGTACTCACAATTCATGCTAACTCTTCCTGCAGTCTGTGCTTTGATTAGGATATCCCAGGGGTCACATGCTGTCATTACTCCAAATAAAAACAGGCTACCCTGGGGATGATTGCATCTGTTTGTTTTCCTATCTGTTCTCGCTTCACAGCTCATTCTCTTAAATATAAAAGGAAAAGGCAAAACTGTGATTATTTTTTCATTTTTTCCTGTTCATGAAAGCAGTCGGCCTTCACTGGAGATGGTTCAGAAAGTACAGAAATCTGGACAAGTATCTATGTCCCATATTGCTTTCTTTTAACATTTAGTGAATGCGTGTTGTGGGTCTGGACTTTTGCATTAGCACTCTGAACTTGTTCTCATGAGTGTCTATGGGGATCGTTCCTACTTTCGGATGGGTAGAAACTCTGAGAGCATGAATCACTCCCCCATTGCCACACAGCGACTGAGTGGCAGCACTCTACAGCACACACATTTTTTTTTTTTTTTACAGGGACAGAGAGAGAGGGATAGATAGGGACAGACAGACAGGAACGGAGAGAGATGAGAAGCATCAATCATTAGTTTTTCGTTGCCATTGAGACACCATAATTGTTCATTGATTGCTTTTTCACATGTGCCTTGACTGCGGGCCTTCAGCAGACCGAGCAACCCCTTGCTGGAGCCAGGGACCTTGGGTACAAGCTGGTGAGCTTTTGCTCAAGCCAGATGGGCCCCATGCTCAAGCTGGTGAGCTCGGGGTCTCGAACCTGGGTCTTCCACATCCCAGTCCTATGCTCTATCCACTGCGCCACTGCCTGGTCAGGCAGAGCCCACACATATTTTTAACAGTTCACCAGAGTAGGCCCTTCAGTTCTGCTCAGAAGAAATCTCTTTACATTTGAGTGTATTTTAATGAATCCAATCCCACGTGGTTTACTGTTTAAGTACCACATATTACAAGATTCATAATTCAATGTACATAATCAGTAGTTTGGGGGCATACTCCACCAAGCACATGCAAAGAGGCAGGAAGGACAGGAGATTCCCTCCAGGAACATGCTTGGCCTGACTCCAGGGAGGGTGAACCTTTAATAGGTTCACATGGTCAAGAGTTTTCCTTCTGCTTTTCTCAAAGTTATCTTATTTTCATCTGCCACAGAAAAACACATTAACCTATTCCTCATCCAGCTCTGGAAGTTGAGTTGAACTGTCGGAGTTTGAGGATGACTCTCGCGTCAGCGCTTGTTCGCTGTCCATATGGTAAGGCGTATTGAATATAGTTTTAAATGGACGATTGCTGAAATGCCAGGCAAGTGTTTGCTCTGGCTAATGTTCCCAGTTCTGTGGTATTTTGGTCATTGAAAGGCTTTTTGTGCTCGGCACCATACTTTAGTGGCTCACATGCTTTCTAAATTCACTATTAATTTAATTCTCCTGAAACGATTGGCTTTTGAGACGTACAGCCTGGGGCAGTTTGTGAATCTTAGAGTGCATCAGAATCAACCAGAGTCACTGAGGGGACTTCTTTTAAAATGCAGGTTTTTGGGTGCCTGCTCCAGAGAAGTCCTATTCGGTAGGTCTAGGTACAGTCCAAGATGTGCAATTTTAATACACAATGTAAAACTAATCACACTTTGAAAAATACTGCCTCCAAATCTAATATAATTTAGCAATGAAATAATTTTCTCTTTAGCAGTGATGACTACTAAATCACTTGAATTCATTTGAAAATCAAATGAAAGTTATAAAATCTCTTCCTCAGAAGATGCATATACATAATTTCAGGGGAACTGGGGTCAACCTGCATTCTTAAAATGCTGTTACCTTGTCTCCAACACTATTTTAATACTTTTCCTCCCCTGGCTGAAAAGTCATCGTGGCTCCTTTCATTAGTTTCAAGTTCAAACTTTCCATAATCTTGGCTACAGTCTTAATTTCCCAGCATTCTTCATTGAATCTCCCTGACGTGAGTCCAGCCCTCTGTGGAAGAGGACTCCAACAGAACAGTGCTAGAAAGGGAGGTAACATGGCTGGGAGTCTCCAGGACGCTGACCCTCAAACCTGAGTGTGCGTCTGAATTCCCTGGAGGACTTGTCAAAACCCAGAGTGCTGGGCCTCCCCCAGTACGGCTGACGCAGCAGTTTCAGGTGGGGCCCGAGAGTGTGCAAACTCTCAGGTGATGCTGCCTGTTCCTGGACCCTGACTTCGAGAGCCACTGGCCTAGAAGAAAGAGAAACATCCCCAAAGGGAAGAATCAGCACAGGAAAAGAAAAAGGATGGGCTTGGGGTTGAGGATATGGAGCTGAATGAGCCTCGCTGAGTCAATTCAGCAAAACCAGAGGAAGGGATCTTTCTTATGATTCCAGGGCTGAGCCTATGATGGGAGGAGCTGTGGGGAGGCTTGAACCAGCCCTGTGAGCTTCCTTTCAGACTGGGAGATTCCTTCTCTCCTCCCCTCTGCTGATCAACTGTGTCTTAATTCTTTAAGGCCCAATTCCAGGTCCTACTTCTCCATGAAACCTCCTCCCACCATGTCAGCTCGAAGCTAGCTGTCAGTGCTCTTGGCCCTCATGGCCAGGCCCTTTTGTCAGAGCCATCCAAAGAAGCTGGTGCTGCCCTTTACCCTTTGGTTGTAAATTGCACATTCTCGGATTGCATTACACTTTTCTTCCCTCTACTCTGACCCCTTGGGTTCTCTCGCTTTGGCAGGCTTCACACTGCACAGTGACTCTCAACATTGGCCATGCCTTAGAATCACCACAACCATTTTGCTAATAGAAACATACGTATCAATGCCAGACTGCCATCCCCACCACCTCCACCCACTCTGTAAAATAAAAGCTCCTGCAGGCAGGTCTGAGGCCCCTGAGAACCACATGTACACTTTCTGTTTTTCTACCTTTAAATTACGTTTTGTTTTTACTCTTCTAAAAGCCTCTCTTAGATGGTAACAGTTCTTGCCTTTGAGTGCATGTTAGAATCACCTGGAAAATTTGCAAAAAAATATTGATGCCTAGCTCCTCTCCCTGGAGAATGTGCTCAGATTGGTCTGGGAAGTGGCTGGGCCATGGGGATTTTCCAAAGCTCTCCAGGTTATTCGAATGTGCAGCTCAGATTAAGACCCTCTGGCCTAGACTGGGAGGCCTATTCAAACACTTCTATTCAGGGGTCCTTAATACGCAGCCTTGGGATGCCTGAGTAGTCTTCTGGTGGTTTGTAAACTTGCAGAAACCGTAAGCAAGACGTTTTATATATGTACATTTGTGTCTTTTCCTAGAACAAGGATTCATAGCTTTCAGCAGAATTGAAAGGGGTCTATGGCCCAAAATAGTTTAAGAAACACACATATGGATGGATATAAAGAAATAAGCACATGCATCCTCTGTTGCTAGAAGTATAAATTGGTACAGTCTTTTTAGAGGACAATTTGGCAGTAGCTATCCGCACGCAAAATTCACACTCCTTTCAACCCGGCAAATTCATTTCTAGGAATCTAGTCTGTACTCTGGAAAAAATGTGCAAGGGTGTTCCTGAAGCATTGTTTGTAATAAAACACTGTTGGATCCAATCTAATGCTATAAGTAGATGGCCAAAAAATCAATTATGTCTCATCTATTCAACAGAATAGTAGCTAGACATACAAAGAATAATGCAGGTTTTTGTCTGTTGGGTGGAATGATCCCTAATACCTTGTACTGTATTAAATGAGTGAACAGTTTGAATGTAAATTACGAGTTCATTTGTTGAAAATATCCGGACTTTGGTTTTCAGTGAGGTTCCACTTCCATTATAGTCCCTCTACATTCCTTCAGTTAAATTTCTCTTGCCTACAACCAAGAAATCATATCCAGACCTTCACTGTCTGCCCAAGTCTAACTCCCAAATTTCAGACTCAGTGACAGTCACCACAATTCATCTTATGTGCGGGATTGAAACCTGGACAACATCCCTTCTTCCTACTCCTTCTCCTTCATAATCCTTTTTACCGTCTACTTCCACAGAAGCACCAAGCCCTATTAATTCTAACTCATGATTTTCTTTTTCTTTTTTTTTTTTTTCTTTTTTTTTTTTAATTTTTATTTTATTCATTTTAGAGAGTAGACACAGAGTGAGAGAGAGAGAGAAAGAGAGAAAGGGGGGAGGAGCTGGAAGCATCAACTCCCATATGTGCCTTGACCAGACCAGTGCAGGGTTTTGAACTGGCGACCTCAGTGTTCCCAGGTCGACGCTTTATCCACTGCGCCACCACAGGTCAGGCATCATGATTTTCTTTAAATACATTTACTGTGTCTTCATCCAAATGTAAATTGTCTTTCACTCTGTATTAGTAAGCTTGGACTGCCATAACAAAATACCATACACTGGGTGGATGAAACAACAGAAATTTATTTTCTCACAGTTTTAGAAGCTAGAAGTTCAAGATCAAGGTGCCATAGTGTTGGTTTCTGGTGAGACCTCTCTTCCTGGCTTGTAGACATGGCTGCTTTCTCTCTGTGTTCTCATGTGGCTTCTCCATGCATGTGCGGAGAGAGAGAGAGAGAGAGAGAGAGAGAGAGAGAGAGAGAGAGAGAAATCTGGCATCTCTCTTCTTATAAGGACATCAGTCCTATTGGATTAGGGGCCATCCTTATTACCTCATTTAACCTAATTACTTCCTTAAAGGCCCTCTCTCCAAATACAGCCACAATGGAAGTTAGGGCTTCAACATATGAATTTGAGGGACACAATTCAGTTTATAACACCCTCCACACATGCTTCTCCTTTCTTATTTCCTGTCTCTGCGGTGGTTCCTCAGGTTTAAGTCAGATCTGTCCCATTTGGCTCCTACTCTGTAGTTTCACTCAGGGCACCTCCATTGTTCTGTGACTCAGGGAACATAGTGGAAACTGCGACCGAGGCAATACCACCCACAGAACAGGTAGCAGCCCTACATGCGTCTAGGCTGTGACTAGTTCCTTATCCTTGGATGTCCATGGGATGTCTCTGTATCCCTGAACCTGTGTTAAGTGTCTGTTCCTTGAAAACCAACAAGCTCAGACTAAAATGTGCTCCCTGCCTATTCCTTTAGCGGCTCTCATCATTCCCCAACATCCACCTCACCCTCCAGCTATCAGAAGTAACTGCTTTTCCTTGAAATCATTCATCTCTCGTCCTGCATATCTTGGCTCATACTCCGTAGGCCTACAATGTCTTAATCCCCTCGCTCAATGGCTGAACTCCCAGAGATCTTTTTGGAATGATTGTACACATTGCGTCCTCCTGGAAGCCTTTCCTGACTTCAGCAGGCTTGGGGTTTCCTATCTCTACAGTAAGAGAGTATAGTGTAGTGGTTAAGTGCTTTGACTCTGTACCAAACAACTTGGATTCAAATTCTGGCTCTACTGATTATGTGTTGTGTGATCTTGGGCAAAATTCTTCACCTCTCTCTGTGTCTTTGCTTGTAGCATGGAGGATTGTTGAGGTGATTAAATGAGTTAATATGGGAAAAAGTGCTCAGAACAGTGCCTGGTACACTGTTTAAATGCTTAATAAATGCTTGCAGTTATCATGTTCCTGTGTAGTAGCCATGGCACTGTCCACTGAATTGTGAACTTTCCAGCTTCCACTCAAGTCTTCAGACGTATCTTCTCTGACTCTCTTGGCCGCTCCTCACTATGCTTCCTGGGAGTTTGGAAAGACCCATGTTTTAGCAGTTGCATGTATTATAATTGCTAGTTTGTCAGACTCTTTGGCTTTCATTAAAAGAGAGGAAGTTAATTTTTTTCTCTTTTTTTCTTTTCAAATTCACTTTGCCTACCATAGTTACTGGCACATAGAAGATATTCAATAGCTGTTTGTTTCATGTATTGTAATCATGACTTTACTTGCCTGTATCATCCATTAGATCAGTGGTAGCCAACCTGGTCCCTACCGCCCACTTCCAGTTTTCATGATGGGCGGTAACAGAGCAACCAAAGTATAAATAAAAAGATAGATTTAACTATAGTAAAGATTTATTCTGCCAAACTTAGCGAAAATCCAACATAAACTACTTGGTAAGTAATTATTATTATTATATGCTTTAATTTGCTATAACTCTGCCTTATAAATTTTATAAAGTAAAGTTACTTCCCTACTTTATAAATCACCATTACTGTGGAACCGGTGGGCGGTTAGAAAATTTTACTACTAACAGAGATACAAAAGTGGGCAGTAGGTATAAAAAGGTTGACTACCCCTACATTAAACTGTGAGTTCCTTGTATCCATCTTTTTGTATAGGAAATGGCAGTGAAGGGATAAGTTAGACTTAGCATGACTCAGAACCAGACAGCCTGGCTCTGTTACTGCCTAGCTGTGTGACCTTGAGCAAGTCACTATTCTAGTCTGATTCTAATGACCTGGACCCACACCTCCAACCTGGGCTCCAGCTTACTGCACTGTGCCTCATGTCAGTGTCATCAATGCCATTCACATCCTGGGCCTTTGTCCATGCAGCTCCCTTCTGCCGAGGATGTCTTCCCCTCTTACACACTGGACACGTTCCTACTTATCTGTCAGGACCCAGCTCACACCTCTCAGAGGCTTCCATGAAGCATCCCTGCTCTTTGTCCTAGGCTAGCTCTTCTATATTATTTTATTGCAATATCTCCACAGAGAGGCTCCTGTGTGCCTATGGGGTTTTTTTTGGAGGGGCACAGTTTTACAGCGTCATAGAATATACAATATCTGCTCAAAACAGCACAAAAGGAAACATTCCAAGAGATCAAAAGGAAAGAGATACTTGTGATTGTCTCCTAGAATGATATGATAATGTGAGTCAAGTCTTCTCAAGAGTTAGAGCAACTTTCCTTTAAATAGTAGCTATTTGGGAATAGATGAGACAAGGGAGGTGAAGAATTCATTAACACTGGTCTGGGCCTTTGAAGAAGAGGCTGCCAGGTGAAGAAAGTGCTAAGTATCGGATTACTGTGTAATTAGGGATCAGGGCTGTTCCAGATCATCTCCATCTTTGGCAGAGCAGCACTTTATTTTAGCAAACAATTGAATTCTTTCATTTATAACCTTTCCCTTCCTGAGAATTTGGTTCCGAGGGGAACCATCAAAGGACTTGGAGAGCATCAGCTGAATCAGGTGGCCTTTATGTATTATGTTATGGAAATGAAATCTTTATCTTCCTTTCTGTTTATAAAATGGGAGGAAGTGATTGATTCTCTCTTTGAAAGTGAAGCAAGCCTTCCCGGAACATACTCTGAACCTCACAGAGGCAGAGAATGCCCAAAGGTGCATTAAAGAGTTTTTCATGCCCAACTAGAAGAAATAAACTTACACTTCTTTTTTTCAGTGACTTCCATTTTGTGGGCATTGGTTTCATTATTCTGGGTCCCACCTTACTTTTATTTTGAATAAATGAGGCTGTCTTTATATGCTGCTTGATGCTTGCGAGGGAGTAAGCATGCTTCGTTTCCAGAAAGTCTTCTCTACAGGATGCTGAAGTGTTATTGCCAATTTTTTTTTTTCCAAACGTATATGTTAGTCAGGTTTAGTACTAAGGATTAACTCAGCAGTGGCTGCTAAACTCTGAAATCATTAGATGAAAGGCCAAAAAATAGACCTGTACTATGTATACATATCATTGTTGTCTTATTATGGGAATTTGCCATTCAGAGAGTATTTTATTACTGAATAATTTTCTCTCTGGATTTATGGCATTTTAAGTTTTATTTATGGAAAATATGTTCTTTACACAAGTATTTTTTACATTTCTTTAAATTTATTTTTTATTTTTTATTTTAGAGAGCAGAGAGAAAGAGAAGGGGGTGAGGAGTAAAAAGCATCAACTCCCATATGTGCCTAGATTCACTAGAGCAACAAGCCCAGCCAGGGTTTTGAACCAGTGACCTTAGTGTTCCAGGTTGATGCTTTATTTACCTGTGGTGACAGGCCTATTCTTTACATTTCTTACCCACGATAGCTTTTTATCTTAGTAGAGTCTGAACCCTATGGCATGCAATTTGTCTGTTTCTTCAGTCTATACAGACCCAGGGCAGATAGTAGGGACCAATAATCATTGGTGGCACTGAGTTGACACTTTGGCTTGCCACTTTGAGATGTTATCAAATAGCTGCAAATATTGTTTCCTTTTCAATTAAACCACGGGAGGACTTTGGCACTTTTAACCATTTTTGGTCCTGACATTCCAATTTTCAAGGTTTCGTGGTTGGTCCGAGGAGCTTAGGACTGCATCTGTGGCCTGCATATTGAAGCAGGAAGCTGGATCTCATAAGGACAGCCTTGTCTGCCCAGGCTCCGGCCTGTTTTCCCTGGCTGCACTTCCTACCCCACCAGGTCCACACCTGCACCATAGAGGCACCAGACCAGTTCCACCAAGCTCCTTCTGGCTGTCCTGAAACAAGCCAACAAAAAGCTTGCCACTCCAGGTGCAGTGCCAGGCTCTGAGTTGGTTAACAATTCACTGAGAAAACAGCTCTGAAATTTCAACCTACAGAGAGTGAGGGTGGGTATATATAGAGATTTCTAACTGTCAGATCTGTTTGGGAAGCCTGAATTTGCAGTTTGGGGAAGGAGCTGGTTCGTGGAGCGTCTCCGTGAACATTCTGCTGGAGCAGCCTGTGTGCCAAAATGCACGAGGCTGGCACTAGGAGGTTCAACTTGATTCTGCAGGCTCTGTGGTCTCACCTCAAAGTCACAGCTCACACAACTGGCATTTCCCCTTGATGGCTTGGAGAACCTCACACAATAATCCCCAAGCTCTGTTTTGGAGGCAAGATCTTGAAAGGAAGAGGAAGGGGTTGTGAGGAAACCATCTATTCCTTTCCACCCAGGAATCTGGGCCCCTATGACCTGGGGCTAGTTCAAGCATCAGCTTTGCCACAAGGAGTTTCCTGAGATAAAAGAAGGAGGGCAAGGCTCTCAGCTGTGGGAGGCTCTGTAGGAGCAAGGGAAGAAGGGCAGTGACTCTGAGTGAGAGACTCCTGCAAAGCCTTTCTCTCCCAGTGGAGTCCAACGTCCATTGGTCTTCCCTTGCTACTAGTTACCGAATATTCCACAAATTATTTTTAAAGCAATAAATATATTCAAACAACACTCATGTCTTTATCTCTTAGTATATCCTGCTGGACAAGAATTGAATGGTTTCTGCCAATCTCTATGTTATGATAAGAAATCTCCAGACATTTCTCACTGTTTCAAGAAATGTATTACTAACTCTATATTGTTGAAATCGGGAGGTTATTTACATACACTTTGGAGTTGATTTGCAATTCCAATGTGCTTTCTTGAGAGTGACAGGTAGCATAATTGTTATAGCTCCAAAGGAAGACCAATTTTAGGGGCATTGTGGGAATGAGAGGGAACACCGCTGTTGTTCTAGAGCAGTGGTTCTTAACCTTTTTTGAGGTACCAAATCCACCAGTTTTATATGCACATTCACCGAACCCTTCTTTAGTGATAAATAAAATATGATTTTTTCCCCCAAATTCAAGACATAGGTATATGTTTTTTTACTGGTGCACAAAATGAGCCGTGCATTAACATCAATCACCTTGCTCAAAGAACAAAACCAACAAAGTGCATGAACTCACAACAAATTACAGCATTACTTTATTCTGGCCTCCACAGCAGAGGCTTCTCCGAACCCCTGAGACCGACTCATCGAACCCCTAGGGTTCGATAGAACCCAGGTTAAAAACCACTGTTCTAGAGATACCAGTCACCAGAGAACATAGGAATTGAATACACACACTTTGAAGATGATGATTGTGATTTCTTCTAATCTATGTTTAAAACAAAAGTTCTCTCTCTGAACCCATTTGAAGATGGCCAAAAACTTCAGAAAAATAGTGTTTCTGCCACCAAAATCAAGACAGTCAAGCCCTTACTTTTTAAAAAACTTATAAGATTTTAAGTTAGGACATTTTGTTTTATTGTCTTATCAGACCACTTGAAAATTCCTTCCCTGTTTCCTCTCAACTTAATAAGGCATGATGAGCAGATGCCATAAAGTGATGGTAAATGAAATCCTAAACACAGCAAAAGTAACGTAGTGGAGTTATCAGAGGGGAAAGAGTGGAGGAGTTAACAAATACAAATGGGTCCGCTCATGAATTTTGATATAATTTTTTTTTCCTTCAACAAAAACAAAACAGAAAAAGGAGGCAGGTAGAGTCTAGAGGCAGTAATTTAGATAATTATTGCACTTAAAACCATTAAACTGCCCTGGCTGGGTAGTTCAGTGGATAAAGCATCGACTCACCAGAGGTCACGGTTTGACCTGTACACTCCCCATCAGGGCAACCAATGAGTGCCCAACTAAATGCAGCAACTAAGTGGAATAATGAATTGATGCTTCTCTCTCTTCCTTCTTCTTTCCTTCTCTCTCTCTCTCTCTCTCAAATCAATGGAAAATGGGGGGGGGGGGGAAAACTAATACACTGAAAAATAAGGCAAGTAAAAAATGGAGTAATTAACTTGATCCATTGAGAGCTTAATCAAGACCAATATCCTGCCTCTGTTAATTTATAAGTAATTTGCTGCTACTCATCCATTTCTGAGACTGTACTCGATAGAACAGAAGCAGAACCCTGGAAAGCCAACACACAGCCCTCATATCACCTTGTGCTAGACTGACTTTTGTTGGTACTGCTGAAAAATCTAAAGTTGCATTCCAAATGTATTTTCTTTGTGAAAAGGAACTTATTTTTCTTTTCTTTGTTTCTTTTTGTCAAGAAAATTTGGTTTGGGTTGGGGGTAAGAGAGAATTATTGTTTAAGATTTAACAGAGGCAATTTGCCCGTTAATTGATCCCGCCGCCATTACGTAAGCAGGATTTTAGTATGAGGACTGAGCTGAGGCATCTTAAATAGCATGTACTTGACCTTCGTGTGGAGATTTAGAGTTCACAAAACACTTTTGTAGGTATTAGCTCATCTAAACTTCACAACAAGAAGTGGGAGAAGTACCATTATTTCCCAATTGACAGATAAGAAAATTAAGACAGAGCATTTAAACAACCTGCCCCCAAATCATTTGACCCTGGTATTGAGATGCAGGATCAAGACGGGAACCCAGGACTTTCATCCCAAATCCTGCTTTCTTTTACTACACTACAGCTACCACCTAAAAAAAAAAAATTGTAGGACCCCACGGGGCTCTGAGAAATAAGCTTAAAGCTTTGAGCAAAGCTTCACTCAGTAACTGATAAAAACCCACTCAAATCTCTCCCTTCCTGACAACTCACAGCTCGAATGGCGCGGAAAAGAAACACTTCCTACCTCTCGCCTGTTCTCCCTACGCCCACCCCAGACAGCTCTTCTATTCAGGCTGTCAGATTCTTCTTGCAAAGCATTTGGGATTCAAATCAAGGAAGGAGGGGGAACTTTGCCTTGATTTTCATGGCAATGACAACTAATCTGTTACATTAATTGTTGAGGAGGAAGTAGGGACACGGATTATTTGCAGAGAACAGATGATTCCCAATTCACCTCTGGTTATGAAATATCCCCTCTAACTTGATTGTAACTCTCTCCTCGCTCAGACCTGAAATCGCCGATTAGAATTTAGTTTTAGTCAAAAAGGCACATAGCTCATAAAGTTATTCACTCCCAGATAATTAAGAATAATAAGTTGTCTGAAAAATTGAATTAATTTCATATCGACAGTCAGTTAACAAAAAGATCATGTAGATTTGGCACCAAGTCGAACCCAAAGTCATGTGCAAACCAAAGTTATGGAAGAAGCCAAAGGCCCAGGAGTAAGAACGGACCATTGATTTACATCAGTAACTTATCTTCCCTACATCCAGAAGATCCTTGACTACAGTATTGAGAAAAAACTTATATTAGTAAAATCATTGCCCAATAACACGCTGTACTCACATGCTAGGCAGTAAAGCAACCAAGTTCCAAACAGGAAGAGCTAAGTGCACTTTGAAACAATCCAGGAAGGTTTCATGGAGGCAGGGGGTGTTTGTGTTACCTTTCAGGAAGTGTTTGCTTAGCCCGTTGTATATCTCATAGGAGTGACAGCTGTGATCTGGGAATATTAATTTTTAGAAACATGCAGAGAAATTTGGAGGAGAAATATGCTTAGGAGGACCAGAGATTAGAAAGGATAATATCTGAGGAGCATTGGAAGGAGAGGTTTCTAAAATGAACAATTGATTAGAAGGACCCCAATGAGGACATACTCACCAGGGGGACCCGGATTCCACTTGAGATCTTCTTAATTTATTATTAGACCTCTGACTTCAGGAAGATCATCATGTCTTTCTGGACTTACGTTCCTTCATCTGAAAATATTTTCGTTGCCTTCTTTCTCTAATATGAAAGAATTGTGTGATTCCAGTGACTGATACTTTGGGGACAGAGAAAATGGTGCTTTTGTTGACTGAAATGAGGAAATTCAGAAAATGAGGATATTCGAAAATTTTCCTCATCTGGGGGATTATGTTATACTTTATTCTGTCTAAGGATGCCCCAGTCTTTCTATGATCATAACTCTCTTACACTTTCTGAGGATGGCCCAGGGCCCTCTGAGCATATGGCTCCGTCCCTCTGTGAAGATGCCCTGGCATACTCTGGGTATAACTGCGACTCTGAGTGTGCTCCAGGAACTGCCATGCCTCTTAAGGATAGTCTTTTTCCTTTTTGCCCAATGAAATCTCCAAATTCTTCACTTCTGTTGCTACTAAACATAAAATACTTTTACTGGTCAATATCCCCTGCATCTCAAATTCCTCAGCTTTCTTTTAAGGGCTTAACAGTAAATCTCTAAGTAACCACTGAATATGAAAAAAAAAAACCTTTTTCTCACCAGTTAGAGGACAGGAACTGAGTCTCATTTGTACATTAATATGAACCAGTGTTGTCCCTGACACACACTAGACCAGTAAATATAATACACATTGAATGACTGGATGAATGAAGTAAATGAATGACAGAGTTCCAGTTCTTCAGACTTTGGGAAAATGGCCATAACCTTAAAAAAAGAGAAATAATCCATATTGCAGTCTTTAAAAATGCCCACATAAGGAGTTGGTTACGAGCTGGCTGGCTGCGGAGTCATCACGAATATGAGTGGTGCACATTGCAGTCTGGTATGTGAGTTTCCAGAACAGTGCTACTGAGCATGGCATTAATCAGATGGCAAATGACTCGGGAAGTTCTGCACCAAACAAGCACGGTTTTCTCTTGATATATATGGTAGTTGCCTTTTTGGAAAATGCAGCATATTTAGACTTATGTATAAGACATATTGTGTTTATATGTAAAGCAGGGTTGAATTCTTAATTATAAGCAGTTTTTTTTTCACATACATATTGGGTTGTGGAGGACATAGGACAAATCTTTGTGGTTCAAGACTATTCCTAACGCTGCAGGACATCCCCTTTCCCTGACCTCTGCCTGCCAAAGACCAGTAGTACCCCGTAGTCATTGTGACAACCACAGTCCCCCCAGATTTCATCATGCCCCTTCTTGAGAGCCACTGACAAATGCTGACCATACATTGTGCCCCGACCCAATCACTCTCTCACTAATGCTGTCTTGGAGCCTTCATTCTACCATGATTTCCTCATTCTTGGAACTCATAATTTGCTTGTCTTTTATTGATCAGAATTAATAAATAATTAAACAACTTTTAACCATGTCTCCTAATTAGCTGAAAAAAAAGTAACAGATCATCTTAAATAACCATTCTTTTGTCTCTCTACTTTTATACAAACTAAGAAATAAATGAGCTGATATCAGAGATTGATTCTAAAAAAATCAATCTGTGTTCGCATTGCCATGGACTTTCTCACCCCTGCCTTTCAGGTGAGTGCAGTGTCCTAAAGCGCCTCCGGTCACAGTGAGACTTAGCCTGAATTAACACGCACTTTCACCACAACCTCTCCACTAAGGAAGCTCATCATTCTCAAGAGTACAAGTGCTCTGAGGGCATGCCCCCATTTCCACATTTCTCACAGTGCTGCCCATGTAGCCTTGAGGACAGAAAGCCCTCAATAAATATCTGTTGAAAAGAATTGAATTTGTCCATGTAAAATATTTATAGTAACAACCACTATTGAACTAATCAAATACCCTCACTTCAGTCCCTCCAGGGAGATGGAAGTTTCGTGGACTGTGTTTCACTTTCAAGTACGTCACCATCTCACAATCTATGAAGACAAACGTGAGTCAGTCTCAGTGAACATCAAAACTCTTTTACGTAGGTTATTCTTCCAGTGATTTCACTAAAGATAAAATGAAATAACCTGAAATCTGCAGAGTAATTATGTCACATAGCCTCACGTCCTCACTTACTCATTCCTAGGATAGAACTGTTTCTCCTGGGCCCTACGAGAAACAAGTTTGGCTAAGGCAAACAACCACCAATTACAGCGATATCTTTCTTTGCTGTGGAAAATAAATAAATAAACATGTAATTAAATCTTGCAGGTGCAACAATCCTGCCACCATGAACCATGGAGGAAAGAGGAAACCTGGTGAAATTATCCTGAGCAATTTTCTCAAGTGTAATTTGGAAATTAGCCCACCTGGAGACATAAACCCACAATTTCCTCCACTATGGTCTTATCGTGTTTATCTCATCTTCAGTGCTGAGACTGAGGTTTGAACACTGAAATCTCAGCAACAGAACAGAATATTTCAGAAGTTTTCATTCCGGGCCCATTGACCCTCATGCTGCCTGTAAAGACCATAAAAACCGACCAAAAGTACACCAGGGTAAAATGAACTTGCCAGAAAAGCATTGCCGAGTCGTGGCAACTAGTATACTTGTGCGGACTTGAACTGCTGAGCGCTATGCCAAAGCCTGCCTTACTTGGAAACCACAGGCAGCCTCTGGTAAGAACATGATGTGTGTGTGAAAATGGCTTGGGGAGCAAGTCTTGTTGACTCCAAACTCTGCTGACCCCCAGAACTGTCTGTAAAGTTCCTCTTGTCTCTTCCATGGTGGAGGGACCTGATGTCACCAGAACAAACAGACAAGTCAGAAAGAGTGTGGTCTGTTTTGTTTCTGCAAGTCCCTATCTGTGTGACTTGGGGAAATGGCTTTCTTAGCCTCAGGCTCATCATCTGTAAAAGGAGAGGATTTGCCAGAGCGTTTTGGAGTCTTCAAAGGAACAACCGCCAGCCATTATTCCGTATGCGCACATCTAGGCTGTGCTGGTCTGTCCTGATAGCTCTCCTACTTTCGCAGGGAGTTTGGGTCACGCAGAAACTTAAGCATTGTCTTCCCTTTCTCCTCCCCAAAGCCTCATTGAATGCACCTATCTTTTGATTGTAGGAGATCCTAAGGGAGCACCACTGTTGAAGACTCTCATGTCAGCCACAGCAATATTTGCTGGTATTTTGTTATTAATGTGACTTGCTCATTCTTAATTCATACAAATCCTTACACATAAACTATCCACAAGAGCATACACTCCACATGTGCTTTGACACTCATATACCTGCTCTCCATTTGGACATCATTGCTTCCAGGGAATCTTACCAACGCTGGCCCATCCACCTCTACGCCTTCCTGGGCCTAAGTCCGTGAGCACCTCTCACCTTTTGTAATTGGGTGTTTATTGACATCTATCAGAGCACTTATCACCCTGTATTGCAATTGCATGTTTATTGTCTTTTGAGCAATTTGACTACAAATTGCCTGAAGGCAGAGGTTGTATCCTCTCCTGCCCTTTCACCTGGGTGCAATGCAGACCTCTCTCCCCATAGGAATTCAGTATGTTTGTTAAATGGATGCATACATATGTGTGTAGATGTAATTGAGATTCTAGTGTATTTTTACCATTCTCTTGATTTCTTTAATTTATTCATTTTATAAATTGATTTTAAGCTTTTGGGAGTTATACAGGCTGCTGGCAAGCATTTCAAATAACTCGAACTATACAAAGAGGAAAAAAAATGTGTCTCTTTTCTACCTCCTCTTCAGTCCTACCCCTTTCCGCCAGAGGAAGCTACTATTAATGGCATTTTTTTGTATTTATAAACATATATTTACTATATCAAAAATATTTTTAAAAATATAACACAATGAATGTTGGGCATTTTCCTGTGTCTTGCCTTTTGATCCTACTTGCAGATGTAAAATATCTATTTTTTAATAAGCTCAGAATATTTCTTTGTTCAGGTATTCCTTTTATTTGTTCATTATGAGAGTGCTCAATCCACTTGTTTAAAAAATCAAATAGTGCAGAAAGTATACAATGTTCTTCTTGGCTGTTCCATACCCCAGAGGTAAAGACTTGTAATCGTGCCTAGTTTTACTGCTTTGGGTTGTTATCTCAACAACTCCAAATTACTTCTTGATTTCTCAACACTTGATAGTATCTGTAGCCAGAATCTATCAAGTCCTTGATAAGAAAGTTGAAGAATTTAGTGCTTTTACTCTACTTCTCTCCCCCTTCCACCTTCTGGTCTTCTTTCTGTCCTTATGTTCAGTTATTTTAGTGGTTACACTGTCGACTTTGTATAAAGTCCTTAAAATTCTATTTGTCCTATACCCTGTAGCTAGCCACTGCTGTGTTGGTATCCCGCTGTGTGTTTTTAGGATGTTAGAGCAGTGGTTCTTAACTTTCTTTGAGGTACCAAACCCACCAGTTTCATATGCACATTCACCAAACCCTTCTTTAGTGATAAATAAAATATGATTTTTTTTCCAAATTCAAGACATAGGTATATGTTTTTTTACTGGTGCACAAAATGAGCCGTGCATGAACATCACCTTGCTCAAAGAACAAAACCAACAAAGTGCATGAACTCACAACAAATTACGGTATTACTTTATTCTGGCCTCTGTGGCAGAGGCTTCTCCGAACTGGAGACCGACTCATCAAACCCCTAGGGTTCGATAGAACCCAGGTTAAGAACCACTGTGTTAGAGTATCTACACTTCCCTCCCCCTCCACTTCTTAAAACTTCTCGGGCTATTGTCAAGGTCTGGGTAAGTGTATCTGGGCTTTAGCAGTTTCCATTTTTTTCTGGGCAGCGCCTCTGCTTTTGGCATACGGAAATTAGTTGAGATGTTTTGTGTGTTGATAATACCTACCTCATTATTAGAGCTGTTATAATAAACCAATTCCTTTTCAGGATTTCTTTTTTATTATCTCAGCGGGGCTTGGGGATAAATACGTAGCCTGGAATCTTGAACTGGGCTCTACTGCTTCTTTTGAATGTGATTATTTCTTTCTGATAAATTCACTCCTTAATTAAGCATTTCCTAATTCTGATTGCTCTTCAATTCAATTGTGTACGTGCTTTGAGTTCTTAGCATGAACATAGAGATCTGGGAAAATGTCACTCATGATTATTATTTCCATGCCGTCATCGCTACACTCACTTCATCCTTTCCTGTTTACTCATCTCTAGTTTGCTTCCTAATAAGCCATAGTAGCAAAATTCTTCTATAAGTTATGATGTAAAATAAGTAAATCACTTTTACAAACTTTGGTAGTGTAATATAATTTATAAAAGACATAAATGGGCTTTAATGAAAATATTTTTATACTGAAATTAAAACTTTATCAAGGTGCCCTGGCCAGATAGCTCATTTTGTTAGCATGTTGTCCCCATGAGCCAAAGTTTTGGGTTTGATCCCCAGTGAGGCACATACAAAAATCAACCAATGAATGCATAAGTAAGTGGAATGACATCTTCCTCTCTCTCTAAAATGACACAATAAAAAAAAAATAAGTGGGCAACAAATTGATGTTGCCGTCTCTCTCTCATATCTCTCCTCTCTCCCTCCCTCTCTCTATAAAAATCAATAAATAGGCCTGGCTGGTTGGCTTAATGAATAGAGTGTCGGCTCACCGTATGGATGTCCTGGGTTCGATTCCCGGTCAGGGCACACGAGAGGAGCGACCATCTACCTCTCTTCTCCTCCCTCTCCTATCTTCCCTTCCTTTCCCACAGCAAGTGACTCAATTGGTTCGAGTGTGAGCCTGGGAGCTGAGGATAGCTTGGTTGGTCCCAGATTGTCAGTCTCAGGTGCTAAAAATAGCTTGGTTGATTGAAGCATCAGCCCCCAGATGGGACCACATGTGGTATTCTATCTCCCCACCTCTTGCTTAATTTTTTTTTTTTAAAAATCAATAAATAAAAATTTTTAAAAGAGAAAAGAAAAACTCTATTAAGGAATTGAAATTGCTTGTATCACAAACTAGTTCTTTTAATTTTTTTTTAATTTATATATTTATTTTTGAGAGAGGGAAACATTGATTTATTGTTCCACTTATTTATGCATTTATTAGTTGAGTCTTGTATGTGCCCTGACCAGGGATGGAACCTGCAACCTTGGTGCATCAGAATGACTCTCTAACCAACTGAGCTACCTGGCCAGGGCATCACTATTTGTTTCCAAGTACTTAGTAAACTCTTTGAACAATTACAAAAAGCTTTTGGGGCTGCATCTTATTCTCTCTTATATTTATTTATTTATTTATGTATTTATTTATTTATTTTATGGGGACAGAGAGAGAGTCAGAGAGAGGGATAGATAGGTACAGACAGACAGGAACTGAGAGAGGTGAGAAGCATCAATCATTAGTTTTTCATTGCCATTGCGACACCATAGTTGTTCATTAATTGCTTTCTCACATGTGCCTTGACTGCGGGCCTTCAGCAGACTGAGCAACTCCCTGCTGGAGCCAGCGACCTTGGGTCCAAGCTGGCGAGCTTTTGCTCAAGCCAGATGGGCCTGCGCTCAAACTGGCGACCTCAGGTTCTCGAACCTGGGTCTTCCACATCCCAGTCCGAAGCTCTATCCACTGCGCCACCACCTGGTCAGGCTCTCTCTCATTTTTTTAAATTTGCACCCAGCAAAGTGCATGTCACATAGTTGGCATTTAATGATGTTCGCTGAACTTAACAGAACCAACTCCAGTTGTTTTTGTCATTGCAGACTGTTAGGCTCTGTGCCATGGGAATAGCATGACTTTACCCATTCCCACCTAGGTCACTGTATGAAGGAGCCCCTGAAATGCCTGACAAACTCCCTATTAGCCATAATTATACATGACTTTTCTTCCCCTTCTTGGTATGCCCATATTAAATGCAACAAGATAACTGATTTCAATTATAGTGGATGCCTTTCCCTTCCAGTTCATCAAATTACACACAAACCACTTCCGTGGAGGTTATCCAGTATAATTCTTAGTACTGGGAAGCATGAACAGGGTGCCAATTACTTAGGAAGTGCTCATTAGGAATTAGAAAGCAAATATAATTACTACATGCCAACTGTATAAGAAATAAGAATGTCTTTCAACAAAGGCAGGTTTACTTTATATGTCCCATATATGTAGCTCCCACAGAATCTGTTCTTACTTGTTTTCTTCTTATTATTATTAATTCACCAAATACTGAATTTATACTGTGAACAAGAATTAGGGGATATTTTCAAAATGAATATGAAGCTATAGAATATCCCCTAATTTTTGTGCGCAGTATATATGTAAGACAAAGATGTAAGAAGTAGGAAACATTAGACTGCAAATTCTTTGTCTTATTCCACTGTGCCTCCAGGATGTAGCTGTGCACTTTGTAGGTGCTCTAAACATACTTTTTGGATCTTTTAAATAACTATAGTAGAGCCTGACCTGTGGTGGCGCAGTGGATAAAGCGTCGACCTGGGAACACTGAGGTCGCCAGTTCAAAACCCTGCACTGGTCTGGTCAAGGCACATATGGGAGTTGATGCTTCTAGCTCCTCCCCCCTTTCTCTCTCTCTCTTTCTCTCTCTCTCTCACTCTGTGTCTCCTATCTAAAATAAATAAATAAAAATAAATAAATAACTATAGTAGAAAGAACGTTAATTAAAAAAATTATTTAGAAATTAAATTTAATAGGGTGACATTGATCAATAAGAGAGCATAGGTTTCAGGTAAACATTTCTATAACATTTGAACTGTTAATTGTGTTGTGTGCCTATCACCCAAAGTCAAATAATTTTTTGTCACCATATGTTTGAAAAGGGTGTTTATTTTTTAAAGTGAAGGCTTTCTTTGCCATTACAAGAAGAAGAAGAAGAAGAAGAAGAAGAAGAAGCACATGCTAGAAATTGCTTTCGTGATTAACAGTATATCCCACCCCACCCCCCAATTTAACAATAGGTATAAATAAGATTTAATGTGACAATGTGACTACAAGACTAAAAAGTCCCTTTCCTAGGTTTATGCCCTGTAATCTCCACTTGACTGTATTCATCCTGTATGCAAAGACCTCTTGTGTCTCCCCGAACCTCACCTCTATTTACCGCTGTCTTACACACTTGGCAATCACAATGTATTTGGTGATTGGTAATTGTCTTATTTTGTGCATGACCTTAGAAGATAATTAAATCAGACAACTCTTGCAGATACCTCTAGAGAAAACAAAACTGTACATTTTCAGCAACTGTCAATTAGAACATTCAACCTGATCTAGGTAAAGTTTACTTAAGGTTTTCTGTACTTCTTGCTGTAGGAAGCTTAATTTTCTTCTTAAAATTTAGTTGTGTTCAACTTAATATACAAGTGTCATATAGAAATATTTTTAGGAAAAAAATCAGTTTTCCATAAATTACATGCAAAATCCAGAAGTTATTTCTCACCATCAAAATTTCACATTTTCATTCCTTTCTAGCATGCAGAAACATTCAGTAAGAATGAAATAGTTCAGAAATGGCCAGACCAGAGCCTGAGAACAATAGGTAGGCACCCAAGTGGTTGTTTTTGACACTTAAGCTGGAAGGGGAAAACCAGAGCAATTTCTCAGCTTCACAGTCAAAAACAAAGCACATGTATGGCTAGCTATTGTTCTCAGGCTCTGGTCCGGCCATAGCTGAACTATTTCTTTCCTTTTTTTCATTCAGTGAGAGAAGGGGAGGCAGAGAAACAGACTCCCGCATGCGCCCCAACCGAGGTCCATGGGGCAAGCCCACTAGGGGATGATGCTGTGCCCATCTGAACAATGGAGCTCTTCTCTGTGCCTGAGATGGAGACCTGGAGCCATCCTCAAAACCTGGGGCCAGCTTGCTCCAATTGAGCCATGCTGCAGGAGGGGAAGAGAGGGAGAGAGAGAGAGAGAGAGAGAGAGAGAAAGCGAGACAGGGAGGGTGGAGAAGCAAATGGGCGCCTCTTCTCTGTGCCCTGACCAGGAATGGAACTGGGACATCCACTCGCTGGCCGACGGTCTAACACTGAGCCAACAATCCAGGGGTAACTATTTCATCATTCGTGCTTACTTCTCCGGAAGAGAGGAGAAGACTTGTTTAGCTATCTTTTCAGTCATGGCGGAAGTGCAGGATGAAAACAATGTGAGCTGCCTCATACCTATTCTTCTATCTAGCTGTGCAGAGACGGTGGCCAACAGTAACCTGGTCCTCACCGATTCTCTCTGAAGCAGATACGTTCCATCTGTAAGTCTTTCCAGGTTTATGAGAGTTCAGGCTCAACCTGCCCAATGCCAAGTGGATGAATTGCAAAAAGAGGTGATTCATTCAGTTAACAAAATATCTATTGAACACCCACCATGCGCCAAGGCAGGATCTAGGCTCTGGGAATAAACAACGAGCAGGGCAGGCAAAGTTTCTGCCCTCATTCTGATGGGGGAGACAAACAAGAGACGGTAGACAGGTAATGCCAGGTGTCCTGAGTTCAATGAGGAAAAACAAAACAGGGTTAGCCCATAGAGCAGACAAGCAAGGGAAAAGTGCGATGGGGTGGGTGTGGCTTGTTGCTGGTGAGGGAGGAGCCTGCGATGCTTACAGTCTGTAAGGCTCAGTGAGCTCTGATTCTGGAGTCAACCCGCACCTTTATCATTGAACCAGATCTATATTTTGGTAAGGACAAGACACATTGTGATAACACTGCAGGACAAACAGAGGCTGGGAGCAGGCCTTTGTTTTCTGCAGTTGAGGATGCGATTTATTGGTGCTGTTATTACTATGACCATTGTTACTGGTTATAGTAAAATACAGCTGTTGGCCTTGGCGATGAAGTTCCCAGTTGTTTCCTGATCTGATTCTAAAAGAGGCTCCTGAAACTCATAGCTTAGAGAACATTTGGAAGGCAACGAAGCAGAATGGGTTAGAAGAGAGGTCAGTGAACTATATAGCCCACATACCTAATTCAGTCTGCTATCTGTTTTTATAAAAGCCTATTTTATATGGCTGTGGGTTAAAAATATTTTGTACACTTTTAAGAGACTGGGAATAAATTAATAGAATATTTTGTGACATGTGCAATGTATGTGAAATTTAAATTTCACTGTGTATAAATAAAGTTTTATTGGAATACAGCCATGCTTATTTTTTAGGTATTATCTATGGCTGCTCGTACACTGCAACAATAGAGTTGCATAGTTTAGAGGAGACTGTATGGCCCATGAGGCTTAAAATATTCATGATTTGGCTCTATAAGAATGTCAGCTGACCCATGAGTAAGACTATGGACTCAGCAAGGAACTGGCTATGACATTTATGGTATGTGCTAAGACAAAAAAAATGAATACTATAGCCATAAAAAAAGAGATAAATATTATATATTGCCACAGGAAGATGTCTGTGATATGTCAAATAAAACAAACAAATACAATTTGAGTGCAATACATTTGACTTCGGCAAATGTTCCGCTGTGATATGAACTGTGTGGTTGCTGTTTTTACATTGTTGTATCCTTAACACCTAGAATCTTGGGACCCAAGGTATATACTCAATAAATATTTGTTGAATGAGTATAACATCTAGGGAGCTATAAAATAAAAGACATAAATTTGGCTATAGGAAAACTAAAAAAAGTATATATTGTTTTTGCATGGCAAGACCACCATAAGCAATGTCAACAGACTAATAATAAACCTCTAAAAAAGCACTAAGAGCTCTGGGCAGATAGCTCAGTTGGCTAGACTGTTGTCCTGATGTACCAAAGTTGTGGGTTCGATTCCTGATAAGGGCACATACAAGAATCAGCCAATGAGCCTGACCTGTGGTGGCACAGTGAATAGGGACTTGACCTGGAATGCTGAGGTTGCCAGGTCAGGGCCCTGGGCCTGTCTGGTTGGGGCACATACAAGAAGCAAGTACGAGTTGATGCTTCCTGCTCTTTCCCTCCTTTCTCTCTCTCTCTCCCCGGCTTCTTATCTCTCTCTCTCTCTAAAAAAAAAAGATCAGCCCATGAATGCATAAGTGGGACAACAAATCAGGGTTTCTCTTTCTCCCTCTCCCTTTAAAATCAATCAATGAAAATGAATAAAACTTTTAAAACGCGCTATTTCTCACTGAGCTCCTACTAATCAATAAGATGATCAATAGCAACCCAATAGAAAAGTGGGCAAAGAATATAAACAAGCAATTGCCAGATAATGAACTGCAAAAACCCTTTAAACTTTTGAAAAGACCATCAAGCTACTTATAAAAGAAAACAAATGAACCTAAATGAGACTATTTTTTCCATCTCTCAGCTAAGAATGACATACTATATTAGTAGAATTTTACACTGGCAAAACTTTCTAGGGAGTACAACTTGACCATATCTAACCAAAATTTAAAGTGCATATACCATTTGATCTAATGCTTCTAATTCTGGAAAGTCATCCTCTAGAAATATTTGCATTTGAAATAATACAATTTTATTGTGGCATTATTTTCAATCCTAAAATATTGAAATATTTCTCCTACTAATGGAAATAAACTACATGTCCATTAGTAGGGGAAATAAATTATGCAGCCTAAGAAATACCATGCAGCCCAAAGAAAGAATGAGGCAGCTTTTCATGTATAGTTATAAAAGGATCTCCAAATTATATTAAGTGAGAAAGGTATAAAGCGTGTAAATGGAATGATACATTTGTTAAAAAAAAAGGAATGATATGGAGTTTCTTGCATAGGCTATCTTTAGAAAAATACAGAAGACAGTGGTAACAGTGGTTGACTTTGAGAAGAGGAACTGTTTGGTTGGGGAACAGGAAGGAAGAGAGCTTCATTTCATATCTTCTGGTCCTCTTTTTTAATGCATACCATTAACATTGATATTTTTTTAAAATTTGAAAAAATTGCCAAATATACATAGAAAATTCGGAAAGAATATATACCATTAACATTATATGGAACTTTCATTTTAAATAATCTATTTCTATATTTAATGGTGCATAGGTAGAAATAGAAAAGTAAACCATAATTAAACAACAAGGCAACAAAAGTAAGTTGCAATATGTTAACTTGGCTCCACCTGCTACTTTATTCTATGCAGAAGGTTCTATATGATGTACGAATTCAAAAGCACTTGCCCATGAAAGTTGAATAAAACTGGGTAGAATGTTTCCTTGTCTGATCTTGTTATATAAATCTTTAGCACAACGAAGTTTCAATCAAGTCGCATCTCAGTCATTTCTGCTATTATTTTGATTACATGACATTTTCTTAACGGTTATTTTAGGAACTTTTGAAGCATCTTTTCTGTTTAAGAAAGGCCTATTAAAATACAAAATCAACAACTAAGGACTCTGGGGGAAGAGTATGATAATCTCAGTAGTGGTATCTACTTTCTTACTACACAGGACAGATGCCTACTTTCCCTCCAAATGAATGCCAGGCTCACCTCAGTTTTGAGTCTGGCTTGTTGTTTTACATCCTCAAGTTAACATCAGTCCAAAGGTCAAGGGTCTTACACAGTGGCCTCTCTGTATTTTCCAGATGCCAGATGAGTTTGATGCTGGACTGGAAGCTTTTGTCTAAATTGAGGTCTTTTCTGGTCTTTCAGACCAGGATTCTGAGGCAGTATTGCGATTGGAATGAGAGCTATGAGGGGCCATGAGTGTCTTAGTAATATCCTGGGCAGAAATTTCTTGGGATCAGTCTACCTACATTGTCTAGTACCAAAGCCCTAGTTTTGAAATATGACTAGCATAGATTGACATGTGCTCTAAAGTATAAAATGCAAACTGGATTCTGAAGACTTAAAAAAAATAAAGTGTCTTATTAATCATGTTTTATATTTGAGACAGGTTGAAAAATATTTGAGATATATTGGGTTAAACAAACAAAATATATTACTAAAATTAATTTCCTCTGTTTCTTTTGACTTTTTTCAGGTGGACACTAGAAAATTAAAAACCGTGTGGTTTTCATAGGGCCCAGTAACTGGCATCACACTAATCAAGAATGATCTAATAGGAAAAATCCAGGTACAATGGCAAGAAGACAAAAAAGGGATTTCATTCAATTTAATGGACCAAGTTGAAGAACTAATTATATATTTTGCAACTATTCTTCAAAGTGTCGTATTTTATTAAATTATGCTGTGTGACGCATCTGATTATTTTTTAGAAAGCAAAACAGGCAAAATGAGGGCAATATGCACCCCTCGGACAGATTGTTCCTGATAATTTTTAAATCTACCAAATTTGATTAACTGTGGCTAACACTTAAGAAATATTATATTTCAATGAAAGTGTATTATAAAATTATTAAATAAGCAAACAAAACTAGCAAAGTTTTGACCCAATAGATTTTTCAGGAGCTTTGGAGGCCTTTCTGGCCCAGTCAGTGGTCAGCAGCCATCATGGAGCTCTTAGTGTGTGGAACATTCTGGATTCCACTGTGGAATATAGTGCACTGTTGCTAGGAAACACTAAAACAATAGAGTGTAGGGTACTGGTTCTTAAACTTCTTAGTGTCAGGGTGCTCTTCACATCTTTATGTGTTATTGAAGACCCCCAAAAGCTTTGGTTTATGTGGTTTGGTTATAGCTATTAATAGGGACTATCTAAAAATTTTAAACTGAGAAAACACTCTAATATTTATTTTAAAATAACAGTAATAAACTGATTATGTTAGCATACATGACATTTTAAGGAAAACAGCTCTGTTTTTTAAAACAAAAAATTTAGTGAGAAATGTGGTTTTATTTTACATTTTTGCAAGTCTTTTTAATGTCTTGCTTTAATAGAAGACAGCTGGATTTTCCTATCAGCTTCTGCATTCAGTCTGCAGTGATATCTCATGACATGTGGTCTCTGGAAACTTCCACTTTCACAACTGTGAGAAAATGAGAGCAAAAGAGGCAAATAATGTCTGATATTATTGTGAAAATAATTTTAACTCTTGGATTCCCCTAGAGTTAAATATGTGAGGTGATAGACATGCCAATTAATTAGACAGGGAGAATCTTTTCACAATGTTTGTGTATATCAACTCATCAAGATGTTAATTTCAAATGTCCTACAATTTTATTTGTCAATTATACCTCAATAAAGCAGAATGAAAAAGATTTTGATGTTTTAAAATTTTGAAGTAATAAGTGATTAAAGAAAGCAAGTAATAAGTGATTAAAGAAAGCTTTAGTAAAATCATTTAAGTATTGTCCTGGTATTTGATATTATATTCTTTTTAAAAAATTGGATAATATTAGCATCAAGTTTCCAAAAATTCTCTAGAAAAACTAGTCAAATAAAGTCTTTCAAACTGTAAATAAACATCCAAACATGCCCACAAAGCATTTAAAATATCTTGGTCACAGCCTGACCAGATGGTGGCGCAGTGGATAGAACGTCGGACTGGGATGCAGAGGACCCAGGCTCTAGACCCCAAGGTCTCCAGCTTGAGCGTGGGCCCATCTGGCTTGAGCAAAAGCTCGCCAGCTTGGACCCAAGGTCGCTGGCTCCAGCAAGGGGTTGCTCGGTCTGCTGAAGGCCCGCGGTCAAGGCACATGTGAGAAAGCAATCAATGAACAACTTATGGTGTCACAATGGCAACAAAAAACTAATGATTGATACTTCTCATCTCTCTCCGTTCCTGTCTGTCTGTCCCTCTCTTTGCCTCATTCTCTGTCCCTGTAGAGAAAGAAAAAAATAATAAAAGAAAAATAATAAAATATCTTGGTCACTATGGTATAGTTATCATTAGTAGCCCACCAGTTGGCCATTTGTTTTCTTTCTTGCTATAAAAATCTGTTTTATTCAGGTATCTGGTAGTTGTGTATGTCAAGGGAGGTGGGGCCCCTCTCTGGCCCTAGAGGGTCAACCTTGACTGGTTTAGGCCTAGCAGGGTGATTTTATCCTTTTGCCAGTTCAGAAGTGGGCACATGAGGTAATTCTGGCCAGTAAGAGATAAAAAGTTGAGAGTATTATGTGCTTCTACTGATAAAAAGATGCATGAGAAGAAACAGTCCTTTTCCCCACTTCATATAGTCCTAGTACATGTGTTACCTGGATCTGTGGCAGCCATCTTGTGACTATGAGGGGAGCCCATCTGAGAAAGCAGAAGTGAAAGGAAGTAAAGCTTTAGTTGTTGAGTTGCTGAATGAGCAAACCCTGAAACAGCCCAACTTCTGTACTTCTTAAGTGACAATATGTTTTTCTTATTATAAATGTACTCATCTCTTATTATTTGGAGGTCAAAAAAAGAAGAGAACAACAACAACAAAAAACCCCACAAAAATAATAGAAACAAAAAAATTAAAAAATAATAAAGAACAAAAATTAAAACAACAACAAAACGCAAAATATCCTAAATGGCATGTTATTTATATGCCCTATTTAGAAAAGTAGATGATCAAGCAATATCTTAAAATGTACAGTTGTTTTGTTTTAGCAAAGCTCTCTTAGAATTTAAACTCAATCAGGCATTCCTTTCTGCTTGGCTGGCACCATTGTACCTGCTGAAAAATGAATAGCTATTTGCAGAGCAATGTTAAAAGGTTAAATGATGCAGCTGTAAATATTCACTTATTTGGGTTACTATTTATGTTCTATACAAAAATGCCTATACGCATTTTTGGTATTTCTAAATCCAGATATCTGGATCTATTATAGACATTAAATGTAGCATTTTGTCATGGGTTCAATAGATTTTAGCTAGGCTCCATATTGGCCCTCTTGGAGGGCGTAATTTAAAAAGAAAAACCATTTAAATAATGATTAAAAAATAATTTCCATGTCCAATAGTCCTGATGGTAAACTCATTGTTGGTTTATTTGACAGGCCAGGAGAGCTAATTATTGATTATCTGCACTAAAGAGACTATAAAGATCAATCGTTATGATTATATAATGCATATGAGAATACTTTGCAAATCTAAATTATTTTCAACCTCCTTTAGCCATCTTTTAAAGACTATTTTATCCTCTTGAATAAAAGGTACCTGAAGATAAAAAATATAGTATATTACCCAAGGTCTCCCAGCTGCAGTTGAACTGCAAATTAGTGCAGGCCCACCTGATGATAAAGCCCAGATGCACCCCAAACTCAGTCCGAATTGCTGGACTCACCCCCCTAACTTCACCATGGCCTCCTGCTGCAGAAAGTGTGATAAATAGTAAACTGCTGAAATGGTGGGCAGAGGAGAGGGTAGCAGTAAAAGACCTCTATTATCTTGATATCTAGTATTCAGCTTACCAATTCTGCAGTTACTCTGAAGTCCTATCCAAAGAATTAAATACATATCCTGGGACAAGGAATTATTTTTAACAATCCTAAAATGACATACTTACACAGTAACCATAACTACTAATTATTTTGTTACTTTAGTAACAAAAGAATTAAGCTCTCAGTTTCCCTGTTAAGAGTAGAATTCTCTACATTCTTAAAATGCATCCTTTAAAAAAAATCCCTTCTATTACAAAAACTGAGAACAGTTGTGTTCTCTTTGCTAGAAAAATAAACAATCCTGCAAAACTGTTTAGCTCGCTTACAATAAAGTGTATGAAGATGCTTATGGTCCTGTGAAACACCTTAAGAGAAAAAAATGAAAAGGACAAAAAGTCAGTGTTCGTTTACAGTATTTCCGTGGTGACCATATCACCAGCTGTAATGGTTCTGTGCTTATCGTTCTGTAGGTGATGGAACGGCATCAGAATGTTACTAGCGATTAGACCTCGGTATAGCAATCTCTGTACTTGAGGTCTGGCTAGGAAAGAATTCAGAACCAAGACTCAAATGAAAGCAAAAGTTTATTTAGAAAGTCAGCTAGGTAGAAGAAGTGAGCTATAGAAAAAGTGAGCCAGCTGAGCTGCGTGGGCTCAGGGAACAGAAGGGCCCTTGGAGCTCAGAAGAAAGAGAGAGGCAAGGAAGCTGCACTTGGGGGAAAGGGGTGGGGAAAGGTGCCACATGCTGGGGCTAGAAAGAGAGCCACATGCGGTCCTTCCATCTTGAGCGTATTTATTTGGAAGTCTCAGGGGGAGGATCGCAATAGAATATTCATCAGCTTCCCAAGTATGTCCTTTCAGGGTTGTGATCCCTACTGTTGGTTGGCACCAGGGCAGGGGGCCTTTAGTCATTGCAGCTGGTCCTGATGTCAACCATGGCATTGCTTCATCTGGTATCGCTGCTTTTCTGGACCTGCAGCGGAATCACAACGGAGGACTAGATGTATTTGATGCAGGTCAGAACCTCATTGTCCTGGGAGTTTAATGTTTTCTTGGCTATTCTCTGGCCCCTTTGTTTATTCCCCTCTAAGTCACATCTAACTTGTGTGACTAGAAATATGCCAGTGGAGGAAACAACAAAGTCTGGGGAGGGTCTGAATCACATGACCAGTGATATGAAAGGTCAGGGGGTCAAAACCGCATGACCAGCAATATGCTTGGGAGGAAAGGTTACCCCGGTGCAAGGTCCTTGTTTTCCCAGTTTTGCCCGTTGCTAGGCACCTAGGGCTTTCTGTACCTGGCCCATCATCCTTGCTCTGTTCATGCTTGTCTAACTTCTTACCACAATTCCATGCCTACCAATTTCTAGTTTTCTCCTTAACATCCGGTTGAGATTTCTACCTGAGAGGTTTACTCTACCTCTACCCAGACAGGACTCCTAGAAAAGTTCACCGTCCATGCTGACAGTCCACTCAACATAAGCCCCATATTCCCTTGACTTCCATACGCCAGACCTTGATCTCCATGCCACTTCAGCCACTCACCCCCACACCACACGCTTGACTTTCTCTTCACTTGAAACTTCTCTAGTTCTGAAAGCTTAGACACTATAATCCCCTTTTCTCTGCAATTTTCTATTTTCTAGCTTTCTCATGGCCCTGCAGGCAGCGGATGTAATGGGCAAATAAAACACAGGTTTTGGAACCAGAGAGAATTTGGGTTTAAATATTGGCTCTACTACTTGCTAGCTGTGTGACTTCAGGCCAATGCCTTTGTATTTCTAAGCCTCATACTCCTTATCTGTGAAAGAGGGATAACACCTATTTTGCAGGATCATAACATGGGATACAATCCTGGGACTGAAAGCGCCAAGCCACACATTTAGTGGTTTGGATGCTCAATAAAGCCAGTCTCTCCCCTCCCTTTTCCTCCTTCCAGTTCTCACACCTACTAACCTTACTCTTAGATCTCAATGAGAATGCTGGACTTGTGACCCTTTCAACCTCTCATCCCCCCTTCCCAGGGTTCAAGGGCATTCCTTTCATTCACTCTCCCCAGTGGTCCTCGGATGTCCCACTCCATGGGTCTAGGTTAACACTCAACCCTGGAAAAAGGGTCACTTCCAAGGCTCCCTCTTTCTCTCAGGCTGCTGAGGGCACTCAGCCAGGAGGCCTTGGGCATTCCTGTTTTTGAAATATTTTTTTATTTAAGGAAAGGGAAAGGGGATTGGGGAGAAATCAAATTAGGAGGAAAAGGAGCAGGGAAAGGAGAAAAGGAGGGATAGGAGAGGACAGAGGAAAAAAAATGTCAAAAAATTTGTGGACTATTTTAATGTTTCTGTTTGGGGGAAATTTGTTAGCATAATAAGTGGACTTGAATCAGCAGAGTGACTTGGTCCTCCACACCAGTCTTAAGGGGCTGCTTCCCCCTCTTCCTATGGGGAAAGACCTCGGTCAAGTGCTGCAGTGACAAGGTGGAAAAGTTTGCCTAAAACAGTATTAGGAAACCCATTTACCTGCAGCCAACTGCTGTATTCTCCGGTAGAAGCTTATTTAGCAGTAAAGGTTAAAATATTAGTGTCCATATGCTGCTGACTCTTATTTCTTTTCTTTTCTTTCTTTTTTTTTTTTTTTTTGACAGAGACAGAGAGAGTCAGAGAGAAGAACAGATAGGGACAGACAGACAAAAAGGGAGAGAGATGAGAAGTATCAATTCTTCGTTGCAGCATTTTAGTTGTTCATTGCTTTCTCATATGTGCCTTGACCGGGGGGCTACAGCAGAATGAGTGACCCCTTGCTCAAGCCAGCGGCCATAGGGTCATGTCTATGACTGCA
This sequence comes from Rhynchonycteris naso, assembly GCA_037038555.1. Lineage (NCBI taxonomy): Eukaryota > Metazoa > Chordata > Mammalia > Chiroptera > Emballonuridae > Rhynchonycteris > Rhynchonycteris naso. The sequence goes on along the minus strand of CM072999.1, from coordinate 169,548,395 downwards.
TGCTCAAGCTGGCGACCCCATGCTCAAGCCAGTGACTTTGTGGTCTTGAACCTGGTTCCTCAGTGTCCCAGGCCATCTCTCTATCCACTGCACCACTGCCTGATCAGGCCCAACTACTTTTAATTAGACCATATTAAAGTTTTAAGGTTTTCATAATAAGGGAGGCCTTTAAGATTAAGCATGTAAGGTAACCTAATCATAACTAGTGTACCCAGTAAGGGATTTCTAGCATGGGAGTGTAGTGATTAAATAACTCACACCTTACTTTGAGGAACTGCCAAATTGATTTCCAAAGTAGCTGCATTCTACATTCTTACCAGCAGGCTAGGAGGCTTCCAATTTCTCCACAGCCTCACCAATATTTGTTATTATCTGTGTTTTTGATTATAGTAAGGTGACCAACTTTTTTACAAGGAAAAGGAGGGCAAAAATAAATGGAAGAAAATAATATCGTAAATAAAAGAAACACTTTATTCATTGCAACAATAATACACTATAGTATGATAAATGCATAATAAAAACACTTGTAATATTTTATATTGTAATTATGTTTACATGTCTACTAATTTTAATAATTGTAAGAAAAAAGTATTCATTTAGTAAAACTAAATATCAAACAAAACCACTAATTTGGAGTGATATTCGGCTGTATTTATCATTTTCTTATTAAAAAACATTTTATGCAACTATTTAATCAAAATGCATTATTAATAATATGGTTTGACGTTAGATTTCCATTTTAAAACTCGAATTTTGGGAAAATACTTGTAAATAAAATTATACACATTTGGAAATTATTAAATAGATAATAAATTAATAAAATGTGAATTGTGCTTATCTGTCTATGATTGAATATTCACTGAGAAAGAAATAATTGTGAGTCTACAATGTTGTATGTGCCATGTGGTGTTTCAGTAAGAAGTACACAAAGCCGTTTGTGTGCTGGGTATATTGCGTGCTCTCTCAAGGTCTCCCGTGCAGAACGCATGCGTCTCATAATTGTGTCTCGCCGCACTGTACTGATCCTTGACAAATTGTCATGTCAAATACAAATATGTCACATCACACGCAATGGATCAACTCTGCATCAATCGAATACGGACATTTACAGATTAGTCTTCCAATATCAAAAAGGAGGACATGTAGGAGGACACTTTTTGAGGGAGACAGAACTTAAAAAAGAAGGACTGTCCTCCCTAAAGGCGACCATTGGCCATCTTAATTATAGCTGTCCTACTGGGCGCAAAGCAGTATCTGGTAGGTTTGATTTGCATTTCCCTAATGACTAATGGTATTGAACATGTTCTTATTGGCGATTTGTATACCTTTTCTGAAAAAGTACCTGTTCAAATCCTTTGCCTACTTTTAAATTGGTTTTTTTATCATTTTGTTTTGTTGAGTTGTAAGAATTCTTTATGTATATACTCTAGGTACAAGTCTTTTATTTGGCTATAATTTCTAAATATTTTCTCATGTTTTATGTTTGTTTGTTTGTTTTACTTTCTTAATAGTGTCTGCTGAAGCAAAAAAATAAAAGTGCTTGTAATTTAGCCTGACCAGGTGGTGGTGCAGTGGATAGAGCGTCGGACTGGGATGCAGAAGACCCAGGTTCGAGACCCCGAGCTCGCCAGCTTGAGCGCGGGTCCATCTGGCTTGAGCAAAAGCTCGCCAGCTTGGACCCAAGGTCACTGGCCCCAGCAAGGGGTTGCTCTTTCTGCTGAAGGCCTGCGTTCAAGGCACATGTGAGAAAGCAATCAATGTACAACTATGGTGTTGCAACGGCAACAAAAAACTAATGATTGATGCTTCTTACCTCTCTCCGTTCCTGTCTGTCTGTCCCTATCTATCCCTCTCTGACTCTCTCTCTGTCCCTGTAAAAAAAAAAAAAAAAAGTGCTTGAAATGTAAATAAAGTCTAATATATTTATTTTTTCTTTAGTTGCTTGTGTCTTTGGTATCATAGTTAAGAAACTATTGACAAATCTGATCTACTTCTATGTTTTCTTCTAAGAGTTTTATTGTTTTCGCTTATACACTTAGATATAAAAGTTAACTTTTGTGGAGGAAATTTTGTATATGAATATATTTAATTTTGCATATGTTGTGAATTAGGATATCTTTTATTTCACTTTATCACATTCTTTTGCATGTGGCTATCCGGTTGTTGCAGCATCATTTGCTGAAAAGACTATTCCTCATGATTGAATTGTCTTGGCACCCCTATTGAAATTCAATTGACCCTAAATGCAATGGCTTATTTATGGGCTCTCAATTTTATTCCATTGATCTATATCATATTCTTATGCCAGTATGACTCTGTCTTGATTACTGAAGCCTTGTATTTATTAAGATTTAAAATCAAGAAGCATGAGTCTTCCAACATTAGTCATTTTTCCCCTCAAGATTGCTTTGGCTATTCTGAATTCTTTGCATTTTTACATGAATTTCAAGATAAACTTTACAATTTCTATAATATAAGCAACTGTGATTTTGACAGAGATTGCACTGAATCAACAGAAAAACTGAGGGAAAATTTCAAACTGTCTTTCCATTTATTTGTTTTCTTTCAACATATTTTGTAGTTTTCAGTATATGTCTTGTACTTTTTCTATTAAATTTATTCCTAGGTACTTTATTCTTTTTGATACTATTGTAAATTAAATTGTTTTCTTAATTTTATTTGAGGATTATTCATTGCTAGTGTTTACACTATATTTCTGTATATTGATCTTATATCTTGTGATCTTGTAGAAGTTATATATTGTAATAGTTTTTGATGGGTTCCTTAGCATTTTCTATATATAAAACTATGTCATATGCAACTAGAGATAGTTAACTTCTTCCTTTTCAGCCTGGCTGATTTTATTTTATTTTCTTATCTAATTGCCCTTGCTAGTACTTCCACTATAATGTTCAATAGAAGTGGTAAGTAAAAACATTCTTTTTTTAAAATTCACTTTAGAGAGGAGAGAGAGAGAAAGAAAGGGGGAGGAGCAGGAAGCATCATTTTCCATATGTGTCTTGACCAGAGAAGTGCAGAGTTTTGAACCAGCAACCTCAATGTTCCAGGTCGACACTTTATTCCCTGCACCACCACAGGTCATGCAAGACATTCTTGTTTTGTTACTGATCTTAGGGAGAAAGTATTCAGTCCTTCACCATTAAGTATGGTATTAACTGTGTTTCTTTTTTTTTTTTTTTTGTGACAGAGACAGAGAGAGGGATCGATAGCTACAGACAGACAGGAAGGGAAAGAGATGAGAAGCATCGATTCTTCACTGTAGCTCCTTAGTTGTTCATTGATTGCTTTATCATATGTGCCTTGACCAGGGAGCTACAGCAGAGCGAGTGACCCCTTGCTCAAGCCAGTGACCTTTGGACTCAAGCCAGTGACCATGGGGTCATGTCTATGATCCCACACTCAAGCCAGTGACCTCATGGTTTTGAACCTGGGTCCTCTGCATCCCAGTCTGACACTCAGTCTGCGCCACTACCTGGTCAGGTAACTGTGTTTTTTTGTTGTTGTTTGTTTGTTTTTTTATATAGATGCTTTTTTTTAAAATTTTTATTTTATTCATTTTAGAGAGGAGACAGAGAAAGAGAGAGAGAGAGAGAGAGAGAGAGAGAGAGAGAGAGAAAGAAAGAGAGAAAGGGGGGAGGAGCTGGAAGCTCAACTCCCATACGTGCTTTGACCAGACCAGTGCAGGGTTTTGAACTGGCGACCTCAGTGTTCCCAGGTCGACACTTTATCCACTGCGCCACCACAGGTCAGGCTATATAGATGCTTTTTATCAAGTTGGAAAGCTTATTGTTTTTCTTATGAAATGTTAAATTTTTCAAATGATTTTTCTGTATTGATTGAGATGATCATGTAATTTTGTCTTTTATTCTATTAATATGGTATATTATACATTTTCATATGTTACACCATATACATCCTTGATAAATCCCATATGTTGCTGGATTCTGTTTGATAGCATTTTACTGTTGTTGAGTACTTTTGCATCTATATTTACTAAGAATATTGATGTAGTTTTCTTTTCATGTTATGTCTGTGTCTTTTTTTAGTGTCAGAGTTAAGATTGGCCTCACAGAATGGGCTGAAAAGTATTCTCACCTCTTTTACTTTCTGGAAGTATTTATTAAGTATCGGTGTTTAATCCTTTACGCTTAGGTAAAACAAGCAAATGTACAAAATAAGTATCAAAGATACAAAAGTGTCTTAAGTATAATCCTTTTCAATACTCTCCCCTATACTCTCCCCAGATCTTTATCTGATTCTTCCCCAGGCATTAAAAACTTATCAGCTACATAACAGAACTCGTGACCTTTCCTTGGAGACTTGCTCCTCTTCCTGGTCTAATAATATCATGATCCAAACAAAAATGAAATTATCCTTTCACATCTCTATCAGTTCAGATTAGGCTAGCTATGAATAACAGAGACCCCTAAGTAACTGAGGTTTAAATGTGATATGGTTTATTTCTTTTTAACTTAAATGTCAGGAGGTAGGCATACAGTCCAGGGCTGATAAGATGGTTTCTTTCTATTAACTGTCTAGGAACCCAGGCTCCATCTAGCTCACCACTCTGGTGTCCCCAGGGCAGCCCTTATCCTCCTGTCCGCATAATGGAGGTTTGCATTTCCAGCAATAAGATAAAGCAAGGGAAATGCAGTGGGCAAAGACCACGCCTCAGCTTTTTTTTAGTGAAGGTTCCATGGAATTGTTCATGACACACCTGTTTATGTCTCAGTGACCAGAATCCTGTATTCAAGGGAAGCTGGAAAATGGGGTCATTATTTTGAGTCAACATGGGCTCATAAAAATTAGGGGGTTTATTATCATGAGGAAAGAGGAGAGATACAAGTAGTTACTACCACAGAGTCAATTATTCAATTCTGTTCCCAACATATTTCCAAATTTGTCACCACCTTTTCTTCTCCATTCCTCTTTCCTTTGTACAAACCTAATTGCTTTTCACCTAAATTACTATAGTACTTCTGAACTGATCTTTCGAACTCCAGTCTCTCTTTACTCAAGGAGTTTTTCCCCGTACGCATATATTTTTAAATGATAATGTGATTACATCAATCACATGACTTTCTAATTACCTAAAAAACAAAACAGACCAAACTTCTAAATATGGTTTACAAGTCCTTTCATGATCTAACTCTAAGTCTACCCTTACAACTTTGTTTCTGTCCATTTCTCCCTGTACTTGAACTTTACGCTCAAGCCATACATAAATCCTGGCCTTTTCCTGAATGTATAACATTCTTTTACATCTTAGTAACTGTGCATTGCTTGATTAATGACATTTTTATCTTTTTACCCTTCTCTGTTTATAATGTGACTTTGTAGTTCTTCCCCTCAAGAGATGGGGTCTATTTTTCCACCCTTTGAATGTAGGCTGGTCTTGTGATGTGGTTCGGCCAGTGAAATATGTCTGAAATAGCTGTGTGCCAGGCCTGAACTCAGAACTGGCACTCAGCTACCTTGTGCACTTCTGCTGTCTCTTGGGCCTCTGTCTCTGCCATTAGAACAAGCCTGGGCTAGTCTGCTGGATGATGAGATACCATGTGGAGTGGTGGTGAGTCACCCCAGACAAGGCCAACTCTGACATCTAGCCATCAGCTGACCTGCCAGCTGACCTCAGACTTCTAAGCCAGCACAGTTAAGATCAGCCGAGCCACACTCAGATCAGAAGAATGACGTCACTGACATGTATACTCATGAGACATAGGAATGGTTCTGGTTTTTTTCTTTTTATTTCTTTTTATTTTATTCATTTTAGAGAGGAGACACAGAGTGAGAGAGAGGGAGAGAGAGAAAGAGAGAAAGGGGGGAGGAGCTGGAAGCATCAACTCCCATATGTGCCTTGACCAGACCAGTGCAGGGTTTTGAACTGGCGACCTCAGTGTTCCCAGGTCGGCGCTTTATCCACTGCGCCACCACAGGTCAGGCAGGAATGGTTTTGTTTTAAGACACCAAGCTTTGGGGAGGCTTGTTTGCATGTTCATTGCAGAATAGCTCAATGATATAGTGCTTTTATATGTGCTATTTCTTTGCCTTAAAATGCCTCTCTATTTTTTTTCAGTCTAGTAATCTTTTATAAAGTATTTCACCTATGAAGAAGATTCAGTTCAAAAATAATCTTAATTAGGGATGCTTCCTGTTCCTATTTGACAAATCTAGCCACTTTCTTTGATGAACTTCATACCTTGAACAATATGCAATATAGTTACTTATTCCCATATCCATCTCTGCTTTAGGTTGAACTAGCTGAGGGCAAGAATAATCTATTATGCCATGCACACCAAAAATAATTGTTGCATGAATGAACAAATAAATGCTAGGGTGTTAAGCATATGTAATCCTTTCTCTTTTTTTTCTTCCAAACTATAAATATACTTCCTCTTTTCTTCCCGCTTTCTTCTTTTTGGCATAGGTCCTTCTTGACGTGATGCTCCCCCAAATTTCAGTCATGGATCACACATTGGCTAATGTGTTTATGCCTCCTTTCCTTTCCACATGTGGCTTTTCAGTCTATGCAGTGTCGTATTTTCCTTGATTGATAATTTCTCATAATGGACAGTCATGTTACTTGCAAATACTCTGAAAATTTCAAATTCCTGCAGTTTCTCAATTGTTCAATTTAACTTTCCATCACATTCATTATTACTCTTATAATTGACTAAAAATTTACCCATTTGCTTTTAATGTCCTATCATCAGCTTTCTTTTTAAATTTTTATCTTTGTGTGTGTGTGTGTGTGTGTGTGTGTGTGTATTTTTCTGAAGTGAGAAGCAAGGAGGCAAGAGAGAGATAGAGAGAAAGGAGAGGGGGAAGGGTGGAGAAGCAGATGGGCGCTTCTCCTGTGTGCCCTGGCTGGGAATCAAACCCAAAACTTTCACATGTCCAGCCAACACTCTACCACTGAGCCAGCCAGCCAGGGCCTACTGTCAGCTTTCTTAAAAGTGATTAGAAGTTACCCTGTCTGAGAGCTTACCTTATTTGCCTCACTAATTTTCTGTTTCCAAGTGAGAGTAAATATGGCTGAGTAAATTGTTCTAATCACAGGCTTATTGGCAAGGAGGCCAGATTTTGTGACCTGTGATGTCAAGTTCTGTAAATTTCAACCCATTTACTCAGCTATCCATTTGTTATATGCCAGTTCGACATGGCTCAATTGTCAGTCCTTAGTATAAAATGGCACAGTTGTGACAGAAAGGACCTGGAAAAAGGCACAAAAATTATTTTTCTATCATTCCTGGAAGGAGCCTGGGAGAGAACAGCAGTCCACTCTTTGGAAAGGCTTCTGTGGGCTTGTTCCCACCTTCTGTGCTGCCACCCCCAGCCCACTCCCCCCATTACTCATTATTGTATTTTATGTGTCAGTCCCCAGATGTGTGAATGTATAAGTCATCATGACTTATATCTTGTTGTGTGTAGGGATGCCTCACTGGCCTTATAATAAATGCAGTATATTTAATTATTTTGAAGAAGGAAGTCAACTGGCAAGAAATGTGCTGTGTGCCTCTTGCAAGGTTCATTGGAAAGCTTAGCTGGCACAAGCCAGTTGTTTCTGATGTCAAAGTTAACAACAATCATTTACATAATAATACAACAATAACACTTAATGTCTTTTATCAAATCAGACTGTAAACACTAATTAGTTATACTTCATTGTACTCTGGTGGGGCTTAGTAAATTATGATGCTTGTTTTACAGATATTGAAACAGAGATGAGAGATGAGTGACATGCCCAAGGCTGTGGAAGACAATGTTAAAAACTAGGGTTATAATTCTTGTACGCTGTCCACTTGACCTCTGGCTTCATAGGACACACTTTTAAAGTAGTGCCAAGAACCCATATAATGCAGTAGATAAGTCCTGCCGCATCAGCCATTGCATTTTGCATGATACATTAAAAAAAATACGTGAGCATTGAATATTTAAGAGAAAATATTAATGAAAAGAGTAAACATTTCAAGTGCTTGGCCTAATTCTCTTTAATGGCTCTGATTTTAAAATGAATCCAGTTTCAGTTCTTGGGTATGGGTACACTGCCATGATGGGCAAATTAAACCACTGCATTGAGGCAAGAGGCTTCCTGCGTAAGTATCAAGTTCAGCCCACAGGAAGTTATTGGGGACATATTACCAGGTGATGAACAACCATACTTAAAAGTTGTGTCTCACCAACTGCTGAAGGGACAGGGATGCCTCACTGTGAAATTCTTAACTCTTTAGAATTCTGAACACAACTTATTTTTTAAATCATTTCTCCATGTGTTTATGCTCATGAACCCAGTTTCGCAATCAAGGTAATGTACATACCCATCACCTCCAAAAGTTTTTACATGCCCTGTTGTATCTCATCTTCACATCCATCTTTCCAGCAATCACTAATCTGTTTTCTATCACTAAAAATTAATTTGCAATTACTGGAGATTTAATTAATCATATAGTATGTATCTTTTTGAATCTGATTCCTTTTACTCCAATTATTTTAAAATTTATCCATTGGTTGTATCAATTGTTCATTGATCTTTTTTTTTTGAGTAGTATTCTTTTTTACAAAAACTTCAAAATTTGTTCATCCATTCATCATCTACTAATGGCAGTTAGGTTATTTCCAGTCTGGAGCTTTAATAAATAAAGATGTCTTATGGCTGACCAGATGGTGGCAGTGGATAGAGCATTGACCTAGGATGCTAAGGAACACAGGTTCAAAATACCGAGGTCACAGGCTTGAGCGTGGGATTATTGACATGACCCCATGGTCACTGGCTTGAGGCCAAAGGTTGCTGGCTTTAAACCCAAGGTCTCTGGCTTGAGCAAGGGGTCACTGGCTGAGTTGGAACCCTCCAGTCAAGGTACATATGAGAAAGTAATCAATGGACAACTAAAGTGCTGCAACTATGAGTTGATGTTTCTCATCTCTCTCCCTTCCTATCTGTTCCCCTTCCTCACACACAAAGAATAAAATTAATTTTTAAAAAGTGCTTTTATGTTATGAACATTCATGTCTTTATATTTTTTAATTTATTTATTGATTTAATTTATTTTTTATTTTTATTGATTTTAGAGAGAGAGAAAGGGGAAGAGAAAGACAGAACATTGATCTGTTCCAGTATGTGCCCTGACTGAAGATCAAGCTGGCAACTTCTGTGTATTAGGATGACACTCTAACCAAACTATTCAGCCAGGGTTCATGTACAAGTCTTTATATGAATATATGCTTTATTTGTTTTATTTATTTATAACTATCTTAGAATTGAATGGCTGTATTATATGGTAGGTATATATTTAACTTTTTAAGAAATTGCCAAACCATTTTCCAAAGTAGCTGTACTATTTTATTTTTCACCAGCATTGTATGAGAGTTCAGTTTCTCACATCCTTACCAATACTTGTTTAAATTTTAACATTGTAATAGGTGTATAGTGGTAATTGTGGTTTTAATTTGCAGTTCCTTAATGATGAATTATATTGAGTATATTTTCATCAAGTGGTTATTTGCCATTCGAATAACTTCCTTTATGACGTACTTTTTCAGATCTATTTTAATTCATTTTTGGGTGTTGCTTCCTTATTTATTATTGAGTTTTGAGAGCTCTTTATATATTCTGATACAAGTCCCTTATCAGATATATGTTTTACAAATATCTTCTTTTTAATAGTTTTATTTATTTATTTATTTGTTTGTTTGTTTGTTTATTTATTCATTTATTTTAACAGGGACAGAGAAAGTCAGAGAGAGGGATAGACAGGGACAGACAGACAGGAATGGAGAGAGGTGAGAAGCATCAATCATTAGTTTTTCGTTGCGGTTGTGACACCTTAGTTGTTCATTGATTGCTTTCTCACATTTGCCTTGACCGCGGGCCTTCAGCAGACCGAGCAACCCCTTGCTGGAGCCAGCGACCTTGGGTCCAAGCTGGCAAGCTTTTGCTCAAGCCAGATGGGCCCGCACTCAAGCTGGTGATCTCGGGGTCTGGAACCTGGGTCTTCCGCATCCCAATCTGATGCTCTATCCACTGCGCCACCGCCTGGTTAGGCTGTTTTACAAATATCTTACAGTGTACAGGTAGTTTAAAAAAATCTCAGTTGTTATTTTAAAGATCTGAGCTTTAAATTTTTTCAAGTTAAATTTATCAGTTTGTCCTTTTATGGACTGATCTTTTGGTGTTGAAGTGAAAAAATCTTTGTCTAGATGAAGGTCACAATGATTTTCTCTTATTTTCTTCTAGAAGCTTTATAGTTTTAAGGTTTCTTATTTAGGTGTATAGTCCATTTTGTATATACTGGTAATATGAAGTATGACTCACAGTTCTATTTTTTGAATATTTTTCATTTTATATAATTTTTTAGCCCTGTTTACTCAAAAGACTGCCTTTTCCCCACCAAAATGCCTTTGTATCTGTCAACATTCAGTTGTGCATACATACGTGGGTTTGTCTCTGTGCTCTCTGACAAGCAATCTCTGTCATTCTTATCTTTGTTCTTTTTTAGTAACATGTCCTTTTTCTTTGGCTGCTTTTAAGGTTTTCTCTTTATAACTGATTTGAGCAATTTGATTAGAACATGTCTTGATGTAGTTTTGTTCATGTTTCTTGTGTTTGGAGTCCATTAATTTACTCGGATCTTTGGGTTTATAGTTTTCATTAAGTTTGGAAACGTTTTGGCTATTATTTATTCAAATATTTTTTCTATCCTCTGGCCCTCTCTTATTCTTTGGGAACTCTAATTATAGGTATATTAAGCTACTTGAAGTTGTTATATATCTTATTGATGTTTTTTAATGTTTTTAAAATAGATTTTTGTGGTTTTTCATTTTTAATTTAAATTTTTTTATTTTTAAAATAAAAACCTTTAATCAAATTTTGTGTTTTATTTTGGATAGTTTCTATTGCTATGTGTTTTTTGTTGTTTTTTTTTTACAGAGACAGAGAGAGTCAGAGAGATAGATAGATAAGGACAGACAGACAGGAATGAAGAGAGATGAGAAGCATCAATCATCAATTTTTCTCTGTGACACCTTAGTTGTTCATTGATTGCTTTCTCGTATGTGCCTTGACTGTGGTGCTACAGCAGACCAAGTAACCCCTTGTTTGAGCCAGCAACCTTGGGTCCAAGCTGGTGAGCTTTGCTCAAACCAGATGAGTCTGCGCTCAAGCTGGCGACTCGGGGTCTCGAACCTGGGTCCTCCGCATCTCAGTCTGACACTCTATCCACTGCACCACCGCCTGGTCAGGCTATTGCTATGTTTTGAGATCCGTAATCTTTTCTTCTGCAGTGTGTAATTTGCTATTAATCCTACCCAGTGTATTTTTTTATCTTAAACCTTGTAATTTGCAGTTCTAGAAGTTTGATATAGACCTTACTATTTTAAATTTCCTATGTCTGAACTTTTGGACACGTGGAAAACAGTTATAATAACTGTGTTAATTATTTATCTGTTCATTTAATATCTGTATTAGTTTTGGGTTGGTTTTGATGGATTGAACTATTCCCCTCATTGTAGGTCATGTTTTCCTGCTTTTCTGCATGCCTGGTAATCTTTAATTGTAAATTTTATCTTGTTGGGTGCTAAATACTTCTGTATTTCTACAAATATTTTTGAGCTTCATTTTGAGATGCAGTTATTTGGAAACAGTCAGATCTTCTTAAGTCTTGCTTTTTGGATGTGTTGGGGTGTCTGTAGCAGTGCTCGGGCTGATTATTCACCACAGTAAGGCAAGACTTTCCTTAGTAATCCACCCCATGCCCCATGAATCACGAGTTTTTCCAAGCTGGCCAGTAGAAATAGGGACTATCCCGGCCCTGTGTGAGCACTGGGCACTGCTCCATTGTGGGTCAAAAATGTTTGCAAATATGATGTATATGTTTGCTCACTTATAGTTTGCATTGGGTGTGGGGGACAGGCTGTAAGCAGGCAGGGTCCTAATAGCCTAAGGCTTAGTTTTAAGACTAAGCCTTTCCCACCCTTTTAATACTAAGATCTTTTCAAAACTAAGCTTTTCCTCACACCCTTGACTGTTGCATGATGTGGGGTGGTACACCTTATGAGGAATCCCATCATGCCTCAGATAAGTGACTTTGTATCAGAGACTTCCTTATTTCTATATTGGCTTAAAGGTTTTGATTTCTACACCCTAAAATGGGGCAAACCGGGGGCTCACTCGGTTCGTGCTATTGGCATTGCAGAGGAGAAGCAGCCAAGATGGTTGAGTGCTAAATGAGAAGTCAGTTTGTACAGTTTGTGCAGAGAGAAGGAGATGGGGAACAGAGGTGAGTAAGGCTGATGAGGTAGAAACCTTTGATTCTAGGAATACTCAGATAAGTCAGTGGCTTTGGGATCCCTGAATGGAAAGGGAAGTGTTTTCCCACTGTATTTCTCGTCCACCGGGTGCGAGTTGGTATTAAAGGTAATGGCCCACCAGTTCTTGGCTCCATTGTTTCATTACTGTCTGTCTGAATCAAATGCAAACCTGCACCAGCCAGGTGGCTGTGATGGTGGCCATGGCTATTGGCTTTACATCTATCTAAGCCTTTTCAATGGTCTTCCCTAGCCTTGTGTAGTGTCCTCACATGCACGTGCTGGTCTATTCTGTTAAATACCACAGGGTGCACACTGCAGATGTGCTCTCCAGGGAGCTCTCTGTGCAGCTTCTCCTCTCTGCTATTCCGTCTTGCAAACTCTAGCAGCCTTGGTAAGCCCAAACCCTTGGTTCATCTCCTCAACCCAGGGAATCGACCAGCCTCTTCCTGGAGTCCCTCTCTGTTATGAGCTGAAGTGTGTTCTCCCAAAAGGTGTTAAAGTCCTAGTCCCTAGTACCTCAGAATGGAACCTGATTTTGAAATAGGGTCTGAGGAGTGGTAATCAAGTTAAAATGAGGTTAATAGGGTGGAACCCAATCCAATATAAGTGACCTCCTTATAAGAAGAAGAAATTTGGATCTAGGCATGTGCAGGGGAAGAACAATGTGGAGACCCAAGGAGAATGCTATCTATAAGTCAAGGAATGCCCGAGGCTTCCAGAAGCTCTGAGAGAGGTCTGGAGTGCTTCATTCCTCACAAGACTCACAAGGGACCTACCCTGCCAACACTTCCAGTTTGGACTTCTGGACTTTAAACTGTGGCCAGTAAATTTCTGTTGTTTAAGGCACTGTTTGAGGTAGTTTGTATGGCAGCCCTGGGAAACTAATACAAATCCTTGTGCTGTAGTCTGGAAACTCTGTCATGGCGGTAAGCTGGAGCCATGGTAGGTTTCACTGAGTTTGTTCCCATCTCAGAGATCACAGTTCTTTGTTGTCTGACAGCCGGTGTCTTAAAAATCAGCATCTTTGCTATTGTTTCAGGTGGAAGGGGAAGTCTGCTCCCTGTCACTCCTCCTTGGCTAGAAACAGAAATCCTCGCGCATTTGATCCTTAATTTCATGATGTTTACTGAAACTGTTTTGTATTCTTGTGACCAGGTCTTAGCATGCCAATGGGAGTATAAATGCTGAGATTAGAGGCACGTTTAATACTTCTTTGTACTGACCACAATGCTTGGGCAAGGGCCCTGCACACAGTAGGACTACAATACAGATCTGAGCCAAACAGCATATGTTTGGTTCGTCAGACTCAGTACACTGAGGATTGACTCATGATGAAAAAAAAAAATCAATGGACGTGAAATTTCTTATCCAACTCGATATTTTTAGTCAGTGAAAAATAGCCTTAAACTGAAATATTTTTGTTCCTAAATCGTTTTCAAAGAAGTGGCACTCTCACTAGTTCCCTTTCTAAAGTAACAGCCACATCCATTCCACAGTAGAGCTACGGAAGAACTTCTGGGGCCCAGATGGCCAGACTAGAAAGCGAAACGAACAGCCAGCCTGTCACTGCTCATCTGGATATCCTGCCTGTCATTGTCCTTGATCTTTCAATTCTTTTCAAAGAAGGATATAATGCTGTTTGGTACCCAGGCTTTCTCTGACAGGAGCATAAAAGGAAAAACAGAGTCACAGTTTTTGTTTTCATTCTTGAGATTCAAATTAACTGAGTTTTTTATTTTTTTTATTGTACTGCTAAAGGAAAGTGTTCACCGAGAGACAGGATACACAAGAAACTTTGGCCTAAAATTTTCCAAGTACAAGCTGTATGAATTGTACAGCTATGGATTTATGACATTAATATAGTATTTACAAGGCAGGCAGGAATTTTTGTCTCAATTTGAAGAAAGAAAGAAGGGGTGCTGGCAGAATGTGCTAATAATCTAATTGTATACGTTTATTCAACAATCATCAACCATGTCCCTACCTCAGGGCCTTTGCATGTACTGTTCATGCTGAATTGCTCTCCTCTCAGATATCTACAAGGTCCACTCCCTCTCTTCCTTCAAGCCTTTGCTCTAATGTCGCCTTCCCTGATGACCCAAAGTGAGAGATGGCTGCAGTTCCCTAGTCCTACTTCATGTGTCACTCTTTTCACATATCCTATTTTATTTTCTTCATATAATTTATCACTCACCACCTGACAGTTGAGTAAAATTACACATATATATTTATTTAACACATATGCATTTATTTATTGTCTAGCTCCTTCCTGACTACAGAATATAATCCAAGAGAATAGAAGCACTTCCTGCTATATTCTCAGCATCTAAAAAGTGCCTGGTGCTCAGTCTGCACTCAATAAATATTTGTTAAATGAAACGAACAAATATCTGCTGATTCCCTACTCTGTGCAAAGGCACTGGAGGTACTATGATAGGAATCATTCCAATCCTCTAAAGGAATTTATCTTCTAGGAGGAAAACGAGCACAACTACCCAGGGCTATTCTACAAAGCAGAAGGATGGCTTATATAATGTATTTTGAATTCACAAAAGCAGGAGGGATAAAGAGTGAGGTAGAGTGGCTTTTGAGATAATGCTTACTACAGAAGTTTGATGACTTTTGCCACAGAGAGGGGACAGCTGGGGTGTCCAGCCTGATGGCACAGGGTGAGTGGCATTTGGAGCCAGAGGAGGGGCAGGCCTGTTGGGACTTGGGAAGAGACGAGCGTGACTGGGTTTGTGATAAGGAGACAGGGTGAGCATGGAGGTTAGGGGCTCGATCATGGAAAGTCAGCAAAGGCTTTGAACTTTATCTTAAAGGAGTGAAGTAAGTGAGTGTTTTAAACCATCTTTAGCTAGTCCATCTCCTATCCCAGAAACCCAGATGTTGATCAGCATATCAATATGAACTCATTAATGTGGTGACTGCGCTTATTTTGTTCCCTTAAATGTATGTACTGACCTTTTCTCTTAGCAATTATGTACTATGAAAGTGTTGTACTTCCTGTAAGAGTCATTAAGAGCTTTCACTGACAATTTGCTCTTGATTCATTTATTTTGTTGTTGTTGTTGTTGTTAAATAATATGCTTACCTTACTTGGTATCTCCATTCATGTTTCTGTACAAAAAGAAACACAACGTTTTTTGTTTTGTTTTTTTCTGAGGAAGCTGCTGGATCTGGTCATATGTGCCCAATGAATTCGATGCAATCAATACAAGAAGGAGAGAACAGTGAAGTGCGCCAGACATTCCCTGCCTGAGCACGGAAACATTCTGGACTGATAGAAACCTTATAGACCATTGCATTTTTGTAAACAACTTCCCATCCTATACCATCCCTTTCCACCCCAGCTCAACCAATCCCACCACTTTACACATGAGAAACTAAGGCTCAGCCACATGGAATGACTGGGTGGATGGCCCCCAGTTGCACAGGGGTTGAACCAAACCATTGGGTCAGGTCAGAGCTCTTTCTACCCCTCTCATCTGTGGACAAAGGCAGGTTATGTCAGGGCTACTGAAAACCTGACATTGATGTGGCCACTTTGGTAGTCTGTCTGTCAGTTTTACTCAGAGTTTTGTGGAGGGGGATTTTGGTGAAGAAAGAGAGAAAAGAGTTAAATAAATTAAGAAATGCATAGTATTGAGCACTTTAATGTTCAAATGAGGATCTAATATAAACAGAGTGAAAAATCTACTTGGGTTTTAAAGTTGGGACAGGAGATGTCAGGGAAATGTCTGCTTTGGGTGAGCCCTCCAGTCTCTGAAACTTGTCCCTATAAAGTACTGTTCACTTAGAAGTTTGAGATACAGTATCCTACCCCTATGATTGGAACATGAACAGTTATCTGTTTTTAAATGGGAGTGTATTTGTTGGATGGTAACTAAAGGAAATCCCAGGTATAAGATCACGACTAGGAAAATACTTCAGTACTGGCCAATAGAAATGGAAATTTAGATCATTAGTGCTTTTAGTTGCCATGGGAGACAATAATTTCTTCTACTAAAAATTTTCCCTTTTTATTCCCCTTCTTTTCTTATCTGGACCTCAGGTGCTGAGTTGGAGTTAATCATTCTCCTCAACTCATGGCTCATCACCTGGGGTCCATGCCAGGCTCTCATTTGATTGAGCGACTGACCAATCAAGTATCTTTTATCCCCATCAGTCCTTCTTCCCTGGCAACCATTCTTCATCAGTTTTAAGGTGAATTTCTTTATTGTACATGTTCTTGCCAGATGTGGATTGCTGCTTTATATGCTTATTTCTTTGTTCACTCTGTACTATACTTTCAAAGCCCATCCATGGTACTATGTTTACTCCTAATCCATTACTTCTGATGCAGCCCAGAACTTGACCATGCTTTGCTCCTCTATTCTCAGGGATGACACAGAGCTTGCTTGGTAGAAACCTATTCCTCAGGGAATTGGGTGTTCAATCTCCCAGAGGAATTTATATATAATTTAATTTTTTGTATCTCACCAATGTGGCCAACAAGCAAATCTTATGTCTATTATCAGACTGTTAAGTGTACTCTGTATGACCTTAATGGGGATGAGTAAGGAAAAGAAAGAGGGTAGGACTTGTCAAGTTTGACTTTCTGTTCACCTAACACCTTTGAGTGGTGGACCCATGCATTTTAAACAATTTGGCCATTCCAAGATAATCTTTCAAGGCCATTTCTATAGGCTGAGCTCAATCAAAAACAGAGATTGTGTCTTAAATACTATTATATTCAAGGTCAATGAGCAGGCATTACAGTAGTCCACAGAACTAGTTATGTCAGCAAAGAGGAATGTATGGTGTCAGCTGCCTGTACAAAGATGGGTATCATGGCTAAAGCTTTTCAACATACTTTTCTCCTGTGCTTTGTCTGGGGAAGAAAGTCAATAGTCATGGTAACTAACAATTTAGCTTTGGAAATATGACATGGGAAAATCAAGATAAACAATTGAGAGCCTTTTGGACCATTGGATACTTACTGTGCTAAAAATCTGAGAAACCAAAGGGGATAATGCTTTATAAATGATGAGAGGTATTTTAAGTAGCCAACAATATAATTTTAATGCATTTACATTTTCAAACTATGCCACAGGCTCCTGTGTGGTTGGGAATGGTTTTGGCATTTAGAATGCTGTGTCCAAGTCTCCCATATGTTGGTTATAATAGAACTAACAGTTGGATAAGGCAAATAAGAGGGTGTGGGCAGAAGAGAGAGCTTAGTTTCATGTATTTGCTTTTATCCCAAACTGCTGAGAGCTTGGTGTTAAACACTAAGGGACAGATAGACAAGGAGAAAGGAAGAAAGGTAAGAGAAAACAGTAAGAAAGAAAAGACAAAAATCTATGTGAGCTTTTGAAATATCACCTTTCTTCATACAGTCCAGATACCTAATACTTCTTTGTTGATTGGGTCTTACTACACCTATGTGTCAAGACTGTTTTATGGAAGAAAATACTCTGAACTTGGATGACTATAAAGACCTCAGTGAAGAAAATTAGATTCTGCCACTCAAGGCCATGAGACCTTGAACAAATTGTTTTATCATTTGTGTGTGTGTGTGAGGTTGGGGGCAGACAAACAGGAAGGGAGAGAGATGAGAAGCATCAATTCTTTGTTGTGGCACCTTAGTTGTTCATTGATTGCTTTCTCATATGTACCTTGACTGGGGGGCTCCAGCCAAGCCAGTGACCTTGGGCTCAAGCCAGTGACCTCTGGGCTCAAGCCAGTGACTATGGGGTCATGTCTATGATCCCACACTCAAGCCAGCAACCCCACGCTCAAGCTGATGAGCCCACAATGAAGCCGGAGACATCAGGGTTTCAAACCTGGGTCCTTTGTGTTCCACGCCAATGCTCTATCCACTGCGTCACCACCTGGTCAGGCTCTTTTATCATTTTGAGTCTAATTTTTTTCACTTTTGTACAATATGTGAGACAACTCTTACAAGGGATTGTGCAGTCTAGAATGCTCTTGAAAATTGTCAATTGTTATATAAGTTAAGGGGTTCTCATATGTTCAAAAGAGCTACCTGCAAGGAATTTACTTGCATGGCTTAGGGAGATGAAGAAGCATGCCTCATTGTGTCAGTATACCTTTGTTATAAATTATGGTGTCTGTATGGTCTCAGGGGATCCAGTCAAGTGGACTGGCTCTCACGTTCCAGGAACTGGGTGCATTCTGCCTATCACCTCTAACTCCACCTTTTTATTTTCTTTCTTTATTTGTTTGTTTATTTATTTATTTCGTGAGGAGGGGAGGCAGAGGAAGACTCCAGCATGTGCCCCAGCTAGGATCCACTTGGCAAGCCCACTAGGGGACGATGCTCTGCCCATCTGGGGTGTTGCTTCATTGCTCAGCAATGGAACTCTCTTCTTAGCACCTTAGGCAGAGGCCATGGAGCCATCCTCAGCACCCGAGCCAACTTTGCTCCAATGGAGCCTTGGCTGTGGGAGGGGAAGAGAGAGATAGAGAGGAAGGAGAGGGGGAAGGGTGGAGAAGCAGATGGGTGCTTCTCCTGTGTGCCCTGACTGGGAATCAAACCTGGGATATCTACACACTGGGCGATGCTCTACCACTGAGCCAATGGGCCAGGGCACTAACTCCATTTTTAGAGACCGTGAGTTAAGAACTCCAGGAAACACATTATCAGAATAAACAGTGCCTCTATCTTCATCTTTCTCAGACCCATAGATCCTGGGACAAAGATAAATGTGAATGGGGAAGGACCTGCAGGCAAGCGAGTGTTTCAAGATCTATGGTTAACCCATTTTATTGACTGTACTGTACAGGTCTTGATGTGCCCCAAATCCATTCAGTGTTCTGTTTCAACTGTTCTCTAAGTCAGGGTTGTTATTATTTAGAATTAAAGTAGCTGTGCTTCTATTGACATTTGGGAAGTTATACATAGAAGAAGTGCATTTTTTATTTGAATGCTGCCCTTTTCAATGTTTCTTTAAGAATGGAAAGGACATCATTTTACACTTCTCCATAAAGAGTCAGTGCCTGTTTCTTTTTGCCATAGATGGAGGTTCTACACATCCTCTGTCCTCCTTGAACTCTTGCACAATTATTGTCTATTTGGAAGAATTAGCATAACTGATACTGGCTTGGTCTCTAATTTTTAGTACTAGGGGAAAAAATGAGCTTAGATGTGTTGTGACTATTTAGGGGTGGGCAAAAGTAGGTTTACAGTTGCGAGAAGGCAAAACACAGTTATTCTTGTGTTATTATTTATTGTTTATTTATTTGTATTATGTGAACCTACTTTTCTATTGTTTTATCTATTTAATTTTATTTTTCTAGAGAGAGAGACAAGAAGGGAGAGAGAAGAGAAGCATCGACTCCGAAGTTGTGTCACTTTAGTTGTTCATTGATTGCGTCTCATATGTGCCTTGCTGGGGAGCTCCAGCCAAGCTGGTGACTCTTTGTTCAAGCCAGCAATTTTGGCTTTTAAGCCAGTGACCTTTGGCCTCAAGCCAGCAACCCTGGGATCATGTCCATGATCCCATGCTCAAGTCAGTGACCTTGTGCTCAAGCTGGTGAGCCTGCGCTCAAGCCAAGCTGGTGACCTCAGGGTTTCGAATCTGGGACCTCAGCGTCTCAAGTCGACACTTGATTCGCTGCCTCACCACCAGTCAGGCAGTGTGAACCTACTTTTGCCCTTTCCTGTATGCCTTTGTTCTTGAGATTCTGTGATTCATTAGAAATATATACAGTATTTGGTCTTCCTCCCCATTTCTGGCACAGAGCTCCTGAAACCATTGGAATTTCTTGAGTATTGAGAACAATAAAGATATCTCTTGTTATGTTAATAAAGTGACTTTTGGACCTCACCTAAAGATGGAGGCTGATTGCCAGGGAAACCAGTTAAGTGATTAGAGGTTTAGAACTTTCAGTCCCATCCCCCTGACCTCCAGGGAGGGGAGAGGAGCTGAAGGTTGAATCAGTAGCCAATGGGTAATGATTTAATCAACCTTGCCTAAGTAAAGAAACCTCCATAAAACAACCCAGAAGGAAGGGGTTCAGAGAGTGAGTTGCTGCAGGTGCGGAAGTGCTGGGACAGCAAACTGCCTGAAGGGGGCTTGGAGGCTTGGAGCTCTTCCCCCATACCTTGCCTTATGCAGCTCTTCCATTTGGCTGTTTCTGATATATGTCTTTTTAAATAAACTGATAATCTAGTAAGTAAAATGTTTTTCTGAGTCAGTCAGCTATTCCAGCAAATTAACTGAGCCCCATGGGAGGTTATGGGTACCTCCAATCTATAGCCAGTGGTTTAGAAACACAGGTGACAACCTAGAATTATGACTGGCATCTAAAGCCAAAGGGGGTCTAAAGGAGAAGGGAGTAGTCTTGTGGGATGAGCCCTTCACCTGTAGGGTCTGATACTACCTCTGAGTAGAGAGTGTCAGAATTGAGTTAAATTGTAGAACACCCATCTGCAATCTGAGAGTAGCTTGTTGGTGTGGGAAATTCCCCACCTTCCACACACACAGGAATTGGGCCCAGAACCTTTCCGTTGTTTGCAAAATATTTACTGTGTCTTAAGCTTTTTTTTGGATAGAAATCATATCAGGTGTCACTGTGTTCCTTTTCCATTCTTTCTATTTCAGTGTTTTCTTAAAAATTGTCCCAAAGTATTGCTAATTTCTTTTTTTCATGTAAAAATTTAAAAATTTTATTGATTGATTTTAGACGGAGAAAGGAAAGGGGGGGGAGGGAGAAAGAAACATCAATTTGTAGTTCCACTTATTTATGCATTCATTGGTTGTTTCTTTTATGTGCCCTGACCGGGGATCAAACATGCAACATTGGTGTAGAAGGACTACACTCTAACCAACTCACCCACCCAGGGCCTTATATTTTACTTTTGATTTAAAAAAGACGATATGCTCACTTATGGAAATCTGAAAATAGAAAAGTAAAAAAGGAAGAACGCAAAAATTTTCCATAATTTTACTTCCCGGCAATACTAATAATATTTTGGTGCATGTCATCTGTTTGTGGGTGATACAGATATATTGTGGTTGATCCCACAGGTTGCCTAAGAACACTTTCACTTCCGTTGCTCTTAGAACCTGCTTGGGGTCAGTCTTCTCAAAGCTGCGGGCTGGAGGGAGGCTGGCTGGGGCCCTCTCTCCAGGGCTCCTGTCTCTGGGCCCTTGATTGCTAAGGCCTGGCTTATGGGATCAGTGACGTCCAAGGAAGCGTGGGCAGGGGCGCTAGTAAAATGGAAGCATAGGAGGAAATACCCCTTCTTTACCAGTGGTGGCACTATCTGCTGGGAAGACCCTGCCAGCACTGAAAATGGTAATGAAGAAAGAAAGAGGTATTCCCTCTTGATAAATTCAGGGGCTCCTTTATGCCACATCTGAACTTCCTGTTATGTGAGATAACAAGTAGCCTTCTTATTTAAGCCACTTTTAATTGTTTTTTTTAGTTGTTCATTGATTGATTTTTCATTCGCGCCTTGATGAGTGGAGGTGGGAGGAGGGCTCCAGCTGATCCAGTGACTCATTGTTCAAGCCAGCAACTCTGGGCTCAAGCCAGTGACCTTGGCCTTCAAGCTAGTGATCTTTGTGCTCAAGCCAGCCACCATGAAGTCATGTCTATGATCCCACACTCAAGCCAGATGAGCCCTTGGGGTATTGAACCTGGGTCCTCAGGTACCATGCTGACACTCTATCCACTGCACCACCACCTGATCAGGCTATTCCAGTGTCTTTTGATAAAAAGAAAGTGTATTTGTAATGCACTTCTGCATAAACAGATACTATTAAAGAGTAGCATTACCAAAAATCAAAGTTTTGAACAGGTCAGGAGTCACAGCACCTGAACCCTGTGCGTACTACCCATTAGTTCATTTGTCAGGGCAGCTCATGGGGATGGGAGGGGAGGGGTTTGGATCCTTCCCCTTTGCATTCACTTTTCCTCTTTTCACCACCATCATTTGTCTTTCTCCCTTTTCTCCACTTATGAGTAACAGAAACACAATTAAAAGTGGCTTAAATAAGAAGACCATTTGTCATCATGCATTTCAGAAAGCACACTTATTTACTTTCTTTAGAAGAACATTTTCTTTCAATTACAGTTTACTTTTGTTGGGCAGAGAAAATATATTATGCTCACTTTGTTAAAGATGGCGCTGTCCATGTGCAAATTTTAAGAGTAAGCTTTTCCCCACACCCTTGACTGATTGGATGATGTGGGGTGGTGCACTCTCATGAGGAATCCTCCCATTATGCCTCAGATAAGTGACTTTGTATCAGAGACTTCCTTGTTTGTAGATTGGATTGAAGGTTTTGAATCTACGCTATAAAGTGGGGCAGACCAGGAGCTTGCTCTCTCTCGGTTCCTGAGGTTAGTATTAGAGAGGAGAAGAGAGTAAGGCCACATAGAGGCCAGGAGAAGCAGCCAAGATGGCAGAGTGCTGAGGAAGAAGCCAGTTTGTGAAGAGTTTGTGCAGGAGGAGATGGGGAACAGAGGTGAATAAGTCTGGTGAGCTAGAAACCTTTGATTCTAGGAAACTTGGATAAGTCAGTAGCTTTGTGAGCACTGAATGAGTGGGTTTTGGAGCCCAGTGTGTGTTTTTACTTGCCCGCTGGGTGCAAGTTAGAAATAAAGCTGATGGCTCACCAGTTCTAGGCTCCGTTGTTTCATTACCGACTGTCTGAATCCAATGCGAACCTGCATGGGCCAGGCGGCTGTGATGGTGGCCCTGGCTACTGGCTTTACAACATTCAAGATTAGTTTGTATTAGGTTCAGGTGAACAGCATAGTGGTTAGAAGGGTTTTTTTTTTTGTGACAGAGACAGAGAGAGTCAGAGAGAGGGACAGATAGGGACAGACAGACAGGAACGGAGAGAGATGAGAAACATCAATTCTTTGTTGCAGCTCTTTAGTTGTTCATTGATTGATTTCTCATATGTGCCTTGACCGGAGAGGGCTACAGCAGAGTGGGTGACCCCTTGCTCGAGCCAGCAAACTTGGGTTCAAGCTGGTGAGCCTTGCTCAAACCAGATGAGCCCACACTCAAGCTGGCGACCTTGGGGTCTTAAACCTGGATCCTCCACATCCCACTCCAATGCTCTATCCACTGTGCCACCGCCTGGTCAGGAAAAAAATCATATTTTTTATAATGTGTTCCCCTGATATTTCCAGTACCCACCTGGCACCACACACAGTTATGACAATATTACTGACTATAGTTCCTGTGCTATCAGGAAGCACATTTTAATCAATATTAAATAGGAACAAAACGTGCACCGAGTGTCCTTGTGTTCTTTCTGTGGCCACTTTGTAGGGGGATTAAATTGGTTTCAGAAAGGAACCAAGAAGTTCATGGATTTCAGGCAGTCCATTCCCAAGGCTTGGCCTACACTTCTGTACTGAGCACAGACTAACGAAAGGGCACTGAACTGGAACTAAAAAAAAAAACCAACAACAGACCATGGATCCTAGTCCAGGTTTCTTCTTTAACTAGCTGTGTGGCCCTGAGTAAATGATTTTGCATCTCTGGGACATATTTTCCTTATCTGAAAAACAAAGCGACCCTTTAGGGCTCACATTACTCAAACCAATAAAGCTATGGATTGCAAGCTCTCTAAATTCTCTACCACACACCACAGAAGTAAGAGTAAGAAAGAGGGTGAAAAGGGCCAAAAGGAATCAGGTCATAAACTAAGAGGGAGGAGGAATGATGGAGGTGAGAGGCTTTGGGCTGAGAATGATGTGTCTCATTTGGGGAAAACCCTGGACTAAGATGTTGTCAAGCTCTAAATTTGGCAGTTTTATTACTTCCTACTTTATATTTTTACTCAGATGTGTGCCAGAGTCTCAACTTGCCCACATCAAAGCTGTCATCTTTCCCCCCATAAACAGTTTCTCTTTCCACGCATCCTTGCCTGCTGATTGCATAGTAAATTCCATTCTCATCACCTGGACCTCAAACCAGGCATTGCTGCTAGCCACTGATCCTAGAGCTAAGGTCTGCTATGGAAGACATGAAGGGGTTATCAAATACATAGACCATTGTACATGGTGATGAGTTCTATAATGGAAAAAAGGATTCTTTTAAAATTAACTTTATCAGGGTGACATTGGTTAATAAAATGATATAGGTTTCTAGAGTACAAGTTTATGACGCATTGTCTGTATATTGCATGGGGCATCTACCACACAAAGTTAAATCTCCCTCTGTCACTATGTAGTTTTCAATCAAACACAATGTGGGTTCATGCATGCGCCTGTAAGAGAGAGAGGCACCTATTTAAGGAACCAGAGAAGGTGACATTAAATCTAAGACCTGAAGCAGGAGGGCAGGGCTGGAGGGGGTGAGGAGGGGGAATGCTAGCAGGGACCCTGGGGCTACAGAGGGCTTGCCTGAGGAGCGCTGAGGTTGAGAGAAAGAAGACCCCTGTGATATGGGGCTAGTGAGTGAGTGGGAAAGGGACGAGATGCAGGTGGAAGAGGCCCACGGGGTCCTCCTGGCCAATGAGGGGTGGTTTTGTTCAAAGGGAAATAGCAGGTCATCTTTCATTTAATCTTTATATTCTTCATCTATATGCAATTAGTCATCAAATCTGCTTAATTTTTGTTTCGAACATCTTTTCTATCTCCAACATCCTTTCATCATTAATATCTGATCTGGGTCATTAGATTAGACAATTTCATGATTAAACAATTTCCTAACTAGGTCCCCTGGTCCCAGGTCTCTTCCCCCTCCCCAACCACAGCTCTGATTCTCCACTTTCCACATTTTTTCCCTATCAAGTCTATAAACTGCTGCCAACTGATCTTTTTAATACTACTTTCATTCTATTATGCCACCACTCAAAATCTTCAGTGTCTTCCTATTGTCTGTCAAATAACGATTACATTTCTCTTCAAGATCTTCAACCTCACTGCCCCATTTAGCTGTTCTGCCTTAGTGCGTGATGAGCCATCTCCTCACAGTCCCAAGCCTCTTCATGCATAGAGCTTCAGTGGAGATATAGTGGGTGCCATCCAACTCCCCATCTCCCCTTCCCGACAGGATCCAGAGTTTCCTTCTGGTCCCTACTTCCACATAGTCTGCCATGGCTTAGCACTCCCCCTTTCCCTGACTACCCTCACTGCTTTGGTGAGGAGAGACCCAAACCAGACCAATCAGAGTGCATTTTGGATTCTTAAATCCTAGGACAGAGATGTTCTCTCTCCTGGATCATGTATGCATGAATGTGAAGCCTGGAACTGTTTTGGTCATTTTGCCAGCCAACCGTGTAGGCTGAAGCTGACACTATGGAAAGCAGACTGAAGAGAAGAAACTAGATCCATCCTTGATGACTTGGGACATTGGACTTCACAGTTTACATGAGCCAATAAACCCCCTGTACTGCACAAGCTAGTTTGATTAGGGCTTTTTTTTTTTTTTTTTTCGTTGCTTGCCATTGAAAGCATCCTACCTGCCTAAGCCTATTGCATATGAAGCATGGCTCTAGCAAAGCCTCTGCTCTCATGAAGCCTACTTCTTACTGTGGGGCTCAGAGGAGGCATACAAAAGTAAATAAATAAATAAACAAACAAATAAATAAATAAAGGTAAGTTTATAAGTTCTATAAAAAAGAGAAAAGAAAACAAGATGACAGAGAAAGGTTGGGCAGAGGGAAGGCTATTTTAAATCGGGTAGTCAGTGAAGGCTTCTCTAAGAGGTTATATTTGATAAGAAACAGCTAACGATGAGTGGATAGGAAGAACATTCTAAAGAAAACATCTGCCACAATGGCTCTGTCGCAGGAAAAAGTTTGGTGGGTTCTAGGAACATACAGGAAGCGCTGTGGCTGAGTAAAGGGGAGAACAATACAGGACAATGAGGCTTATTCCTGTTCCCCTGATTACCTTCTCCTCTTTCTAGAAATCTTGAAGATTTCAGGGCCTATTGTATGCCCTACCTCCACTTGAACTTGCCCGGATTGAGCTACTGATCCCTCCTCCTTTGGACTATGGTGTTTGCAGGCCATGACATCCTTTGCACTTGGAAACTGAGACTTGGAAAGTAACTGCCATCTCTGGCTCTCTACTTCTTTTCTTGTGATTTTATTGGCTCTCCTCATTTTAAGTCTAGTCTTTGAAAGTATCTTATGTTTTTGGTGTTTCCATCACAAAAGCTTAACACTGGTGAGCTTAAATGCTGCAAAAACTCACTGTGCATCTAGGTTCACTGCCTCCCTGCCAGGGTATATTTGAAACAGATGTAATTTGG
Organism: Rhynchonycteris naso; assembly: GCA_037038555.1. Taxonomy (NCBI): domain Eukaryota; kingdom Metazoa; phylum Chordata; class Mammalia; order Chiroptera; family Emballonuridae; genus Rhynchonycteris; species Rhynchonycteris naso. The sequence goes on along the minus strand of CM072999.1, from coordinate 169,521,829 downwards.
GGCGGGGGTCAAAATATCAAAATCAGCAATTTCATATTGTTCAACCCATATTATAGCATCATCTTTAATTACATGGTAGTCCTACTCTGCCAGTACTATTCAAATGCATTGGTCACGGTTCTAAAAAGATTCCCTTTGTGAAACCTGGGCCCTTCAAGGAAATTCTCCTTTGTAATGAAATGTACCCTGGATCACCTGAATGTCCCCTAAATTAACTGTGGGCAGTCAATTACTTTTCAAGAACCACTGTGCAATTTGGTATTTGTTTGAATTGAGGTTTGGAAGTTGCATATAAATTTTATGCATGTGACTGCTTTTTAGTAATGATTTGAGATGAGTGATGACTTACTAGTGAATATGTCATCGAAGCAGGAAATTGCCGGCCACTTTAGGTGGAAGCCGTGACTGTATCCAGTTTCCCACAAAGGAGACACCCTAGGTTCTCTGGGCTCAGGAAGTTGCTGGTGGAACTGTCCTCCTGGGTTTGACTGACCCAAGACAAAACAGTGCCACCCGGGGATCCGGCTGCCAAAATGATGCATTGGCCTCCAACCCACTTCATATTGCAGGATCTGCCAGGACTGGTGAGAACGAGAACTTTCCCTGGGCTTGTGGCTCTCCTTGCCTTTCCAGAATGGTAAAGTGGTTGTAGATTTTACTCTTGTTTTATGAGTCTGTTCTCAGACTCACAATTTTCAGAATTAATCGTTTATTTTTCATCTGGACCAAAACACTTTGGTAACTATTTTGACCCCAGTTTTCTCACCTATAAAACAAGGATCCAGAATAATCAATTTCTAAAGTTATTTTTAGAAAACACCATATGGCAGACCCACCTTTCATCGGTATGGTGTTAATGCACCTGTTACAGACACACACGCACACATGCACACACATACTTTTATTCAGAACTTTAGTATTGATTATAATTCCTCCTGTGCAGTCTGCATGCAACTTTCTTTGACAGAGTGGAAATAAATCTTCATATGAGAAATATACATTTATGAACAACTTCATTTACAGCTCAACCAAATTTCTTTAAACATACCAAAGGCAATAAGAGGTACAACTTGAAATTTCTAAAGGAAGTAGTTTGCATTTGGAAAAGTATAAGAAAAAAGCATTTGAGTGATTTCTTAAGTGGTGAAATCCCCGTTTTGCCACTGTTCTTGAGTTTTAAAAATAGCTTAAATGTAATCTTACTCAATTTTCTATAAGAAAACATACCTTTAGGCTGAAGGACAACATTAGAAATTTCATCCTCAAGAATTATTTTTTTTGGGTGTGGAGGGTGTGAGGTGGAGTTATAAGAGCCTCAAGATAGAGGCTTTAATTAAATTGCCCTCTCGACCAGAACTGCAGAGTATATACTATAATCACCACAGTTTGGCTTAAATCTGGGACAGAATGATAATTTTGTTAGTTCAGAGGTTTTTAAACTATGGCTCATAACTGTTGGAGAGTTTCCAATGACTTTTCAAGGTTTTGCAAGGCATGTGTATTTGCTGGGGGACCAGGAGACTTCCAGTAAATGAATTGATGAGAAAGATTGCACAGTCTCAGGAAGTTTTAGTAGGTCTCAGATGATCAGGAGTTGCTGTAGTTGTCTTGCTGGCTTTGCAGAAGACAACAGATCCACAACAAGTGACTAGGGAGGAAGTTCTGAATGGCTTTCCTACTAATGGTGATGGGTGTGGCCTTACTACATGAACCCTGCATTCCAGTTTATCAGCAAAGTGGGCTTGGGAAGCAAAAGTTAATGACTGAAGTAATAAGGGGAAAAGGATGAGGTAGGTCCAACCCATGACCGTGGCCTCAGCCCTTCAAGCCAAGACCTGAACTAACCAGTCAGAGGCAAAATAGGTCCTTCACTCCCTCAGTCATTCAATGATCTTGATTAAATGCAATGTGCTAGGTGAAGGGGATACTGAGACAGAAAAGATGCACAGGACCAAGAAGATTACATTCTTGGAGAGCAGACATCAATGGATAAACTTACAAGTATTATGTCACTTAAAATTGTAAGAAGAGCTATAATAGAAATGTCAAGGTTTACTGAGAACACAGAACATGAGAACTGAGCCTGGTTAAGTATTGGGCCCCAGGAAAGCTTCCCTGTGAACAAGATATATGTCTTAATGGAAACCTCATGAATGAGGAAGAAAATTGACAGGCAAAGTGTTGTGGGATGAGCATTCCAGTCAAAGGGACTAGCATGAACAGTCTATGAAGTGGGCAAGAGTTTGGTTCTTTTACAGAACAAAAACGGAGCCCTCTCTCTATAGAGCAGTGGTTCTCAAGTGTGGTCCATAGAACCCAGAAGGTCCCTAATACATTTTTAGGATGTCAGCAATATCAAAAGTGTTTGCAGAATAACACTGAGATGTTGTTTGCTTTCCCCACTGTGTTGATATTTACACAAATAGTGCAAAGCAGCAGTGGGGATAATTGCAGGTACCTTACTGATAATAAAGGCAATGACACCAAAAGGTACAAGAAGTCACTGGTTTTCACTGCCACACACTCAGTTATTTAAAAATGCCTTTTCACTTAAGAATGTCCTTGATGATGTGGTAAAAATCATTAGTTTTGTTACATCTGAACCATTGAGTACATGCCTTCGTATTATTCCGTGTCGCTAACTGGAAAGGTTGTATAAAGCATATCTGCTGCATACTGAACTATGAAGGTTGTTTCAAGAAAAAGCATTTGTGTAAATGAACTGTGAGCTCCACTAACCACTTTTTCATGGGAGGCCATTTGTATTTGAAAGAAAAATTGGCAGACAGTATTGTTATTAAGACTTGGGTAACTGGCACACATTTTCTTGAAAACAAATAAAGGATGCCTATCACTTCAAGGAAAACAATTGATAGTATTTCTTGCTAAAAATAAACTTCAAGCTTTCTAGTGAAAATTTTAGAATTGTGGAAAACTTGTATCTGCTATTGGTGATCTTAATATCTTCCCAATACTTAAAAATACTTTCTGATAAAATTGGCAGTGATGATATTCCAGGTGCCTGTCAGATAATATAACCACTAATTCTTTCACACAAATTTATCAAAAACTCCTCTGTGAAAAGCTGTATTTTATTTATAAATATAGATACAAAAATTCTAATTAGAATAGAATCAAACACCATATCAACAAACCAGTTAGGGTTTATTTGAGGAATGCAAAAATATTTCAATATCAGGAAACCGACAAATATATCATTACTTAAAAGAAAAATAAATGTGATTTTATTCATAGATGCTTAAAAGGCACTTGCTATTTTTTACTCCCCCCAAAGGCATTTGATTCAGGATAGCAGACTAATAAAATTCTAGCTAAAATATGCCTATAAGGAAAGCACTTAAATATAATTTAAAAATATTTCCTCAAAAGCCTCCACCAAATGTCTTAATGGCAACACTAACACCATTTCATTTAAAATCAAGGAAAGCCTGTTATGACCATTACAATTTGACTACATCTTGACAGTTCTAGTGGATGTGATAAAAATAAACTGTATAACTGGAATAAACATTTGAAAAGAGACATAAATTCTGTGTATTTTGCTGATATAAAAATTCAGGAAGTCCTTGTGTGTTTAAAAAATTTTTTTTCCTATTGTTTTGAGAGAGAGAGGAAGTGGGGAGGGGGTGGTAAAGAGAGAGAAAAGCACCAACTCGTTGTTTCACTTAGTTCGATTTAGTTGTGTACTCATCGGTTGCTTCTTGTACATGCCTGAACCAGGGTTAAACCTGTGACCTCTGGCACGTTGGGTTGACACTTTATCCATTGAGTCACCCAACCAGGGCCCTTCTGTGTTTCTTTTTTTTTTTAATTACTAGAATTATAAGAATATAAAGTATGAATATAAGAATATAAAAGAATATATATATAAATTACTAGCTTTTATTTATTCTAAAAATTAGCATACAGAAATAAAAATGGGGAAATATTCTATTTATAAGATAGTGAGCAAAAGTATCAAGAAATACAGTTAATAATAAAGGTACATTTATACGAAGAAAACTAATCTTATTAAAGACCACTAAACAAATAGAAAGATATACCACATTCTTGGATGGGAAAGTGGAATATCACAAAATTATTAATTTCCCCAAAAGAAATATATTCATATGACATTCTTACAATTATAATTGTATAGTTTTCTTATTTTTGGAGTGGGGAAGACTAGATAAAATGATTTTGAACTTCATATAGAAGAATAAATGCTCACGAATAACCAGAAAAAGAATGAAAAAGAATTGCCTTACCAGATATCAGAGTATACTATAAGGCCGTTATGAAACAAATATGGCACTGGCATAAGAATAAGAAATAATGTGAGAATTTAATTTACATTATCAATCAAATGTGGTAGTTCAATTTACTGGGAAAATAATAAATTATTTAAAAAATATAAAACCAACACAACTGGCTATTCATCTGAAATGAAATAAAATATCATTCCTATTTTACACCATATATAAAAGTACATTCCCCAGAGAGTAAATCTTAATTGTAAACAACAAAACAGAACAAAATATGGCATCAATATCTAGGAGACTTTGTGTACAATTTAGGAACAAGGAAATCTTAACAAGATTGAAAAACACAAAGACTATAAAAGAAAAGAAGTATCCAACCACATTAAAAATTTGTATGGCAAAAGATATTAAAACAAATTCAAAATACATATGATAGGTTTGGGGAAAATGCTTATAATGACAATTATTTAATTTGTATAATATCTATTAATTTATATAATGTAGAAATTACTTATATGGGAATCAATTATGTAGGGATTAATCTAAGAATTAATTATATAATATAGAACACGATTTTATTAATTGGCAACTCAACAGAGAAATGATGAAAGAATATGGAGAAGAAATTGATAGGAGCACAAATCCACATAACCAATAAAAGCACAAAAAGATGCTTGAATTTACCAAAGTTGGGGAATAGCAAGCAAATTAAAGTAATAACAAGACATCATTTCATGATCAGCAGACCAGTCAAAATGAAAAACAACTATGACACATACAGAATGGGGCAAAAGTAAGTTTAGAGTTGTGAGTATGGGAAACAGAGTTTATTCTTGTGTATTATTATTATTATTATTATTATTTTGACAGAGACAGAAAGAGAGTCAAAGAGAGGGACAAATAGGGACAGATAGGAATGGAGAGTGATAAGAAGCATCAATTCTTCATTGCGACTTCTTAGTTGCTCATTGATTGTTTTCTCATATGTGCCTTGACCTGGGGGGCTACAGTAGAGCAAGTGACCCCTTGCTCAAGCCAGCAACCTTGGGCTTCAAACCAGTGACCTTTGGGCTCGAGCTAGCAACCATGGGGTCATATCTACGATCCCACGCTCAAGCCAGTGACCCCAGGCTCAAGCTGTTAAGTCCATGCTCAAGCCAGAAGAGCTCATGCTCAAGCTGGCGATCTTGGGGTTTTGAATCTGTGTCCTTCATGTCCCAGTCCAATGCTTTATCCACTGGGCCACTGCCTGGTCAGGCTATTCTTGTACATTATTTATTGTATTATATTCCATACGAACAACTGTAAACCTACTTTTCTCCTACCCTGTATTATTAGTGGAAATGTAAATTTTACTACATTTGAGGAAATAAATCTAGCATTATCTATTATGATTTAAAATATACATACTCAGAAGAATAAACAAATTGTAGCATATATACACAATGGAATATTATTCAGCAATAAAAGGGAAGAGCCTGACCAGGCGGTGGAGCAGTGGATAGAGCATCGGACTGGGATGCAGAGGACCCCGGTTCGAGACCCCAAGCTCGCCAGCTCGAGCACGGGTCCATCTGGCTTGAGCGAAGGCTCGCCAGCTTGGACCCAAGGTCGCTGGCTCCAGCAAGGGGTTGCTTTGGTCCGCTGAAGGCCCGCGATCAAGGCACATGTGAGAAAGCAATCAATGAACAACTAAGGTGTCGCAATGGCAACAAAAAACTAATGATTGATGCTTCTCACATCTCTCCATTCCTGTCTGTCTGTCCCTATCTGTCCTTCTCTCTGACTCTCTCTCTGTCCCTGTTAAAATAAATAAAATAAATAAATTAAAAAAAAATAAAAGGGAAGGAACTATATGCAACAACATGGTTCGATTTAAAAACGTGCTGACAAAATACAGACACAAAACGGTCCAGACTATATGATTCCATTTATGCTAACTTTTAGAACTGGGAAAATTAATCTACAGTATTACAATATATGTACCTGGATGTTTAAGTAAAACATGAAAGAAAGAAAGAAAGAAAGAAAGAAAGAGAGGGAAAGAGAGGGAGAGAGGCAGAGAGAGAGAGAGAGAAAGAGAAAGAAATTGAATACAGAATGAGCAGTTGTAGTTCACAAGGACTACTATACTGCCAACAAAAAAGGGATAGAGGTATATTAGTTGGTTCAGAGGGAATTTCTACAAGGTACTGTTTACAAACAAGGTGCTGAAACATATAACAACATAATCCCATGTTTGTGAAACAATGACCCTCATGTATATGTAAATGTGTATTTATGTATATACATGTAGGTGTTGTGTCTATATCTCATAGGCATATGGAGGAAAATATTAAATATGCATATTAGAAATGTTAATGTGGATTATTACAAAGGGAGGGGAATGGAAGAAGGAAAAGACAGGAAAGAAGACATCAAACCAAAAAAGGAAAGACTGAGCTAAAAACATAATACACATGACACGACTATATTTGTTCTTTAGTGTATTTAAAATTTATATTTGTAGAGGATTACTAAAAAAAATGCTGATCATCTTACAGATGCTTTGTATTCGATCCTTGGATTAAACTGGACCATCAATGTATGTGGACCATCTGATATTGGACCTTCCTTATTTTTACTGAATTGCACTTTAGTCTTCTCTATTTTACAGAGGAGAAACAAAAGCTGTAAAGCTTAACTGACTTGCTGAAATGAACACAGTTAGGAAGTGGCAAACCATGAGTATGAATCCAGGCAGTCTAACTCCACAAGCCACATATGCAAGATATTTAGATATCTTTTGAGAGTTTGGCAGAAGTGGGTGAAGCAGTTGTCCTGGGTGGAAATTATAAAGAGGTGCTGAGGAAACTCTGAAAGCCAAAGAAATAATATTTGGAAAAAATGGAATTAATGCAAAAAAAATCCGTATTTGAACAAAAATATCAAAATTTTTAATAAAGACAGATTCGACCCTGCACTTGCATGGTTCTGCCTTACTTGTCTCACCCTAACCTTAACCCTCTTGGATTTTGTCTTTATAAAATTTGATATTTTGCTCACAGATTTTGACATTGATTTTGATTACAAAAAATATTGCATTGAAACCTTTATCTTGATACTTGAGATTTTTTTTGTGCCTCCTGAAATGTTGTGCCCGAAAGAAGTGCCTCACTTATCTCGCCCCAATCCTGGCCCTGCTTGTCTCCATCATTAGGCAACCACGTGACAGTTTCCTCATCTATAAATCGGGGCTGATCCTTTCTCTGCCCACTTCACAGGGTGGTAAGACACTAAGAAGTTGGGAATGAGATACTGCTTGTGAAATGTACATATTCCTGCTATTGGAATTGTTCATGAAGGGATAAACAAGTCCAGTCCCCCGGACTTGGGCATGCTCCTTTGCACTTGGCATGCCCAAACACATTGCTGGGAAATCTCCTGTAATTCTAATCTTTGTTTGCTTGGCTGTTTGGCAGGTGCAGTAACCTTCATCCGTCATGCTGTCCTGTGCCTGAGTCTGTACATCTTAAGCTAGAGCAGTGCGCTCTGCCTTGAATAGGCACCCAGATAACTGGGGATCTTGTTAAAAACCACATTCGGGCTTCATTGGTTTGGGGTGGGCCTCCAGAGCCTGCCTTTCTGACATGCTCCCAGGTGATGCCCATGTGACTGGTCTACCAACCTCATTCACTTTGAGTGGTGAGGTGCTTCAGGGTAGGATACATGGTGAATCGGTCAGAAAGACTTACATGCACCAAAATAATGATAGTGCACTATACAACAGCATAGATGTGAGCATTTCAGTCCTTACAAAAGCCTTATAAGGTGGGTTCTATTATGTTGCCATCCACTCCCCAAAGACCCCCAAGAACACACCTCTAGTCACACAAATTAGATTTATTCAGTTTGCTGCAAGACATAACACATACCAAGGAACCATCTTAGGGAGTTGGAGGGCTTTAGTATGGAATCTGGGCTTGTGGGGGGAGTCTCAAGGGGGTTAAAGGGTGGGGTACCAGTTTGCTAGATGCCATCCAGGCACAAGGGCAATTTGATGATTGGGCATCTTGGTAATTTTTTTTTTTTTTTTTTTTTTAGTCCGGGAACACAGAGGATTAAGGGAGACAGAACTGTTATTATAGAGATGCAATATTCACACAAATTAGTCCAAAGACAGGGACATTAATTATGTTTCTGGTTGCAGAATGTCCTTCTCTTTGTTTTGTGTCATATATAGTCATGGTTAGCCTTGTGGCTGGTTTGTCATGGAATGGCCTTGTCTGATTATTGTTTTCATTCTCTGAGAGATGTTTACATTCCTTTAGGAACATCACAGCCAGTGTTGTCCAAACCTGGCTTTGGACCTCAAAGGACTCCTTCCTTTGGAGCAAGTTCCATGGAGTTTTCTAAGTCCCTCCGAGACTGGCCAAGGCAGGCAATATCATAATGACAGAACCCCGTTTACCTAGACTGGAACTTGTGTGGGTGTCAGGCTCTGTTTCTCACCTTCAGAGCACTCTCTGAATCTCTACCCCGAGCCTGGGGTCGCCCTGACACCCTGAGGAGCTGCAGGACTCACACCCGTGCAGTCATACATGGCTCTGGTCTGGACTTCTGGTCCAGGAGAGCAGTCTGGCAAGCTGGTCGCTCTCAGTGGTTGATGCAATGTTTTCTACAGAACAGCGGGAAACCAAACTGCAGAGCGGTACTGACATACTGATGTCAAATCATTTTCTTTGTTTTTCTGGGTATTTTTACACTTAGTGTTTTATTTTTAATGTCTATTTTAGTTTTTATTTAAAAACTTTTTAGCTCTGTTGAGGTATAATTGACAAAATTGTAGAATATTTAAAGAGTACATGTGGTGACTTGATATATGTGTATATTGTGAAAGAATTCCTCTCATTTGGTTAATTAACACATCTACCACCTCACATATTTACCATGTTATTTTATTTTATTATTTGGTGAGAACATTTAAGTTCTACTCTCTTAGCAAATTTTGGTTATACAATACAGTGTTATTCACTATAGTCACCATATTATACACCAGATCCTCAGATCATAGTCATATTGTAGCTGAAAGTTTGTACCCTTTTACTAACCTCTTCCTATTTCCCTGCCCCAGTCCCTGGTAACCACTTTTGCACTCATTGTTTCTATGAGTTTGACTTTTTCTTTTCTTTTTTGAAGAGAGAGAGAGAGAGAGGGACAGAAAGAGGAGAGAAAGAGATGAGAAGCAACTCATAATTGCAGCACCTTAGTTGTTCATTGATTGCTTTCCCATATATGCCTTAACTAGGGGGCTTCAGAAGAACCAGTGGCCCCTTGCTCAAGTCAGCGACCTCGGGCTCAAGCCAGTGACCTTGGGCTTCAAGCTAGTGGGTTATGTCCATGATCCCATGCTAAAACCAGCGACCCTGCACTCATGCTGGTGAGCCCACCCTCAAGCCAGTGACCTTGGGGTTTAGAATCTGGGTCCTCAGTGTCCCGGGTCGATGCTCTATCCACCACACCACTTCCCAGTCAGGTGAGTTTGACCTTCTTAAGATTTCACTCAGAATGTTTATATAGGCCAGGCTCTATAAAAAATTTTTGCCTGAGGCCCCACATGTCCAAGGATTGGGCCCATCACAGCCTAGCTGGTCACTGCTGGAGCCATTTTTCACTTTCCCCATGATTATCACCTCCCCCCTTATAAAGAAAAGGAAACTGAAGTTCACAAAGGTTAAGCGACCCCTACCTCCCATCAGGGCTCATGGGTGGTGGAGCAGGGTCTCCGGGAGCATGCTCCTGAAGCAGAGGCTCTATCCTATGCATGCCCTTGGCCCCCGCCCCACCTCTAAGGGCCCCTGGGGTGACTCTAGCCCCATCATCTTGGCTCCAAATATTGCTGACATTTCCAACAGCGTTCCTGCTTTTCATGTGGACTAAATGGTCTTGAATGTGTTCTTTTTTTCCTGCGTGGTACTTGAAAACCTCTATGCATCTTACATGTTTTGCTCTTTGCCTCCTTCCAACTCGATCTGTCCTTTGGACTAAAACTTATGCCCCAGTCCAGATTTGTCACAGGACGATGGCAGCACTCCAGAGCGTTCATTCTGGCTTTATGTGAACACACCAGAGGCTGTGAACAACTAAGAGTGTTCTCTCAAATGCCACGGGGCCTATCCAGATTGCTGGGGGTGGTGCTGAAGTTAGCTGCGAGGAGGAGGTGCTTTGGGTGGGCAGTAAAGCAAATGTGTTAAGTCTTCTATAATGGGGCAGCCCACCTAGCGTGGTCACCCTTCCCCCTGCTGAATTCAAGAACTGGAAACAGAAGAGGGTGGGCCATGACTAAGAGACCCAGTGTCTTTTCCGCAGAGAGAGGTAGCCTTGTTGTGTTAGTTTTCTGCAACTAGAGCAGATTCCAGAACACACAAGAACTAGGAGTGTTCCTTTGTGTGAGCCCAGTGGTCAATCCCACCTTACAAGTAGTGTCTGTAAGGGAAAGAGCATTGACTCTGGATCTACTGACCTGGGCCAAAATCCCAGCATTGTCAGGATACTTGCTGTGCAACCCTGGAAAAGTTACATAAGCACTCTGTGCCTCATTTCCTCATCAGAAGAGTGGGGCTGATCATTCCTTCCTTGCATGCTTACTGAGAGTACTGAATAAGATGTGCTGGTATAGAGTACACTGTAGCTATAGTTGTCCTTTTTATCCTAGACTGTCTTATCAAGCACGGTCTGAGAGCACCAGCTGCCTCTCCCTGGTGCCATTTCAAAATGTTAGGGCAGTCTCTCTCCCATCTATGCAGTTTGCTTTTTAAAAATCAGTTGCAAACTCATCAATATATCCAAACCTTTTGTACCCGTTTTCTATTTTCAGCCTGTGGCATCCCCGAAGGTAATGAAGTTTAAAAGCTCTGCAGCCCGCTATGCAGAAAGAAGCTTCTTGACTTATCCAAAAGCTCCCTCTCTCAGTTCAAAGGCGAATTAGTCCAAGGTTACAATTCCTAAACTTCATAATTTCCTTGACACTTAAATATCTTCTTCTTCCTCTTTACTATTTTATTTATCTCTCACCACAGTGCTTCTGGTAACTCTGACTTTTGAAAGGTGCACCTGCAGGAATATTCAAGGGCTGGTCATGCACACCCTCTCGTTTCCTTCCTCATCCTCCGTGTTTCTGTTCTGAAGATGTGTTGTGGGCTGTTCAGGTGTGGGAAGCTCAGCTACAGGGTCTGGTTGGGGGTCCCATGCATCTAGGTTTGAATCATATCTTTACTGCTTACTGGTCAACTGTGTGACTTAGTTGCATACATAAGGTGAGTGTGACATTAATACCTGCCCCTAGGTTGGTGAGGGTCACGGGTCCAAGTGAAGAAGTGTTCAGCAAGGTGGCACAGGGCAGGGCCCAGGCTCAGGCGCTCTGGGGACCCTTGGTGCGGTCATCACTGGGCAGTCCACCTTACAGCGAAGCCTCATGTCCTCTGGCCTCAACTCCTGCCAACTGCCTCTTAACTGACTTTCTGGCCTTTTCACACTAGTATCTATTTTGCATACTGTTGCCAACTTCTGTTTCTAAAATATGGCTTTTATCATGTTTTCCTTCTACTCAGAAAAAGTCTACAAAAGTCCCTGTTAATTCATCTCATGTTTGGAGCCCTTCATGGAGTAGCTTCTCAATTTCTTCCCTTCCTCTTCTCACCTCCCTTACCTCCACTCCTTCCACCTGCTATCAAACATTAGAGGATCTGACAACTATCTGGAGATGTCAACAGGACTGCGACCCAGCCACAGACTTGGGAAGCCCTTTCTGTCCAGCTGGCTAGTGATGTGGCAAGGCCCAGAGTACAAGGGGAACCCAGAGGGAGAAACACAACACCCCAAGAAGCTGACGTCTGAACTGTCTTCTCTGTGAACAGGGATCGTTTAGTTGCGAGCTATTCAAGTCAGAAGCAAAGAAAGACCCTGGGAAGGAAGGACACAATAGAGAAGATAATGGCAGGACGCAGCATTTGGAGGCAAAGAAGTCCGGGGCTGGTGGATAAGTAGGGTAGTGGAAGGTGATGCCAGTAAATGGAGCTGAGGCTGGTGGTGCGGGGTTTCCTAGGCCAGCCCTTGCCTTGCATTTAGCCTGGAAGCAGTAGGGGGTCACAGACATTCTTAAGCAAGGATGTTACATCATGTAACTTTCAAAGAAATTTTCAGTTTAATGGTCATAAAAAGATTTCATGGTTATTACAGAGAGTTGGAAAAATATAAACAATTAAAATTAGAAAAGAAAAATCTTATGGCCTAGAGATGAACACTGATAACATTAATGTATTTACTTATCTTCCCCACCCCTCCTTGTCACTGTGACTACTGAGCAGTGACTATACTCTGTGCACCGTGTTGTTACAAGAGCTCTCTCCTTGCGATCCTCACAGCTCTATGGTGTAGACAGAATCATCCTGCACTTTTACAGATGTGGAGGTGTAGCTTTAACACAGTGATGGGATTCAAATAATTTAACAACCGGCTCTCTGCCCTAATGACTGTTTTAAGTATATAAAAAAGATACACCGAAAGGTAGTTTATTATTTCATGCATTTAATACTTAAATAAGAATAGTAAACGAGGCACACAAAAATAGATGATAAGAAAGAGTTTTAAAATATTAGAAAAAATTAAATAATACCTGACAAAAAAAAAAACCCCAATAAAATTGTTATTTAAGATATTTCCAAGGATAGCTTGTCACTCCCTGGTTGTTTGACACTTTTTCTCTTTACATTATATATTTGTTTACTAAAGTCACAAAAGAGAGGGTATTAAAATGTAGCATTTCATCAGAGGTATAATGAGTTTTATGAAATAAATAAATAAATAAATAAATATTACAAGCATAGTTCAGTCAAATATTTTTCACTTGCGGACAGAATGAACATTACTACGGGCACTTAGAATAATACACTGTTGTGCAGAGGAATGTTAAAAAAGAATAAGGAATGTGCATTCGTGATTTTCACATTGGGTGGCTGCCCAGGTGCCCACCTTAGAGAGAACCCTGATTACAAGTGCCATTTTAACAACCGGTTCGCCCAACTCAACAAAAAATTAGGTATGGTTCTGCTGAATTGGTGTAAACCGGCTGAACGCTACCCCTGGCACTAGCCCTTGCGTTCTGAGCCCCTAGGCCACACTACTTCCGGGCAGTTACACAGTCAACACTACACGTATGCAGAGATGTAAAATTTTCTTTAAAATAGAGTCTGGGCCTGACCAGGCGGTGGCGCGTGGATAGAGCATCGGACTGGGATGCGGAAGGACCCAGGTTCAAGACCCCGAGCTTGCCAGCTTGAGCGCGGGGCCCATCTGGCTTGAGCAAAAGCTCGCCAGCTTGAACCCAAGGTTGCTGGCTCCAGCAAGGGGTTGCTCGGTCTGCTGAAGGCCCACGGTCAAGGCACATGTGAGAAAGCAATCAATGAACAACTAAGGTGTTGCGATGGCAACGAAAAACTGATGATTGATGCTTCTTGCCTCTCTCCGTTTCTGTCTGTCTGTCCCTACCTATCCCTCTCTCTGACTCTCCCTCTGTCCCTGTAAAAAATAAAAAAATAAAATAAAATACAGAGTCTGGCATCCTAGTTTTCCAAGTTGGGGTTTTAAAAATAATTTCGGTGAACTCATAAAGGAGCTGCATAGGTGGGTGGTGGTTCAGAAAGTGTGGTGTGAGGGAGACTAGTGGTGGTTGTGACGGTGCCCAAGCGATGGGAGGACGAAGGTATGAGAATGAGGGCAGGGAAGAGGTGATGCATTCAGAGACCTGTAAGAGGCAGAGAATTCTGAGGATCCTTTCCTGAACGCTTGGCTAGATGCTAAAGCTGTTCTCCATGGGAAGCACCTGGGAGACCGAGGATAATGAGTTCTCTGAGACCTTATGAGAGGGCGCTGTCTGCAGGTGGACGGGTTCCCTAGGCAGTTAGACACACAGGTGAGAAAACAGTGGAGACAGCTGCATTGGTTCATCTCAGGCTCAAGGGACTAGATGTTCCCTGCGAAGAACAGACAGAAGAAAAGGAGGAGACACCTGCAGAGGAAGCTCAGTGACAGAGAGGGGATAGGAGAGTTGGACAGGTAGATCAGAGGCTGGCCATCACACTGTGATCATAGAGCAGGACGGGATGGGAAGAAGAGGCAGTTAGACTCACAAATGTCCCCCTCAGACTTCCTTCTCAGGCTCATCTTTCCATGTTCATCTCTGGTGGCTTCATGGTTTCAGCCTGGCTGCTCTCACCTTCTCCAGCAAGCCTTCCCAACCTGCTGGACTCTGCGCCTCCAGCTCTCTGTTTACCTCCTTCTTGTCATCCATTCTGTTTCCTTTCCAGAGTCAAGCTCCTGGAGCAGGGGCTCTGCCTTTCCTGGACCCCCACAGTGCCCGATAAGATGATTAATTTGTTGTTTGCACCTTCAGCATAGAGTGCATTATTTTACTTGGATGGTTTGGATTTTTAAAAATATACTTTCTGTACACCAGAAGCTCTTCTGCCATTTATAGCTCAGTCTCAACCCTATGAATTCTTCCCATGGTTTGGTCTCCCCTGATGGCTTGGCATTTTGCTACTTGAATGCTTCACAGGCAGTGCGGGAGCTGAGACTCATCTGTTCACTTTCCTTTTCTCACTTCCCCACTGGTTTCTATAGGCTGTCCCTCAGTCTCTCTCACTCCCAATTTATGACCACCCCCTCATCCTTGAACCCATGGTGCAGTCCTTCCCGTGTGCCATGCTTACCTATACATTTAACTCTTTGTAGATCTTAAGTAACCTGATGGAAGTAAGATGGGTACACTGTGTTCCTCTACCCTTTTTTCGGCACAGAGCTCAGCGAAGTTTCACCAGCCCTTATGCAACTATAATGGCACACGGCAGATGTCCACCAAGAGCTTCCCAGTTTCATCTTGAGTTCCTTCAACACTCGTAGGTGCCAAGTAGAGCCAGAAAAATTTCTCACTCATATACCTCTGCATAAGTATATGTATATATGTGTATGTGTATGTGATTGGAACAGCAATTATGATGAGAGTGGCATTGATGATGATGATAACTACCATTTTCTGAGAACATACAACATACCTGGCACTATGCAAAGTGTTTTATAGATGTGACTTCATTTAAACCGCTTTCCCTGCTGCTGCTTTTTCAGGCCCTGTACAACTCAGGGGTTGCTGTTAAAGCACTGCAATGCTGGTAGGAATTCTAGGCTTTCCTTTTGGGGGTGTTGTAGGGCTTGACCCAAGAACTGTCCATGATCAGCACAGAAGTTTGGAAGAAATCCATGGCAGCAGTGAAAGGAGACAGCCTCACCAGTCCTCACCTCTATCCCTTATTGCCTCTTCCTCAGGGACAGTGACTAGGGCAGGGGTCCCCAAACTTTTTACACAGGGGGCCAGTTCACTGTCCCTCAGACCGTTGGAGGGCCGGACTATAAAAAAAAACTATGAACAAATCCCTATGCACACTGCACATATCTTATTTTAAAGTAAAAAAACAAAATGGGAACAAATACAATATTTAAAATAAAGAACAAGTAAATTTAAACCAACAAACTGACCAGTATTTCAATGGGAACTGTGGGTGTGGATACATCCTGTGCTCCTCTCACTGACCACCAATGAAAGAGGTGCCCCTTTGGGAAGTGCCGCGGGGGGGGGGGCGGATCAATGACCTCAGGGGGCTGCATGCGGGCTGTAGTTTGGGGACCCCTGGACTAGGGTCTGGATGGACTAGGGTCTGGACGCCACAAGTCAACTTGGGGAAGTAATGGCACTTGATCTTCCCCCAGAAATCCCATGTCTGAGGGGCATGTGTCTGTGATGCTATCCACTAAATAAGCAAAGCCTCATGGGATTCTAATTAAGTTAAAAAGAGAAGACAGAGTTCAGGAGGAAAAGTTCCCTTAAAAAGAATACCATCTTCCCAATCTTGATTTTTACAGTTTCCCTCCTGCTTAGGGCTATTACCATTTCCGTTGTAAAGCGGTAGGAAACCAGCAGTGTTGATGTAGAAACACACAAAACAGAGCAATAACTACTCCCTATTTCTCTAAATCGTTTGGGGGAAAAAAACCATTCAGTTGATGGAATAAAAAGGAACTTTATTGAGAATAATGATTGGATTCAGGGACAAGCAGAGATCAAATTGGGTGTCTGAGGTCAGTTAAGTGGCGTGAAGACTGCAGAGGTTCCGATCCCAAGAGAAGTTAAAAATAAAGTCTTTGAGAACACCCAAGGTTTCGCAACGCTAGTGCACTCTGCAAAGGCATAAGAACACACACTGAAATAGAAGAGGATTTGAAAAGTACAACTTGCGAAGGAGGGGAGGAAGGAGGCGTTGTGAGGAGCCAGATTGCAACGGGCAGGAGGCATGCAGCAGAGGCTGCGTGCTGGCGCCAAGAGAGGCAGAGCCGGAGTCAGAGGCGATTTCTGCATTGTGTGGGGGAAGGGCGCCTTCCTCAGCTCGGGCTGCCATAACAAAATACCGCAGACAGGGTGACTTAAACAGCAGGAATTAATTTCTTACATTTCTGGAGGTCAGGAAGTTCAAGATCAAGGTTTTGGTGACCTGGTTTGTGGTGGAGGTTTTCTTCCTGGCTTGTAGATGCCCACCCTCTGGCTGTGGGCTCACATTATTTCTTTATGCCCAAGAGGAGAGAGGAAACTCTCCGATGCCTTTTCTTAGAAGGAAACTAATCGTATCAGATCAGGAGCCTGCCCCTATCACCCCATGTACCCTTAATTATGTTCACAAAGGTCATATCTCCAAATACAATCACATTGGGGATTAGGGTTTCGACATATGAATTTGGGGAACACAAACAGGTAGGTTGTTCTGCTGATGGCTGAGGGCTAAAAGGAAGAGGCTAGTGGAGAGAGGAAAGACAAGACGTTGAGAAGGGACAGCAGGAAAACGAGAGAGGACTGGTGGAGCCATGGATGGGATTTTTGGTGTCAGGGAATGAAGGGAGTGGCTAACTCCTCATAAATCACGAGGCCGATTTATCTGACAGGTAGGAAAGGGCTTGAAATTTAAGAAGAGTAATAAGACCTCAAACAGCGTTGGTGGGGAATGAGATAAGAAATTAACCGAGGATTGCCATTGACATCAAAGGTCCAGCCTAGAAAAGCTAACATGATCGCCACCCAGACAGCAGCTTAAATGTCAGCTCTATGGAGGTCTCACCTGATGTCCCTGTTTTAATTTTCTGCATTGCACTTAACCGTGTAGTGATTAAGTTTTTATACCTCTGCTAGGATGTAAACTCCATGTGACCCTGAATCTCTTTGCCTTGCTCACTGCTGTATTTCTAAGGCTTAGCTAGGGTGGTACCTGGCTCAGTACAAACCAAAGAAGTCTCCACTGGCTGCACGGGCACCAAGGAGAAGAATTATGCGACACTCTACTCAGGCTCCCAGGATAGAAAGTGATGAGAAAAGGGTTGTTCAGGACTGAGTGTTGGCAAGGTGGGAATGACAGAGAGGGCCACATGAGGGAGGAATTTAGGGTGTTAGTGAGTATACCGTGGAAATGGTGCACTGAGCCCAGGTAAATGAGGAGGGAGAGATGGTGGGAGGAAGAGAGGGAGGACCAGAGTCCTGGGAAAAGGGAAAGGTTGAAAGGCAGGTTTAGTGGTAATGAGTCTGAGAATAAGATGCTCTGAGGCATGTTGGATGTCCTAGGTTCAATTCCCAGTCAGGGCACACAGGAGAAGTGACCATCTGCTTCTTCCTCCATCTCTCTCTCTTCCCCTCCTGCAGCCATGGCTCTAACGGTTAGAGCAAAGTTGCCCCGGGCACTAAGGATGGCCTTGCCTCAGGTGTTAAAATAGCGCAGTCACTGAGCAACCAAGCAGTGGCTCAGATGGGCAGAGCATCGCAGAGTATCGCCTGGTAGGGGGCTTGCCAGGTGGATCCCACTCAGGCACATGCAGGAGTCTGCCTCTGCCTCCCCGCCTCTCACTTAATAAAATCTTAAACAGGTACTCTGGTCAAAAGGAGAATGCTGAGTTGGAGAGGTGCTTGGTGATGAAAGCGCCCAAACTGCATCCATGGCAGGTGGTTGCCAACAGGAAACGGAAGGTGAAAGGTACTGAAATTCAGCCCCATCAAGGCACCATGAGGCAGTGCAGTCTTGACTCACGCGTCCCAGGAAGAGTCATTCTGAGAGTTGGTTGGTACAAACAGAGTAAAGGGCACTGTGGTCAACTATGTTTAGAAAACCCAAGTTAGAAACCTGATTCACATATTGCAAGGCTTCTACAAATCATTAAAAACTTAAAAAGATTCCTAAAGAGGATATAAGTGTTTCCCAAATTTATTTGACTGATGAATTCTTTTTATGTCCTTCCAGGAGCACCTCATAGGTCTACTGTTCCCTGTGAACAGAGGTTCTCAAAGTGTGGACCAGCAGCAACAGCATCCACTGGGAACCTGTTAAAAAAGCAAATTCTCAGGCCCCATCCCAGACCCAGCTAATCAGAAACTCAGGGCGGAACCAGGAATCTGTTTTGATAACCACTGCAGGTGATTCTCACACATACTGAAGTTCATAACCACTGAGCTAGACAATACTTTGGAGAAGACTGATTCCTGTTCATATCTGGGAAAGACTATTTGTTAAGAAGTGGGATAAGTCATTCACGTTAATGCTGAAGTCATATAGTATGACTGCGGGAGCTGAAATGGAGAAGGAAAATGTGTACCTGATTGTAAACGTAGATGAAGACTGCAAAATTGAACACTAGCCTAATTAACAAATCACATCAAAATATTAATAAAATTGACTTTGGATTATTCATACTGTTAGCATGAATCAAGAACAGGTGTCCTTCCAACAGACTTTGTCAAGTTGTTGGTGGGAGGGGAAAGAAAGAGAAATGGATTTGAAATTCATTCCCTTACTTTTCCCTTCCCCATCCTTTAGCAGAGTTATAAAAAGTAACTATGAGACCCTGGTTAGAGCATCGTCCCAAAGCACAGAGATTGCCGGTTCGATCCCTGGTTAAGGCATATATAGGAACAGATCAATGTTTCTCTCTCTCTCTTTCTCCCTTCCTCTCTCTAAAATTAATAAACAAACAAAAAACCCAAAGGTAACTATGAGGTCAAAACATAGACAGCAGTGGAAAAAAGAAGAGACATTAGATCATATAGAAACTATATCATCAGCTCTTGAATAATCAAAAACTGACATGAAGTATCTGTATTATATGTGTGGCTGTACTGATTTATATTTAGAATTGACTTTAAAAGCAATTATTTACAAAGAACTTTATAAATCGGTCAGCTCAGAAACACTTTGCCCACTCCATAATAAATGGTTATAGCATTAACAAATTTATCAAAAGGTATAATTTTCAAGTGTTAAAAAGTGTATCTGTCCTACTCCTTAGCAGACAAATTTGGAAATGTGTTTATCATACAATTATAGTTTGCAAAAGAGCTGTTAAAGAGAAATCAGAGATTTAAATGCTTCGACTACACAATGAAAAAATACAGTGACTCTAAAAGGAATCTGCAGGCATGCTTTCAAAAGTAAAATCTGAATCTAAGTCTAAATCTTAAAATGCATTTTGACTCAGGATTTTCTTTAATAGGGGAAAAGAAACAAAGAGGACCCATTAAACAATTATGTGTAGCTAAATGATTGAGCATCTTAAAGTGCTTTAGCTGGAAATATTCTTAGTTGTTAA
The DNA here is from genome assembly GCA_037038555.1 of Rhynchonycteris naso. Classification (NCBI taxonomy): domain Eukaryota; kingdom Metazoa; phylum Chordata; class Mammalia; order Chiroptera; family Emballonuridae; genus Rhynchonycteris; species Rhynchonycteris naso. The sequence continues at coordinate 169,501,862 of CM072999.1, read as the reverse complement.
TGCATTTAGACATAAAGACATGTCAGAAACAAAAGAATGACATTGTGCTAAGATTTGCATGAGCACAAAAGCTTAACTGGAAGAAAAAACAAGAAATGTCCCTGATTTCTTAAGGTGGAAGTTTGTAGAACTTCCATTCAGTCTTTCACTTACTTAGCCCCAGTTCATTGTCCAGTCACATATGTGACTGGCAGGTACCATCATAAACTTCTGTGATTATTTCCACTAAGTTGGGACAAATGACTCTGGAAGTAGGTTTAGATTAGGATTTGTTTTTCCCATAGAAAACCGCCTGCTGTTCTTATACAGAGAGTTTGACTTGTGTACCTTAGAATGATCCATTTCTCAGAGACTTTGGATCTCTGAAATACAGTTACTGTCAGCCCCTGAGGAAGACTTCATTCTGAAACTCTGCCCCTCATTTAGAGAGTTGTCTCTTCTCTCAAACCTCACTTGGGCAGAATGTAAAAAGTAGGTCCCAAAGTCCTTAGACTCTAGATTCTAAAGCCTGCCTTCTGTCCCACATTTGGAATGGCGTTTTTAGCCAGAGAGATGCGGCGTCAGTTCACATTGCAAGTGAATTCTTCCAGTGTTGTGAGTTCCTGGCTTTACTGAGCTGGCCCTCTGTCCTAGAGGAGGGCAGTGGGTAGTTAGCAAAGCACCTGGCTCTTCCTGCCTCCTCATTAAATGATGAGTGATGATGCTCAGAAGAGGAAAGCAGTGCTAAACAGGATTGAGACCAACCCCAGGTTTTGCGGGCCACTCACCATTTCTGATAATGGTTCTGGGGCTATAAATACAAGAGAGGGGGGTCAAAAGTAGGTTTACAGTTGCTTATATGGAAATAAAAGTACATTAATGAATAAATAATAATACAAGAATAAACTGTTTAATGTACTTATAACTGTAAGCCTACTTTTGCCCAACCCTGTATCTAAGAGCCTTGATGTAAATTTTAAAAGATAAGACATTTAACATTTTCACCTACTTTATCTTCTACAATTGGAACATAACCTCCGTATACTGGATTCTCACTGATGATTTCTCTTATCTCTACATCACTATGGCAGTTACAGGGACTCACAATTTAGTACTTTAATATACCAGAGCCTTGATATTAATTGGCTTTCTTGTGCTTCTTACAGAGTGGGGCAGAGTAAATAATTTTTTCTCCATTTGATATGATAGGGAAAGTAATAGTTCCCACCTTTAGGGTGGCTGAGAATTTGAGAGGGGCTAACATGAGAAGTTCCTAGCACAAGGAAGTGCCCAGTATTTATCAGTTATGTAACAATCATTATTAATAAGAGGCAGTAGCATCTGAAGGTTAAGAGCACAGGCTCTAAAGCCTGAAGAGATTGTTCACATCCTGGCCCCATCACTCATCAATATGTGACCCTAGGCATGTTAGAGGGTCTTTCTGTGCCTCGATTTCTTCGTCTCAGAAATGAGCATACCAATAAAAGATAATGTATTGTAAAGTCCTTAAGAAAAACAGCCTGGCACTATACTAAAGCAATGTCATGTGTTATGCTTTTAATTCTCACAACAACCTTCTAATGTGGTTGTCATTACCTCTATTTTTACAGACAATGAAGCCAAGGTTTAGGATCATACAGCTCATAGTTGGTACACAGTTCCAAGCCACTGGAAGACCAAGTTCATTTCACTACCCAACACGAGAGGGCTACAGATGGGTCTTTAGTTGCACACGGCACTGTTTCGTTCCCTGGCATCACATGCTTGCCTAAAATAGGCTATCCTGTTTACCAGCACTCCTGATTTCTAACTGGCATCAAGGGCTCTCCACTCAGAGCACGAGTTAGGTAGCATCCTAGATCCAGGAGGTTACGAGTACTTTCTTCTGTTGATTTGCTGAAGCACACAGGAAAACAGACCTCTTACTTATGATTTATATCTCTGGAAACTGTCAGGAAGTGGATTCTAACAGACCATAGTGACTGCTTTCTCTCCCCGCCCTGCCCCACAACGCAGGAGGAAAAGGGTGACTCTCAGGTGTGGATTCCTTCAGCTGTCCCAGTTGAACCTCACTTGTTTCTGCAAAGGAGCCAGGAGAGGTGGGTGGGTTTAAAGTTGGCTCAGACTTCCTTTTCCACTGAAGGTGGGGCATTGGTGAGAAACTTAAGAGAAACACCAGAGGCTATTCTCAGAATTTGTCAGTGAATGTATACCGCTGCCATCTGCTGGATGGAATGGGTATCAGTCCTGTTCCAGAGTTTCTGGGCTATGTAATAACCAAATTCAGATTCCCACTGTGGGTTCAGAACCCAGTGGTTTCATCATTTGTCAGCATCAGTCCTGCATTTTTTGGAAATCTCAGGACAACTGTGCAGAAGAGGACTTTCATGTGAATAATCAAAAGGTAAACTGATGACATCTCTGAAGCAACATCGCATTTAACATCAATAGTTCCCTAGATTAAATTTGGTTTGTTCCCAAGCATTTAATCTAATTGGTTAGGAAAAGCCCATAACCATCAGGCAAGGGCATCTGGAAGAACTTAGACCCTCTTGTTAATGGCAAAAAGTACTCACAGGGAAGTGAAATCACCATCTGGCTTTCTCCTTGTGTGCTCTGAAATTCTGTGTTCATGTATCCAATAATTATTTATTGACTAAACACTTATCCCGTGAGCCAGGCACTGTATTATGAACTGAGGAAGCAAAGATGAATAAACAGAGTCCCTGGCATTATTATATGTCTATTTTTCAAGTGCTTGCTATGTGCCAGGTACCTATATCCCATGACATCTCACCTAATTCTCAGAATACATATAATTCTCACTTGGAACTGTTATTATCTCACTTATAATGAGCTGATATTATTATCTCATTTATAGTGACTATCTCATTTATAGTTGAGAAAACTGAAACTTAGAGAGCTTATATAATTTACCTAAGCTAATAGAGCTACATGGCTCTGAATATGGGGTAGGTATTAGGGGTGAGGTAGATGAAGGAGAGAAGTGTTGGCAACCTGGACCAATGTACTCCTCCCTAACATCCTCACATAGAGAGTTTGGCCTTTTGTTTTACACATATTTTCTGTATATACATTAGCCACAATTTCCCAGCAAAGAGAAAGTGCTACAAAACAGTAAGTGATATAGCAGTGGATGCTTTGGAAAGATTTATCAGGAAGAATATCCCTTCCTCTAGCAAGCATTTGAAATCTATCTAGTTAACATTCTCTTCAGTTCATAACTCTTCTGAGCAGCAGCAGCCTCGGTGTCGGCAGCAGAACCTGAACTGTTGTCGGCTCTCGTTGGATGGAAAACAAATCCGCATTTCAGTCAGCATGACAGAGTGGGTGTGAGTGAATGATTTGCTCGGCAAGAGCTTGAGAACAATTCAGATGTCTGATTGCAACAATCTCAAACTGCTTTTTATTTTTTTCTTCTTCTCTTGGTATGAGTTGTGTGCAGATGCTGATGGGAGATAGATATTAGGTGTTGATGGAGGACAGAAGGGAAGGGGAAGAAGAGCGGAGAGGATGAATGGGAGCTGGTGGCAGAGAAAAAAGCCACCATGTGCCAGGTGCCTATCAAAAGTGCTCAGATCGTACCCACTGGACATGAAGAGCTAGGAATGCAGGGGTGAAGGCAGTAGAGTGTGTAGGGAATGGAGTCGGCCTGCTGCTTAGGCCTTGGGTCTGCCACTAGCCTAATCTTTGACATCAGGCAAGTCATATAAACCTTCCGAATCCTTAGTTCTTCTACCGGGAAAATGGGGTTACCTTGCAGTGTTGTTTTGGGGTTCAGTGAGGTAATCCTGACTGGATTCTGCTACTTGTAGCTGGAGCCAGAAATTCATATGGGTCCTTTGGAAAAAAATGCCCTTCAGGGTAGCTGGCTGCTCCTTATTTGCACATTTATCGTACATACTCTTGTTTTTCCTCTCAACAGTACTATAAGGCAGGTTGCAGAGATATAATCATTCCCATATTTACAAAAGAAAGGTGACTTGGTTGAAATGAAGTTTTTCCAACCAGAGCCTGCATGAAGAAGCACCAAGAAAAGGAACCTATGGAACGGAATACATGTAGCAAACCCCTTGGCACAGAGTGATATTCAGATTGTTTCCTGGAAATAACTGAAACTGCATTTCTTGGAAGGAGTTCCAACCCAGTTTCCTGGAAGGAGTGTAGCCAGAGAGGGGAAAGTGATCACAAAACAGGACAGGTTTGTCTCACTGAACTTCTCTTCCTAAGAAGTTTTGACTTTGAGAGAAAACCTGAGTGCCTAATTTTAGGTAATTTTAAAATTATTCCACAGTTCATCAGCCAATGTTATTTGGGTGATGAGTAACACATTTATTGGGCAAAACACTATTTCTTGGTAGTTATACACGTTTGTGAAGCCAGACAAGAGAAAACGGGTTTTAGAGAAATAACAGCAAATGGGATGAACAGACAAGGTTTTAGAAATACCAGAAATATGTCATCTTAATAAAAGTATGAAAATGGTACATCGAGACAAAACCAAGGATCAGTACACAGTTAGAGACATGTGAGGGACAAGAGCACTAACAATCTGACAGGGAGGAAGCAGAGCTGAGCCAACTCAAGTCAGACCTAGTGACCTCGACCACGTTCAGGTCCTGAAAAGTTCTTTCAGCAAGTAATTTGCAATAATTGTGCCGGTTATTTGTATGTAAATTGCCTTTTTAAAAGCATGGTTGAACAGTTACTTTTCATAGTTATTGAATATGTTTATAATATTTTTAAGCCAAATTAATTTGCACTACAAGGCACAGACTTGATTTTATTTCAGAAGGTTAAACACAGGTCTGTTCAAACGATGAACTCCAGCTTAGCTGCACTGGCATCAGTGAAACAGCATGGTGCACTTCATAAATGAGAAGGCATCGTGTCTGACACACTGAAGGGGCTCCACCCACAAGTGGGGAGCCCTAGAGGGATGAAAGAATGATCTTGGTTTCCCTGTGAATTTCCTTGTGAGTTCAGTTACACAGGATGCAAATAAGGCTTCTTATCACTGGTACTCCTTCTGGCTACTAGAAATGGAAGTAACAGGTACAAAATCTACCCAGTCTTCAGAAGCCTAGTGTCCATTTGGTTAATGTGACAGAAATCTAGGTAGGCACATCCACTGGACATCTCTCTCTCCTTGTTTGCCTATAACTAATCCTTTACTATGTCCTGTCAATTTACCTTCTAAATAGATGTCAGAGTCTTCCATTCTTCTGTTTCCCCTGCTTTCCCACTACCCTAATCTGAGCTTTATCTTCTTTTGCCTGGATGACTATAATAGCTTCCCAAGGGCTATGCTTCCAGTGACTCTTGGTCTCTCCATTTATTGGCCAGTGACACCACAATTATCTTTTCAAGACACAAATCTGATTATGTCACTGCTGCCCCCTTTTCGTCCTCCTGACCCACCCTTTCTCACTGCTCTTCGGGGTAAGACCAGGGGCCAGTCCCAGGAGGCTGCTCTCTCATGCTTGCACCCCCACCCCCTCAATTCTGGCTAGTTAACCCCTGAGATCCTCTCCCTTTCCCATGCTTCTCCTGACTCGGCAAATACTGTTTCCTCTTCCTTCTGCCTGGAACTTACTCCCTGTTTTCTCTCTTCTTCTGCCTATCACCTTAAATCTCATCGTTTGGAACCCTGACCCCAGTCTTGGCCATTTTGCCCCTCTTTGGTTAATGTTAACAGAGTCCCATGATCCTTTTTCTTCAAAGCGCTAATCCTTGTTTGTGTGCTGTTCAACTGGCTTTATCTACGTCTGTCTCCCCATCTCAATCATGAACTCAGAGAGACTGGGGATTTGGGATGTTTTTTCTCACCACCATGTCTTTGGCATCTAGCACAGTGCTTGCTCACAGCAGGCACAGATAAAGATTTGCTGACTGAATAAATGAACTTAATGAATATTGGTTTGTTATTCTTAAAGGATAACCTGTTTTGTTTTCTGCTTGATTTTCTCAAACCCAACTCATCAACAAACATAATGTGACTTATATTTCAGTACGTTTTTATGAATGAAAAGCCAGAGCACTATTACAGTGTCCAGGAAAAAGAACTGTTCCTCACTTCTGCATGAGTAAGCTATTAAAATAAGCATATATGCCTGCATCTGAAAATTTCATTTTTATTCCCAACCCGATTCATTTTAAAGATAGAGAAAATAAAAGCCCCATTTGCTTAGGAAGTTATAAAAGTCAGTCCCCCAGAAGGTTCAGAAATGCAGTTTAAGACCCAACTAAATAAAAGCCTTGGTGAACTGATGGTTCACAAACAAATAAGTACCCTTTGAATGACTCAAAAGCAATGTAAACTTAAAAAAAGATCTTAGCAGAAAATATCACATTCCAGAACCAGAAAACAATCATTCTGGTTTTAGAAACGTCAAACAAGAAAGCAACTTATTGCAAAATCCAGAGCTAAAAAGAACTTTTATATTCAGAAAGTTCTCTAATCTCATACATCTTTCATTAATTACTTTTACATTTAAAAACAGATTGCTTTGGATAAATAACTGTATGCCAAATGCCCATAATGTTACTTAACAAATTGAATAATATATTTTCATCATCATTTAGTAGAAATCTTATTGCTGTTACTTTACTAGTATTTAGTATAATTTGTACTGTAATTACTGAATAGTCTCCAAAATAAGTACCTCATATCAGATCTGAATGGTTGGTCAGTAAATCACTATTATTTCAATTACCATGAACCAAGTTATCATTGCGCAAACCTACCACATAAGCCCTGGCAAAGAATTATAAACACGAAAATCTTACAGCTGGAAGAGAGACCTCTAGTGTGTGTTAGAGAACTTTATATTGTGCTTTGGGCATAATTAATACAGCAAAATCACAGCAGTCATTTTCAATACTGTAGTGGGAGATTTTTTTTGTGTGTGCCAACTTTCATTCATGCCCAATTCACTTCAAATTTCTTCTCAACAAATGTCTAATATTTCGCTTAACTAGTTATTTTCTTTTTATAAACACATGGCCTAAACCAATGAAGTTTTTGTTGTGATGCAAAGTTTCAAAATTCAGTGGTCACCTTTGCAACCTAACTGGTACCCAATAAGCCTAATGTCATTTTAACAATTGCTATCACTTCTTTCCATTGAAGCAGCAGCAGGACCCCTGAGCTAACTGGTGCAATGGATAATCAGTCTCCTGAACACCAGCCCCTCACGGTAAGCCAAATGCCACACAAATATCAACACAAGAACTGCACCTTACCCACTTCCAAGTAGACAAATGAATCCACTAAAATTTCAAATTCACCAAGAAGGTTAGCTCTTAGTTTCCACAGATTCCCATCTATGCAGGTAAATTCCTTGATGTAAATTCAGACATAATGATTCATTCTATGGCATCAGCCTCAGCCTTTTAAAACCCTTTATTTTCTCCTTTTCCACATTCAAAACACATCTGAAAACACACAGAAACTGTTTCTCTAAAAACACACACACATACCCACAAAACAGGAGGTCTCTTAAGGAGTCTACTGCTGCGAAGGTAAAAGCATTTTGCTCATTTTTAATTTGCTAAAACAATCCAAGCATGCTTGGTACCCAGAGGGTATTCTCAAATAAACTTGTATCTCTAGCTGCCAGCTTAGTTGATTGAAAACAGAAGGCAAACGTTTCTTAAAGAATGAGTATGTTAAACTGTTATGTCTCTCCCAGTTCCACCAAGGATACACACACACACACACACACACACACACACACACACACACACACCACGCGCTCGCGCGCGCGCGCACGCACACACGAGTCAAAGATTTGCTTGAAAGCCAATTCTAGCATTTGTACCAAATTACTTCTGCCTACTGTCGTGCACCTCTTAGCCAGGGCCACTGGTATACTGGACAGTTCCTGCGTGCTGTTCTCCACGCACAAAGCCGACAGCCCCATTTCCAAGTTCGCTAACTTAGTTGGCTCCCGCCCAGCAGCTTCCCGAATCACAGTCACGGTGAAAACGTTTTGGTCCCAGAAAACCATTTCCACGACAGTGCAAGTGTTCGAAAGCACAAAGGTAGACACGGTCGACCCACTCTAGCTAGGAAGTTGAGGTGCTCGGGCGGCTGTGGGGAGCACGTGTCCAGGTAAGGGAGTCCTGCACCACAGGTCTGGTTTCCTCTTCCTGGATGTTTTGGGGGATCGGCCGCACTTTAAAGCGAATTCACCAGAACGCGCCCCTCACCCTGTTGTGTTTCCTGGAGGCGCGGGCTCTTATTTTCCAGACAGGTCCCTCTTGGGGTCGGGAGAGGAAGCACACTTCACGTTTCAATAAAGAGGGGCGGCGGGACCGAGGTGAGGGTAGGAGAGAGGTCAGAAAGAAGCCAAACTGTATCCCTCCCGCCCACCTCTGTGCCCAAGCGCTGTTTCAGAAGGCGGAGACGGGTGGCGGCCAGGAAACTGTCCCTTTAAGGAAACCTTGGCCGCTAGAAGGGGAGGGAAGGATGCGGGCTCCGGACTCGGCGCTGCAGGCACCGCGGAGTAGAGGCGAGCACAGCGAAGCCACAGCCATTACCTGCAACGCTCCCATCCTTTCCCCACTCCTGGACCCCCGCCCCCGCCCCCGTCCCCGCCTCTCAAGGAGACTTCTAATTCTGAGCATGTGCCTTGCCCTTTATCTGGGAAGGAGGTGGGGAAGAAGAGGAATGTGAGCTTTTTAAAAATAAATGAAACGTTTGCATCTAAAGGGGTGGGGGAGCTGGAAAAGGGAGGGGGATTGTGGGTGGGGGCTTTAAAGACTGCTGGCTGGGCGGAGGCGGTGAAGCCGGATCAGTTCCGAGACGGACGGCGGGCAGCGCTGGGCACCGGCCACCGCTCACAAAGGGGAGCGGTGCGGTCCGGCCCGAGCAAAGGGGAAGAGAAAACAGCCTCGGGGCCCAATCCTCTCGGCAGCCACAATGGCGTCTTTCACGGGGCGTCTGGGGGCGCCACGGAGGCTGCCTAAGAGCAGGGGGCGGCGGTCCCTTCTGCCCCCCGTGGGAGCGGAGCCCCGGGGGCCGCCGCCCTTGCGCGCCCCGCACGGCGGAGCGCTGGGCTGGGGGCGCTCCGGCCAGGGGCGGTGGCGGCGGCGGGTCGGGGCCCGCGGCGCTGGGAGGCTCCCGGCGAGGCTGGCTTTCAGACGCCGAGCTCCACGCGGGGAAGAAAGGGACGCGCGCGGTTCCGGCGAGGAGGGAGGGGGTAGAGGAGGGCGGGGGGAGAGCCGCTGCAAAGCGGCCGCCGGGGAGGCTGGCGCGCGAGCTGCGGGCGGGCGGCGCTGGCACAGGCTCCTAAAGCTGCCGCTGCTCCGCTCCGAGTTCCCGAACCGGGCCCGGAGATCCGGAAGCCCGGCCCCTGGTCTCCAGCTCCGGCCCCCGCCGGCCGTGCCCGCTCCTGCTGCCCGCTTCGTCTCCCTCGCGCCCGGCTCCTACTCGGGGAAGAAAGCCGAGAACCGGCAGGAGCAGCCCCGGAGGAACCGGCCGCCGGCCAGAGCGGATCCCGAGCTGCCACGGCGGGCTGTGTGTGTGCGAGTGTGCCGCGCTCTCGCCCCATGCCTGGCACATGCGTAAAAGCGAGTTGCGCCCAAAGTCCCAGCCATACCCTCCTTAGCAAATAATAACAAACCCAAACCGTCAGATCTTACCTGAAACATTGAAGCACAAAGTCTCTCTCCAAGTCCCCTTTTCCTTTTCCTCTCCCCCCTTTTCCGATTTCTCTCCCAGCGATCTGCTCGGCTCGCCACACCAGAGAGAAATGCAATAGCTTGGCTAAGGTAGACAGAACAAAATACAGAGAAGAGTTGCTCCAGGGCTTTGAAACCCCTCAAGGCAAGGATCAGGATACAATTAGCTCATGCCTCTACCTCCAGTCTAAATCAATCTCCAAAATAAAACTTAAATCAAATTAACTGATCACAGGGCAGACAATTGATCTTCAAAAATAAAGGTCTACACATACGTATAAATATACATATAGGAAATTTTTTTCCAGATTTTTTTGGGTGGAAAAACAGTCTTATTCCAGCCTCCAACTTGCTTTTTACCCTCCTCTTGCACAGAAAAGCTGATTTTAATCGTTGTGATTAGTTTTGATGTAACGTTTCCGCAGGCGATTTCTGCAAATGGATGGAGTGTTTCTTTGCCAAAAGAGGGAAAAGCAGCAGATGATGATAATTATAAGGATTGTTGGTTGTTTCTTTTTATTTGTGTTTAGGGCTCTCTCTTCACTTTCTCAAGTTGACCTGACATTGCTGTTACACTAAGGTCGCGCAACTTGTTGAGGAGGATCGCCGCCCTGTCTGATCAAAGGATAGGTGATAATTTGGCAATAGAGCAGCACATTTCTGGTTCCTTTGGCGACATAACGTCCCAAATGACGTGGATAAAAATAAGCACATGCAATCTGCTTTGCCCCAATCAAGTCTGAATCAGCGCCTGGGGGTGATACACAAACTCATTTCAAATGTTCAACCATGCAGAATTGCAAAAAGATTGAAGGAGTTATACTGCCTTTTTTTTTTTTTTTGAAATAGCTAAATTAAAGACAACAAAACCTACATTAGGTGTAGCCAAGGATCTACAATTTCGGTTTATTTAATCAACCTTCTGAACATCCCTCCCTGCTCCCTTCTCTTTGCTTCTCTCCACCTGGTATCTTTTATAGGGGGTTTGTATAATTCCATTATTTGACGGAAGTGCTCCACAGAGCTAAAGAGACTGTAACATAAACACATTTCCCCAGATTGCTACTCCAGTTCTGACCTCCCCCACTCCTCATCACTTCTGCTTTCTGTCTAGGTCTTTGTTCAAAGAGCTTGTGCCCGAGCCAGTTGTTATCTTAATTCTTTTTAGTTAGAGTGGGATGTTTGGTTGTAACTCAAGGGTCACCTCCCATTAGTGTTATATCCTTGCAGGATACTTTTTGAAATGGTATGTTTTTTGAGCACTTCACAGTTCATTAATTCAAAGACTTTGCTGACATCTCTTCTGAAAAAGACCAGCCTATAAGGCCAAGATACTAAAAAAAGAAAAGGAAAGAAAAAGAGAGAGAGAGAAAACATGAATAGAACCAGGCATGTCGGGTGAATACCTGCAATTGGTAGCATTTCACAGGAGTATTTTTTTAACCATCATTTTACCTTTAAGGTAAGCAACTTCTGCAATACCAGCAGAAGAGGGAAGGGCCAAACTTTTTAAAAAATGTAGTCAATTAGATCAGTGCTATAATCACATTTGAGATCAATGTCATAATAAGAATCAGGGGTGTTGATAGATTCAAAAAGACATAAATTCACATCACAAAGGTATCTGATTTGAAAATATCTGCCTTCTGTAGGAAAAAAAGAATGGCTTACAAAAGAACACAAAACAAAATTATGTTACTTTTTGCACATCCTCTCTCCCAGCACATAAGGTAGGTATATCCTCTGATCTGCAATAAAAAAATGTAAATATCCGCAATACCCCAAATTCAAATGAATAAAAACTTTGTTCTTGTCCTCAAATGGCACTAAATGTTATTATATTAGTGTGAGAAGAAGAGACTATGCAAAAAAAAAAAAAACCCCAAAACATAAAACATACTCAATTGGTGATCTGGCTTAATCCATTGAAAATATGGTAGCCTAAAGTGACATTTAATCAAAATCTGGGGAACGTTCTATCATTGTCCTGGCAGCATAGAGTTGGAAAGATTCTCTGTGGGCATCTATCTAGTCTTTTCCATCACTTTTCAGATGAGATAACTAAAGCAGCTTAACCAAGGTCACAAGCCAGCCTTTGACAAGGCAAAGACTAGACCACAAAGAGGCAGCACTAGAAGAAAGGTGAGTGGTATCCCCCTGAAGTCACTAACGTTGAGGAACCGTGCACCCTTCTAACCTGAGATGGCTTAAGAACCATACTTTTGGAAATCCCTATCTGGAATTGTTCTTAAAATCTATTAGCACATTCTTTTAAATATCTCTGATGGCAACAAATCTTTGTCCTTGGATGTTTAACTATTGGGTCCCCCTCCCCCCATAAAATTAATACCACGTCTGGGAATAAGTGAATGATGAAGATAGCTTATGCTATTTAGAGTCAAAAAAGAAAATCTGATGAAAAATAATGAGGCCGGTTTTCTTATTAGTTCCTAAATGGGCTAAAATGGACTAAATTAGTCCAAATGGACTAAAGACAATTCTCAAAATATTATAAGCAATGGAATTACTGGGACTGCTTTCCAAACTGCTCTGAAGGGAATAATATTCATTTTAACAAATTAACTTCTGAAATGTTCATTTTTTTAGATGTCTTAGTAATTCAGAATGACATCACTTATAAAATGATGCTCTTTTAAAGCTTTAGGTCATTGACATTTAAAAATGATCCATCCTATTTGGTTGATCAATAAATCTGTGGTAATCCCATTGGTAAAAAGATGGCAGAGTAAGGTCTTATTTTAATGTGGAGAGGATTTTAATTTTCTTACAGTTTTAAGGAGACTCAAAATTGAGACTATGGGAATTCAGAGTGAAAACTTATTTTGTACTGTGCAATACAAAGAGATGACTACACTCCATGAGCTTCAGATTGAGGATAGTGACAACTTAATTCAAAATTTAAAGCCCTGGCCAGTGGCTCAGTGGATAGAGCATTGGTCAGTGTGCAGACGTGCTGGGTTCAATTCCCAGTCCAGGCACACAGGAGAAGTGACTATCTGCATTTCTTCCTAACTCTCCGTCTCCTCTTTCTCTTCCCGTCCCACAGTCAGTGGCTCTATTGGTTTTAGCATGGCCCCAGGCTCTAAGGATAGCTTGGTTGGTCCAAAAACGGTGGCCTCAGGCTCTAAAAATAGCTCAGTACTCAAGCATCGACCCAAGATAGGGTTGTCAGGTAGATTCCAGCCAGGGTGCATGTGAGAGTCAGTCTCACTATCTCCCCTCCTTTCCCTCAAAAAAGTTTTTTTAAAATAGGTTTTTAATGAAAGGGCATGTGAAAAGCGGGGTCTGCATCTTGCTAAGTACAAGATACGCACTTACCAATTTGACTTCAATCAGCCTCTGTTATCGTAAAAACACCCCAAAGTACTTTTTATCAAATTAATACCTGTGCAAATGAACTTCAGCATTTTATAATTTCTATGGTGCTTTTTCTTCTTTTTTTTTTCTTTGCCTATCATGAAGAAGTGGGGGAAAAGAGCATATTAAAAATCCTCCTAACTTCCTTTTTCATTAAATACTTGAAGTGAAATCAGCAGCATAGACACCATTAGCAACAAGGAAGACAATGGCAATAAAACTGTCAACAAAAAAACAATCAGAAAGAAAATACAGACCCTCTCTGTTGCCATCTTCCAGGGTCTTACTATCAAAATGAGTCCTACCAATTTTTAAAGCCATAAAAACAAGGGCAGCATATTTTGAATTGAAACCAGGAGTATGGTGGGAAAAAGTTTAGTGCTACGACTGTTGAAGAAGAGACAATGGGAGGTACTTTAAGGGATGTGGTAGCCCTTTACTGTTAACATGGGAACAATTCATTCAGTAACACTGTAGTCAACAAACCCTCAAATTACAAGTTCTCACGGAACATCATGGCTTTGTTTGGGGCAGCCCTGTGGTACATGCTTGGGGGCTATGTGACAAGATGTGGACATCAATTGCTATGACATGAAATATGAAAATCAAGAATCCTTCACTGAAGAAGCCAAACACCCAGATCAGAGTTAAAAATTCCTCTGCATGTTCCATTAGGAAGAAGAGAGAAGCCTTTGTGTTTGGCTTCCACCTGGATGTGTATGGATATCACCAGCCACAGCAAGGCTGCTGTACCTTTCTCCCTGCATGTGGCTACATGACAGAATTTCCATCATTGCTCTCATGGGATCGACCTATAATTACCACAAGAGGCTCTGCAACCCAGGCCCGCACATTCTGATGTTTTATTTTATCTTTGAGTCAGGTTTTTGGAGGCAATCACCTGTTTTATATCCGCCACCCTGAGACTCCCTATAATACTGTGGCATGTGCACATTTTTCTGAAGTTGAAGAGAAGCATTAATGAACTCAGACAGAATGGGTTTGTGATTCCTGGAGGTTTGGCCCCAACTACCACCTGTTTATAATTAGCCTCTGGAAAAAATATATTAGATATATTAGTTTTTTATATCATCTTTAATGTTGAGTCTATAGCATCTCACTTTCTGAAAAGGCAGGTTGGCCCTCGCCAGTTGGCTCAGTGGTAGATTGTCAGCCTGGCATATGGAAGTCCTGGGTTTGATTCCTGATCAGGGCACACAGGAGAAGTGACCATCTGCTTCTCCACCCCTCCCCCTCCTCTTCTCTCTCTCTCTCTTCTTCTCCCACAGCCATAGCTCAGTTGGTCCCAATGCTGAGGATGGCTTTGTGGAGCCTCTGCCTCAGGCACTAAAAATAGGTTGGTTGTGAGCACCACCCTAAATGGGCAGAACATTGGCCCCAGACAAGATTGCCAGGAGGATGCTGCTCGGGGTGCATGTAGGAGTCTGTCTATCTTTCCTCCTCTTACTTGGAAAAGAATTTTAAAAAAGTCAGATCTTCTAATGGTGGCAATTGTGCTAATGGGTATCCACCTCATCTTACTCATCATCTGAATGAAAACAGACACTGAGTCCTTATACTGAGGTTCTTAAATCAGTTTGGTCTTTTATCACACTTTCTTCTCTAGTTGTGAAGGTGAATACTGGTTATAATCTCACATTATAATGCAATGTAGAAGATAAATGCAGAAATAAAACTTAATTGTGACCAGATACCCTGAGCTCCATTTTAAAATTTATTTTATTTTTATTTTATTCATTTTAGAGAGGAGACACAGAGTGAGAGAGAGAGAGAGAGAAATAGAGAAAGGGGGGAGGGAGGAGCTGGAAGCATCAACTCCCATATGTGCCCTGACCGAACCAGTGCAGGGTTTTGAACTGGCGACCTCAGTGTTCCCAGGTCGAGGCTTTATCCACTGCGCCACCACAGGTCAGGCCTGAGCTCCATTTTAGATGGTCTTATTTAATAAAGAAGTACATTCATGGGCAAGGAATTAGGTGTATGAATAAAGAGTTGTGAAATGCCTGTATTCTTTACTGGAATTTAATAGTCTTTGGTGGGCATTTACATTCTATATTTAGAATAATGGTTGTAAATAGGTTTTTTGACTCTGAGTTACAATTGTAACTTTGCATCTTAACTTTCAGTGTGACTTGATCCTGTTTCTGTAGGCATAAAATCTGAATGAAAATTCTTAGGAACCCTAAGGTTAAATGGGATAACATGTAAGAAATGTGCAGAATTGTGCCTAGCATACAGTCGTTCTCAATAAATGATAGCAATTATTGCCCTTATGGTTTATAGTAGTTGCTGAATAACTAACATGGTCCCTAGCAAAGTGTTACTGTTAAAGTTAATAGCACAGAAGGAAAATATTTATGCAATGGGAGATACCTAACTTATTTAAATTTTTGTGGCTGATTATTTTTAAATATAATAACTAAATCTCATTGTATTCTTTTATCTAAAAATCACACGGACACCTCACTTTTTTTCCTGTAATATAATGAAGGAAAATGAGATTTTCTTCAAGGTAAATTCTATCTATGACAAATCATATATCTATGATGCTGCATACTAGGGAACACTCTTTTTGTTCTTCTGAGGATTCTTGATTTTAACAAGACTGACTCACACATGTAAAATAATTAATTAAGCATTTTATATGAATTGAATGTACAAGAAATGAGACTCAAGTAAAATGCTGCCATGAACCTCTTTCTTCATAATTATTTGCTGTTTTTCACCTTTCAGGAATTATAGAAAATCAGAAGAAATAAACTTCAGGACTGATTCTCGTCACTAAGGAATAATCAATCAATCAATCAAATGTTGTGTTGCCCAATTTTCTACCTTTTCCAGTTTATGTAGTTTCTTTCCCAAGCTTTAGAACTTATCATTTTCAGATTGTTCCATGTCATATGGTAGGCTATCCCATTTTAAAACTATGCAGTGGCTATTTTAAGGAAACATTTAAAATTTTTCATTGATTGATTTTAGAGGGAGAAGAAGGAAGAGAGAGAGAGAGATGGGGGCATGAATCTATTCCTGTATGTGCCCTTACCAGGGATCAAACAGGCAACCTCTGTATAATAGGACAATGCTCCAACCACCTGAGCCATCTGGCCAGGAATAAAGGAAACATTTTTAATAAAACAAACATTTCATTATTTTGTTCTGTTTCATATTTCCGTGCCTTATAGTCACTGGCTGGCACGAAAGGTATGTCTGTTTGCAGTGTGATGGATCTCAGGCACTTCCCATTGGTAGAAAGCCACTTAGCTGTGCTTCCCTGTTCTTCTGTCTGAACCAAGGCTGTTCATGAGAAACCCCGTAATACAATCAAGGCTCCTCGGGGGCACCATAGACATTTATGTAAGTTATCTCTTTGTGCATCCTTTGAGTGTCCGAACCTCTCAGCTTTGCTAACCATAAAATATCTGCCTTAAGCCTGTTACTAACTTTAAAACCCTAATAATATGGATGTCATATTTCAATTTTTAAAAAACCTTTCCCTGTTCCACCCCTGGAAAAAAAAACCTATAAAACTTATTCAGTTGAATTAATCTGTGGTTAAAAACATAAGGTTTTTTGGAAAGGAAAAGAATCACGGACACGCTCTAGTTAAAAACAAACCCAAGAAGGAGAACATACGGCAATAGGTGCACCATGCAGTGTGCTGACGACGTTTTATGGAGTTGAGCACTTGAAACTTGTATGGCTGTGCTAACCAATGTCACCCCAATAAATCCAATTAAAATAATTAAATAAGAAACAAACGTATTATGTTTCAAATTGTGTGTGTGTAGAGCCACTGCAGACAAATTGCTGCAGGAAGCAAGAATCTGTGTGCTTTCTTTAAAGTTACCAAAGAGAGAAAGCAGTTTCTAGAGTCTTAAAGAGCATGAGCCTGATCAGTTAAAATGGGCACTGGAAGGAGGGGAGCAAATTGTCAAGACTATTAAATATGGGCATTTAAGTGATTTCAACATTGCTCTTAATAATAACATTAATGAGAGTGGTGATAAGAAACAATTATGAATGATAGTAGGGAACTTCCATTGTGCAAAGACCATCTGGCTATGAGAGTCAGACATGAAATTCTAAAATTAAATCCTCAATCTGTCCCTGTAAGGTTGTTTTGTAGATAACGGATATCTTAATTTTTAAAAAGAAAAGAAAAAGCACATCCATTGTACCAAATGTACAGCAGCTCCTGCTGAGAAAACAAAGTCTGTATGTCTATTTCTTTTCTAATTGTTGCTAACCCCAAACAAAACAAAGGCTCTGTGAAAGAGCTTATAAATCAAGGATAGTAACTTAACAGACTTTTGTTTTGTTTTCTTCTGAAGATTTTTGTTAGGTAAAACATTATTATAACATTTTCATTCCTCATTTACCCAAGTGAGGGGATGCAAGAATTTTCCAGGCTTTCTCCTTACAGTAAAGTCTACTGAAAGAAAACATTTTTTGAGTGTGGAGGGCCTAAACTTTTGGTCTGCATCATTTAAAACTTATTTTTATGACCTGACCAGGCGGTGGCACAGTAGATAGAGCACCAGACTGGGATGCGGAAGACCCAGGTTCAAGACCCCGAGGTCGCCAGCTTGAGCGCGGGCCCATCTGGCTTAAGCTAAAGCTTGCCAGCTTGGACCCAAGGACGCTGGCTCAAGCAAGGGGTTGCTCGGTCTGCTAAAAGCCTGCAGTCAAGGCATATATGAGAAAGCAATCAATGAACTAAGGTGTCCCAATGAAAAACTGATGATTGATGCTTCTCATCTCTCTCTGTTCCTGTCTGTCTGTCCCTATCTAGCCCTCCCTCTGGCTCTCTCTCTGTCCCTGTAAAAAACAAACAAACAAAAAAACTTATCTTTATTTAACAAAGAGCTATCAAAGAGAAAGCATCTGTGTCTGCATAATTGAAATTATACAGATAAAACAGTGTTTTAGATGTGCCCTATATGTTTGTCATTGAGTAGACATGGACTTCTACCTGAAAAATGCAAAATCTAAAACAACTTGTAGATTAGTAATAGGTATAATTGACTAACCTCAATTACTTGCCATGTTAAACTAATCAGAGAACTGGATGCCTTGTTCTGTTTTGTTTTTAGAATTCATGAGACTAGAAGTTTATATTTTTACTTTTTTTTTTTTTTTTTTTACAGGGCCAGAGAGAGAGAGTCAGAGAGAGGGATAGATAGGGACAGACAGACAGGAACTGAGAGAGGTGAGAAGCATCAATCATTAGTTTTTCATTGCCATTGCGACACCATAGTTGTTCATGGGTTGCTTTCTCACATGTGCCTTGACCGCGGGCCTTCAGCAGACCGAGCCACCCCTTGCTGGAGCCAGCAACCTTGAGTCCAAGCTAGCGAGCTTTTGCTCAAGCCAGATGGGCCCGCGCTCAAGCTGGCGACCTCGGGGTCTCGAACCTGGGTCTTCTGCATCCCAGTCTGACACTCTATCCAGTCTGATGCTCTATCCACTGCACCAACACCTGCTCAGGCTATATTTTTACTTTTTAATTCCTCCTGAGATTTGGATTGAAATGGATCATCCACGTATATAACCACAGTTTTAGTTATCTTGCTTAACTTCTTGTGGTCATTTAGCGAGGCTTAGATCTGTCTATTCAGCCTAAATACCCACTTCTTTTGGCCTCATAGTAACTTGTTAAAGATACGTTGATGTCCTTGTATTTCCCAGAAATTTATTTATTTTTTTAAATTCTGGAAACAATAGCAAGAGAGATCTTTAGATTTTAAAGAGTAAGAAACATTTTCTCCCTGTTTTCTTCACTTTCTATATATAGTCACTCTCTGGTTTTTAAATTCATTTAACCTTAACACTGGCCTTCATCTGTGGCTTATCTTTTATTATTTCTTGTGGTTTCTTTGTAAGGAATATTGGCCCTAATGGCAGAGCGGCCTCTCATGATCACATTAGAGACGTGCCTTTTCTAGGTCCTGGTATTATTCAACTTGTCCTCCCAGAGATGTATCTTGGGTTTCCTGGAACCTTGTCTAAACAAAAGGAAGAATCTAAAACAGAATGAGAAGTTCTTTCTTGTGCTTGATCTAGAATATAATTAAGCCTATAGTAGAAACAAGAAGAAATCTTAAGTGGATGATGAACAAATGAAGGGACTGAGACAACTCAAGCTGCCTACTATTCTGCAGGTTTATGGGGAGTAGGATTGGATTGGGTGGTAGAGAATGAATAAACTTACCCTACTTTTCCTTCTTTAAACTCTAAGAAGTCACAAGTTCTCATGGTCATTCCCTGAAGAACTAGACAAATAAATTAAGATGATAGTGTTAATCTCTGTTTTTTAGGCAGCATGGTTACTTTCAAAACATCTTGACACAGATTTGAATCCATATATATATATATTTTTTTTACAGGGACGGAGAGAGAGTCAGACAGACAGGAACAGAGAGAGGTGAGAAGCATTAATTATTAGTTTTTCGTTGCTGTCGCAACACCTTAGTTGTTCATTGATTGCTTTCTCACATGGGCCTTGACCGCGGGCCTTCAGCAGACTGAGCAACTCCTTGCTGGAGCCAGCGACCTTGGGTCCAAGCTGACGAGCTTTTGCTCAAGCCAGATGGGCCCATGCTCAAGCTGGCGACCTCGTGGTGTCAAACCTGGGTCCTCCACATCCCAGTCCGACGCTCTATCCACTGCGCCACCGCCTGGTCAGGCTGAATCCATATTTTAATCTTTGATCAATTTAACCTTAACTAGCTCTGCCACAATTCCACCTAATCCTGCTATGATTTTCTTCTCTTTTATCTTTATTTATTCAGACTGAGACCAATGAGAAGTTATATTTTGTACAATTTACCAAACATTATCATTTCCTTTTGGCCTTCTTAACCAGGGTTGTTATCCCAATTGTATTGAAGATGAAGAAAGAGAAAGAGTGATCCCCAAGGTGGTGTAACAAGAGGAACAGCCTTCTGTTGACTCCAAGATCAGGGCTCTTTCTACCAGATGAGAAGTTGCCTTTGTATTAGTTATAACCAGTCATTTGCTCTCAATTATGTCTATTCTGTACTTATCTTTGGCTTCTTAAACAAAAACAGAGTCTTGTAGAAAGCACATATAAAATGACATAGTAAATGAACTTTTCAAATAATTCAGTCTGTGCCACAATATTCAGTAAGTAAAACAAGAGGAATCAAATCAATTAATTTCTTTATAGATAGGGTATCAAACTCCTAGTTGGAGTGATTAAACAGGAAAGTGACTTCTCCCTCCGTTCCATCCTCATCTTCCTTTTTATTCTCTAGGAAGATTTTGACTCTTGGGAGTTGTTCTGGTATTCTCCCCTTGAAATACTGTGATGATCTCTCTACAGAGCCTGGTTTCTGGGAGAAGTTTATATGCCCTGATGCATTGGTAGGTCAGCCAAAGTACAGCTCAGATCATCAAACAAGGTGCAGCTGTCTTTAGAATCCTCAGTCGGACCTTTCTGTCCTGTGGGTGAGCAGAAAAGGGATGACTTTGTCTTGAAGGAAGAGAAACTATTAATGATGTGGTTGAACCTCTCTAGAGCTCATGCCCACCCTCATTTTTTGAAACAATAAAGGAGGAGGGCAGGTAGGCAAGTAGCAAAAATATCTTTCTCATGTTGCTGTGCTGATAAATACCCCAGTAACACTGTGCTAGGTAGGGCATAGCTCCCAGGGTCTGAGGCAGGGATGCTTGGAGGCTGAGTGGATACAGATAGGACTCCATTCTTTGGATGGAAAACATGAGGTCTCCATGTTTTAGATACCCCATTCATTCATCCTTTAGCCCCATTCATTTTTAACTTGCATCACATCTTTCTTCTCCTTCTCAGTGCCTCCCCTTTCCCTCTGTTGGTGACAAATAAAGGGAAAGGAGTTTCCAAACTGAAGCATGTTCTAGAGGAACATCTTCACAGCCTAATTAGCTGGCTCTCTATTTCGGAGAAACTCGACTGTGTGTATTTCCTAATTAGAGGAGGGAACCTAATGGAAGCTTGGACACCACCTCCCCGAGGCAAGCTGTGTGCAAAGAACAGCTACCATCCAGGGGAGACCATGGCTCTCTCCCCTTGTCATTAATGAACCCAACTCCAGGTTCAGTTAAAGTGGAACTTTTTACAAGAGGAAGGCCTTGCTCCCTCCCTTGCCCAGTTACCCATCATGCATCAAATCACCCCTCCCCCCAAAAAAATCCTGCAGAGATCTAAGTTTAACTTGAGAGTTGTCAGAGTCTCCCTCTGTCTGTGCTGTGTCTGTAGCTGCAATTTCTTAAAAATTACAGGTAAGACATGCACCTTTCCTTTTGAAGAGGGAAAAAAATGGTTACTGCAAATGAAAACAAATTCCATTATTTTTTAAAGAATCTAAGATTTCCCAAACTGAATTGGACCCTGATCTGGATAGTCAGGTACCTTGCCCCTGGCAGAGGCCACAATGTAATAAATCTGCCAGGGTGAGGGAAAGGAGAGTGCCTCACACACAAAGCCAATTGTACCATTTTATATAAAGAGGAAATATCTCTCCCAAGCCCCATGGGTGGTCTAACAGCCTAAAGCATCAGAATTGATTACCCTTGGCTTGCTTAATTCCACATGTCCTTGGTAGTCAACAAAAGGTCTGGCTGATGTGGAATTCTAAACTCCACGTTCACAGCCATAATAGTTAGTTGTCCGGACAATAACAAGAGAAGTTTCAAAAGAGTCTGACTCCAAGCCATGGACTCCTCATATTGAAAACAAGCCAGTCAACCACTGTCCCCACAGCCTTGTCGTTATACAGAGGGGTCACTTTCCCCCTTCACATTTAGGAAAGATGCATACCACATTAGAGAGAGGCAGAGACCTTTCTTTTCCTGTGCTTTCTGAGGACATAGACATCTTGTTGCTAGAAAGGGCCTGTCTCAGAAGGCTTTCAATAAATATACAAATTTCTTCATCTTTTCTCCCTGCTTCTGGAGTAAACACCAAACTTTCTCTAAGCTTGATCTGGTCCATCTCTCTATATATCCAAAAGAGGCTTCTCTCTCCCCACTCTGAGTTGTCCTTTAACTAATAATCTGGGTCTCATTTAACTATTCCTACTCAGCTCACTGCCCCCAGGGCCTTTGCACTGGAGGAAGCTCTAGCACATAAGATTTTCTTATCCTCTTCCACAATAGTAACTCTTGCTCATCCTTCAGCTGAAATAACCCTTTCTCCAGGAAGCTTTCCTTCCCCTCAAGATCAGCTCAGTGCTCTGTATTATAAGTACTCATAGTTCTCTGGACTTTTCCTTAAGTACTTTACAAGAGTACTTAATTAAGAGTACTTAATCGGTTTGTAATTATGCATTATTTATTATTTGATTACCATCTGTTTCCATAATGTGAAAACTAGATCTTCTTTTTCTTACAAGTGTTTCCAGTGCCTAACATAATTCTTGGCAGACAGTTGTTGTCCAATAAGAACTTGTTAATGAAGGAAAAATGAATGATGAGTCAATGAATATAAAGGAAAGAACACATTAGAAAAACAACTGAAAAGGGGGAAAAACCTGAGATAGTAAACAGGTAGGTAAGGGGAGGAATAAGTGCCCTTGGGGTTTGATGAGTTGGTTTTACTGGTTTTTTTGTTTGTTTGTTTGTTTTTGTTGTTGTTCATAGGTTTCCAAGGTCTTGGAGAACTCATCCTAAAAACCAAGATTCCTACTCAAATGCACTGAAATCAGAGACTCAATCTGGAGTTAGTTTACTAAAGTTCATAGTAGCATTATTCATAGTAGCCAAAAGGTGGAAACATCCAATTGTCCATTGATGGATGAACAGATACACAAAATGTAGGGTATACACACAATGGAATATTATTCAACCTTAAAAAGGAATGACATACTGATATATGCTAAACATAGATGAACCTTGATGATATTGTGCTGAGAGAGAAAGCAGAAACAAGAGGATACACAAAGTCTGATTCCACTTATATGAAATAGTTAGAGTTGTCAAATTCATAGAGACAGAAAGCTAGCTGGTGTTGCCAGGGGCTAGGGAGATGAGAGAATGGGGAGTTAGTGTTTAAGGTGTATGGAATTTTAGTTTGGGAACATGAAAAAGTTTCAGGGATTATGATGATGGTTGCATAATGATATAAATGTACTTAATGCCATTGGACTGCACACTTAGAAAAGGTTAACATTATAAATTTTGTGGTATGTATTTATATTTTAGTATAATTGAAACAAAACGTGGCCCTGGCTGGTGGCTCATTGGGTAGAGCATTGACCCAGTGTATGATGTCCCAGGTTCAATTCCCAGTCAGGGCACACTGGAAAAACAACCATCTGCTTTTTTCCCCTTCTCTCTCCCCTTTCTCTCTCTCTTCCCCTCCCACAGCCAGTGGCTTGATTGGTTTGAGAATGGTCATGGGCACTGAGGATAGTTTAGTTAGTCTAAGCATCAGCTTCATGGGTAGATCCTGGTCAGGATGCATGTGGAACTCTGTCTCTCAATCTCCCTTCCTCTCACTTAAAAAACAAACAAACAAAAAACAAGGAAATGCTAAGCACATATACACGTGCGTGTGCACACACACACACACACACACACACACCCCTAAGATCTCCTCAAATTCAGAGTTCATTCGCTTAAAATGAAGGCCTAGTATACCTATGTGATTCTGTTTACAACACACCTGTTTATTTGCTGTCAGTTTTTTTTTTTACAAAACCAGGGCGTCAGAGAGAGGGATAGATAGGGACAGACAGACAGCAACAGAGAGAGATGAGAAGCATCAATTATCAGTTTTTTGTTGCTGTTGGGACATCTTAGTTGGTCATTGATTGCTTCCTCATATGTGCCTTGACTGCGGGCCCTCAGCAGACCGAGCAACCCCTTGCTGGAGCCAGAGACCTTGAGTCCAAGCTGACGAGCTTTTGCTCAAACCAGGTGATCCCGCGCTCAAGCTGGCAACCTCGGGGTCTGGAACCTGGGTCCTTCCGCATCCCAGTCTGTCGCTCTATCCACTGCGCCACCGCCTGGTCAGGCTCATTTATATTTTCTATTTTTAAAATATCCAGCTCTTCCTCTTTGGCCTCATGTTGAGTGGTCGTGTAAGGTCCAGCACACATGTAATATGCGTATCAGTGGCTTTTTCTGCAGAAGTACCTTCTCCTATGATAATGATATAATATAAAATATTGCATCTCTGCAACAAAACATCAGTCCTGAAGTTTGATCCCATTTAATCTTCCATAGTTAAGCTGTTTTCAAATTAGAAGCATCTCTAGAAGAAACCAATACATTTATTTTTATACTTGCTCTGAATTTGTATGTTTAATTGGCTCTCAGATTTAATCTATCATTTCTCTAAAAGATCAACAAATCCAAGAGACAATTATATAGCATTTAAAGAGAAATCTTGATTTTGTTTAGGATTATGCTCAAAGGAGTACACGTGGTATATGACTCTCTAACATTGGTTCTTCATTAAAGAATGATCATCTAGGATATAAGTAAAAATCCCCTACAGATTTCCAGGACCCTACCCCTGGAAAAGCCCACCTAGCAAGTTTGGCATGTGACAATGAAAATCTGCATCTGAAACTGTCACTTAAGGACATCTTGATGTAGGTGAGCCTCATCACACACTGAAAAACACTGGCCTACCCTGCTCATTGCCTTAAAAGACCTAAGTCTGTGTTTTTTTGTTGAAATATTTTGTACTGTACTTTTTGTAAGAGGCAAAGAGGAGATCTTGAGATTGCCCTCGATCTGAATTCAGTCAGTCCTCTGTGGGAACTGATTCTTCACAGCTACTGTTCAGTTCCAATTTACAGTTAGTAGTTGGCAAGTTTGTGAGGTTACTGATTTTATTGAGAATCCAAGGAAACCACAAATTCTCTCTCTTCCTACATGAACTTGCAAAACTTTTCATATTCCCTCTAGGGGGTTCTTGTCCCTTTGAAGCATTTCTGTAGTGTCCACATACAGTACTCTGTTCTCAATCCTCTTCCTCCCAGTGAGGCCCCTTCCTCATTATTAAAGAATCATATAATTTTATATTTTATGGAGATTTAGGGATGATGTAACTCGATCAAATAGTTTTTTTTTAATAGTAGAAGAAACAGAGGCCCAAGGAAATTAAATGACTAATGCCACACTGGATCAGAGCCAAGCTATCTAGATTAAGTTGAACGTGCTGTTGATGATGCTCATCCCATTTGGCTAGGTCAGAGATGTAACTAATGAGAACATGATTAAGCTGACCTCATTTGAAGTTCTGGAACCTACTAGCCCCCCTCACACAGGGTTTATTGGGTAACACTTTGAAATACATTGACGCCGAAAATTTTAAAAAAAATTTTCCATTGATTTGAGAGAAAGAGAGGGAAAAAAGCATCAGCTTATTATCTCATTTAGTTGTGTACATATTAGTTGCTGCTCATATGTGCCCTGACCCAGGATGGAACCTGTGACCTTGGCACGTGGCGATGATGCTCTATCCACTGAACTACTTGGCCAGGATGGAGGCTGAGCATGTCTTTAAAAGTTTATTTGAGCCTGACCAGGCGGTGGCACAGTGGATAGAGCGTCGGACTGGGATGCGGAAGACCCAGGTTTGAGACCCCGAGCTCACCAGCTTGAGCGCAGGCCCAACTGGCTTGAGCAAAAGCTCGCCAGCTTGGACCCAAGGTCGCTGGCTCCAGCAAGGGGTTGCTCAGTCTGCTGAAGGCCCCCGGTCAAGGCACATGTGAGAAAGCAATCAATGAACAACTAAGGTGTTGCGACAGCAACGAAAAACTAATGATTGATGCCTCTCACCTCTCTTCATTCCTGTCTGTCTGTTCCTATCTATCCCTCTCTCTCTCTCTCTCTGTCCCTGTAAAAAAAAAAAAAAAAAAGTTTATTTGAAAACCATTCAGTCCTAGCACATCATTTCAAAACCCAAATTGCACCTGCTTCTGATTCCAGAGTGCTTTTCTGTAAGTCTCCTGGGTTTGATCAGGATGTTTGAGTGCAGAGGGGGTGGTAATAGGAGTGGGGCAGTAGAGTACATTGAGCTGGACTGTCTGCGACAATTTGTGGGATCCATTGGGTAGGTGCTGAAAGAAGATAAGAGGACAAACTAATGGAGTCCCACGGCCAAGCTATAAGGCTCCTTCTTGAACATCTCAGAGAAGTTGTGCAGTGTAGTGAAAGGAACATTGGCTGAATAATCAAAGTTAGCTGTCATTTACTAGCTGTGTAACCTTGATCAAATGAACTTGTGAGCATTATGAGTTTATGTATAAAATTGGAGTAATTAATACTTACTTTGAGTTGTGTTAGATGCAGAAGGGATAACATATATCTATAAAGTGCCTGGTATATAACACACAAGCAGAAATATTCATTCCTATGCACATATGTATATGTATATGTATTGTGTGTGTGTGTGTGTGTGTGTATATATATATATATATATATATATATATATATATATATATATATATCTATCTTGGGTTCCAAAAGAAAAGCCAAGGCTTTTATTATATAGTTTTGCTTGAAAAACAAAAATAAAAGCCAGTATCACTCTCTAGAATGCAAATTTTTAGAGTTTTATAGGGGTTATGTGAATTTGAGTGTATGCACTATAATGGTCTATTCCTTCTTACCTCACTCAAATATCATGAAAACAAGCTGAAATATAAATTGTATCTTTAGCTTATACCCTAAATCCCAGGGAAAAAAGCAAACATGTTAAACTCACAAAAAATATTGTCAACTCAATAAGTGCTTATTAAACATCTTATTCTTTTGGTACAAAATGAAGGAAGAGTAATTCCAGCCAAGAGTGCTTACTGTCTAGTTGGGAAAATAACATTTTATACAGGAAGCAACCAGAGAACAAATACCAAGTGGTACACAAACCATTACCAGCTAGCTCTCATTTGAAGAAACCATCCCAGGGGCTGGAGTTGGCCCGGAAAGGCATCTTGGGAGGTTACCTAAGGTTGTATTTGAAAGTGGGTTTTGGAGACAAGAGATGAGGATGCATCCCCACTCTAACATTTGTATTTTTGTCAAGTTATTAAATTTTAATCCTTGATTACTTTGTGAAGAGCACCTTTACTTCTTAGGGTGCTGTAAAGATGAAACAAGATAACATATACAGAGCATTAAGCACAAATTCCAAAGAAGAGTAAAAGACCAACACATTGGCTATATGTTATGTGTTCCTTAAAAGTGAATCTTAAACAATAATAAGAGTTGGAGAAATTGGAACCCTCATACATTTCTCGTGGGCATGTAAAATGGTGCAGCCATTTTGGAAAATAGTTTGTCAATTCCTGAAAATGTTAAAAGTGGAGTTACCATATGACCCAGTTATTCTACTCCAAGAGAAATGAAGACATATATACACAACTTGTTCACAAGTATTTATAGCAGCATTATTCACATAGCCAAAAAGTGGAAACAACCCAAATGTTCACCAGATGACAAATGGATAAACACAATATGGTGTATTCACACAGTTGAATATTATATGACAATAAAAAAAGAATGAAGTACTGATACATACTAAAACATGGGTGAACCTTGAAAACTAAGTGAAAGAGGTCAGTCACAAAAGAACATATATTATATTACTTCATCTATGTGAAATGTTTAGGCAAATTATCCATAGTGACTGAAAGTAGATTTATGGTTGCCAGAGGATGGAGTGAGTAGTGGAGGAAAGATAAATAACTACAAAAGAATTTAAGGTTTCTGCCTGACTAGGCAGTGGTGCAGTGGATAGAGTGTTGGACTTGGACGTGGAGGACCCAGGTTTGAACCCTGAGGTCTCTGACTTGAGCGTGGGCTCACCAGCTTGAGTGCAGGAATCATAGACATGACCCCATGGTTCCTGGTTTGAAGCCCAAGGTCGCCAGCTTGAGACCAAGGTTGCTGGCTTGAGCAATCAGTCACTTGCTCTGCTGTAGCCCCCCAGTCAAGGCTCATATGAGAAAGCAATCATTGAACAACTCATGTGCAACAAAGAATTAATGCTTCTTATCTCTCTCCTTCCTGTCTGTCCCTCTCTCTGACTCTCTCTCTGTCTCTGTCAAAACGAAAAAAGAATTTAAGGTTTCCTTTTGGGGTGATGAAAATATTCTGAAATTAGATGGTGGTGATGGTTGCACAACATTGTGAATGTATTAAATGACTCTGAACTGTATACTTTAAATGAGTAAACTATATAGTATGTATAATATATTTCAATAGAGTTGTAAAAAAAAAGTGACTTTTAAAAGACATATGGTACTTGGACAGGTCCAAAGTGAACTGAAGGACAGAGCAGACAAGAAATGGACCATCTGATTTAAGTATGTGAGCAGTGGGTTTGAGAGAGTATGACACCAGAGAATTGTGGGAGGTGGTGGAACGGAGGTGGGCCACTTAAAATTAAGTGTAATAGTTCAGAGCTAACGTTGGAGGCAGTTCTGTGGCCTTGCTGGAATCATATAAAGCACAGAGAAGATCTATTTTTTTTTCTTTCAGATTTATCAGAATGTCATGGACTGGAGTGAGCAGGGAAGAAAAATCAGAAGAAGGAGAACTTTAGTAGCTTCTGATAAAAAAATAGAGACAGTATCCGTCTGCGGGTATCCGTTCACGCTTAGCCTGGGCCTCTAGTTCCCATTGCGAATGCTTTAATTTGGAGTGAAGGGTCCACGAGGGTTTTAGCTGGGTCTCTTCATAGCTACAGTGTGGGGGTTGGGCATCTGATAGGCACTGACCACGGTGGGCTGCTTGGTGAACGTGTAGAGAGCTCCCATCTCCCCCCACAATTCATTTTGTTTTCTGGGAGAATTGTCCTTAGGTAGGAAGATCCTCATTTTCGGTACAGAGTAAACACAAATACGGTATTTCATATCTTGTCTGCCATTCTCACCCTTCCCTGTAATTGGAAACTCTTGCCCCCAGTCTCACCTGTAGGATCCTGTCTTTAAATGCAGAATTCTTTTCTCCCCCTCACCAAACCCTCCCTCTCTTTCTTCTCTCCCCTTTCCAGTTTTCGAGATCTTTTATTTTATTTGCCAGTTCTTTTGATTAGCAATGGTAAAGGAATGGAGGGGAGGAGGGAGAGGATTCTTCTGTTTCATTAGTTTCTGATAAAGTGTGCTGTTTTTGAAGGCTGCTTTCATAAATCTACACACTTTTCTGCTCAACAGTCTCCAATTTACCTCCTTCTTTCAGACTTTGGTTTTGTGCTCAGGGGCATGGAGACCTTGAACACCTCTACATGGTATCTTAGCTAGCCTCCAGCTGATTCCAAGGGTTGAGCTTCTCTTTGCCCTTCAGCTTGCTATTAACCATTTTCTTCTTATTCCTGGATTTTGCCCTTATCCCTCAAGTTCCCTGTTACAGACTTTCTTCTTGGGAGTCACCCTCAATTATAATATCAAACCTAGTTCTTGTGGGGATCTAGTTGACCACTGCAGCTCCTACACACACCGACACCCGAACAAGCCAGATTAAGAAAGAGTTGTTTATAAGGCATCGGTGTACCACCTAGAATGCTTCATAGGTAGGAAGCAACAACCAGAGAATCTTGCTTGTTTTAATTGCTATTATTGTTTTAACAACTCAAGTTACTGTTCAGGGACTAGGTGTATGTGTGTTTATATAATATTTGAAATAAAAGTCTTTTGGATGATTGGGCATTGAAACCCAATGTTTTGGTTGAAAATAAAAATATGTAAGTTACTCCCCCTATGAGACACATACAACTTGGGCTGTTGAAGTTTGCGGGAGGGGTGAAAGGGCTTCAGGATGTTGGTTCTCAGGTAACAAAAGTTATTATGTTGCTTTTCAAACAGACTTCATTCTAGGGCCGTTATGGTGAACCTCTGACATGCGGGTCATCACTGACATTTGTAGCGATTTTCTTTTTTTTTCTTTTTGTAGCCCATACCAGAGAAGTATGGGGCTGCATGCCGAGAAGGACATTTCATCCTTGGCTCCCGCACGGCCAGGTGCAATAGCCGAGGATAAAACATTTGCTGTAGTGTAGACACTCTGTGCTGAAGGTCTGTAGGCCAAAACATTTTTGTTATTTAAACTATAAATATCGCAAAATTATGGGGTTTTTTTTCGAAGTGACACACCACCTGAGTTATGCTTGGTTTTTTGGCGAATTTTGACACACCAAGCTCAAAAGATTGCCCATCACTGTTCTAGAAGGTACTCTCCTTTCCACCCCTCCCTCATACCCTTTTTTTCTCTCTCTTTTCCTCTTCCTTTTTATTTCATTTATGAAAAGTATGGCAATTGCTCCTAATTTCCTTTCAAGTAGAAGTGAAAAGGTTTTAATCACCACTGGGCTTCCCTCCCTTATCTTTCTATCTTTCAGTCCATTTCACATATATACATAATATCCAAGACTTCTTGAATCACTCAGTCCGGTATATAATTTGTTGTAGTCATGAGCATGACCTGCTTCTGTACTCTAAGGCCAACCAGATGTTTCTGCTCTTGGGACCAGTAATGACCTCAGGATACCTGATCCCAAACAGCCTTCTCTAAACCAGCTCTTATCCTGGACTTCCGGGGCTTTGAGAATATTTCTATCTATCTATCTCATCTCACTCATTCATTCTCCATTGATTTATTTTTGCAGTCAATCCACAAATACTGGAGAAATATTGTGAGAAGCTGTGAGGTATATAATATAAGGCCTAAATTTTAATCTTAGTACGTGCCTGGTCCAAATATCACTCTCAGGATAAGGACATCAGGATGCTGGAAAAGGAAAGATCATGAATTGAGGCTAAATATACTGATGGCCTACTGCTTCCTTATTAAGTTCACTCTGCTATGGATCTCTATTATGCATAATTATTTTCTCTTGGTGTTATAGCGTATATTATCTCTTTCTTCCCTGAGTGTTAGAAACAAGTTGTTTTCTTTGCTTGAGGCATGCATTGACCTAAATTTATGGGATTATAATTTGGTAGGAAATTTCATATGTCTAAGAAGAGTACATCAACCATTGCTGACTCCTCCAAATATTCTCTAACGTTGGCTTCTATGTCCCTAAAAAGCCATCTAACCCTTTAAAAGAGTAGTGTCGCACATTGTTAGGTGTAAATTGGTTAACTGATTCTCTTCTGTATTATGACTCTGCCATATAATGACCTCAACCAAACAGAAAGTAGATGTCCACAGTGTCTTGGTAAGAATTCATGCAGAAAATACTAATAAAGAAAGAAAAGAAATAGCAGCAGCAGAAGGCCATAGGTTTTCTGTTTATCCATTTACAAAGAAACAGTCATTTAAAAACGGATTTTCAAAGGGAAAAAAATCAAGTAAAAATAAAAGCTAGTTTTAAAATTTTTAGTATAGGTTAAAGATTACTCATTTGCTCATTCTTTTTTTTTTTAATTTAAAGACAGAGTTCTAGAATCAGAGTAACTATAGCTCAGCCTTTTAACTTAAAAACATTTTAGCTTTTTAGTTGGCTCATTCTCTGATTGTCAAACTTTCTTTTTTGTTACAAAACAAGCAATAGACAAACTCATAGATATAGGCAACAGAATTGTGGTTGCCACAGAGGTCAAATACATTGTGATGGAAGGAAATGAGACTTTGGATGGTGGGCACACAATGGAGTCTACAGATGCCACATTCAAGTAGTACACCTAAAATTGAGTTAATGTTATTAACCAATATTACCTCAATAAATTTAATTAAAAGTAAATAAAATAAAATGAACGTTATAAAAACTCCCTGTACGCAACTGTGAGACTGATGTATTTATTCTTTTCTATTCTCCTGGAGTGGCACTTAAAAAAATCTGATTTGATGCCACAATCTTTCTATCATTATAACAGTGGATCCAAATAATTATTTCATTTCATCTGCTAAAAAATACATTTGTCATCAAGGCCTTATTAGTGTTCTGTTGTTTTGGGGGTTCTTTTGTCCACTGGTGCAGAGTTGGTAAGTTAAGCAAATAAAAGGAAATCACATGGGGAAAATAATTGAGTTTGTTGCGGCACTTGTAACGTGGCCTGGATGAAGCAGAAAAATAACTGAAGAGTGATATTTACTGCCCTTGACCTGGAATAGACAATGTGACACATAAGGTAGCTTTGTCAAACCCCCACCCCCTGGGAGGTAGGGTTAAAGCTCTCCATTTTCAGAAGAGAAATCTGAAGTTCAGAGCTATTATGCAAACTATTCTAGCTTATACAAATTTTTTATTTCATTACATTTTAGACAGCAACTGCTGTCAGATCCACCATGATTTTAAGTACCGCTAAGAAAGCAAGAAATTTTCCCGCAATGGAAGCATCATGATTATTTTGTGCCTTAGAATTTTTATTATACACTTAGTCCTTGAACTTATTTTGGCATTGATTTCTCTCACATATGTCTTCTGTGCATATATCAAAAGAAAAATATATAAACAAAACAAATGGGTTAAGGCCTCTAGAATATGAGGTTCACCCTCTACACCAGCCAAGAGCATTGGGAGTGTAGCATTTCCTAAAAGATTGCTTCACAGGATTTCCCTCTGAGCCATTCCACACATTTTAAGCTGTGTACAGGCAGTGACAACTATATGGTGACAGTAATTATAACATATATTCTGATTCCAGAAACATTAAAATGTGAGTCAACATGTGTTTAGATTCAAACTGAGGTCTGTCTCTCTCTTACCTCAGTCACAGAGAAGGTTTTTGTCTGCTGGTTCCAGAAGCTGACGTTTCACAGCAAAGCGCAGAGCCAGGGTTGGATTCGATCTGTACTTCACCTTCTTCAGCTCCTTCTTTCTCACTCAACTGCTGCTGTCTCTTGTGTTCCTTTTCAAACTTCTGATGGCGGTCGCTTGGTGCACCTTTGGGGGAAAAGGAAAACCCAGTGAAGACTGCTTCAGTCTGAACAACCCCCTGATGATTTCAGCAGGAGTCCTTTGGAGTGCTCACTTCCATAAATATAAGAATCGTCAGAATATAAAGATTCTGCTGTTCGATTTTGTGCAAGGAGATTGGTGACGAAAATTGTGACGTATTCCAGATGCAGACGACTTTCACTCTGAGGAACTAATTGTGCTGACTTCCTTGGGATGCTGTAACTCTGGCAACCATAACCCACCACTTGTAGCTAGGGTGGGCTAAAAAATACCACAGTTCAGTGTGGGAAAAGTCTCATGTCTATAGGTTTTAGGGGGAGAATCTACACCATCATAACTCATTCTTAACACATAATCCAATCTGCCTGGACAGATGACCTGGAAAGATGGACCCCACTAAGAAAGCTCACCCAAGATGCTTAGGTTTTGTGCATGAAAATATGTCCACACAGATTTTCCATTCCCCCCTCTTTGGTTTTCTTTGAGTACTGGAGTTTGTTTATTTGATTATTTTATATTTTAGCAGCTAGGGACCAAGATATTTCTTTTCTGTTTGTTTCTCTAACTCTTTTTACAGTTTAACAAGTCAAATACAAAACTCTGGGGAGTTAATAAGCCTCACAATGGTGTTGTGCATAGCATCACGTTATTGATTGGAAATACTGCATTGGAATGCCCTAGAAGAGCCCCAAACCAAAAATTTCAGTTGCCTGAAGCTTTGAGCTTTCCAATTAGGCTGAAAGTTTCCCTTGATAACAGCAGTGCTGAAGCTTTTAATATTATTTAGCTCTCTTGGTAATCAGCAACGTTATCTAGTTACAAAGGCCAGTGGATTGCTTGATGTCAGAGAGGCAGCTCATCTAACCCACCTGCACACTTTCTGATCAAATATTCTATCTGAAAATAATAAATAAGATCTGCAATTTAACGTAAACGGATTCATAATTGGGAGCAAATGCTGCTTCCCCTTCTTCAATGCTATCTCCTCCTGTGCAGTCTATTTTGCATCCAAAGATACATTTGAAAGTCGAAATTCCTTAGAGCTAAATATTCTAAACTGACAGAAGAATTTCTACTGGCACACCAGCCTCAAGCCATGTTTTTATGAGGACATCACTTTCTATTTCTAAGCTGCAACATGCACTCTTGCTTCCTTATTGCTGGGAGCTATGCCCCATCGACTGGCCTTCCTCTCGGCTTTTAATGTTTTTTTAATGGAGTCCAGTTTTCCGCCTAAGTTATGGCTAGCTTTCTGACACACCATCAGACACCTAAGTAACCATAATGGAGGTGTCCAGATGTGACATGGGGGGGGGGGAGAACGACAGCAAACTCTCATGCCTTTAAACAAAACTGTATTATAACAATTCATTTTTACCTGGCTTCCGGGTTAGCCTTAAAGGCTAAAAGGGGCTTAAGAAAACATTTTAAAAATTAATATGTGATATAAAGTCTTTTCTTGTAAGCCACAAGCTAAAGTAATCATTTCTAAATCTGGCTGGTGTGGCAAGTATGCTGCTTGAACAGTGAAATAGTGATACTGTTGCATTTTTTCCTCAAGCATAAAATTGCTCATGAAACAATGAAGTTAGTTATCTAATGACATAAAGCAAGCCTACTTTGTGGTACCTGGTTGTTTAGAGGAACTGAAGAAAATAATTGTAAATTAAATGAATCTGAACGATGAATCTCTCTCTCTCTCTTTTTAAAAAGATTTTGTTTATTGAATTTAGAAAGAGGAGGGAGAGAGGAAGAGAGGAGCAGGAAACATCAACACGTAGTAGTTGCTTCCAGTACGTGTCTTGACTGGACAAACCCAGGGCCCAAAACGGGGGACCTCAGCATTCCAGGTCAATGCCTTATCCACCGTGCCACCACAGATCAAGTCAGGTCAATGATGAATGCTTCAAGATGCAAATTCATCAGGGAATATGCACATTTCTATAATAAAGGAAGATATGCTCTTGAAAGTCAACAGTTCAGTTTTAGATGGCTTTATCTATACAATATGGAAGACATTTGCAGAATGTTTGGTAATTAAATGTGCCCTCAGCTGAGAAATAATGTCCTCCTGGTAAGTAAAAGGTAAGTGTTCTTCCTATGCCTGGCATTTAAGATTTCTGCTTGGGATCACGAGAGTTTTCTGAGACACCATTGTGAGGGTATATGCTGTATACAATAATGTGAGTTAACTGCATGACTAAGAAAACAGGCAGAATTTATTTTCCAATATTCACAACTGGCTCTTTCTTGGCATTAAAATTTTAGTTTAAATCTTTACCTCCTGCCTGACCAGGAGGTGGCACAGTGGATAGAGTGTCGGACTGGGATGCGGAAGACCCAGGTTCCAGACCCCGAGCTTACCAGCTTGAGCGCGGGCCCATCTGGCTTGAGCAAAAGCTCCTCAGCTTGGACCCAAGGTCGCTGGCTCCAGCAGGGGGTTGCTCAGTCTGCTAAAGGCCCACGGTCAAGGCACATGTGAGAGACCAGTCAATGAACAACTAAGGTGTTGCGACGGCAACAAAAACTAATGATTGATGCTTCTCATCTCTCTCTGTTCCTGTCTGTCTGTCCCTATCTATCCCTCTCTCTGACTCTCTTTCTCTGTCCCTGTAAAAAAAAAATCTTCATCTTCCAAACCCTGGCTGGTTGGCTCAGTGGATAGAGAGTCAGTCTGGTATGTGGAATCCAGGTTCTATCCCCAGTTAGGGCACACTAGAGAAGTGACCTTCTGTTTATCTCCCCATTTCTCTCCCCATCTTTCTCTCTCCTCCTCCTACAGCCAGTGGCTTGATTGGTTGGAGCATTGCCCCAGGCACTGAGGACAGGTTGGTTGGTCCCAGCGTCAGCCTCAGGCACTGAGTATAGCTCAGCAGATTTGAGCATTGGCCCCAGATGCAGGTTGTCAGGTGGATCCCAGTTGTCTCTCTATCTCCTCTCTTCCCACTGAAAAAAACCCAAAATCTTCACCTTCCCATCGAGGCCTTTCCATCCACATTAGCTCACATTCCTTTATTGCTGTGTCACTAACCATTGTCTAAACCAATTGCCCGTGTTAGTTTGCTGGCTTATTCAAATATAAACTCTTGGAGAGTGGGGTGGTATCTATTTTCTTCACTGCTGATTCCCCAGTTTCTAGAAGCAGTGTCTGGCACATTGTAGGTCTTCAATATGTAATGGTTGAATGAATAAATGAATGAATGAAGATTGCTGACTACAGCATAGCTCTAAAGAGAATTATAGAACATAACTCAGGCTTAGTATAAGATATGGACATACACAGAGTCTAAAATGTAGCCTAATGAGCTCAGGAATTATCTTTATGCTTAAAACCCCCCCACAACATCTGGCACAGCATCTGCTATTATACACTGTTGAAAGTTTAGTCATGGAGAGGTCTTGGGGAGTGACTTGGTGTTGCAAATTATTCCATTGATGATATAGAAGATGCGCTGAGGGCAGGACCCCTCAGGGTGCCCACTGAAGGGGCATCCCAAGGCTAAGACCAACAATAACAAGTTACTTGGGTGGACAGGGACCATCCTGTGCAGTGTGTTGGCTGAATTAGCTCACAATTCCTTCAACAAAGACCTTTTCTTTGGACAAAGAATAGAAAAAATATTTGACCATGTGATTAATATTTTGGGTGCTTTCTGTTAAACCAGTCCTTGATGTCTTTTACATAGATAAAATTTGTTTTTGCCAAAAAAGAGTAGTTTGACTGATGGAGTCCGAGATTCATTAGAAAGATTAGTAACTTTAAAAAAGTACTTCTTTGAATTTGATGTATTTTATAGGAAGGGGCCTAGTTTGATGTTGCCCAGCTTAACTTTCATTCAAATTGCCCTGAGGAGTGTTTTTTAATCTGATGCATTTTTATCCATATTTTCTGAAGTGGCTTTTTTTTTTTTTTAACAATAGAGTGGAGTAACACGGAAAGCAGCTTTTATTCACTCCAAGGACAACTAACTCACTGACAACCAAGGGCAAAATTAGTCTCTAGGTGCATATATTAGCCTAAGGGTGCATGGGCTCATGTGTCTTACTCAGGAAACTTAAAAAAAAATAATTACCTGTGATTAGTATCTGATGTCAATGGTATATTTTTATTTTAAAGGCCTGCAGTCTTTATTTCTTTGAGGCAGTAAACGAACTTCTTTTCACCTTGTTCCTGGCTGTTTTCCCAATTGCCTAATACTGACACACACACCTAGGCACACAGGCCTGGAGACTGCCCCCTGCAAACAGTGAGTTTTCCCATAAAGCAGTTCCTCTTCATATTCCCATTGAGTCAAATTAGAAATACATACTAAACCTTTATTTATAGTGAAGGTGTATATTCCCTACCAGGTGGTGTAGAAATAGAAAAGGAATGAACACTTTCTTAGAGATTCTGTCTAATGTTTCTGTTGACTACGGTTACCAATGGAAGCTGTCTAGTGGGTGAGTGTTACAAGTTTTACTAAGTGTGGGAAACAAAGATAGAGATACAATAATTCCTTTCCAGACAAAGCTCATAATAAATTTTTGGTCACATCCAAAACCCCCCCTTTTTTTTAAAGTGAGAGGAAGGGAAATAGAGAGACAGACTCCAGCACCTGCCCTAACTGGGGTCCACTCTATACCCCTGTCTGTGGCGAATGGTCCAATCAACGGAGTATTCCTTAGTTCCCTAGGCTGACCAACCAACCATCCACTGGCTGCCCAAGGGAAAGAGAAAGAGAAGGGGGAGAGGGAGGGAAAGAGAAGCAGATGGTTGCTTCTTATGTGTGCCCTGACCAGGGATCAAGCCCAGGATGGCTATATGCCAGGCCGATGCTCTATCCAGTGAGCCAATCGGCCACGGTCCCAAAAACTTTTCAAAACTGATTTTTGGGACAATTTTATGTCCAGTCTTTATCTCATTTTTTTCTTTGTCTCCCCCATTTAAAAATTTTTTTCTTTGTTCTTCTATCCAGTTTTTAATCGCTAATGCAGCATGTCTCTGTCATCATTTCAGTGGTTCCAAGAGGGTAGCGTATAATATATAGATAGTGGGAATCACTGCTTTGCAAACCACATATGTAAAAGCCATAATCAATGGCTTTGATGTCATAAGCCATGGTCCACCACCAATCTGATGTTAGTGTGATAGATTAGGAATTGTCCGGCTAGAAGCTATTGACTTTTAAAAAATAAGGAGTCAATGAAATCTACCTTTGGGGAGGGACATATATGTTAATAGACATTTTTTGGAAAAAAGTTAATGTTAATCCTCTATCTTTGGAGATATTTTAAGTATTTTATGCATGTTTTCTAAAACATGTATGGGAAAAGGACAGACTGGAAGTTGGTAGAATCAATAGCTAGGGTTTTCATAAAATATGGTCTTCTAGAATTTGTTATTAAAGCATTGCATTATGTTCCTTCCCCCCAAAACGGGGTGAACAGAGAACCCCAAATGAGGGAGAAAGGACAGGGAGGAAGGATGGGAAACAGAAATATGGCCAAACTGGAGTCTTATTGGTAAACTGGGGAGGAAAGTTTCCCTTAAGGAGTTTGCATGTGATATTTAACTGGTGCATTCATATAACATCTTGACTTAATAAAGAGACTAGCAAAAGGAAAAGAAAAATGAATGAAGAAATCCACAGCAAGACAATAAAAAGTTTCCTCCTCACACCCACTGCCTTAGGGGTTTTTCCTTTGCGCCTCCTAGCTTATCCCACTGAAACTCATCAATTCTTGCTTTTGTGCTGGAAATGCCCGCAAACATTTTGAAGCTTCACAGCCACCCCTTGGGGTGAGAAGGTTTCACAATGCCCACTGAGCCTCAGGGCTGCATGTCCCCAGGGAAGGCCAGGGGGCCACAGGGTAGGGGAGAGGGGCGTCCTTTCTCTTCCTGTGGAGGATCAAGTGCCCTTCTTCCTGCCAGCCAGTGAACAAAAGACAGAACCTCAAAGCTCCTGCCCCAGCTCGTGACCTCAGGGCCCAAGGCAAAACATTTTATCTCTGGGTCCTAGTGACATAAGCTTCCCGGCTCTGCAATTGTGGTTTGTGATGTGACTAGCAACCTTTGATGGAATTACTATTGCCTTCTATTTCTCTGCCCAGCCATTTATTATTCTGTATATTTTCGAGAGCTGTGGGAAACTTTCATAACCAAGCCTAAGCCAGGCGAAAACTTGTTCTATTTGGAATTTGTAATGAAGTCAAAACATGGCCTGGATTTTCTGAAAGGCTCCCTTTGGCTGCCTGCAACAGCCCCAGGGCACAATCAGACAGGGATGGAGAAGACCTGAGAGCAGATTTTGTTACCAAGAATAGGACAGAACAATATTTGCCTCCAAAACACCAGGGCTGCTAGTTACCATCTCAGCTGGAAGAAGTGAGTGATAAAGGCATATTTCACATAAAGTGCAAATACCCATTCTTTCCTTTATTATTTTCAGGAATTTTTTTTTCTTCTTAACTCCCTTTAAACAAAAAGCAAGGGAGAATTTTTAGCATATCTGATTTTCTGACCTAAGGGAAGAAATTCTTTATTTCGGAGCTTTTGACCCCTAAGAGCTGTTACTTCGCCTAAAATGAAAGTATTGGAGGAGATTGAATAAAAATTCAAAGACATTTAATGTGATTGTGGGTGTTGAGAATGCTTTCTTTTGTGCACTGAGCATGTTGCTGGGTGTCGGATTGCAGGGAAATACTATGGAAATCCAAATTTTGCTCTGTTTGGATGGAAAACTTCGCCGATGTTCAGAAGCTTTTGCAAATTATCTACTGGCTTAAACCTGATCACTCCAATGGTGCTTCGGTCCCTAAAAAACGGGGTCAGTTGTAAGATGCACTTCCTAATTTTTATTTAAGTCAGAGGTTAATAGTAAAAGGGGATTTGGTCTCTTAGTTTCCAAGTTAATGTTTATTTTCACCGTCATTTAAAGAATTTCCTCTGGCCCTTATTTCACTGCTGAAAGCAGAGTTAGAGAACTCCAATTTCATGCCCCCAGGCTCATTCGAATAAAGGAAGAAAAATAGCACAACCTTTGCATCTACTTAGCAGTCTCAGTGAGAGGGGAAAACTGTATCTTGAGGTTAAATGAAGCCATTCTGAGATATTTGTCAAAAACACAATTCGGAGAAAGATAATCATTGTCAGAAATGACCTAGGAATTCCAGGCTCCGTGATTGAAAACACAAAGCTTAGAAAGGTGCGTTCTCTTGCTTTCTTGCCTGCCCAGATATCAATGAACATCAGCTAAAGGTGGCTGAAGAACCAATTTCATGCATCTACTGTACGAGGAAATGAACTGAGCCAAGGGCAAAAATAAAATTATACAAATGTTATTATAGACTAGCCTGCTTCTGTCCTAGTTTAATTCAAATTTTAGTGCTGCAGGCTGTGCTTTTAGCAGTAGCCTTCCTGAATAAATCAACATTTGCTTACATCTAAATTATTAGGGGAGCATGTGACTTTGTTTATTGTATAAATTATACGCAAGGTTAAAGCATTAACTGTTCAACTGGTTTTGTTCGGTCACCTGGCCAACTCTTCCCCAAATCATCTATCCCCCAAATAGGTAATAAAAATAGGAAATCTCTGGTTTTTATAGACAAATCAAATGACGAAGGCATAAAGCAAAGCAAACCTGAGTTTTTAGGCAAGGGCACTGCTAAAGGTGAGGTGAGAGACAATCTTTTTTTAAAAAAACTTTTTTATTTTATTCATTTTAGAGAGGAGACACAGAGTGGGAGAGAGAGAGAGAGAAAGAAAGAGAGAAAGGGGGGAGGAGCTGGAAGCATCAACTCCCATATGTGCCTTGACCAGACCAGTGCAGGGTTTTGAACTGGCAACCTCAGTGTTCCCAGGTCGACGCTTTATCCACTGTGCTACCACAGGTCAGGCGGTGAGAGACAGTCTTAATGTTTAGAAAGGAAGAGACAAGGTAGGACCCAAGAAATTGATCATGTGAGCTCTGATACGCTGTCTGCACAAAGTGAAACGGTGGTCTGGTAAATGATCAGTTAGGTTGAGTAAGGCAGCCAACCAAATGGGATAATTTAATTCAAAACTAACAGAATCAAGAGAGGAGCCTGAGAATCTGCACTGTAACCAGTGTTCACATGATTGGAATGTGCAGGCACTAATACTTGGGAACAACAACTTTTGCAGGGTTTAATGTGCAAGCAAACGATATAACTTTATCTACCCTTTCCTTCATTGACATTATCTTCCATTCCCAGAGTCCTGGAGCCTAGTCACTTCCAAACACAGAGGTCATCCAATCCCTTCCCTACTCTTTTTGGCCAAGGGTGGGTATCTTTGGAGAATACTCATTGACTCCATGGTAAATGCTGATTTGTAGTGAGACATTGCATTGATGAAACATTATCACACATGCCAATATTTTTTTTTTTTTTTTTACAGGGAAAGAGAGAGAGGGACAGACAAGGACAGACAGACAAGAACGGAGAGAGATGAGAAACATCAATCATCAGTCTTTCATTGCAACACCTTAGTTGTTCATTGATTGCTCTCTCATATGTGCCTTGACAGCGGGCCTTCAGCAGACCGAGTAACCCCTTGCTCGAGCCAGCGACCCTGGGTCCAAGTTGGCGAGCTTTTTTTTTCTTTTTTTTTCCTCTGTGCCATTGAG
Source organism: Rhynchonycteris naso (assembly GCA_037038555.1). Lineage (NCBI taxonomy): Eukaryota > Metazoa > Chordata > Mammalia > Chiroptera > Emballonuridae > Rhynchonycteris > Rhynchonycteris naso. Next base: position 169,460,288 of record CM072999.1, on the reverse strand, counting down.
TGACAGGTGCCACTGGCACAAGCCCAATCAAGGCTTTTCTTTCAGCACCAGCTACCAAGTCCTGGCCCCACTGTGAAAGTGCTAGCAAGCTGGCGAGCTTTTGCTCAAGCCAGATGAGCCTGCGCTCGAGCTGGCAACCTCGGGGTCTCGAACCTGGGTCCTCTGCATTACAGTCCGACACTCTAATCACTGCGCCACCACCTGGTCAGGCCCATGCCAACAATTCTAATTGGAATAATTTATCAAATTTTACTCAGTTGGTATTTTTAAGAAACAGCTTTTTAATAGCAACATATCACAGTGAAAAAAAAAATCAGAGAATTTCAAGTTAGTTTCATTAGTCACCCTCATGGGATGTTTTGCAAAAAATTAAAATGTCCTCAATATCCTTTCTTGTTATATGGGAATAATAAATTGTAAACAAATTTGGTTTGAGAGAAAAATACATAATGTACAAGGAGTGCTTGGGATATGAAAAATGCTCAATAGATGATAATTATTATTATTATTCACCATTTATATATTGCTATTAAAGCCACAAACATTACATAAAAGGTTAACCCTTAAAGTGCTAGGACCCTGCTGCTAAGGAAATATTGGGAAGTTCCTGGTGGGAACAACTAGGTTGGCCCAAAATTGCTCTCTTCCCACCCAACCATGGGGTCTGTAAATGTCTCTCAGAGTTCCTTGGAGGAGGAGACAGAGAGAAGAAGTGTGCATAGGAATTACAGAGGGAAATCATTCCAAGTAAGTGTTACAGCTTGTATTTTTAGAGAGACTCTGTGTTAGAAGACAACAAATTGACCCAGAAATTCATCAGATGAAGACTTTGTACATGAAAGAAGAACTTTGGGCCACTGAAGACAGAGGCACTAATAATTCTCTAGAATTCATATAAAAGTTTTCACAGAAGAAATGTAATAGAGTAGGGCACAGAAAAAGCTCATCAGGTCAAACAAACTTCAGATGACCAAATGAGAACAGAATTTAGAAAATAACACAAAGACCTGGCTTAGGGTCTCACCACTGAATGCCAGGAACAATAATGATGATGACAACAATTTTCTAGTGGCCTAGTGTGACAGAGAAGGTAATAGTAACTCTAATAGGATTGTATCTTTAAAAAGTTTTATTCCTGTCATACTATATATTTTCAAGTATGTTATATCATTTAATTGTGATATCAAGCTGTTGACATTGTTCTTTTTCTTTAACCTCATGGTCCTGGGAATATCTTGGAAAGTGACTGTATCTTGAGCCATGGAAAATACCAACTGAATCCCACATTGTGTGTGAAATATGTTTCTAGCAAAGATTTGTTGTCTTCTTAGTATGCATTTACGGTTTTTAAGATAAAATGATATCCCAAATCCCCTTTAGGAAACCACTCACTTTCAGGTCACATGATGAAAAAGGCAACAAATCCATTTTTAACACCAGGAGTGAGTGCTGATTGGTACGAAGCCCATCAGCATGCTACTTCTTTCTTGGTTACAGCAGTTGGTTCAGTCATTGGCCATGTGACCTAATCAGAGCCATGCACAATGAGACTTGTTATTTCCCAAGAGACTTAAACCTAGAAGCACGTTGCCAGCTTGCCACCACATGTAGACTAGTAAAGAAGCCAGTGAGTGGAGGAATGCAGAGCCCAGTAGAGAGATGGCCAGAAAATGGGTCTTGATTGTATCAATGGAGTCCAAACCAAACCCTTCCAAAGAGAGTCCCATTCTGGACTTTTCACTTAAGTGAGCCCATAAACTCCCTTATGGCTTAAGCCCATTTTGGTGGAGTGTGTCTTTATTTTCAACAGAAGAGAGTTCTACTTGGAGAAGGATATATTGCTACCATTCTATGTCATATGATGTTATAGATAGAGCTTGTCTAGGAGGAAGCTATTATGTAAAACAGGATAAAATGGAAAACTGGCAAATTATGGATAATTTTGTACTCTGAAAAAATTTAAAGACAATGCCCCCAACCTAAAGTACATTCTGCGGAGGCAGCTAGTTACCTGCTCTAATGTTTGTTCTTCTCTCAAACTCCTGATTATAATAAGCCATGATTAATTTTTAAAAAAGACTTTGGCAGATGCTTTTGTGACTCATTGTGGTCATGTGACTGAACTCTGAACAATGGGATTTAACAGCTGTTTCTGGTAATTTTCCGGCATGTGCTCTTTGCCTTTCTTTATCCTTTCCTTTATCCTACTGCCTAAAATGTGGCTGTGATAGCTAGAATTCTTACTACCAGTGCCCTAAGAGCAGGACTCTATCTCAGAAATGGTAGAGCTATGTGCTTGAAAGAAGCTTGGATCCCTAAGGACTTCAGGGAGCAAGCCGTTTTACAATCCTGGCTTGCCTATACCTGGATTTATTTATTTATTTGCTTTACCCTTCCTTCCTTCCTTCCTTCCTTCCTTCCTTCCTTCCTTCCTTCCTTCCTTCCTTCCTTCCTTCCTTCCTTCCTTCCTTCCTCCCTTCTTCCCTCCCTCCCTCTCTCTCTTTCTCTCTTTCTTTCTTTCGAGGGGAGATAATGAGGTAGATTCCCACATGCTCCCCATTTAGCACCTGAGCTGATGCGCTCCAACAGAGCTATCCTCAACACCCAAGGGCCAATGTTCGAATCAATCAAGACACTGGCTGTGGGAGGAGAAAAAGGGGAGGAGGGGAAGGGGGGGGAGAAGCAGATGGTTGTTTCTTTTATGTGTTCTGACTGGGAATAAAACCCAGGATGTCCATACGCAGGACTGGCACTCTAGTCACTGAGACACGGGCCAGAGCCTGGATTTTTACTTGAGAAAGAAATAAGCCTCTGTGTTGTTTAAACTGTTATTTTTGAGTTTTTGTTAATGTCAAGCCTAATCCTATTACTTCCTAAAAACAGTTCTAAGAATATGTTTTATAAGAAATTAATTTATTTCTTCAATCTCTCATTGACTATCCTGAAAATGAAAATGGGTACAGTTAATGTATGCAAAATCCATAAGATTTTGATATACAGGTATTCTTTTTTTTTACCAGTATAAATAATTACTATTTTTTATTTTTATTGAATTTATTGGGGTGATACTAGTTAACAAAATAAACAGGTTTCAGGGACAAAATTCTACAACATATCATCTGTACACTGTATTATGTGTTCATCACCCCACTCAAATCTCTGTTCATCCCCAATTATCTCCCTTATATTTCCCAATGTATATTATATAAATAATTATGGCAATGTTCAAGTTAAATTCAATGCAAGACAAAATAATATAATTCTTCCTATATGCCTAGTGCTGTGCTAGGTCAATGGGATTTGTCAATGATAAAGATGTGAATGCAATACACAAATTTAATTTAGAGTCACAAAGCAATTAAATCACTTGTTTGAAGATAAAATTTTTGGATATTTTAGGGTAGGAATGAAAAACAAGTTGTTATGCATATTATAGTTTGGATAAATGTGTATTGGTATGAACACTCCCTGGGAGTCCCGTTTCACAATAGCTATCATTCAGCTTCTGCAGGTATTTGTCAGGGCTGAAATTAATAAATTACATAGGAATCAATGGAATTGATTTTATTTGCCTCACAGAGGTACTTTCCATTGCTGGATAAATCTGAAAGAGAGCAATAATTTTTCAGCTTTAAAATTGGGAAGCTTAATGAATGTTATATAATCTATGAAGACTTTTGAAATATATATATAATATATTAATAACTTCTTCATAGCAGGTGAATAAAATGTTCATTCCCATATTAAAGGATATTGAGGCAGAAAAGGAAAACTGAAAAAGGCCATGGGGGTTGCTGGTGGTTGAAATTGGGAATACCATTTATATCCCTTTACCTTGGTGACTGGCCATCTATCTACCCACATGTTCAGAAATAGGAGTTAGTGGTGAATATGATTTGTTTGGTTGGTACGTGTCATTTTTTAAAGGTGTATTCATATTCCTAGATGAAGTAAGTGTTCTTATCAGTGTGAGTAATGCAGAGAAATAAGCAAAAAACAAGACAATTTAAATGTATCAATCTGCTGTTGCGTGTAACAAACCATTCTCAAACTTAGTGGCTTAAAGCAACAACTATCTATTTAGCATGTGATTCTGGGGCTGGCAATTTAGGTTGGGCTCCATTTTGGTCTGTTTTTCCTCATCTGTCTGTTGCAGGTGGGTTGACTGGGTGGGTCTTCTAGGGGTTGGCAGCTGTTGGTTCTCTCTCATCCTCTAAATGGTTATCATGAGCTTATTCCCCCAGCAGTGGCAGAGTTTGAAGGAAAAATGGAAACCCTTGAGTCTTCTTGAAGATTAATAATAGTCTAGTCTTCTGTTACTTCCACTGCATGCTATCAGCCCAAGCAAATGGCAAGGGCAGCCCTCTTGGTGAGAGGGGCTACAAAGGCACATTTCAAAGGGCATGGCACAGGGAAAGGAGAATTGTGGCCATTTTTAAATCGATTTGCCAGAATGCACAGTATTAGGAAGCTGAGAAAAGATAAGCTTGATTTCTTGTTGAATGAGTGAGCAGAGAAGTAGGAAGAAATAAAAAAGAATCCAGTCAAGGAAGAAATAGGGCATCAAAGAGCAATGAGTAGCTAAAATGTACTTCAGATAACAATAAGAAACCCCAAAAGACCCTTAAGCAAGGCAGAAATGTAGATGAAGCCAAGGGCAGATACTAACATCCACAGAGCTATAGGGGACTTCTGGCTGAGGGCCTAGCAAGATAAGTAGAGTGTCATATTTCTGGGTTTGAGTTAATGATGCTAGTAGTCTCTGGACCAGCCAAATTGTGGTGGATTTATTATTTACATTACAACTGCATTTAAATATGAACACATATGTAGACATATTTGCTGCTTTGAAAATACCATTGAACATGATGTAGAATTTTATATCCAGTAACAGGATGTAATTTTCCTATCAAATAAAATTGTGTTTGTTTTCTGTGTTTTATATTATTATGGAAATTTCACAGTTTATCAGTTACAGTGAAGTTGAATGAAATGAGAAGGCCACTTATACGAGCTGTTTTCTCTCCGCTTCCCTGAAACATCCTAATTCCCTTTCTGTTAATGCTAATATTGTTTTATGCCAATAATGTATTTTTGTTTTGTTTTGTTTCAGGGCAATACAACCTGATCTGTAGGAGAAAGGCAAATGTTTTATTTCATTAATTTTTTTTCCAGTTTCATGACATTTATTATTTTTTCACATACATATGTAAGTGTGTATTTTGTCATGATATATACAATTTAGAAATTGGAAAGGCAAATGTTTTAAAGGCTCTCAGGTAGAATTGATGGTGTGTTGAAATAACTAGCAAGGGAGCATCTTTCTGGTACCCTATCTTCTCACTTTCCTCCTGACTCTGTATACCTTGCTGAGACCAACAAGAGAGTTGCTTAGCCTGACTGGTAGTGGCACAGTGTATAGAGCATCAACCTGGGATGCTGAGGTCCCTGCCACAAAACCCTGAGGTCACAGGCTTGCACCTGGGCTCACCGACATGAGCATAAGCTCATCAGCTTGAAGCCCAAATGATTCTGGCTCGAACCCAACATCTCTGATTCGGCTTGGGCCCCTGGTCAAGGCACGTATGAGAAGCAATTAATGAACAGCTAAAGTGAAGCAACTACGAGTTAATACTTCTCATCTTTCTCCTCCTCTCCCTTCCTCTCTCTCTCTCATCAATAACTTAAAAAAAAGAGTTGCTTAGGACTAGGGTGTTTGGCTGGCTTCTGCAAAGTAGCGCTGATCTTGTTACTAGTGACTGTGAGAGTGATGGTAACTTATGGTGCAACTGGGCGATTTCATGAGAAATCTCCTCTTCCAGGAGCAATTTAGATGTACTTCTTCCTCTCCCTGCTTCTCCTCCCCCCTCCCTCCTTCTCCTCCTCCTTCCTCTTCATTATTGCAATGTGACAACAGCAAGTACCCAAGTCCTGTTAACAAATAAAGGGATTTCCAAGCTTGGGTTCTGGACTAACAATTGTTTCAGGGTGTGTGTCACTGTCACAAGCTATGAGATGAAGTTAATAGGAGTGTATTTGAAAAATATACAGTGTTCAACGCTGGTAGTTCTTATTTTCTCTCCAAGTGGTCTTAAAGGTTTGTTTGTCCCCGTTTTTTAAAATTTGCTGTTTTTCAGGCTTGAATGGTAATGAGTTTGAGCAAGAGCGTGAGATTGCTGGCAAGGCGAGGAGAGATGGTGGGAGGGTCCTTCCCTTGTTGGGCGTAGGGGATGGTTATGTAAACTTGTAAGTCTGAACATTAGTAAGGAAAATATTTAGAAAAGGCTCATATTGTAAAACAATATTTAAAGAACAAATGAATGTTTCTGGTACTGTGTCTTTGTTATAAAATCATGTCAATTTTCCTTGTGGCTAAGAGCATGACCTGTGAAGTTAGTTTCTACCTCTCTCTAACTGCATGACTATTGGTAGAATATCTTAAACCTCCATCAGTCTCAAGTTTAATAATAAGATTGGGACAAAAATAAAATTAGATCATGCATGTGGTGCACAGTGCTGGCCACACAGTAAGTGTTCAGTGTTGGTGTTGTCATCATCATTGTAATTAACTGGACTCTTCACATCCATTTCACTGTCCTGGCATTCCAGGTCAAAGTCTACCAATATGAGTTCATCCTTTATGAAATGTTGACTAGTAGGTGCTAGGTGTATAATAGGCCCTTAACAAGTTCTTGAAGAATAAGAGAATGAAGTTGTCAGTAATATTATACTTACAGTGGGCTGTGTGTATGCGTATGTGTTTGTCCTTTAAAGGTTTCAGCCGCAATACATGGGTGTTTTGATGACAGAAATGACTGGTCACCAAGCATTTCTTTGTGTCAGGGATTTATGTGCTTGTCTGAAAATTCTAAGTGGAAACCCAATAACAAGTGAATGAGAGCAGTCACTCTCAGGCTTCCAAGCCTTCACTGGCTTGTCTCTATCTCATCGCCTAAGGTTGCCTTGTCCCAGAGGCTTCTCTGTGGAATTTCAGAGCTCAGAGGAGTCAAGGTGAAAACAATTGCCCTAAAGGATCACACAAATGAATCTCCGTACTGCTTGCTGTATGACTGTTTCAATAACGCCCCCCTTTTTTTTTTAAAAAAAGGGCAATGTTCACAACTAACAAACTGAATATCAGGCAAAGTACAAATCACATAATTCCAGAAATGTTGGCCACTGGGCCCTAGTGAGAAGATGCCCTGTTTTTCAGAGAAAGAATCAAAGGAAAAATCTAAAATTATGACGTACAAAAAAATAATCAAAATTATGTTCAATACTGAAGTCCCTGGCTTTCCACACTCTGGTCTCTAATCACCCTTTTTCCCACACACTCTGGTCTCTAATCACCCTATTTCCCAAGACTTCCTGGGGTGTTATCTTCTTTCTAATTGGTACAGTCTCTTTAGTGTCCCCGATTGTGCTCTCCTTTTGCTTTTAGTGACCTTTCTTCTCTCCTTGTTTAAATCCTACACATCTTTCAAGTCCTAAGACAAATTCTGTCTCTTCTAGGATATGGTTTCCTACTCTTCTCTCCCTTGTTTAGATCCACACCTTGTAGCATTTAATTGTTTTGTGTTAGTTTTTTCTTCCTAAATAGGTCACGTTCTCCTCCAGGGCAAAGATTGTGCTTTAGTTTCCCTTCTTTCTCACTCTGAGCCTCTCCAAGTGATAGATACAGGGCAGGTGCTGATTAAATATTTGTTGATTGATTTCCTGCAAAGGGGTAGCTGCAAACTAAAGTTAAAGCACTAAACAAACCAAGGCAGTGATCTGAATCTCCCTTTGGGAAGAGACTCTTACGGGAATGGAAAAAATTCTTCAAAGAGCACTGTCAGCTAATGTTCTCCTTTAAATGTCCTTTTAATGAGGTATCATGTGAGGATGGTGCGGGTGGCAGCAGGGGCTGTTCTGTCCTGGAGGGCAGGGGGTGAGCTACCAAGGACTTCCCAGAGGTGCAGGGACTTTGGGGCACCCAGCATGTGAGTAGAAAGTGAAATTGTAATGCATGTACAACTCTGTTGACACACAAGTCTCTTTGGGGTTGATATTTTCTTAAGTTGGAGTGGGGAGAGCTGATACAAAGTGCTTGCCTGAGCTTGGCAGTGGCGAAAGATGAAAAGTGATTGAAAATTAGCACCAATCCCCTATGCTTACTTAGCTTTTTCACAATTTACTGAGAGTCGAACAGCTTCTTTCCAGGGCAGAGACAGGGGAAGGTGTCCTTAAGCAATTCTTTCTAAGATGAAAGTGTCAGGGTTCTACAGAAAGGGCAACCAATGAGGAGCATATGACCCTGATGGGGATAAGTGGGTGGTTCTTCCTCTTCGCTAGAGAGAGAAAGGATGTGTGGATGCGGGTCCATGGCAGCACGCATTCATCAAAGTTTGATTATGGTGCATGGCTTCAGAACACACAAACATCAAAACCTCTGCTCTGAGCTTATGAGCATGTGCTCCTGATAGCTTGGCAATCATACTACACAGAAAATTGAAGAATTTGAGGCAGGGGATAATTGCCTTATTTGAGATATCTAAACAAGGACCACTTAGTCATTCAGCTAAATATTGAGTAAGGAGGGAAAGCCAAGGTTTCTCAGGTGTATGAAAATCAGAGATAACCTCCAACAGGCAGACACCAACCATAGGTTAGGAGATGCTGATGAAAATTCACATGGCTTGGTTGGCTAACTTTTGGTAAGAGTTACCTGGGCAATCAATACAGATTGCTTATTTATAAGATAGAGTGATCCCTTGCATAAATAGTAATTATTTTTTCTCTTTTTAACGAGAGAGAGAGAGAGATAGAGCAAGCAGAAGGGAGAGAGACGAGAAGCATCAACTCATAGTTGTGGCACCTTAGTTGTTCATTGATTGCTTTCTCAAATGTGCCTTGACCAGAAGGCTCCAGCTGACCCAGTGACATCTTGCTCAAGCCAACGACCTTGGCTCAAGCCAGCAACCTTGGGTTTCAAGCCAACGACTTTAAGGCTCAAGCTAGCAACCTCGGGGTCATGTTTATGATTCCATGCTCAAGCAGGCAACACTGCGCTCAAGGTGGTGAGCCCACACTTAAGCTGGCGACCTTGGGGGTTTGAACCTGGGTCCTCAGAGTCCTAGGCCAACACTCTATTCACTGTACCACCGCCTGGTCAGGCGATACTATAATTCTTAAGTGAAATTTTTATTACCACTCTGGGGCCAAAAGATTTCCCTTTGTAAAATTATTATTTTCAAAATAATTCCCTTGAAATTATAATGGAACACAGGAAAAACTGACACACACACATATCTTTTTCCTTCATTTCTCCTTTTGAATCTATGACTTTGGTTTCTGCTTAATCCAATCCCTCAGTATGGTTTTGGTGTCTCTTTCTGGGGAATTTTCTTTACCTCTTCAGATGAGTCTCACTCATGGGTTCTTAAATGTTGTAAACCATCAGCATCCCACAGGCATACTAGGAAAAACTACTGAGTGATCCTAAGTAAGAAAAGCAGATGAGAAGAAGAAATGACATTTTTAATGAAAAAATGTGTAACCAGTGTTTGGTGGCTGGATATGCACTGAGCTGCCTGCTCTTGTCATGGGCTCCTAGGGGATATTCACAGCAAGAGATACTCCATGCCAATTTGCTAATTTGTTCTTACCAAAGCTCTGCTTGGCAGTCCAGCAGTGGGTGAATGGAGGATGGTCTCCCAAACAGCAGACACTCTCAGATGTGATTTTTCCTCATTATCACATTGAGAAGAAAGAGGGCAAGGTAGAAACAAATGGAAATCAAAAAGTACAGCAAAGAGGGAGGTGGTGGGTGAGAACCCCACCTCATTCACTCTCCTTTATGACATCAAGAGTCCACTAGTATCAATTACAGCATAAGGAACATAGTCAACAGTATCATAATAACTATGTATGGGACCAGGTGGGTTCTGGAAATATTGAAGGGAGTACTTTGTAAAGTATATGGTTGTTTAATCACAATGCTGTATACCTGAAACCAATATAAAATACTATAGTGTTGAATGTAAATTGTAATTGAAAAATTAAATTTAAAAGCAAAAAAAAGTTTGCTAGTGTTGTGGTTCCCAAGTATAGTCTGAAGGACCCCAAGAGCCTCTCGGGAGTTTGTGAGACTCCCCTTTTCCTACCATCTATGTGTAAGAGGCTAGATTTTCTTCAAATAACACAATTAAGACCTCAATTATTGCAATGTAGAGGCAGATAAGAGAATCCAGTTATCTTTTACTAATATAGATGTTAAAGTAATTTATAAAAATATATAACAGTATAAGTTTTCTCACTACTCTTGTTTTGGAAAATATAGCTTTCTTATAAAATAAAAAAATTCTATTTACATTCACTAAGTGTTCTTTATGTTAACATGTAATGACTTTATTGTTCTTATAAAATAAACTACTACATGAATATTTTACGAGTTTCTGTTTTAATTTTTAATATGGTCAGTATAGGTAGATATAACTCATACGTGCAAATGATCTTTGGGGTTCTCCATGATTGCTAAGAATATAAGGGGGTCCCAAGACCAAACAGTTTGAGAACTGCTGTGTGTTCTGCAACCACGGCAGGAGCAGTGATTCTCAGAGAAGGCAAGCAAGTTTCAGAGACATGTTTTCTCTGGGAAGGTCCGCCTTTCTTCTCTAAGTCAATAGCTTGATTTTACGCTCAAGCCAAGGTTCTTAGGTGTTTCCGCATTTTGCAGCCCTGTTTGATCACGGCACATGCTTCCTTATTGACTCGAACACAGTGGTATCACCTACCTCATGTCTTCCTTCTTCCAGTCGGTGTCTATGAAGCACTCCAGACTCCCTTGTACAATATAAACAGGGAGGGCGTGTGCCGAGTCCAGAGGTTTAATCAGCAAATGAAAGTGAAAATACTCATGTTTCGGTCTTGGTCCTCCTATTGGCTTCACAATGAGCGTGTAATTAACATAATGAATGGATGAACTCCTGTCTCAAAAACGAATAATTGTAGTTCGCTTTGTCTTGAAGTTATGAACAGAAAGAACTCTTTATGTGTATCTCCTTTCCTGGCCACAGTGCTTTTCAGAGTGGGGCTGGGACATTGCAGTTTGACTGCTGAAGGAAAGGTATTGAGACTCAGACAAAACTGAACCAGGAGAGCATGGCTTACCCCTGTGAGCAAGTGGCCTGAAAATCCTGAAACCCAGGATTTGGCAGACTTACTTGCCCAACACAGGCATGCATCTCTGAAAAAAGCCAACTCCCCTTTCAGACCCTTTCAGCAGATGGCAGAGAGCGAAGAGTTGAGTCAACACCCCCAGATGATTTTCCAATTCGATGTTTTAGTTTTTCTTTCCTGGTGAGGCTGGAGAGAGAGTGTGCAGAGAAGGGAAGCAGATCAATGCTGGTATGGTTCTCTCCTCATGGGAATAGGTACAAATATTAACCCCAAACACATTCCTTCATTCATTCAAGGGGTACTGAGTGCTTGCTCTGTGGCAGTCACTGTGCTAGTTGCTGTTTCTGAGAGAACAAGCATTGAGCAAGGAGTTTGTATGGGATTATCAGGGAGCTGGGAGGCACTGGGCCAGCCTGTTTGCAGTCCAGAGAAATCCAAGGCTTAATATCCAGGATTGCATAATAAATGTCAGGTAGGAGGGGTCAGAGAGGGGCATCAATGTCTAGCCTATAGATTCATGAGCTCAGAGCTGGGGCAATAGGTCAACACCTCAAATATGTGAGAAACAAGCAAAGGGAAGTAAATGGTCTGGACAGTTGCCTTGCTCCTGACTACAAACTGGCAGCTCATCTCTAGAAGCGGGTAGGTGTTTTGTAGGCAGATGAGTAAGCTTTGCTTAAAGGACCAAGGATAGAGTCATCAGGGTTGGACTTCAGAAGGAGAATTTGTCATTGTCCAGATATGGTTTTTGAGTTCCCAAGTCTCCAAATTCCCAAGGCCTCTCCCTTTCTGAAGGATAGATTTAGGGTGTTCTCCTCAACACCCATGGCAGCTTGGAGACTGCCATTGTCTGTCATCACAGCTGTGGCCAAACCCTAAGTTTCCTCCAGCATGGCCCCTGGCGTGAATGCTCAGCTCTGTGCTCCTGCACTCCATTCCTCATGTACTTGCCCCTCCTTTTAGCTTGTCCTCATCTGAGCGCTACTATCTTAGCTCCAGGGTTCTCAGAGTCAGAAGTATCCATCCTCACCCCAACTAACTACAACTCTTTGGTGATCAAAGGAGCTTACTCTTTGCATTTTATTGTAGCCTCCACTAAAACACTTGGAATGGGTTCCCACAGAGTGAGAGTGGGCAGGTTCTTAAAGGGCACTTACTGTATCAGGGGCATTCTTCACTCCGAACCAGGGTCTGAGGGTGAATCATGTGTAAGGTGATCACAAAACTTTACAATTTTGAAATTGAAACAGTTTTGGTCCAGATTGAAACAATTTTTTTTTTAACAGAGACAGAGAAAGTCAGAGAGAGGGATAGATAGGGACAGACAGACAGGAACGGAAAGAGATGGGAAGCATCAATCATTAGTTTTTTGTTGCGACACCGTAGCTGTTCATTTCTTGCTTTCTCATATGTGCCTTGTCCGCGGGCCTTCAGCAGAGCAAGTAACTCCTTGCTCAAGCCAGTGACCTTGGGTCCAAGATGGTGAGCTTTGCTCAAACCAGATGAGCCCGCGCTCAAGCTGGAGACCTCGGGCTCTTAAACCTGGGTCCTCCGCATCCCAGTCCGATGCTCTATCCACTGCGCCACCGCCTGGTCAGGCAAATTGAAACAATTTTGAGAGTAAATGGACACACTATGACTCATTATACTAAAACAAGTGTATGTAAAGATTGACTTTCTGCTCTTTCTTCCAAGGTGCTTGTTTTAGGGATAGTGGTCAGTTGCCCAGCTATTAGTCTGTCAGTTTCTTGCTTACTTTCTCTCAAGAAGGCCTTTTCATGCAAATTGCATTCCTGTTGATTTGCTTATAAAAATAGAAGATAACATCTCTATAGCACTTACCATAAGTTAAGTACCTTTGTATGTGTTTTTACGTGTGTTAACTTATTCAACCCTCACATCCCCTTGAGACTGGTGTTCTATTTTTATTCCCATTTACAAATAAAAAACCCATGTACACAAAGGTTAAATAGTTTAAGTTTGCATAGACAGTAAGTAGCATAGCCAGGATTTGAACCTAGGGGGCCCTATAGCCTGGAAGATTAGGCCAACTTACACTTCTTGAGGGCCTCCTATGTACCTGGAAGTGTTCTGGGTATGTTGGTGCCAAGGTGAATGGGCATGATGCTTGCTCATGGTTTAGTTCCCAGCAGAGGACATCAATCAGACCCATCTTTGGAGAGGGAAAAGAATGCACATGGCCTTTAGTAGAAAGGGCCAGCTATATCCTCATGTAACATGCAGTTTTTTTTTCAGTGTGCAAGTTATCCTACCTGAATGGTTACCTCCATGCTCCTCTGGTTTTCAGTTCTTAGACTACCACAGTATGGGCTGCTGTTTGAAGCCATAATCAAAATTGTTCAATCAGAGGCAGTGGTCTCAAAGCAATGTGCACTGTTTATGAAGCTGCCAAGGGAATGTTCTTAATAGGCAAGGAGGGTCAAGCAGAACATTCTGATGTATTTGTCTGCAATTGCCAATATCCCATGCCTTCTTGTTTGGGGGTGCTATGGCTGTGCAGAAAAGAAGATGGGAGCAGAGTTTTCAGGGACAACATTTTTTCAATATACTTCCCCCAAAGTATCAAAAGTGTGACATATATATATATGATGACTATATACCATTTGATTATGGTTTCCTCTTAGAATTCATAATGTCAAAACACAGGTATTTGCATAAAACAAGGAGAAGGTTTTAATCTTAGTGTGGCACAAAGAGCCTCCTTTTTCTCCAAAGAGCAGAGTTGTGAGAAACAGAACCCTTATTGTTTAGCAAGTCAGGGCCTTGTGCCAGCCAAGGAAATGCTGATGAAGTAGTAGTACTCTGCAGAGGGGTGGGAGATCCTTGTGAGAAAATAAGGGAGCTAATGCATGTCCTTCAAGACACACTTCCAGTAGTGCAAAGGCAATGATGTGTATGTGCCTGCGTGTGTGTTTAACATGAGAAAAATTACAAGAATCAGTAAAGAGCTCTAGTGCTCTGACCACCCCCAGCTTGATGGTATTGTCTGTCTGCTTTGATCTATCCAGTGCTGTGCTCTGTGCAAAGCACATGGGCATTCTTTTTCACCTGGGTCTGCCTCCAGATTATTATAGTTCAAAAATTCTGCAGGAAGTTAGGATGTGAAAACAGTATTTCCAAACGGCATTTCTCAAGCATAGTTTTCCCTGAATGAAGAACTAGCTAGTATATTAAGTTAACCTGTTTCCAACTACACCAAGCACTGCTTTTTGAGAGCCCAGCCTGATGAGCACTTTGCAGTGATCAGGAGTTGGTTGGTGACTACAATCACCATAGACATCTCTAATCCTCATGTCAACTCGCAGAGGGAGGTGATGATGAGCCATTTTGCAGACGGGAAGAGTAAGGCTCAGAGGGTGTAGAGAATTTCTTGTTAAGTAGTAGATCCAGGACTCAAGTCCAGGCTGGTCAGTGTGCCAACTTGTCACATTTTCTTGTGCAGGCTGAAAGAAACCTTCGAGAAAATTCTTACTAATATGTTCACTTTCAGATTAATGAGCTTTACATTTGGGATTGAAAACTCCTAGAGAATAGGGTGTGTGTGGCAGGGAGGGAGAGAGAGAGAGAAAGAGAGAGAGAGAGAGAGGGAGAGAGAGAGAGAGGGAGAGAGAGAGAGAGAGAGAGAGAGAAAGGGAGACAGAGAGAGGCAGAGAAAATTTTGCTAATACAGATTGATCACAGTCTTAAATCTCAAAGAATCTGCTCCCATTTTATTATAAAACTTTTCACACGTACAGCAAAGTTGAAACAATTTTGTAGTGAACATTTGTGTACCTAGGTTCTGCCATTACCATTTTTCCATATTTTATCATCTATTATCTATTTATCTATTATACCTCAATCATCTGTGAGTGTACCATTTTTTGATGTATTTCAAAGTATATTGCAGACATCAGTACTCTTCCTCCTGAATTCTTCATAATGCACACATTTAACTGGTTTAATATTTTGTTTACATTTCTTGTCTTTTGATGTTGATTTAAGTGCACATTTGCCGAGTTTTGATAAAAACCATTGATCTGTGTAATGCAAACTCCTTTCACGATATAAAATATTACCATTACCTCAGGAAGTTTCCTCTGGCCAGTCATTCCTGCCTCCTCTGCCCCACCTACAGAGACAACCATTGTTCTGCCTTTCCCATCAATGTAATCTTACTCAAGGTTTCTTCCACTTAGTATAGTATTTTTTGGAGTCATCCATATTGAGTGTATCAGTCGTTTGTTCCTTTTTATTGCTGAGTGGTATTTCATTGTAGAAATATGCGATAGCCTGTTTATGCATTTTCCTGCTGATGGACTTTTTTCCCAATTTTTGGATTTCATGAACAAAGCTGTTAAGAATATTGTCGCACCAGTCTTTTTGTGAGTACCTGTATATGTTTTTGTTGCAGGGTCATAGGATGAAAGTATCTTTAATTTTAAAGAAAATTTCAGACCCCTTTTCAAGGCAGTCACCCCATTTTATAGTCCCACTGATAATGTAGGGTCATTCTGATTGTGTCATATTCTTACCAGTGTTTGCTATTGCCTGTCTTTTAAAATGTAGCCAATCTGGTGGGTGTCCAAGTAGAACATTGATGTTGATAGCAATGATGCGAGTTATAATGGATTGAATGATATCCCTCTAGCATAAATTTCAGCTGATACTCCTTAGATTTCCCATGGAAACTCATGACTTTAGCTTCCTAAGTACCCGCCCTAATGTTTTCTGATTGACAGATGGAAGTGCCCCGGGCAGCACTGATTTTCAAGCGAATGCTCCTAGTACAATAAGCTCACTTAGGGTTTCTTTGTGTAGCCTGATGTCTAGCTTTAACCCTTGTGACATTTCTTGGCTTTACTTCTTTGTCAGACACACTTCTTAGTCCAGACGACAATTTCTCCTCCTTTCAGAGTTTTCACCCGGCCAGAGGTTGATGATTTAAATGTCAAAAGAAGCAGACTCCAAATAAAATGCAGAATAAACATATTTTGAGGACTTAGACCTTTCTTTTCTGTTGTTACCTCTCAAGACTCTTCTGATTCCCAGAAAATGGTCTGGAAAAAAGTAATTGAGCTGGGAGTTAGCAGAGCTGGTCTTCCCACTTGGCTGTGCGGCTGTGTGGCTGGGTCAATTCAATGATCTGGGCTGGGCGCCTTGACTCCTGGGCCCCAGTTTCCTCACTTATAGAACAAGCCTGAATCAAATGACTTTTTTTTTTTTTAATTTTTCTTTTTATTTTATTTTATTCATTTTAGAGTGGAGACACAGAGTGAGAGAGAGAGAGAGAGAAAGAGAGAAAGGGGGGAGGAGCTGGAAGCATCAACTCCCATATGTGCCTTGACCAGACCAGTGCAGGGATTTGAACTGGCGACCTCAGTGTTCCCAGGTCGACGCTTTATCCACTGCACCACCACAGGTCAGGCTCAAATGACTTTTATAAATTTTTGAGACTAAAATAATTATTCTAAACAAAGTTTTGTTTTGTTTAGACGTTAAAAAGAAGTTGAAAGCTTTAAGATAAAGATTCTAATTTTAAAACATTTTAGGTGATTTTATAGTATTTCCTACATCCCCTCTAGCACTTTCACGATACCCTGATATAGTCACAGAGACAGGTGTCTCTTTTATATTTCGATGTAAATATTTTCTTAATTGTGCCCTCAGATGCTACAGTTCATTCACAAGGAAGGATTCTACTTCAGACTGGTGGGTGAACTGGTATTTATTTTGCATTTGCTTTGAGATCTTTTGGAGCAGACTGGGTGTTTTGCACTGGGCTCGCTTACTGCCCTCACCCCCCCCCCCCCATTTACATTGTTACTCTATGTCCTCCTGTTGCAGTTTGTAATTAGGAGGTGGTGGTCAAGAGAGAGTGTGAGAAAGAATGTCTGCAGGCTATCATTTTGGAACAGGAAGGAAGGGAGATAGGAATAGCTAGAGAGGATTGGCTTCAGGGGAAATAGACAGCCCTCGTCTCAGTTAAAACCAGATAAGGGTTAGAGAGATAGAGCCTGCTGATAAAGGTGTTATACTTTGCACTGCTGCTAAAGCCTTAACGTATGGGAGTTTTTCCTGGGATTTTATTCTACCAGCCCCAGGAAGAGAAAGTATCCTGGTTTTAGAGGAAACCTTCAACCGGAGACTAACCACAGCCCTCAGATTCTCTCAAGCTATAGGGTTTCAAACATAAAATTCTTGAGCAAACACACTGAGTGCCTCTCTGCACTGATTGTGATTTTTGGTGCTAAACAGAGAACACTGCAAATGATGCTGAAGGTCAAATGAAGGTAGAGAAACCGCAAAACAGCACGACTTACCTTCCAACTGCAAGCCAATTGCGAAGGAAATAGTTTCAAACAGACAGACTGCAGCCTCATCACCAAAATCTCATAGGGACAAAAGGTTCGTGCCATTTAAAGGGGTAACTTTGCCTATTTAGATTGTGCAAACAAAAGAAATGAAAACCCCCTTGTGGGCTGGGAAGTTCTATTAGCAGATATTACCATCCTTGCTTTTATGCCCTCCTGTGTCACAGACCCTGAACATGTGCTGCGTGTCCTCAGGCACTCATTGGTTAATTTACTTATTCAAAATAAGGGAACAACAACAAAAAAGCAGCGGAAAACCCCCAAACAAATTACATACTGGGGCTCAGATGACGTTAAGATGCAGTGCACAATTTTGATATGTGTGTTTTTAAAAGAAATTTGTTTGATCTGAAATCGTGCATATGTTATACTCTAGAGAAAGTAAGAAACCTACAATAGCTCTTCTGGGAAATAAAACAACACTTTAAACGTATGGCTCTGTTGAGAACCAGGGACACTTGTATAATATCGGGTACCACTCTGTAGCCAACAACAGCCATTTTGGGCTTGCCTTTAATCAATGTTCCAATAAAGGCCAGTGGAGGAGGCCAATTTTTCTATCATATGGATGTGGTAAAAGCTAATTATATACTTAATTATATCCTTTGATTTTGAAGTCTTTTATAGAATGCCTACCAAAGTAACCTTGTATATATTTCCTTATGCTTTCAAGATGAATTGTAATGAGTGAAATAATGCAAAATAATTAATACTTCAAACTTTGTATTTCATTAGGTCTTCAAAAAAGACCATTTGGCAAGCTCGTATGACACTACTTTGTGGTTGACCAGGCATCGCCTACAATTTTGCTAAGGGGAATAGACAAGCCCAGAAATGTTCAAGAACTTATTTATATCACAGAAGAAGTTGAGGTAATGTCCAAACCAACCTTTTCCTCTTGTCTCAAAAATTAATTCACGGATTCTTCTTCTGTGGTTTATGTTAGTAGCAGTGATATCACGATATTTAATTTTGATTTGTTGACAAGCACCCATGTTGAAAAGAAATGAAGGTGAGGTAGAGTAAGGAAATTGTAAAAACAATCATAGTTACTTCCCATTTTCTGCTTTCGGATAGAACAGGGGTCGGGAACCTATGGCTTGCGAACCAAATATGGCTCTTTTGATGACTGCATCTGGCTCGCAGACAAATCTTTAATAAAAAAAATAATAAAGTTAAAAAAATAAAACATTCTCGCCTGACCTGTGGTGGCGCAGTGAATAAAGCGATGACCTGGAATGCTGAGGTCGCCGGTTCAAAACTCTGTACTTGTCTGGTCAAGACACATATGGGAGTTGATGCTTCCTGCTCCTCCCCCATTTCTCTCTGTCTCTCTTTCTCCCCTCTAAAATGAATAAATAAATAAAAGTTAAAAAAAATATTAAACATTTTTATGTATTACAATCTATTCATTTCCTACTGCTCATGTTCATGGTTGTGGGTGGCTGGAGCGAATCACAGCTGTCCTCCGGGACATCACCAAATTTTTATTGGATAATGTGTAACGTACACGGGTCGTTGTATGGCTCTCATGGAATTACATTTTAAAATATTTGGCATTCATGGCTCTCTCAGCCAAAAATTTTTCCAACCCCCGTAGAACATTATTTCTGGAACAATGCTGCTGCTACAACTACTTAGAAAGAAAATAAAAACCATAAACAGATTTGTTTCTATTTATATATTTTCTTTTATAATTGAGATTTCTCTTGTGGATTTATCTTTCATACTTAATCACCTCTCCACAGGCTTTCTTAACCTTGATAGCACTCAGAATCAAGAAATCCCAAAGAAACATGTTATATTTTGTAGTGTTTTAAAGTATTTAAATTTTTTTCAGCCTGATCTGTGGTGGCGCAGTGGATAAAGCATGAACCTAAAATGCTTAGGTTGCTGGTTCAAAACCCTGGGCTTGCCTGGTCAAGGCATATAAGAGAAGTAACTACTACAAGTTGATACTTCCCACTCTCCCCCCCCCCACCCCATTCTCTCTCTAAAATCAATAAACAAAATCTTTTTAAAAAATTATTTTTTCATTTACAGTTAACATTCAATTTTTTTGAAATATTTAAAGAACTTTCCCAAACTGTCCAGCAAGGATGACAGGCCCATGGCACAAAGGACAGTTCTGGCTGATAGAAAGTTGTCATTTCTGGCTGATAGAAAGTTGTCATTTGGTCTGTGGAAAATTTAGAAAAATGACAGAGGTTTGTGAAAAAAGTTTTACTGACGTAGCTATGCTTTGGGTGTCTGATATGAGTATTAGTGTTCCTGTGAAAAAATGTGACTTACTTGACACACTGAGTATTCTTAAACACTGAATCATGAGATACGCACCAATTCTAGATACAAAAAAGTGAATTGATGGAAAATGAAAATTGACCTGTCCTGTAATCCCCCCCCCCCAATTTATTATAGTACCAGAGATGACCAGTATTTGTAGTCATTACTTTGGTTTAAGGCTCTATGTCCAGAAGGTCCCTATTAAAATGCAAATATGCGACTCATCAATTCATTTGCACCTTAGCAAGGATTAGTTTATCAGATCCTAGGGGAAAAAGGATTAGAGCCCAAGGAATGGGAGGTAAGAGGTCTAGTTTGATTGGAAAATGGGCTGGGAAAGTGTTTTCAATAGGCCTTTTGCTGTCTTGATTATGTGCCTTTGTGAATGTATATTGTATTGCTTTAAATGTACCTTTGCTGCCATTGACATTGAACTCTACCTAAGTTGTCCACTATATTCTTGTCTTTCCCCTTTAGTATTTTCTGAGCTCCCTGGGAAGAAGTAAGTGCTCCCCCATCTGAATTTCTAACATTTATTATTCTGTCATTCATTCATCAGTCTTGTCTTTGTTGTATTTTCTTTTCATTTGTACACATCTTATTTGCCAATTTTGATGTCAGCTCCTGGGGTGATCAGGAACTAGGTTAGTGACCCAGAGGAGAGAGAGGGTAACCTAGGTGGCAGTGAGAAGCACTGACTGCTGCCTATCCATGCAGCATTCTGGGTTCTGTCATGATGTTTTACCTGGACTCTGCTCTCTGTCACTTCCCTCTGAATCGATGTCGTCCTGGCTTTGATTTTGGCTTTATTTTCCAGATAGTCTTCAATCTTTTAACACAAAGGCTGCATAAGGTGTCACTCATTGAGTACAGAATCTTTGTAGGGCCACTCTGCCTGGTAGGTAGTTGTGCTTTTGTTCTGGTGCACTTTATAAGGGTATCAGTATCACTCTAAAAGTCAGTACGGTCATAAAAAGGCATATCTGTTTCTGGCAGGACACGAGGTATCAGGTTCTGGCCTCTAGATTGAGGCCCTGACAGAATTAGGTCATTGGAAAATGGTCCAATTTGTGGGTAGCAAATCTTGTTACTCAGCCAACCCAAGACCTGTTGTGGATGGCATGGTAAGCAGGATTCTAAGAAGATCTCCAATAATCTGTGACTTGGTATAATGTCCTCTCCTTGAGTAGGGGAAGGGTAAGAGTAGAAATATGTTTCTGACCAATAGACTATAGCAAAAGTGATGGAGTATCACTCTGGTGATTATGCTACATTATATGGCAAAGAAGAAAGTTCCTACTTGGTTGACTTTTAGTTAACCAAAATGGAGTTTATCTTGGGTGGTCCTGAGGTTGGAGAGTAAGGAAGACAGCTGGTTCATAGATTTAGGAATTAGTTTTGTTTCAGTAGATAAGGGCTTTCAGTGTGGCATTATTTTCAGTGAGTCGGAAACACTATAGCTATGTTATTTGGAGCAAGTTGGGACAATGTATGCAAGTGGTTTAGCACAGTGGTACGTAATAAATGCTCAAGAAGAAATGGTAGCTGTGATGATGTTGTTGGCAATGCTGATGATGATATTTGTATAGAGGTCTTATGCACGAGTTTCTTTATATTTCAGGGAGTTGTCTTCCAAGGACTGGGACCAGGGATCCTAAGAAATAAATAAGATGGGGTGTAGTTTGTGGCGGGTGACGGAGTAAGTGATCATTTCAAGGTGACTGAGGTTTCAGTGCACCAGGAATGTGTTTGGAGGAAGCCTGTATTAATATCCAGAAGGGGAAGAATGAGAGCTGCTGTCTGCTGGGGAAGGTCAGGAACCTTTCAAAATGTTCTGGTTCACGGTTTCTAGAGGAAACCAATGAATGAA
This sequence comes from Rhynchonycteris naso, assembly GCA_037038555.1. Classification (NCBI taxonomy): domain Eukaryota; kingdom Metazoa; phylum Chordata; class Mammalia; order Chiroptera; family Emballonuridae; genus Rhynchonycteris; species Rhynchonycteris naso. The sequence continues at coordinate 169,438,601 of CM072999.1, read as the reverse complement.
ACTGGTGGAGGAGCTGACAAGGGGTGGGGGTTCCATATAATCCATGTGGAAGTGTCTCCTCCTGATTGACAGTCCCACAACAATTGTATGGACTAGATAGAGACGAGGCAGGTTCCCAGGGAGAGTGATGTAAGGAAGCCAAAAGTAACAGATGTCCAACTTGCTGAATAAATGCTTTCACATTATAGGTGACCCACTAATGTTTGTTTGATGATGAAGTGTTTCCAAGACAAGGGAGACCTAGGCTCCAAGAGGGGGAATTCCGGACATCCTGGGGGCAACATGAGGGCACTAGTGGGGGTGTGGGAATGGTCAACACTACTGAAAGATGAGAAAGGTTTTGCTCAAAAAGAAAATTGGGGTGAAGGGAGTTACTAATAGTGAAGATTCAACTTTTCCTACTTTATATTTTGCCTGGGGCCCAGCCAAATGACTCTAAAAAACAACATATTTACAAGCAATTACCTCTTGTGCATGTGTGGTGGGAGGGCGACAAGGCACACTTTCTGGCTTTGATGAATCATTCCAGATAGCAGGAGGCTTAAGTCTGCCTTCATACTAGATCAGCTCCAAGGTCTCCCACTGTGTATTATAATTAGCAATGAAAATCTCCAGAGAATAATCTCTTAGTCTGAAGAAAATATTGAGTGGACCTGGTAGTGGATCTTTGTAATTTTTGTTTTCTTGAATGGGTTTTGGTGTTCAAGCTGAGGGAGAAAGCCACTCTTCAGAAGGTGAGGTCTGATGTTGTGATGATCTTTATTAATAAACATAGACCAAATGGTAGCAGAATTCTTTTCCGTCTTTAATGCTCCTTTAGTAATTAGTCTGCAGCATCACAGAGAGAATGAAAATACTATAATATTTCTATAGGAGGAGAAAAAAAGTCTGTTTGGCCCATCTGAGGTAGTGAGGCTGAGTTCTCAGACTCTCGTTGGATCTCCCAGGAAAGTAGATATTACTTTTCTCCACTGATTTGAAGGTGAGAATGTATAAGTTCTGGAATGGGGCAGGTCTCCCTGAGCATGGAGAGGAGAGGACACCGAACCTTTGGTGACATTACTGAAGCCCTGTTAAACTTTCTTTAAAGTCAACTTCTGTGCACTAATACATCTCCTTTTTTATAAGCTAGTTTCAGTTGAGCTTTCTTTCACTTTCATTCATGTGTTCCAATAGTCACAATATTAAAAAAATAATAAAAATTTGCCTTAACCCATAAAATATGCTATGATGGGGAGATGTAGTTTAATGGGTTAAGACTCACACAATTAAGATAATTTTAGGGGCAGTATTTGCTTTCCCCTAAATGGTACCCCTAGCTTTTTCTTGACTTTCATATCATTAAGGTCCATCTATGTTTAAATCTGCAAACAAGCCCTGAATGAATGAAATTTCACGCCTGGGTTACAGAGGTTTTGGCTACAGAGAGGGTCAGGCTTGTCGCAGGTGTTCGGACAAACACATTGTGGGCATCTCAAGCATAGGATTTCTACAAATCAGAAAAGACTCTGGAGAAGTAGTGTGCTGGGTTAAAAAGAACACTGGACAGGGGACAGGAGAGAATGGGGTTGTGCCTCTATTAGCTTGTGACTTGGGGACAAGAAATTTAAGTGCTCAGGGCTTTGCTTTCTCATTTATAAAACAAAGGACCTAAAATAAATGATCTGGAAGACCCTGCCAGCTCAGAAGATCTATGACTTACAGTATCGAAGCACCCAGCCGTCCCTCCTGAAACAGTGAATTTCTCTGTTTCCCGGCGTGCCCCAGTGGAGGCGCATTTCCATGGAAGGACATTTCAGTGCTACAGCCGGCCACCGTAGAACTGGTAGGCTGAGTGCTAACCGGCTTTTCATTCGCATCCAGCAGCCACTTGCTTGATTTTAAGTATTCCCCAAAGTTAAGTAGGTAGCTGAGAAAACAAAAGAAAAGAAAACAACAACAAAAAAAACAAATAAAGATGACCTACTTTCTCCATTCTTTACTTTACTTTTATTTTTTTTTTAGGTGAGAGAAAGGGAGATAGTGAAGCAGACTCCTGCATATGCCTCAACAGGGATCCATTTGGCAACGCTGTCTGGACCCGATGCTCTGCTCGAGTACCTGAGGCTGCTGTGCTCAGACCAACCAAGCTATCCTCAGGGCCTCGGGCCACACTCAACCAACTGAGCCACTGGCTTGGGGTGGGGGGAAGGGAGAGAAAGGGAGAGGGAGGAGGAGAGAAGTAGATGGTCACTTCCTCTGTGTACCCTGACCAGGAATCGAACCTGGTATATCCGTATGCCAGGCTAATGCTTTATCCACTGATCCACTGTCCAGGGCCCCCATTCATTTTTTTAAATTGCAAAATGCCTGAAGAATTAGCCTTGTTGAAAGATCACAAAGATTTGTCTGAAGTCAAGAAACAAGTGAGTGGCTGGGCTGAGACTGAGGCTAAGGTCTCCTACCACTCAGGTTGCCTCAGGGAAAGGACAGCTGAAAGCTGGAGAGATAAACTTCACCTGCTTTTGAACCCTCCCAAGGGCTGCCCTCCTAGCATCTCTGCACTAAGGACATGGGGTCTCCGCGGAGTGGCTTCTGTTCCCGCTGAGCAACTGCAGCAAGGGTTTACCGGGGGGGGGGGGGGGGGGGGGGGGGGGGGGCTTCAGTGATGCTCTTCTGGGTCATGACTGAGGGGGAGGAGGAAACCGAGTCCTCTCCAGCATCTTGACTTGTAGCAGCCCATTTAACTCTCTTGCTCTTTAAATTAAGATATTATTTACATACCATAGAAGGCACCATACTAAAGTGTACAATTATGTGGTTTTTACTGTAGTCACAAAATTGGGCAACCATCACTGTTATCTAATTTTAGAATATTTCCATCACGGCAGAAACCAACCCTGTACCCTTCAGCCATCAATACTCTCCTCCCCCCCCACCCCCCAGCTCCTGACAACCACTGATCTGTTTTCTGGCTCTGTGCATGATTTGCTTATTCTGGACGTTTTACATAAATGGAATCACCCAATACATGGCCTTTCGTATCTGACTGCCTTCACTTAGCATAGTGTCTTCAAAATTCATCCAATTTGTACTTCCCATATCAGTACTTCCTTCCCTTGTATAGATCAGTAATACCCTATTGTATGGATATGTCACATTTTGTTTATTCATTCATCGATGGACATGTGGGTTGTTTCTACTTTTGAACTATTATGAATAATGTTGTTATAGATATTCATGTATACATTTTCGTATAAAGAAATGTTTTCATTTCCCTGAGAATATCTCTAGAAGGAATATTCATATGATAACCATGTTTAACTTTTTGAGGAACTGCCAAACCCTTTTGCACATCGTGCATCTCTTTTAACCATAGGTACACAAAGAAAATGAGAAATTGTTACCTTTGGATGGAAAAGATGGTGCTATGTTATTTTTCTTATAGTACATTTTCCCTCTACTATGTTATAGTCATTAATAGGCTGGAAAGAATTTCAACTTTGTACTTAGGTAGGCCTGGGGTAGTGTCTTCACTTTTCTGGGTCTTTAAGTTTCCACATCTGTAAAATGGGCCCAAGATTGCATGAGACAGTAGCCAGGGAGTCTGGCAAAGTTCTGGCAGGAAGCAGCCTTACCTTCTCTGAGAGGGGGATAGTCTTTGCTCTGTATGCTCAGAACCTGGCAAGTTTCCTGACACTGAATACGTGTTCAATACTGGGCTGTGAAATGAATAAATACATGATGAGGACATAAGTAAATGCATCCATATGCAGAATAATGCCTGCATATAGCAGTTGTTAAATGAACATTTGGTGATAGAATAAATAATAATAATATTAATAAAAAGAGCATTAAAACCTCAGGAGAAATGTTATTCTTAAAAAAAGATCTTGACAAATATTTTTCCTGGCATTTGGGAGACTCTGCCTAAGATCAGCGCAGTCATAGGCAGTATGTGTAGCTGTCTCTACCCTTTTGAAATAAATAGGTCTGCGCTTGGGCTGCTGTCTGTCTCTACATGGGAGGAACAACCTTCTTATTGTGGGAAGAATGATCATGTGACTGTTTCTTGTCTGTCATCACTGGGATCCCAGTAGTGGGAGAGCCAGAGAACGCCTGACTGTCCTGCTCGAATGCTTCTGTTTATCACCTTCTTGTGCTGGCATTCAGGGAGGCAGTTCCGGGCATGCCAGGAACAGCCTGGCACACAAGGAGATAAGACAATTTAGCTGAACACAAATTGAATGATTCCAGCCTCAAGTCTCAATCGAAGAGATTTACTGTGTTTTTAAAAAGACACTGATGTTGACTTGACTAGTGAGAAGATACATAGAGACGGCACCGAGCGAGGATCCTTATGTGAACCATGAAATAAATGTGACTGCAGCATCTTAGTCATGATGGCCTGGTAATATAAATCACCCCTGTATTCTGAGATTAAGATATGATTTCCAGATAGCTGGCACTTTTTTTTTTTTTTTTTTTAGCTGGCACTTTTTAGGTGCCAGTTTCTGTTAAAAGATTTTCGGAAGTTCCGGGTTTGATTCCTGGCCAGCGCCCATCTGCTTCTCCATCCTTCCCCCTCTCCTTCCTCTATCTCTCTCTCTCTTCCCCTCCTGCAGTCAAGGCTCCATGGGAGCAAAATTGGCCCCGGGCACGGAGGACGGCTCCATGGTCTCCGCTTAAGGCGCTGGAATGGCTCCGTTGCAGCAGAGCAATGCCCCAGAGGGGCCGACCATCGCCCCCTGGTGGGCATGCTGGGTGGATCTCAGTTAGACACCTACAGGAATCTGTCTGCCCCCAACCGCTTCTCACTTTGGAAAAATACAAAAAAAAAAAAAAAAAAAAAAAAAAGACTGAAACGCACAGAAGATAAATGGATAAGGACCCGAAGAAATCTCTGTTCACAAACAGAAATAAATATTTCAGGCGCAGATTTTTTTTCTACAGAAGCTCAGGCAAAGTGCAACTATTTAGATTACTCAGGCACTGCGATCCTGTGGAAGGGAGAGTGGGAAGGAGGAGAGAGGGTCATAAATTCTTATAGGTGGTGTGCCCTTATTGATCAGGTAGAGCTTGCCACCCCATTTCTTTTTTCCTATTCTATACATTGGCAGTCACTCACACCTACTTATACATTCAACACAAAATCCATAGCAGGAGCGTATATAGTTTGGTGACATGGGGCTGGAAGGCAGGGCAGATGATGAGGTCCAGGAATCTTTTCGAGGGGCTTTGCAGGCTGTGTTGGATGATCTATATCCTGACGCCCACCCTCCCCGCCAGGGGATCCCACTGTTTATGTGAGAGAACTCAGGGCTAAAGCTGAACTGGATTGCTCTTTGTCCGGGAAGGTCACTGCACTTTCACTAGCAACCCGTCTGAGTCCGTGGGTCAGTATGGACACCTGCCTGGTGAGAGGAAGGGAGGACTAGATGACAGGCCAGCAGGCCAAGAGGGCTGCCCTCCGGGCTCTGTTACTCCTCCATAATATGAGTATCTCAAATCAGTGTTTTTCCAGTTTGTGCTCTGAGGACACCTGTTTCCTCCAAGAGCTCCCCTGTGGCCTTCTGAGGTAAGCTGCTGGTGGTGGAGGAGATAGGTGGATGGGGCTCCCGGCTCCCAACCCTCCTTCCAAACCATTGTGCCTTTTCTGTTCTCTGCATTGACACTCACTCAAAGATATTATTTGCAAATGAGATGTGCTTTTCAAATATGTTAGGAAACCACTGGACTTGTATGTCTCTTATGTTGTGTTCTCATTTTAATTTTGGAGACCTGAGTCTCAAGCTGGTCCTGGCCACCTGATTTCCTTTCTTTGTGCTAGGAGAGGTGGGTTGTCAGGATGAGTCTTAGCTCAGTGCTATGGTGAGGGCCCATTTCCGCAATTCAGAACTTGCTACTGATTCACATGGATCTAAACCCATGGGTCGGGGTGGAGAAACCTGCCAGATCTAGTGACAAGTTCCACATCCTCTGATGTCCTCATTTAAGAACAGGTGAGCTCCTGCATCTCCATCTGGCTCTGAAGTGGCAGATACTTGGGAACTTGTCATGCTTTTAGGGTTTCCTAAAACACCTTGGCCTGTCTCACAAAACGGGCCTCCAGAGTGGTATGAGAAGGCCCGTCTCTGCTTAAAATATATTGCCTGACAGCCTGAAGGCTTGCACAGGAGGGGGCAGTGGTAGGCAGCTCAACACCCTGCAATGGGCTGCTTGGTGTATATGCTAATAAGGTGGCCATCTGCATCAAATAATTATAAGTGGTCTCCCCTGACTGCTCTCCATGTGCTGGCACAGACTGAGGGGAGGCACCCCCTTTACGGCCACTGCAGCCCAGGGAGCGGAGCTGGGGAGGGATCGTGCATATTCCTCCACTTGAAGGCACACAACCTGCTGAGCAGACAGGTGCTGGCAGTGTGATGTCCATGGGCAGTGAAGCCGGCCTGTCCTAGGAGCTGACATCTATATCTCCATCTCGCTGGATTTGAAAACTGACATAACATAAGGAATGTCACTCTCTGTTACTCGATATTCACATGCATCTCTGCTGCACTGAAAGCGCTGGGAGCAAATATTTTGGTCACAGCTGCCCTCTTACTCCGGCTTAATGGGCTAGAATTGCTGCACTGGGACATGGTGTGAGTTTCTAGCCATACTTTGTCTTCTGGTTGTGGGTGCTGTCCTATAGCCATCGAAATGTTGAAATAATTGAGAGTTGTTTTTTTCCCTTAATTTTACTGAATTTATTGGGGTGACATTGGTTAATAAACTGTATAGGTTTTAAGGGCACATTATCTGTATACTGTATGTGTGTTCACCACTCAAAGTCAAGTCTTTTTCCATCATCATTTGTTGCCCATTTACCCTTTTCTGCCTCCCCTCACCCTCCTTTCTTTCTGGTAATCACCATACTGTTGTCTGTGTCCATGAGTCTGTGGGCTTTTTGTTTAATTCCTTTACCTTTTCACTCAACTACCCAACCCCTCTTCCCTCTGACAGCTGTCAGTCTGTTTTCTGTGTCAGTGAGTCTGTTTCTATTTTGTGTTTGATCATTCTGGCCAAGTTTAACCTTTTTTTTTGTTAGTTAATAAATATATTTGACATTTAAACTTGATATCTGTATTCTTTTTTGCCTGACAAGTTTCACTTGTTGACGTTATAAATGCTTAGTGTCACTTCGGAACCCATACCTTAGCATGATGCTAGTGTAACTTGGGTCTGCCCACACTACCCATTCTTGTCTCAGGTGTTCATCGGTGCTGACATTGGCTTCCTGACAGTTCTTTCTCCTCTGGCACTTTCTCTTGTCCTGAGAAAACCTCTGGCTGGGCAATGTCAAGTCCAGCTGCGCAGACACCAGCCCTTCAGTGTCTGTGGCACGATTTTGTATAACTAGGAGCAGAGAACCTGCTTCTGTTTTCTGTGAAAAGGTAAAAAACCTGAGAATTCTGAATGTGTGTTGTATGATAAAGAAAAGATTACAAATGTATTTCCACTTGTGTTTTAAGGCAGAATCCCAGAAGTTCAATCCAAGGGAAGGTTTTCATATATATCTGATCAGGATGCACCCTGCAACCCCAGTCTGGGACTGATGCTTGAATCAACCAAGCTATCCTTAGTGCCTGAGGCCGATGCTTGAAACAACCAAGCTATGGCTGCGACAGGGATAGAGAAGAAAGGGAAGAGGGTGGGGAATAGAAGTAGATGATTGCTTCTTACGTGTGCCCTGAATGGGGATCAAACATGGAATGTCTGCCTGCTGGGCCAATGCTCTATCCACTGACCAACCAGCCAGGGCTTCATCATTTTCAAATATAGACACACACACATATATTTAATATTCCTTTAACAACATTAGAAAATAAGACACATCTATCTACCTACCTATCTGTCATTTATACATCTATCTATCTATCTATCTATCTATCTATCTATCTATCTATCATCATCATCTATCTATTTATGTATCTTTCATCTACATCATTATAAAAACTCAGCACTGATTTAATTTGTCTCTCTGGATAAATACACTTTAAGATTTTCCTGGAATGACAGGACACCTCAAGTAGAACATATGTGGACAAGAAAAATTTATTAATGAAGAAAGTTTAATTCTTAATGAGAAATTTCAATTTGGCTTTAACTCTCTCTAGAGAGAACATCAGTTTTAATTACAAGTGTTTAATTTCCTTTCCATTTAAGCATTTCTTTCACATCATTATGTTGTTTGGTTCTTATGAAAAAAATGATAAAAGACTAGGTATTATAATATTTTAGATCAGGAAATTGAGTCTGAGAGACACAAGATGGCAGACTATTTACACACACTATGTTCTGTTCCAAGTCCTGAGAAATGACAGAACACACACACACACACACACACACACACACACACACACACACACACACTCAAAGACAAGAGTAGAAGTCTTTTCAGTGGACCATAAACTATAAGGAATCCTGGAAAGATAAAAAACAGCCAGATTTAGGCTGAAGAAGAAAATCGGAAATGCTCACAGAGAGCACTTTTGCAAAGGGTTGGAGAGGCCACAAGTGGGGCAGAATAGTCGAAGCAGGGAGATTTGGAGGCACTACACTGGCATACCACATGTCCCTCTGCTGGTAGGTGGTCGCTGCAGGAATGAGACCCAGGCCTTTCTCTTTAATGCCCTTGTTCCTGTCATAGTTTCTTGAATAGGCACAGGAGACTTTGGTTGTGTCTACATAACACAAAGTGAGTAGATTTGGCTGGATCTTGTTAATTTGAGTACTGTGCATCAGTAGAGTGTATGATTCAGGATAAATTATTGGTTTTTTTCTGTTTGATTTCATTTTTTTGCTTTAAAATGAACTTCTTTGGTGTAATTTCCATTCAATAAAACTAACTAATTTTAAATGCACAATTCAATAAGTTCAGTCAAATGGGTACAGTGGTTAACGGACTACCAATGCAATAATGATATAGTTCCTTAAAAAGTAAACATAGAAGCCCTGGCTGGTTGGTTCAGCAGTAGAGCATGGCCTGATGTGGAAGTACCAGGTTCGATTCCCAGTCAGGTCACACAGCAGAAGAGACCATCCGCTTCTCCATCCCTCCCCCCACCCCCCCTCTCTCTTCTCTTCTGCAGCCATGGCTCAAATAGATTGAGCAAATTGACCCTGGGCTCTGAGGACGGCCCCATGGTCTCGCTTCAGGTGCTAAAATAGCTCAGTTGCTGAGCAACAGAGCAGCGGCCCAGATTGGCAGAGCATTCCCATGTAGGGAGCTTGCCAGGTGGATCCCGGTCTGGGCACAAGTGAGAGTCTGCTCTCTGTCTCCCCACCTCTCAATTAAAAAAACAAACAGTTAAACATAGGGTTATCATGCAACCCAGCAATTCCCCTTCAGAGATATACCCTTCAGGAGAAATGAAAACATACATTTACTCAAAAACTTGGATACAAATGTCTATAACAGCGTATTTAACCACTCTCAGAAGTTCCCCTGGGCCCCTTTGGAGGCATTTTCCTTCTCTTACCTCTAGCACACAACAATCGTTGATTTGTTTTATATCACTATAGCTTTGTCTTTTCCAGAGTTTTATGTAAATGAAATTACACTGCATACAGTTTTTTGTGAATGGTTTCTCTTGTTTATCATAAAATTTTAAGATTTATCCATATTATTTCATGTATCATTAATTTGTTCCTGTGTATTGCTGAGTAGTATTTTATTAAATAAATAAACTGCAATTTGTTTATCTCTTTAACAGTTGGACATTTGTATTATTTCTAGTTTGTGGTTACGATGAATAAAGCTGCTATAAACATTTGAGTATATGACTTTGTGTAAATGTATACTTTTATTTCTTTTCAATAAATACTGAGAGGGATTGTTGAGTCATGTGGTATGTGTATTTTTAATATTTATTTATTTATTTATTTTTAGAGAGAGAGAGGAAAGGGAAGAGAGAGAGAAAGACAGACGGACAGACAGGGACAGATAGACAAGAAAGGAGAGAGGGATGAGAAGCATCAATTCTTCATTGCGGCACCTTAGTTGTTCATTGATTGGTTTCTCATATGTGCCTTGACCGGGGGCCTTCAGCAGAGCCAGTGACTTCTTGTTCAAGCCAGTGACCTTGGGCTTAAGCCAGCGACCTTGGGGTTCAAGCCAGTGACCTTTAGGCTCAAACCAGCAACTTTGGGAACATGTCTATGGTCTATGATCCCATGCTCAAGCCTGCAACCATGTACTCAAGCTGGCAAGTTTGGGGTTTTGAACCTGGGTCCTCATCCTTCCAGGCCAATACACTATCCATTGTACCACTACTTGGTCAGGCTACTTTTAACTTTATAAAAACTGCCAAACTGTCTTCCAGTGGGTCTCTATCATTTTGTATTCCCACCAGGAATGAATGAGGCTTCTAGCTTTTATACATCTTTGTCAGCATCCTAGTCAACATAGTTTTAAAATTTTTAGCCATTCTTGGGTGTGTGATGGTGTCTCATTGTGGTTTTAATGTGTATTTCTTTAAAGACTAATAGTGCTAAATGTCTTTTCTTGTAATTTCTTTC